>OY253747.1:25189224-26389224 GCA_958009045.1 Oxytorus armatus
CGAAAGAAAGAAAAAAAAGAAAAAACACACACGCCCTCTCGGACAAGCATTGACATTCTCGCCCACTCTCGTTACAAACGGAAGTCCGCCATTCTTGGGTTGGTCGACCGGAAGTTGACCAGCGAAAATTCTAATCGATCGATATACGAACGTCTATCATATTCTTCGACATATTCGACATCGTAGCAGGAAAAAAAATGCCGAAGAGAAAAAGTATATTTATAACGAGTTTTGTCAGATCTGAATTTTTTTTTAGTGTTTTTTTTTTCTCAAATTCCGAAATTGTGTTAAAATGAACCCGACGGAAAAACAAAATTCTTACAGAGGGTTAAAGGAGAGTATTGAGCCGCGCGAACATGCACGACCCGATGAAAACGTCACGGAGCAAAACTGGTTTTGGCGCGGTTGGGACGAGCGCGATATCCCCCTCCCACTTGGATTATCCATTAACGCCTTTACGAATCTTTCACCGGCGCGCGCGAGAGATATCGAAGACGAGAAAAGATCGAGAGAAGGGAGAAGACGGATAAGAAGAAAGAACGAGGGAGACAGTGAGACAGGGGGAGTTTCAAGGTCCGCGGAGAGCCCGACAGAGGGGCGAGACTCTCTCGAACGTTCGCGCGGTTTATGGCCTTGGTGTGTATACCGGCTTGGAAGCAAAAGTTGCCGCCCGATCGTTTGGTTTTCTATTTTTCTATAGTCTCACCGGGATCGCGTACAGAAGAATAAACCCAGCCGGGGGTCCCATCGATAAAAAAATAAAATAAAAAAAAATAACGACGTTACAAAGGGAGCGCGCGACACGTTACACAATCGTGGACAAACGTTTTTCTAGCGCGTAACCCGATATTTACGGATAATTGTCGAACGGATTTTGTTCCTTTTTTCCTACTCCAATTAACCTGGCTTCAATGAGCGCAGTTAATTCTTTATCTAGGAAAAAAAATGTGCCAACGTTCAAGGAGAAAAAAAAATTGAAATTCGGAGCGAAATAATGCGAATTAACATTGGTAAATAAGGGAAATTTTTACGGTTTCGAGGACGGCTCGTCAATATCGTTTATCGCGTTGAACACACAACCCAATGCTTGGGATTAACAATGTCACAGCGAAGAATTAGAGAAACTTACGAGGGGCGGGGAAAAAAAAAGAAAAAAAAACGGAATCTGACCTAAATCCTCGAAGCCAGATATTCAAGGACTCTCGTTTATATTTAATTATTTTTTGTCTCGGAAAAAAATTCATTGAACAGTGAGAAGCAGCGATTCGCGAAAGTAGCAAAAAAAAAAGACAAAAAAACCGTATTTTACACGATGATAAAGAAAAATCATCGAATGAGAGGTGGAAATGAACGGGCTCACGTCGTGAGATTGAAATCTTTGAACGTGATAGAGGTCGAAGCTCGGTTTAACTTTTCAGTTGAGAAAGGATTCACGGGGAATCACTCTCCTCTCACGCTCTCCCCTTACACGAGAGAGAAAAACAACGACGATATGGTGTCGGAATTGCCATTGCGTAACCTAAGAAGTTCGGTACGAGCGAACCGAGCCAAGTCCTTCGACGCTCGCACTTGACCCACCGACATACTTTCACTTTTTTTTCCATTAATTCCATTTGTTTTCACTTTTTATTCATTGAACTCGAGACCGAGAGTGCGTGTTTCTTTCACTTTCGCGTTTAACGCGTAACATTTTCCTTGTGAGAACGGGAGAAAAAGGCAATGACTGAGTTATTTTTTATATAACGCCCGACTTATTGCGTAATAATAGTAATAATTATTATCGCACCGACGGCAGTGGACGCGCGGTCGGTGCGCGACTTCGGCGATCTCCCATGTTAAGGGGGGAAGTAGGGTTAGACGGTTCAAAAAATCGATTTTTTTTAAATTTCATAAATTGTTAGTAAAACTATTGAAAAATATGTTCCCAATATTTTAAATGAAAATTCCGACTCGTTCTATTGTTATAAGCCATTAAGGGTGGAAATAGGGTTAGGACAGCGTTTTCTCAATGATTTTCATGAATTTTTTTATAGTATAAAAAATAAATATAATTTATTGAAACTTTGAGAATATTTTATACATATATTTAAGTATATGCTATAAAATTTTTATACATATATTTAAGTATATACTATAAAATATTAGCGGCTCCATATTGCTTGTTTTTCTTGGTACTATTTTTTCAAACGCGTTTTTCTGAAAAAGACTTTTTTTTAACTTGCGTACACGCTAGTTTGAAAAGTTTTCAACTAATCGTTTTGAAAATTGGCAGTTACTTTCTTCATAGTATTGCGCTCTATATGAACCTAAAATCGGAATATTATCATTATTTTAAAGAATTTTTTTTTTGCAAATAAAGTTGTAAAAAATGGCAAAAAATCATGCTTTTTTGTTTTGACCCCTGTAAAAAATGCAATTATCTATTTTTTTGATAGCATTTAGGTTCATATAGAAGAGACACATATAATAAAAGTAAATTCCAACCTCGTTTGATTTCAGATGAAAATTGCGGCTTCCAGAATGTACGCAAAATGCTAAGTCTGATTGTGACCTGCAATATGGGGTCGCTAATATTTTCGGTGTTTTTCACGGAAATTCTTCAAAAATTTTATAGTATATACTTAAATATATGTATAAAATATTCTCAAAGTTTCAATAAATTATATTCATTATTTATACTATAAAAAAATTCATGAAAATCATTGAGAAAACGCTGTCCTAACCCTATTTCCCCCCTTAAGCAGTATTGGCCGCGATCAGTACTGGGATGGATGACCGATTGGCCGTGCACTGGCTTGCACGCCGACTACTGAGCGAGAGGCAATTTTTCTGAGTTTCTGATCGCAATACAACTGAAACTCGCTCAAAAGACAAAGCCGTCTGTATCGACACAGGTTTTCCGCAATTTCCCTGTGTCCATGGCAAATGCGATACAGTTTTGGTAAGACGTTTGCGAACGCAATGAAAGTTAAGTTAGCTTAGCGAAGTGCGGGTAGGGAGTGATGGGAGGGGGGAGGGGGGGGGGGGGAGAGATAAATGGAAAAAATAGAATTGGGAAGGATCAAACGTAAAAATCCAAAAGGGTATACGTTGGAACACACGATTATAACAATAATTATTTTCATGGTACTGCAATCGTTCGATGATGTTGAAGTTTGTATCGTTGGAATGCAATGAAAATAGATTTTTTTATATCATTCAATATCATCCCCCTTATGGTTGAATTTTCGAAGACAAAAATGTTAAAAAGTTTTTTTTGGGGTCTTCTTTAAGGAGCTGGGCCTAAATGGGCAAGAGAAGCGAGAGCACAAGTGAAAATTTAAATTTAAAAAACCTATTGTCGTTACGTTCCGACGATGCAAACTTCAGCATCATATCGTTCGACACACAGGTTAACCTTTTGCTCTACGGATGTATTCGTTCTATCAAATAAATAATATTCCATTTGTTATTATTATTATTATATCTCGTTTATCATCGAACGAAGGAAGTGGTACGTATACGTGTATCAACGGTGTACTTGTCCCCCAGGGACGGTTTATATAGACATGTGTAGTCTTCGCGGCAAAAGTGTGTATATAAAAGCCAAACGAAAGAAGAACGGAATAAACGAAACGAAAGCCAAACGAAAGAAGAATGAAATAGAATGAAATGTCGAGAAAAGACTTCGACCCCGTGTCTCGGGGCAGCAGCAGAACCTCGTACATACAGATATAGTTCCATTACAAACAAAAAAAAAAGACTAAGAAAAAGCACACATTTTTTAAAAAAAGAAAAGAGCAAACGCGTCTCCGCGTTTAGCGGGGGGGAGAAACGACCACGGGAGTTATTTTCGATCGCTTTGAAAAGTTCTTCTGCGTCTCGACTACTTGGAAACTCGGAACGAGAGACGGTTCTATTGCTCTGTGTGATTTTTCTTCTGTTTTTTTTTCTTGATATCTATATGTAAACTCTAGTAGATTTTGTCGTTGAGGAAATTCTTCATAAAGGATAAGCGAAAATTTCGAAGATGACGAGACTCGAGGATAAGTGACAGCGTTACAGTTCGTGCGAGTTCGTTATAATTGAAAATTGAGTGTAAAATCGTAGATTTTCGATTCGTATTTCGTACAAACGAGGCTTCATTGAACAGCCGCCAAGTTTCAAGTTCATTGACCTGTACAGTGGGAGCAAAAAATATCGGGCTCTTCCCAAATGTGCCGGATTCAACGATATTCCGGAAATCTTTTTTTTATATTCTCTCTACTTTTTTTTATATATTCCCTACTTTAAAAAAAATATTTTCTCTACTTTTTTTTATATGTTCTCTACTTTTTTATATTATCTCTCCTTTCTTTTCATTTTACTCTAGACGCAATTTTTTTTTTTTTATATCATCCACAAGCCTCTCCCGGAGATATTTATTCTACGTTCTCGCGCGAGGTCGAATTTTCGATTCCTCGCCATGCATCTCGATTCTATAGACACTCTCACACGCCGCTCTTTCAAGCATCACCGCAGTTCCAAAAATACTCACGAATCTCGAATATTCACAAAGTCAACAAGAAGTCTATTGAAACTGGCACCCCCGCTGAGTCGAAAAAAAAAAATTCTTTCTTTATGGAAATTATAGGCTTTTCAATGAGGGGCCTTAAAACCCGTAAAAAATAATAAATACCATACAAAACGCGCCGGGAATTGCAAGATTTTCAATTGAACGGCTTACTCTCATTTTTTTGAATCATTTGAAGGGTGATCTATAGGAGTTGTGATGAATTTTGTAAGTAACGATTTGGGGATTCAAAAAATGTATAATTCGATTTAATTAAGAAATTTACGACTAGAAAAATGAATCATTTATATTTGTACACGAAATTTCGATAATTTTTTCCTATAAATCGCGACGAGATTACTTCATCGTATTACAAATTTGTTTTAATTTCGCTATATATTTACGAAACTCGGTTATACGATCACTACGAGTGGATGGGGTGTTCAGCGCCATGGATTAATCTGAAATAGTCGATGGCGCCGAGACGCCTGTACCGGAAGACGTGCAGTTTCTCTGCTGTCCAGCTACACGTCCTTATATCTATATATATATATATATATATATATATATATATATATATATATATGTGTGTATAAAAGAACTAGCAATACCGATCCCAAGTCTCGATTAATCGCACGCTGAGGCAACTTGCAAACGCCTTATTCAACATCCTCCTTTTCCTCCTAGTCCGTGCTTTTCTCATCGATCCAAGCTCCCCGGAGAAATTCGTACGTACTTGAGAAACGTATTTTCCATGTAGTTTCATCAAAACGTGTATCCCATTGCGCACCCTTCATGCATTTCGCTTACAAATTCTCGAAATCCAATGAAAAAAAAACAAATTTTCAACATCTAAGGTTCAAGGGAATGTTTCGCGATTAAACGTCGGAAAAATACGTGTGTTATTTTGTTTTCACTGTGGGAAAGAAAAAACGATGTTGAAGTCTGCATCGTTGGAACGCAACGCAAATAGGTTTAACAATTTTTATTTTCAGTATTGCTCTTCGATTCTCGTGCCTATTTAGGCCCAGATCCGCGAAGGAGACCCCAATAAAACGTTTCAACGATTTTTGTCATCGATAATCCAATCTTAAGTGGAATTAATGGTGTAAAAAAATCAATTTTCGTTGCATTCCAACGATGCAAACTTCAAAATCATAAGAAAAATTCTATTAAAAAATTCTGCGCAAGAGATTGTTTGAGATAATTGGTCATAGTAAAAAGAAAAAAAGAATTCAAATCGACATATAAAAATTCTAGAGAGTGACTCGAGTGTATGAAAAATTGAGAAAATTCCAAAGTGTCTGAAATCACGATTCGTAGAAACGAAGTAAAATTGAGGAATTTGGGGAAATCAATAAATAAATTTTAACATCGACGCGACTAAGAAAATACGTCACTGATTTCCTGATAGGATTACGATGGTGGAATTAAATTATGATTCATCAGTCAAATTAACCGCATATCGGCGTTAAGGGCTGCAAAAAAAAAGATTCCTCGGCTCGAAATTAATATCGATTCGTGAATACCTAACTGAGCATCGATAGAGCCACGTTTAAATGGACGCCATGACGATAATTGACACGACTGAGTGAAGGAGAACGGAGTCGCGTGTCCGAAGCGACGAGATAATTGAGATATCGAATAACTCGAGGCCGAGACGAGAATCGGAAAATATTGAAAGTCACAAAAAAAAACGTATACATATATAAATGTGCATTCATTGCTCCCTCGTTTTTTTTTTCTGCGCGATGTTTAAATTACGCGACAAAGCAAAGGAAGCAAAAAAAAAGCGTCGACGACTACGAAGAGAAGCACGTGCCACTAATGAGCCGATGTACAAAAGGCATAGACGCCAATTACAAGAACGTGGCTCCGAAAAAAAAAAAACGAAAAAAAAAAGAGAAAAACAACACCGAACTCCGCAAGGACGAAAAGTACAGAAATGAGAAATAAAACGAAAGATAAATAAAACTCCGCCGTCTCCTCCACTCTTTAATTAATTAAAACAAACTGAAACGGAGTTGTCGATAATTTAGGTCTCGTTATAACCCTTCAGGACTTTTTTCACACTTCCCCGGCCCTCATTAACATCAATTTTTTATTTTGTTTTTATTTTCCTTAGAAAATTACAAGAAAATGTGTGACCAAAGGGTTACAAAAGAAAAAAAAACCTATTCACAAAAAGGTACGTCGATGAGGACATTTTTTATTCATCCGTTTATTCGTCCGAAGCCACTAGGAGCCACATATAGTGATTGTGACGTTCAACTTTTTTGTTTTTTTTTCCTGGAGACAAAAAATCAAATCTGACTCGTAAAACATTGCGGTCTCGAGGGAATTATTGTAAAATACTAATTTTCATTAAGTCGTTAAATGCAATTACGTGTGAACGTTTTTTTAAAACACTACAAAAATAAAATGAACATTTTTCGTTAACGGATAAAAAGATATATCCGTGGAATTGTTCATTTTTCTTTTCCCCCACTAATTAACCAAAGTAATTTGGACAAGACTGCGTATTAATATGATCGTTAATTCAGTGCAGAACGATTATAATCCCACAGAGATACGGACTAAACGGAAGATCGAATTATTCATTCGAAAAATGTATCATAATGGCATGCATGACCGTAGGCACCGCGGAGATTTGCGGTATATCAGCAATTTCAATAATGCAAATATACCTTCTAATGGATATTATCGTCGAATAATTCAATATTAAATGTACGAAAATGAGTGTAACAAAGATAATTAATTCAACGCGTTATTTCGCGTAATCCGAAAAAAAAATTCTAACAGCACACGGCAAAAATACACGCGATAACGTGATGGGTAGAAGGAGGAGAGAAAGAGCCCAGTTTGAGGAGTCCAGTTTGAGGAATTATCGCCAACGTGAATTTAATTATGTCAGAATTTTGATAATGATGCTTACGCGATTGTACAAATACGGGACGAGTTGTGTTAATACCGTAATACGTTAAGCTTTGAAATATGAAAAAGAAAAAAAATTAGGTCAAATTACGTAGTGAGGTGAAGAAAAAAAAATTAATCTTTGCGATAAAGAAAGTCGTAAAGAAATTTTATCGCAAAAAAAAAAAAGAAGTATAATAAACGTGATTTCGCGAAACTTTGTCTTTCCCAAGTACGGAGTTTTTTAGCGCGACGGATACACGGTGTAAAAGATCACACGAGACGGTATGAGGCGATCGCAAAACAGAAAGGGGGACAATGTCTTGCTCGCGAGAGTTCCGACTTAATTAAGGAGATTTCTTGGTGCGGTGGGCGGCAAAATTGCTCGTTTCCTGGTTGAAAAGCCCCTTGGCGTATTTTGCAGCCGTGCGGCAACGAGACACGGCAATACGCTTTTACAAAATATATCCCGGCCGCATTCTGTATCTAGTGTAATCGGGAATTGACCCAAAAAGAAAACCAAAGAAAAAAAAACGTACAAATGATTCGTCAGACCGCAATATCGAATTTTTTCATTTTCAATAAAGATACCGCGAGATAGGTTTCCCTTTGACAATGAACATTAATAACAATAACCATAATAACAATATATTTCAATGAAAACGGAATTAACAGTTTTGTTATTAATTATGAAAATTTTCAATATTAATGAACAAATAGTAATCGCAAAAGTATTTAAAAACTGTCTGTTCGAAAAATTTGATTTTTTATCTCCGATAGACGAATATTCGCGGAAAGGATTAAATTTTAATAACTTTGCGACAAAATTAAAGAAGTTTTTCGCGATATTTTTCTACTTTTACGAAAATCGTAAAGGAAAAAAAAAACGAAAAGCAGCCCTGCGAATTATTGAGGAATCAATCTCGATTCTGAAGACGCAAATTCCGTGGCCCCTCATAAAGTCCATCCTGTGTGCGAATAAGGAATATTCAGTGAATTAAAAAATAATAATAACAAGTCCCCGAACAAAGACTATTCGATAAATTGTAATTTTACCTCGCGACTCGCGTGTATTTTCTAACCGCGAAGAAACCATCGACAAATATCTTTTCTCGCGGATTTGGACCGCAAACGAACGAGTTCAACGTTCGCCGAGAATGCCTCGTGTCGTTTGAGAGTACATTATAAGGGTATATAACGTACTGTTTATAACGAGAAAGAGAGAGAGAGAGAGAGAAGCAAAAGTGTACCATTTGTAAGTCGTTCATCGGTTTTACGCCGTGACTTTGAGTCACGAAGAGTGTATATCTCGCGGAAAATTTTGTTCCACGAAGACGGCGGCCAGGTTATTTTTCTTTGAGTATTTAACGTTTCCGGTGCGTGCGCAGCCGCCGCTGCGCCACGTTAAGTATGCAGGGATGGAGGAAAAACGTGATGGAAATGTGGGGGAACACGCGCACGCGTGATTTTGCCAAAGTTTACGAGAAAACTCGTGCGGCAAGATAGACCGGAAAAGTGCATAAATATGTTGCAGCATAGTTCGACTCTCACTGTATACGATAACGTAAAAACCATCGAGAGGATTCGTAAAAGTCGCACGCAAACGGGCACACACATTTGATCTTTACTTGACTTTATTGAGAGCCGCGAGAAATTTTACGATTATCATTTTACCGATGTGCGAGATCTGCGTATTTGACGGGATTATCGAGTGTCCGCAAAGCAGTGATAAAAGTTGAATTGAAATGATTTTTTTTTGGTTTTTCGTTACTTTTTAACGACGTCGAAAAAAAAAAATTTCATTTCTAAACGATGACATTGAAAATCGAATAAATTGAATGATTTTACGAATGAGAATATTATTTAACGAAACATTTTATGAGGAATGTATCATTTTTATTTGAAAAACTTACAGTGAAATTCCTGGTAGCTTAAGCCGATTTTCATGTCGTTTTTGGAGGGCGTTTTTTTGTAGGAAAATAAGAATGAATCGTTTTGGATATTTAGGATGTTTTTATTTACATCTAATTATATTATATCTAATTATTATTATTATTCTTTGCTAAAGTCCTTTTATTTTAGCAAAGAAGGGGTTGTAAAATAAAAAGTTAGGGATGAAAACATTTCTCGATGGTTCCGACGAGAACTATAAGTGTGTAGAGTAGCCTGTTAAAATTTGAAAGCAATCGGTTCGGTAGAAAAAAAGTTAGGACCCGGGCTGCCAACTTCGAGGTGCCAACTTCGATCAATAATAATAATAATAATAATAATAAATTTTCTCAACAAAATTTTTTTTTGTATCTTTAATATGTAAATAAAAACATCCTAAATATCCAAAACGATTCATTTTTATTTTCCTACAAAAAAACGCTCTCCAAAAAAGACATGAAAATCGGCTTAATTTACCAGACTATTACTTTAAATTCAAAGTTAATACCATCTGAACCACAGGACTCGGGCAAACGTATTGGCAACACCATTTTTTTTCGAGGAACTCGAAATAGCAGGATAATAATGATGATATCCAAGCAAGAAGATTCAAAACCTCGACCACTTGTCGATTCAGGGGTCCTCAAAATTTTCTACCACAAAAAAAAAACAAGACCTCTCTCGCTCTGGTTCATCATCATCGAGAGGTAGAATTCTCGTCTGCTTCGAGTAAACTGGCCGAGATCCAGAGAATCACTAGGGTTCAACGACGCGTTCGTCAAAATCCCCCACGCGAATCTCTAGTCTCGGAATATGTTAACGTCATCTCGTCACAACCGAGACGACCGTGTCCAGAGTCTATTGCATTTGTCTTTTTATCTTCTCTCTCATTTTCCTAGATCGGTTGTAGTGTGCCCAATGGTATTAATCTCGTGTTTCATGAATGTCCAACGTTCGACACGTTTAGGCAATAGGCACGGGGGGAGTGGGGCTGGGGGCGAGGGAAGGGGGTTAAAGACGTAAAAGTCTCTCCGGCTGGTGAATCGTAAATCGTCTTGTACGTATAACGGTAAATTTATGTTTAGTAATGTTAACGACAAACGCTTTAGCGAACGAATTTGGCAAGTTCCCCAAAAGTTCCTCTATTAACGCACGGCGAAACGAACGAACGGTGAAAATGGTTGTGCTGAGTTAATATATCACAAAGTAGGGTTCGAGTGAGGTATTTCAATCGGTCGCAACCTACCTCGAAAACGACGTATTTCACGATAATACGATATTGAGAATTATATATGTGAGTGTGTGAAATCCAACAAATGATAATTGCTACGAAAAATGTTGACAAATTTTTTTCGATTATTCAACAATCATCGAGTGAATTACTCATTTGGTAAAAAAAAATAAATAAATTTTAACTAGGTTAAGAAAATATAAAAATAAGAAACTATTAAACATCATGTATTTTGAGTTGATAAACGAAAATTTTGGCAAAATAACAAAATTTTAAATATCAATATTTTCCTCATAATGCCAAAATTTGAGTCTAAATCGAGCAATTTGGATAAAAAATATTTAAAAAACTCGATTAGAAAACTAAAAAAAATGAATAATTAAACATCCTGCACGTTGATTTGATGAATGAAAGTCTTGCAAAATACAAAAATTTCAAATATCAATATTTTCCTGATAATTCCAAGATTTGATTCTAAATCAGGTAATTTGTATAAAAAATTATATAAAAAATCGATTATTGTTTTTTCTTTAATAGAATCCATTAGCGGATCTGATAAATTACAAACGAATTAACGTATAGATTCTATGGAAAATGAAAAAAAAAAGTTCTTAAATTTTCGTAAATAACATCGTTTGCACATTAATAAATATCTATTTGATATTATTAAAAATTAAAGTTTTTATTTCAAAATAGCTGACATTCAAATTTGCATCGTATTGTCCTGTAGTCAAAATCTCTTAAAATTACGCCTTTTGCCTTCAATACAAAAATGATCCCTTGGAGCTAATCCGAAAAACTCCATCAACCGAAAATGATAAATTACAAACGAATTAACGTACAGATTCTATGGAAAGAAAAAAAAAAGTTCTTAAATTTTCGTAAATAACATCGTTTGCACATTAATAAATATCTATTTGATATTATTAAAAATTCAAGTTTTTATTTAAAAATAGCTGACATTCAAATTTGCATGGTATTGTCCTGTAGTCAAAATCTCTTAAAATGACGCCTTTTGCATTCAATACAAGAATGGTCCCTTGGAGCTAATCCGAAAAATTCCATCGACCGAAAAATCGTTACGTCAAAGCGTTGAGCGCCCCATACAAATCGTTTTCCCGACGTTCACACAAATCGTAATATTCGTGACGTACTATCGGGATTACGTAACATCGATAATATTCCCATGGTTTCGTTTAAGGTATTTTCAATGTACAGAAGCGAGAACGAGAGAGAGAGCGAGAGAGAAAGAGCAACGTATAAAAGTGAGGAAGAAAAGAGCCGCTTCCCACGTCCTAGGATACCTCAGGTTGCTTGGCACGAACGTTTTCGCTCGCACAGCAAACAGCTCGAGCCATACACACATTTAAACACCACTCACGCACGCAGAGAGAGAGAAAGAGAGAGAGTGAGCTTCGCAGCATTTGCGTATAGCTTCGAGGTCACGTAACCTTGAGAACGCGCAACTAGTGAATCCCTAGCAGCACGTGGTCTCCCTCTCGCTGCCACGAGATGCGGCGACAAGAAAGAGGGAGAAAGAAAGAGAATAAAGAGACAGCGAGGGAGAGATGGAAAGAGTGGGAAACGAAAGAAAAAAACAAAACGAAGACAATGGTTTTTTTTATTGCACCAAAACGAAAAACGGGACGATGAGAGTGGTTAAGACGAATTCGAGAGAACACGAGTCGTACGAAAATTGGTGTATAATTTCAGTAAAAATTATCGGATAATCGTGCAATAATAATCGATTACTTGAGGCAGTTGTGCTTCACAATCGTTTTACACTTGCTCATCGTTATTTTTCTATCTACGAACCCTGCTCAATTTTACCTGTGTCAATTGGGGAAAAAAAAAACGTTTTACTGTTCTAAGCGACTCGGTAAACCTTGAGGATTTTGATCGTAGGTTAAAACAAGGCTACGAATATCATGCACGCTTTTAGACACTTTTCACGCAAATTGTAAAATTTACACTGTCCATGCACGTATATTTTTCACGGGAATCGTAAAATTCAACAACGTCCGTCGTTTAAATCTATTTTAATCATTGATTCAAATTAGTTCGCGTGAGGTTAAAAGAGAAAAAAAATGTTATGAACATTATATTTTGTCGGATGGAGTAATAAAAGTAATGTGCAAAGTAAAATAAGTAGACGGAGGGGAAAGAAAAACAAAAATTGAAACTGATTTCTTTAACCCGCCTCAATCTCTTTCTCGAGTTCTCGACTAGTGTCTTTTCGAGACACAGGCTCGAGAGCGCATGGGATGGGTTCGGATTATGGGCCGGGGAAGAGCAGGTAGTCGGTTAAATATTCCGTGCGACAGTGGTGCGGAGTTGCGGTAGTATATACTCGGGGTCTCAGAAGCAAAAACCTTTTATTTCTCCGTCTCTCTCTTCCGCTGTACTACCTTTCTTTCCTTTTTCTTTCTGCCTTCGTGTTTTTTTTCCTTCGCCCTCTTCGTCAGCCCCTCGATTTCTCTCTGCCTCGCTCGTCGTAGAACCCACCAAGGCGAAACGAGTCGACCGCGCCAGGGATCGTTGGAGAGCCTACGAGTTCTCTCCAGATATTCTCTCGGCTAAGGGCGACTCGTTTCGTTTTGCAACCGCCACACCGCTCGGTAGAGTGGTAAAAATACGTTACCGAGGACGTTAACGAAATGAGAAAAGACCGATTGATGACGCAGAATAAAGGGTAATCCAATTTTTTTTTTTTCTTTCTCGTTTTCATCGACCTTTTGAAAATTTCGTAAAATTTCAAAGCAACCGTCGAAAATTCGATTTCGCCGATTTACGATTGAGATAAACGGGGCCAGTTAATTAATTCAGTGTTTTTTTTATATGATTTTCACTGCTGCGCACTATAAGTGTAAAAACACGTCATTGTAAATGAATGCTTGAAAGCGATTTGAGCAGTTATTTTCAGAAAGATAGATCCGAGTTGCACAATTTTGAATCGAGACACGTTTTCCTTTTCCCCTTTGCCGTGATATTATAGCAGCCATTTTTTTTCATGTAAATTTATAGAATCACATAATTTTTAAATTCCAGAAGAAATTCCGCGATCAGAAAAATCTCCACGTATATCGATTGAAATCAGACAGTTATTTTTTGTTTTTCGAAATCATTCATTTCGACTGGGCCATTTTGAATTGTCGTCGAGCGTCATTTTTTCTTGACACACGCATTTGTCCGATAATCGATCCTTTTTATTATTCATATTTTTACGATTTTCTTTTGACATTTACAAGACTCGGGACTCAAGTATCAAAGGAAGTTATATATATATTTTTTTTTTAAGAACCAGACCACGGAGTGGTAATTTTTTTTTTTGCAGCGAACGATAAAAAAAATATGTGTGCAAAGCTCGTATATCGTATCCTGAAAAAGTCTACATTTCGAGGTCGCAAAAAAAAAACTACACAGCAAATACCCTCCTTACTGGCCACGTTATTTCTCCTCCTATTCGTCCTGAAAACATCGAACTTTCTCGTGTTGCAACGAGGCGAACGCGATCGACGTAGCTCACCGAATGGGATGAGAAAATAAAATGCGCGATAACTCCAAAAGAGAGGTTATAAAAGCTTGAGGCGCGGGTATGAAACCCGATGATGACGACTGTTATGTGTGTGTGTGTGTGAGTGTGTGTGTGTATTGCGTTTGGTGAAGAGTCGCGTGGCGCGGGATGTCGAGTGCCGGGGCGTCTCGTCGTCGTCGTTCTCAGTGACGCAAAAGAGAAAAGGACTCTTGCCCTCACGGTCGATATTCGTTGAAATTTCACCCTTCGACCCCCCTCTCGCGCTCTTTTTCGCTCTGTGCAATTCTCGTACATTTTCGAGCTGGTATTTCGCATCCCCATCGTTACAAACACCCATAAAATGCCTGTGATATATTTCACAGTGCGTTTATACGTCCGTGCCGGTTCGAATTCATTCGCGGCCATTTTATCGTCGACGTATAATTACGAGCGGCCATTTTGTTGCCACGAAAAAATGGCGTCATTCAAACTCGCTCATATTTCATTTGATTCGAGACATTTGGTTTCGCGATACTACAAATTACTATTCACAATTTCTCAATCCCAGATTGATCGGTTTATCAATTATTCTCTTTTTTAATTGAGACGGTGGTGTCGCGATTAAAATTCGAATGGAACGTATTTTTTTTTTTTTCCGAGGATAAAAAATCGGTCCAAAACTCTCAAATTGGATAACATTCGAAATGTTTAACCGATGTGAAGAATATTCCGATCGGGAGATGAAAAAAAAATTGTAAAAGTATTCGTACCTTTTAAACATTTGTTTTGTTATTTGAAAATAAAATGCTTCTAAATTTTTTTTCTTATTGGATCTGAATATTCGTTAAGACGAATCGTAGAGTCGTTCATTGCAAAAAATCGCTCGTTTGATATTTTCGTTGCGACTTTTTCATTCGCGTTAATTCGAAACGCAATGACGAGCTGTCCCCTTAAAGGCACTTGTGCTTTTCCAACGAGATTAAAAAAAAATTTTGAACATCACAATTAGATCAACGAGTGACGATTTGACGAAGTGCGATGCCTGTCAATAACGATGAGGAAGCAGAAAAAAAACGAGGAAAAAAAAACAAAATCGAGACTGCAAAAATCGGAGATGAAAAAAAAGATGACGCGAAATTCTAGAACGGGGGTGTGAAGTTGAACGATCTCTTTGCGAGAAGCTTTGATGGCACAACTGAGAGTGTATAAAGGGGACAAAAAAAAAGAGCCTGATTGAAGGGATCGTTAGTTTTCAGAGATGACACACCGACAACCGACAATGATACCTGGGTGCAACGCCGAACCCCTCGTGGTTGAGGAAAGACGTCCATCAAAGAGGTTCGGGATCATTGTTAGGTTCGAGAGCGTCACGTAAGCAATAGCAAATATATATATTTTTTTTTCGTCAATACTTTGTCCTACTACAATTTTTATCACGGATCATCGACCACTACCGAAAGGTCGACTGTACGTACGAAAAATATTCAAAAATCTGTTGAAGTTTGCATCATTAGAACGCAACGCAAATAGGTTTTAAAATGTTCATTTTCAGTATTTTGCCCTTCGCGTCTCGTGCCCATTTGGGCCCAGGTCCGTGAAGGCGACCCCAATAAAACGTTTTAACGATTTTCGTTATCGATAATCCAATCTTAAGGGGGATTAATGGTGTAAAAAATCTTTTTTCGTTGTATTTCAGCGATGCCAACTTCAACATCATTTTTCGGGTTTTCACGTACCACCCTTCTCAATTCCATTTTTTCCCATTTTCCACCCTATCACTCTCTATCCACACTTAGTCGAGCTAACTTAACTTCCATTGCGCCCCCCACAAACGTTTTAGCAACACTGTATCGCATTTGTCATGGACACGGGACAACCGCTAAAAACCTGTGTCCGATACAGACCGACTTTTACGTTTTTCACCGAGTTTCAGTTGTCCTACGATCGGAAACTCAGGAAAACTGCCTCGCGAGGCAGTTTTTGCCTCATGATGTTGAAGTTCCTTGACAGGGGATGAATGCATCCCCCTCAAGGTTGGGTTTTCGAAGACAAAAACATTAAAATGCTTTTTTGGGATTTTCTTTAAGGAGCTGGGCTTAAATGGGCAAGAGAAGCGAGAGCGGTACTGAAAATTGAAATTTTTTAAACCTATTTTCGTTGCGTTCCAACGATTCAATATCAAACTTCAACATCATACTGCCTCAGCAGTCGACGTGCAAGCCAGTGCACAGCAAAACGATCACCCATCCCAATACTGACCGCGGTCAATGCTACTTAATATGAAAGATCGCCGAAGCCGCGTGCCGATCAAGCGCGTCCACTTACTGTCGGTCATAATCGATATTAACAATTTGTAGACTTCAAAAAAGGTTACGGGCAACGTAAATTCATCAATTATAATTATCAATAACGTATTTTGACTAAAATATTCATCAATTACGTAAATTCATAAATTCCCGGGTGTATCACACGTTAAATTACATGGTACAAGGTCACGCGGTACTTTTCATCGTTCGACAATTGTCGTAGATTTTTTTATTTTTTCGAGAATTAAAAGATTCGCGAACGGCCAGAACCGGCCAATTGAGTGAAATCGAAAAGAGACGACTAAACGCTTCGTAACCGGTATTTCAGGTCTCGCGAATTATGAAGAAGAGAAGACGAGGGAAACTACGCATTTGCGATGATTCCCTTGCCTATTTCGCAAAAATTTCGCTGAACGACGATGGGGTGGGGGTGGGGGGGAAGGCGCAAGAGCAAGGATGGAAAATACAAAAGTATAGATGGTTGGCGCTGGTTTGAACGATCGATACGTGTGTTCCCATAAAGCCTAAACACTGCGGGACAATAATGTGCTTGGCAACCAAGGACCCGCCCCCACGCCTCTGCGACAATGTTACGAAGACGACGGAAGATCTTTTGATTTCTCGAATGTTTCAACTTGCGCGCGAGCTCTGTTACAACATACGGCAATTCAGAGCGATAAACAAAACCAGGAATTGTCGTAACAGAATAATGATAAGAATCGTCGCATACACCTGACTATATAGATCGGTATTAATATCATTTTATACACAAAAGATAAAACATTTTTATGTAAATTATAAATATAATAATGTTTTTTCTACGCACTTCTACCATTGTTCGCAACTCAGTAATTTGCGATCCGGAGGATTTTTATGATTTTTTGTTATTTTCTCTTTTTCAACGAATCGACAATAGTCGATTTATTTTTAGCTTCGCGAGGATTTAAAAAATTTCTTTTTCCCGCCACCAAGTCGTCGAGTTAGAAGATTTTCACGAAAGTTTACGGTAAAACAGAGGGAGAACGATCAATTTCAATGAAAATTCGTAACTGCGGATTTTCGAGATCGCCGATTTCGAATATAAAATCAGAATTTCGAAGAAGAAAAAAACGAAAAAATGAACGAGCATTCGATTTCCATGAAAATTTGAATTTTTACGACAAAGTGAAAATGTGGAAACAAAAAATGCAACGGCATAACAATCAGGGAAAAAAACAAAAAGTATTGCATTCGCAAGAAAATTGATACCCATGTGGTCTCGCTGACTTCGACCACAAAGCCAAAATTTCGAAATAAAAAAAAATAACGGTCGATGCAACGCAACGAACGAAAGAATTTTTTTATTTTTATTTTTTTAACTTCGATTTTCGACAGTCAATTAGTGCGTGGAAATTCTTAAAATCGATGATATCGAGTTCGACGCAAAAAATAAAATAAAATAGAAACAAAATTCCGGAAAGTGATGAAACTGAGAGCGCGATCTGGTTCATCGTAATACCGATCACGTCTCGAATTACGTACAGCTAGTGTCGATATCGTGACCGGTAGGAACGTTGTGGAATTCACGAGGATTCGTGAGGAATGCAGAGTTTATTATCGTGTGCTCGTTCGGATCGATACACGCGCATCTCGCCTTTGCAACGTAAATAAAATATGAATTCTTATACCCGCCCCGTGAGTTCACGTTAAAGTCGTTACAGTCCCCAATCATCGCGCTGCTTCGTATTAGTCTTTTTCGTACATACGCAGTAACGCATGAATCACTCTTGGGAGGATAAACGAAAAATAAAAAGTAATTAATGTAATGCCAAAGCCATTGTAATGCCGAAGAATAGAATTTTTCATTTGGTTATGAGAGCATTAGGCGAGCCTTTACCAGAATAAAACGCGAAACACAAGGGATTCGGTGCTGTGTGCAAAAGAGGGGGGGGGGGGGGGGGGAATAATAATGCCGAAGAGGACGAGAGGGACTCCCGGTAACCGGCGAGCCTGAAAAACCTGTCGCGTGTCGTTACGTTCGTTCGCCAACAGCAGCAGCAGCAAAGGCCGCAGTTCTGCGCTGTACACAATATGGTTTATACGTGTATGGGGCGTTCCAGTCGAAATCGACAAATCTATGATAAAAATTAATAAAACAAACAAAAACTGTATATAAATAGATAATAAAACTGTTGAACGTTTTCGATTTTTTTTTTCAAAATTATTATTTCAATTCCTTCGTTGAAAAACAATATTTTTCAGACTACTTACAAATAACAATGTTATTAATGAGTAATCGATTCTCACCTTACTTAAAAACACTTCCACCTTCAGAGTCGCGAAAATTTTATTTTTCAACGAGGATTCCTTTTTTAATTCCGAAAATTGGCGCGATCTATCATTTTTTTAACCCCGAACCACGAACGAGCACTGTTCGAACAAAAAAAAAAAAAATTATTATAACTATTTCAAAAAATTAATAATTTCGACCCACTATCGCGTAGTAGTTATTGTTTCACGTTTTTAGGAACAATTATCAATATTTTTAGTCGTTACTCTTTTTTTTTTTATAATAATTAATTGTTTTTTAATTATTAACATTTCCACCAAACACGTTTTTCAGGTATACACGTCCCTTCTCTTTGCCCCCACAAATTCGCAGTTACTTGCATTTGATTATCCATTTTTTTAACGATTCTATAATCATTCAAGTAAAAAAAAGTATGTGAAATAATTTTTCCTGTGAAATAATTAGCCTGAAACGCCCTGTATACTATATATATTATATTTGTCCTGTAGTGCCCATATACGTGTATAATACGAAAGAGGTAGACACCAGGCTCGCACACGCGAGGTCGCTGCTTCGGGGAAAGACGAGCGCCGGCTTTACCGACATGTGTGTATGCCTCTGTCTGTGTGTGCCTATGTTCTTTCCGTGAGCGCGTTCGTGTTCGTATTTCCCCGCGCAACACTATCGCCAAATGCGCGCGCCCGTGAACGCGTCCTCTCGTTCGTTCTCTCAACTGACTCGACTGTGTAAATTTACGTTGCGCGCATGGGCACACCCACGCCGAGCATTGCGTGAACTCTCCTCTCTAAGTCTCGCTAGCAAAAATCATCCAGACGTCGAAGAGTTAGGAGGAAAAAAAAAAAAAGAGAAGAAACATCACGTAACGAAGATATAAAAATAATTGTAAATAAAATTCGTACTGACGCTTCACTAGAGTCGAGAGAAAAACGTCAAGTTCAGACCGCCGTGTCGGAAACGATGACTAACAATGAGCTTTTATGCATTTACGTTATCGACACATTTACACACAAGGATAGAAACTTCAACTTTTCCTAATAATCTCGAAGTTTTTTATCATTCTTTTTTCGATACTACAGTCACGTCAATCGTGTTACCGAGACTTTTGTAAGTTTATACACGCTTTCAAATGATTTTTCAATAAACAATGAAGTATTGATTTGCACAACGAAATGAACTATTGGTACTGGAAAAATTGGTCCAATTCTAACGATAATAATAATCGAGAGAAAAACAAAAAGAATTGGATGAAAGGGAAATTTCTTCTGGGTAATTGACAAATTTACCTATCTTTGCGTATATTTATCGTTATCAATTTTTTTTCCATATCGAATAGACGGTACTTTAATTTTTAAACTTTTTGGAAAATAAATGACTAGACAAATCAAAGAAATGAAGTTTGATGTACAGATCGAAAAGAATGTGTTTTTTGACACTCGACTCGACGACTTTGTTGTGCACATTCCCATTTCTTGGAATAAATCGTAGCGGGGATTGTCAAACGCGAAATAAAAATTCTTCTGGAATCACCAAAATTCTCAAAATGATACAATGTTAAGTGAAACGAAGAGATTCTTCGAAATTCTCTGTTTTTTTTTCTTAAGACTAAACGTACCGGTACATAAGTGGTCATTTGACCCCGTTATGAAGTAAACGTTGATTTTTTTAATAGATTGTTAATTTAATAAAGGAAATAATTCCCAACATAACCTCTGATTTCTAAAAAAATAATCAAACAAATTTACAGGAAGTCAGATGAGCCAAAGAAATAACAATGAATATACGAATTTAAAGTAAATTTACAAAGAGGTCATTTGACCGCCGCATGGTACGTTTAGTGTTTAAGCCTATATCGAGAAATTAGTGGAATATTGCGTTCGTAGGCGCAAACAAGACTCTTTTTACGACGCAAATGAAGTTAATGATACTTTTTTACGATCTTAGGTTCCGACATTAGTTAGTGCGAATGAGTGTTGAATTGAAAAATTAATTTTCACAGACTTTTGTCGATTAATCAGCAGTAAAGGTTCGTGACCTGTATAGCAACGTGTTTTCTCGAAATTGAAAATTTTGATAAATTTGTGCGAATTTTCATTTATTTTAACTCGTTTTCGGGATTAAAAAAAAATTCCGAAACATTAATTTTTCGTCAGAACTCAAAAAAATGTCTCCCCAAACGGAATATTCAAATTTTCAAATATTCCTTTTTTATCAACGATCTGTTTTGTTGAAAATAATAATTGAACCGACAAACGTGAATTATCATTCGAAAACGGAAAAAACTAAATAAAAGCATGAGACCAGAAATTTAGAATAAAATTCAATTAGACTATTAGTAAATAATTCCCTATCAATGAATTGCATGAATGCAATCTACACCCCATTACTATCGGTCAATGTATACAAAGTTTGTAAGAAGCATTTTATTTTATTTTTCAAATACATTTATTTTAAATTATGACAGTCATTTTTAAGTTAAGGGGGGAAATAGGGTTAGACGGTTCAAAAAATCGATTTTTTTTAAATTGTTAGTAAAACTATTGAAAAATATGTTCCCAAAATTTTCAATGAAAATTCCGACTCGTTCTATTGTTATAAGCTATTAAAGTGAGTAGCTCTCCTCACTATTTTTTCAAAAGCGTTTTTCTGAAGACGACTTTTTTTTAACTTGCGTACACGCTAGTTTGAAAAGTTTTCAACCAATCGTTTCGAAAATTAGCAGTTACTTTCTTCATAGTATCGCGCTCTATATGAACCTAAAATCGGAATATTATCATTATTTAAAATATTTTTTTTTTCCAAATAAAGTTGTAAAAAATGGCAAAAAATCATGCTTTTTTGTTTTGACCCCTGTAAAAAATTCATTTTTCTATTTTTTTTATAGCATTTAGGTTCATATAGAAGAGAGACATATAATAAAAGTGAATTCCAACCTCGTTTGATTTCAGATGAAAATTGCGGCTTCCAGAATGTACGCAAAATGCTGAGTCTGATTGTCACCTGTAATATGGGGTCGCTAATATCTTCGGTGTTTTTCAAGGAAATTCTTCAAAAATTGTATAGTATATACTTAAATATATGTATAAAATATTCTTGAAGTTTCAATAAATTATATTCATTATTTATACTATAAAAAAATTCATGAAAATCATTGAGAAAACGCTGTCCTAACCCTATTTCCCCCTTTAATAAAAGAAATTCAAGGCGAAAATTGAAGTCCGATTGGGCCGCAACTAAATTTCACTAAACACCGAATCCCAAACTGAATTCAAACTTCTAATCCGTCCACGGAGGGTTTCAAAAATGTTCAATATACTACGGCAAAGTCTTTATATCGAAGATCCTTTTAAGAAATAAAAATTTTCAATATAGTTTACGTATTTTCGCAAAAAAAAAGAAAAACATAATTTTTTTTTTCGTAAAATAGAATAACCCATATAAATCGCCTGTGGTAATTTTTTATTTCCAGAAAACATCCTCCGAAATGGTTCAGAAAACAATATCTAAAATATTATTAGGAGTGATTTCTTGGATCGTGTGATCGCGAAGGAACAAGAGACGCCACGCTTCGCCGTTGAAACGATGCGAAGCATCAGGTTGCAAGGAATTCGCCACGTTCGACGCGAATATGGCTGCGCATTTACTCAATCATGGTCCAGGCAGCAGCACCGTACAAAAAATATATACATATATATGCGAGTACGCTATAGTCCGCGTCGAACGCTTGGAACATGCGCCCGAACGTTGTGACGCTCGTGGCAACCGGCTTGTTGCCGCCGTTTTATTCTCCACCACGCGGCGCGATATATCACGACAAAGCAAAATTTCTATACACTACTTTTACTCAAATGTACAAAACAGAATGAAAAACACACACACACACACACACACACACACACACACATTATCCTTAAACGAAACGTTTTTGATATGCAAAAGTCATAAAGATGAATGTAAAACAGTTAAAATGACTACGAACCGATAGCGGTAGGTGAGCGTCGTTTGCGTCAACGAACGGGGAGCGTGCAATGTTTCTTCCGTGAGATTCCGACGTTGACAAAAGAACGCTGATAGTCGTGTTTGAAACTCGTTTCGATGACGAAGAGAACAAAGGGGAAAAAAAAAATTTCCGTAACACTTTCCGCACAAACACAAACACACGCACAGACGGCACCGGAAAAGAACGAACGAAAAAAAAAACACTCTTTTCTTTTCTCACTGGTGGCTGTCAGACGCGAATTGGTGGCGTGGCGAGACGAAAAAAAAAATGCCCAAAAGAGAGAACGCGCGCGAAATCCTTTCAACGATCACACTGACTCTTCGCGTTGAGCGGCAATGACGACAAAAAAAACAAAAATACGACGATACGAGGACGCGAAGTTTGATGCAGGAGCAAAATTAACGGAAACGGAAAAAAAAACACACACAAGAGTTACAGGGCACGCGCTTCAGAGCGGTTTATAATATACGTGCAACGCGTCGCTAGACCTCGTGACGAACTGCTGAGGCCGGTGCTTTCTGAGAGTCGCGCGCGCCCCCCTCTCGTGCTGCGTCGCGGTGAGAAACACGAACGACCATCGAGAGTCAGAGCGAGAGAGATAGAGTTATAAATACGTGTTTGCGTGTGTACGTGTCCGAGGAAACGAAGAGGCGAAAGAGCCGGACAGGCACAGAAGGAAATTCGTTTATATTCGCGCTGTCAACGTACTTTTTTTTGGTATTTTTTTTTCTTTCGAGGTTATGTCGCGTATTGAATGATACCGAAAAATGTACGAGCATTAACGAGAGAGAAAAAAAATAGAAAAAAACGTGTCGTTCGTAGGAACAACGAAGAACAAAAATATTACTCACGCGGCTCTCGCTCACTCGCGGGGGACAAGGACGCGATAATGGCCGATTGTCTACCTCGTGCAACAACGAAGAAAAAAAAGTAAACCCGTTCGTAACGCCCGTACTTTTATTACACCGGACTTTATTCACGAGTACTTGTACACGAATGTTTGTGAAATTGTACGAAAAATATTCACGAGAGACGCGTGGTCGTTGCGTCGTCGAGAGAGTAACGCACGAGGGTCCGCTAAAAGTTGCGGCGATAGGACGCGAAACGTTTTTCTTTTCGAGAATCCAACAAAACTGTCAAAGAAGACGATTGAGAATGACGAAAAAAGGTATGCGCGTATCCCGGCAAACTTGTGTTAGTACACACACGCAACGATGTATAAGAGAGGACGCTAAAAATTCGCTACGAGTGCCTCTACCGGCACGGGGAGGGGGAAAACGCGAAGAGAACGACCGCGCGATGGCGCGCGGGGGTAGCGAGGAAGAGAACCAAAGAGAACAGACAGAGAGAGAGAGCTAGCTGACGCCGAGAGGGGAATGAGTAGGGATAACGGCCAAGAAAACGAGCGGTGGGGTGGAACAGAGAGAAAGAGAGAGAGTGAGAGAGCGAGAACGAAAAGAGAAAGAGACAATGAGCGAGTGTGAGAAACAGAAAAAGCGCGCGATAGAAGTAGAAAGAGCGAGCGAAACAGCACGAACTATATAGCGGCGGGAAGTGATCGCGAGGGCAAGAGGGGAAGAACACTCACGGATCGCTTGACGGTAATGCCGAGTGAGGGGAATGTTGGTCGTCGACTGTTTGACTGTGCCTGGAATGAAACTAGCTGCGCGGGAAGGGAGAATGAACGCTTCGCGGCAATCCTCGATCGCCATGGACGGATGTGCCAGTGGGTGCGACGAAGAAAAATATGATATTCGTATAAACCGAAGAAAGTAAGCGAGCGCGAAAATAGTTACCGACAGGGGTTGTTGCTCGACGGCTATAGTAGGGCAGAACAGCTGTGCAACATACTATAGCGCCCCCACGGCGTCGCTGTATAGGTATATACACACACGAGACACAATATACAGTGGGTCAAAAAAGTATTCATACACCTTGTTTTTTTGCGATAACTTTATAGACATAAGCGATACCCAAAGAAAGCCAATTTTATTTAATAGTACATCAGGTGCAGAGATAAACTGCAAATGGAGAATTTTTTCCCAGGAATGATAGAAGAATTATGCCAAAAAAAACGAAAATTTTCGGGCAAAAAAGTATTCATATACTTACAATTATAGTGAAAACTACATCATCATAGTTGTTAATTATAACTAATATTTGGTGTGCATCCCTTTTGCTTCAATTATCGCCTCGAGTCTCTTAGGCATGGATTCTACTAGCTTTTGCGTTGTTTCTTTTGCTATTTTCGTCCATCCTTCTAAAAGCACTCTTTGGAGATCGGATTTGTTTGTTATTTTTCTTTTTATAATTTCTACATCTGCCAAGTGCCATAAATTTTCAATAGGATTGATGTCCGGAGATTGTGGTGGTGTAATCAATTGTTTGCGGACATTATAGAGTAACCATTCCCTCGTTTTTATGACAGTATGTTTTGGGTCGTTATCTTGTTGGAAGTAGAAATTCCACCCAGGCCCATTTTATCTACACTTGCTTTCAAATTGCTGCGCAACACGTCAATATACTTCTGGGCATTCATTGTACCATCTATAAAAGCCAGATTACCAACGCCATAATATCCCATACAGCCCCAAACCATGACGCTTCCTCCGCCGTGCTTTACAGTCGGTATTAAATTTTTCTGCTGGAGCTCGCTATTTGGTTTCCGCCAGACGAATTTTTTCCATCGGACCCGAAGATGTTAAGCTTTGATTCATCCGAGAATACGACACGTTTCCAAAATTCTATAGATTTTTTTACGTAGGTTTTTGCGAAACCTAAACGTTTTTCTCGACTTATATCATTAATTAATGGTTTTTTGCGGGCAGTTCTGCCGTATATTTGGGCAGAATGCAAAACGTTTCGAATAGTCCGGGGACACACGCTCTTCCCCGATGTTGACGCGACATCATTCGCCAAACTGCGAGCACTTGTGAACGGTTTTTTTGTAGCCTCTGTAACAATACTCCGACGCTCTCGTACTGTTAGTATTCTCGGTCGACCGGTTCGTGGCTTATTTTCTGTGCTGTTTGTTCTTTCGTATTTTTTTTATTATATATTGCACTGTTGCGAAACTTAGATTTAGTTCTTTACTAATTTTTCGATAACTTTCACCGCGTTTCCGAAAAAAAAATCACTCTATCTCGCATGGATATTGATATTTCGCTTTTCTTTGCCATCATGTCTGTTCAGAGCTTGAAGATCACTACCGCATGGAATAGGTCAAAACCATTGTGTAAACGAAGACTTGTTTACATTGTACGCAGAGGTCAGATCGTCCGTGAGTGAATATCAAGGTTCAGCAGCTCAATCGTAAGTGTATGAATACTTTTTTGGCCCGAAAATTTTCGTTTTTTTTTGCATAATTCTTCTATTATTCCTGGGAAAAAATTCTCCATTTGCAGTTTATCTCTGTATCTGATGTACTATTAAATAAATTTGGCTTTCTTTGCGTATCGCTTATGTCTATAAAGTTATCGCAAAAAAACAAGGTGTATGAATACTTTTTTGACCCACTGTATATGCACGAATATTCGTACATATGCCTATCCATTCGCACGTAGAACTGTAGTGTAGAGACTGGATAGTTTTGAAATTCCTTATTTAATGACAAAATTCCATATGTAATGAGTTTTTGACGCGTATATCCTCCATATAATATATTTTAATGCCTAAATTTCCTGTATAAAGAAATAGTAAATTATATAGGGGAATTTTAACGGTGCCTCGTTTATTTGATGCTATTTGACAATGCTGGCAACAGAAGGTAACCTTAGGTAGGAATCTGTAACTCTATGACACGTTAGCGGTCTTGATAAATGAGCAAAAATTTTTATAAGTCGTGGAAATATCGTTAACGCGTGAACGGAAGAAAAAAATCGTAAAAAAATACTTTTAGTAATGAAAAATGGATGCCCCACACATATGAATTTATATTTACCACTAAAGCGACCCATAAACGGTTCCCTGTTTCAACGATTCCCGTGTAACATTTGAAATTTACTACGTGGTTCATAATATTTCGAAGAGACAAAAGTTTAAATCGTCTCACCGTTCTTTCGTAAATTAATCAAATGCGGTCTGGAGAATTTGTTTCCAACGTCGAAAATCATTATTTACGAACGAAAAAAAAAACCAAAAAGAAAAAATGATTCGTTCATCCCTATCTTGAAATGTGGGATACTTTCGTTCGTATGGCCTAAAACGACGAGTTCAAAAATAAAAATCATGATAATTTATATTGGCGGACACGTGTGCAAAGGGAGAATCGCCAAAGCCCCTGTGAAATGTATATAAAATAAAATGCGCCAGACGAGACGCGATGGAAAGAGAAAGAGGGAGAGTTGGACAAAACTAAAGCCGACGAACGAGATGGGAGAGAAAGACCTTGCCCGCACTGTGTGTTTTGTGTGCGTGTATATAGTTATGCTTCGGCTTCGCAGCGGGTTGAGCGATGCCTTTGTGTCGTCGTTCCAGCTCTTCCTCTCCCTCTCTCACACTATCGTTCTCTGTCTCTTTGTTGCTGGGCCGAAGAAACCGCGGATACCGGGGTTGCCCATGGGCGCCGGCAGGTGAAAACTATACCAAACACAACTTTCGTACTATATATGGCGCCCGTACGTACATTATTGAACACCGTGCACAGCTTACCTCGCCATTTTGGATTTTCGAAGTACAATGGAAATTCAAACGGATAACGTATTGAAAATGAATACACCAGAGTCACATTGAAGTAACCGTAGTTCACCGGTCAATACGAATGATGCAAAGAACATTTTGCAATTTCTAATATTTCCACAATCGTAAAGAAAATATAATGTCGCACTTTTGTTTTGCATTAATCCTTCCGTGGTCGCTAGTGGTCAAACTGTGACACAAATTTTAACTTTGCAGCTATACGACTGTAAGCTCATGGCTAACAAATGAGGTTTGAAGTTCCCTCTTTAGCGAATCCGTTAAGGGTGGAAACTCTTAGAGTTAATACCGTTTTATGGATCCCGGACTTTAGAACATTTTTTTCCCTCAAAAGTACCACTTCTCAAAAGCATCGCCCATATATTTTATCCGACAAAAAATTTAAGAATGAAAAAGTTATGATTTTTTTAGCGAAAAAGTTGATTTTTTTTACTCATAACTTAAATTAAATTCATGAATTTTCCTAATTTTTGTGTAGGGCTCTATATCACATTTGCAATACTATTTCAAATACATGTATGTATTGAAAGATATCGGTTGTTAGATTTCATTACAAAAAAACCAAGTTTTCTGAAAATTTTTTATACACCTCTAAATACTTCATTGAAAGGTCCGCCGCATTATTATTGTTTGAAATAAATTTTTTTCAATATCTTCTGTATTATTGATTGTTTCGTATTTTTATTCTATTACAATTTATCCAAATTTTCGTAAAGTTTTACTTTTGGCTGTAACTGTGGATGTGAAACATTCACAATTGCTTAAGAAAAATATGATGATAATAATAATAATAATAATAATAATAATAATAAAATGACAATGAATGTTTCATTATCTGCCCGCAATCATAGTTTAATTGAAAAGATTTGTCAATTTTTTTCTCTCGCTGTATCTACCGTAAAGAGTAAAAATAATACCGTAAAAAGTAAAAAATTAAAAACGAATAAGAAAAAAATTCTCCGTTGTAGGATATGCACAAAAATACATGGAACTTGAGGAAACACATTTCTGAGAAGAATCGCTAATTTCGTCGATAAAGAGGAAGAAAAAAAAATACTTTACTCGTTCGCAACTACGCCAAGGTTACGAACTTGGCGCGGAATTATTCGCGTGGTTGAAATAGTTCCTGATGTGCCTGAAAGAATTTTCTTCGTGCGATGGGGCGATTTCAACACACCCATAGTATTTTGGGAAGAGTTTGGTATTTTATCGCATATACGTATTATGTATATGTACGAGGTCTGTTCGAAAAGTATCGGGAATTTTGAATTTCCGCGGGCTACGTATATTCGATTTTCGATTTTTTTGTGACGTTAGGTTGGTACTCGTGTCCCTCACTTATGCTGAAAAAATCGGTCATTTTGAATGTTTAGTTAATTGTTTACAGCTGTTTTGGTAATACGTGTTTTGGCTTGTCTTCGATTTTTGCCTATTCCAAAAAATGGATCAAAGAATCTGTATGAAATTTTGTGTGAAAAACAAAATTAAGTGCGCGGACGCATTCCGAATGTTGACTGTGGCATATGGTGAAGCTATCTTGGACCAGAGCAACGTTTATCGATGGTACAAAATGTTCTCAGAGGGCCGAGAAGATGCGAACAACGAAATGCGTTCCGGACGCCCGAGCACATCAACAACAGACGAAAACATTGATGAAGCGAAGAAAATAATATTGGCCAATCGTCGAATCACCGTTAGAGAAGTTGCTGAGGAACTAAACATATCGATTGGCTCGTGCTATTCGATTTTTACCAATGATTTGGGGGCATGAGACGGGTCGCCGCGAAATTCGTGCCAAAATTGCTCAATTTCGAACAAAAACAGTTACGCGTTAACATTGCTAAGGAGCTGTTGGACTCGGTCCGCGACGACCCAAATTTGCTCCAGAGGGTCATAACCGGTGACGAATCATGGGTTTATGGTTATGACGTGGAAACCAAAGCTCAATCATCGCAATGGAAGCTGTTTTTTTGGAATAGGCAAAAATCGAAGACAAGCCAAAACACGTCTAACCAAAACAGCTGTCAACAATTGACTAAACATTTAAAATGGCCGATTTTTTTAGCATAAGTGTGGGACATGAGTACCAACCTAACGCCACCAAAAAATCGAAAATCGAATATACGTAGCCCGCGGAAATTCAAAATTCGCGATACTTTTTGAACAGACCTCGTATATACTCGATTAATGTATTTCTTATAATGACGCTCAATAACCGGGTAGATATTCTTTCTGCCTCCCCCCCCTAATCCAAACTTGTCGACGAAAAATATTCATTCGACTCTATTATCACGGAAGTATCACGTGACTCGATGAAATATACGTACGGATATCTCCTATCCATCATTTCTATTCTTCTTCCCCGTCGGATTACTGACAATATTTTCTCATTATTTTTCCTTTTTTCCATTCATTTTTGTCGACGCCCGTGCGTGCCGTTTGCCACGAAATACTTCACGCACACGCAATACAACGTCCAATATATATTTAGTTTAATTTAATTACCAGATGGTAACGAGATTATTACGAAAAAAAAATCACTTTTGACGCGATCAAAATGATTTTGCAACGATATAATTATTTATGAATTGACAATACAACCAATTCAGGGGACTGAAGAACTGTTTTTTTTTTTTTTTTCAATTCGATAAGAAAACGTCGTGTCGGAAATTGCTAAACGAGACATTTTTCGAAATTTTTGTCCGATCGTGGTGAAAAAAAAAAATTCAGATCATTTTATAAAGAAAATGTTTGAGTTCCATTATTTAAATATTTGTTTTAATTTTGTTCAGAAGATGTATCTTCTCCTAAATTTTTATTACATTCAAAACTGATTGTCCATATAATCGTTGAATTTTCGACAATCGCTTCATTCCATATAATTGTCATTAGTTTTCCGAAAAACCGTTACAACTCAAATTTATTTTTCAACGTTAATTTTTCACACGTATTTTGTTCTCTTTTTAATACGAATTATAAGTACGACAATTATTGCGAATGTTTACAACAACAAAAAATACTACGTTTTAATTCGATTCCCGTTACACACACGAGTTTTCTTCGTGACACAGCTCGCCGGCGACACGCTCGCGAAATACAAAGGGTATTGTCGTCGTGTTGTATAGCACGTTTTGTCATCATCATTGTTCCGACGAGCTGTATATATGATCCATGAGTGTTGAGAGCCTTGACAGAAAGATTGCGGGGGGCGGTAAGGGGTTGAAAAAGAAGAGGCATAAACAGAGGTTCTCCCCTTGATACCCTTAGCGCGAAAGTCGTGACGTGGAAACCAATTTTAAAGCGTGTGTAGGATCGGCGGAGAGGACGTTGATTGGTTGAAAAGAAGAAAGGGTTGCGACGCGATTGCTGAGGGAATGAAGTAGGTAAAGCCTAAAAACCTTGTGACGAGAATTTTTCGGTAAAAAAAGAACGGGCCCCAGTTACATCCATCTCCCTCTTTCTTATTTTACTTTTCGTTTCTCATTTTCTCTTTTCCTCCGAAACTCTTTACTTCATCGCTTTTCTATAAAATGGATTCTGTGAGTGAGCCCCGAAAATACTCTTTTCTCACGCCCTCAGAGCCGTTAAATCGTACTTTCAACGTTCTTGTCTGTTGGATAGAAGAACATTGATGAATTAACAAACAAACAAAAAGTAGAGAACATTCTAATGCCTCTGTTCATAAAATATTATTGATTGCCGAGTTTATCAAATTAATTATTTAACAATTGGTTACAAATTACGCAAATTGAAACTTGTATATTGATTCCCGATCATTATTGCGCATTGAGAAATGTTCTTCGACGAACAAGAGGCTTTTTGAATTTTGGCTTTCTTATAGAGTTTCGTGGATACGGAAAAAGTACGTAGAAAAATGATTTGGCAGTAAAATATGCAAGTTTCAATTTCTTTCGCGGACTGTTTACGATTTGCAGCTCGTGCAATACTCATGTTGCCTGTCTATGACTCTTTGTTCTGTCTCGTCGTCTCGTCATTCGATAAAACGAAGAAACAAAGTTTAATCCGAATTAAGTGATTGTCTCTGTCTCCCCTCGACTCTCATTACCGGAGGTGGTGCTCTCCCTCTCTCTCTCTCTCTTTCTCGCTCTCTATTACTCGATAACACGATGACCAAAAGAGCCAGGGTCTGCGTGGATATTTTATTATTATACCGTGTTGTATATATATTTATACAAGAGAGGACTTTTGTCTTGGACCATAATGCCCTGGCTTTTCCATCGTTGAGCATCTCCACTCGGTCGACGAGCCTGACGACCACAAGCACCATCTGCCCCTCTCGGTTAATTAATTGACCCGTCTGTCTTACTCCTTTCTTGTATTTTTTTTCCGGCCTCACCATCGTACCGTGCAACATCTTCTCGTCGCTGTTTTATTTGTTTTATTACTCTCGCTTCCATTGCGCTCGGTATCTCTTATCCGTTGTTTTCCTTTTCCTCGCGCCTATATGACCGGAACAAAGTCTTTATATATATATTACCACGGACGAAATAACGTGCTTGATAACGTGCTTGAATTGGACATCATGCTTAAATAAATTAAAGGATGAAATTTATATGTTTCACGTCGGTGCGGTCACGGGGAAGAATTCTCGCTCGTTCGCCTCATATGTGAACTTGATTGGATCTGAATTATAAAAAGATTACAAAACGAGATCGAAATTGAGTGAATTCATTATCATTAACGTTGTCGTTGTTGTTATTATTACTTTTCATTTGGCATCTCGAAGCTTTTGCGTGCATCAAAAAATTGTTCCAATAAGGCTGGTGTTTCCACGATGCTTTTCGACTTACTGAAAAAAGAACATTTCGTAAAATATGAACGAGCAATTGCTGGAAATGTTTTTACGATAATGTAAACAAAGATTTAAACATCAATCCAGAAGAATATTAAAATAATCAAACTTCTCTTAGAATTTTTTATCACCAATCGAAATTTATATTTTTATAATACTAGAAAAGCATTACGTCCCATGCCGACGCATCCAGCTTGATCCTCATCACAATTTCTACACGGGGTTTGCCATTTCCTATACGATTTTTTGTGTCCGTAAACGAAAATACGTTTATCGACTTTTAATCGTGGTGCGACTGATCATAAACAATTGTTGTTGACACGCAACACCAGGTGATTTCCATGAGGCAAGGATTTTAGGAATATTTATGTAACTCATTTGTCGAGTGTCATTCGCTCGTCCTTGATTTCCCATAACTAAAGAGGCATTAAAGGCAAAACATTCCTGTCACCGTCTGATAGCGCTCACCGACGCGCTATATATGTACGAGGTCTGTTCAAAAAGTATCGCGAATTTTGAATTTCCGCGGTCTACGCATATTCGATTAACGATTTTTTTCTGGCGTTAGGTTGGTACTTATGTCCCTCACTTATGCTGAAAAAACCGGCCATTTTGAATGTTTAGTTAATTGTTGACAGCTGTTTTGGTTAGACGTGTTTTGGCTTGTCTTCGATTTTTGCCTATTCCAAAAAAGCAGCTTCCATTGCGATGATTGAGCCTTGGTTTCCACGTCATAACCATAAACACATGATTCGTCACTAGTTATGACCCTCTGGAGCAAATTTGGGTCGTCGCGGACCGAGTCCAACAGCTCCTTAGCAATGTTAACGCGACACTGTTTTTGTTCGAAATTGAGCAATTTTGGCACGAATTTCGCGGCGACCCGTCTCATGCCCAAATCATTGGTAAAAATCGAATAGCACGAGCCAATCGATATGTTTAGTTCCTCAGCAACTTTTCTAACGGTGATTCGACGATTGGCCAATATTATTTTCTTCGCTTCATCAATGTATTCGTCTGTTGTTGATGTGCTCGGGCGTCCGGAATGCATTTCGTTGTTCGCATCTTCTCGGCCCTCTGAGAAAATTTTGTACCACCGATAAACGTTGCTTTGGTCCAAGGTAGCTTCACCATATGCCACAGTCAACATTCGGAATGCGTCCGCACACTTAATTTTGTTTTTCACACAAAATTTCATACAGATTCTTTGATCCATTTTTTGGAATAGGCAATAATCGAAGACAAGCCAAAACACGTCTAACCAAAATAGCTGTCAACAATTAAGAAAACATTCAAAATGACCGATTTTTTCAGCATAAGTGAGGGACATGAGTATCGACCTAACGCCACAAAAAATCGAAAATCGAATATACGTAACCCGCGGAAATTAAAAATTCGCGATACTTTTTGAACGGACCTCGTACATAGTCGAGTGCATTCCATTTCGAAGTAACGAGAAAATAGACTCCTTGTCTCTGGGCTGCTAAAATTTTTGTTTTTCCTGAAATTCTATAGAAGATTATTTTGTCTTGTTTTTTTTTTCTAACATAAAGTTTGTTAATATTTATTTATAATCGACCCATTTTTTTCAATTTACATACTTTATCACGTGACGAGAAAAAATCATTTGCTGTGAAATCATTCATTTTATTTATTTCGACAATCAATACTTATTACTGTTTATATTTGCAAATAACAAGTTAATAGATAAGCGAATGAAGAAATTCGTATTTTAGGGGTAAAATGGCAATATCTGATTTAAAGTTATAGCGGAAATGCTTCGTCACTTGTGCTCTGTGAACGCGGAAGAGATTCGGGCGCTTGGCCAACTTTTTTTCATTATATCCCTTTTGCTTCTTCATTTTTCAGCTATCTTTTTACGATTTTTTAAATTCTTTTTTTACTTCCTTTTCTCCCACTGTATCTTGCTGGTCTTTCCGTCCCGTTCTATCTCCTCTCTTGATATTGGGCTTGCCAATGGCGATTCCACCGACAACTCCGATAACCGTTAAACAGAGAGCAATGGTGTATAATATTGCGCCCTTTCCTACGCTCTATATATAGTGTGACATCGATTTTTTTTTTTTCAAGCTCGCCAGAGAAACAAAAGGGGGAGGGGTGGATTTCTCTCGCTCAGCAGTGCGCTTTTTCATCAGGGGGACGTGTGTGAAGAGAACGTACGGTTTGAAATGTTAGCTCGCTTGACCTCTAACCCCGGCATACCCAACAACCCTTTCTTTCCCCCAAACAACCCTTCTCTTTCTCACACCCCAAGTCCTCGCTCGGATTGAGTCCTCGCTCGGACAACAATAGAGCTTGCAACACACCAGACACCGTATGCTCTCGTTTCTTTGAAAGAATTAAAAAAAAAACATCTCACCCAAATCAAAATCACATCCAACATATATTTTATATATTTAAATCTAATTTCGCAAACAAAATTTTGTATTTAAAATAGAGTTAAAAAAAAATATTGTCTGATAATATCTTTGGAGGATCAATTCTTCGAATCTCCTTTTCGATCGAATATATTATCTAGTTTTCTGCGACTGGCCCATCTCTATTTCACCTCATCTCTCGTGATACTCAATTTCAATAAATTTTCTATAATTAGCGATATTTCAAAATTAATAATTTCATTCCAAATAATGCTCCTCCGTTTCTCGCTCGCACTTCGTGAAAAATTATAGTAAAAACTCTCGGGCATTAAGGATTTGTCGGACGAGCACTGTTAGAAACTGTGTGACGAGTAAACATTAAATGAAAAAACGCATTTTATGTTTTCAGCGCTTTGTTGATACGCGGGCACACCCCAAAAAGCTTCGAAATTGAACAATTTTCTACGAACGACATAAAAATAAAATAAATCAAAAAAAAGGTTGAAGCTCGGCAATACGAGCGGACACTTTTTCATTCGAGTACCGACAATTGCATTATTTACCGTACTCTTCGCAACCTTTTGTGGCCGAACACAAAGGACCGAAAATAAAAAATAAAAAAACCATTCGTAAAATTTCATATTAGCTTTGAATTTTTTTCATTTTTGTTTATACGGGTATTCAACTTTTGACGAAATACGTTTCGCCATTCGTGAAATTGCGTGCGGCGACAGTGTGGAGTAACCCTGTTGAACTCTGGAACTCGAGAGATCCCTTCCGAGTTCCATTCCCATAGTTATACACACCGTACACCATTCTCTCCCATCTCCTCGTCCGCGGTATAAGGCTTTTGGCTATACATATGTATACCTTGCGCGCTGCTCGGTCGCTTTCGCGTTATAAATGGTATATTGTGGGGCGACCAGAGTTTCTCCCGGAGCTTTCCCGAAGCTTTCCCGAATGTTGGAATTTGCCCGGTTAGATAGTCCGTTTTCCGCTGGTCGTTCCTGGCCGAGAAACCTTCGGAGGATTTCACTGGCTCAACAAAGAGAGGGCGACGGTCGAAGTACGCGGAATGCGTGAGAGAGAGAAAGAGAGAGGGAGGGAGAGTGGGAGAGTAAGTATAGAAAAGGGGTTGATATAGTCAAAATTGGTGGGCTTTCCTTGCCTCCAACTGGAGTCATGCGGAGTTTCATCCGCTGAAATTTGCCAACAAGGATGTCGACTTTTCGTAGAACGATAATATCACCTAGTGACGACATCGCGAGTTCGACATCGCATCCCCGTCCGCCGCGAAGAGTCAGTAACGGAATTTGCCTCCCGATCTCGGAACAGAGATTAACCACCGTTTGAATAAACAAAATCATACGATATAAATTTGATTAAGATACGAGATCTGTTCAAAAAGTATCGCGAATTTTGAATTTCCGCGGGCTACGTATATTCGATTTTCGATTTTTTTGTGGCGTCAGGTTGGTACTCGTATCCCTCAATTATGCTGAAACAATCGGCCATTTTGAATGTTTAGTTAATTGTTGACAGCTGTTTTGGTTAGACGTGTTTTGGCTTGTCTTCGATTTTTGCCTATTCCAAAAAATGGATCAAAGCATCTGTATCAAATTTTGTGTGAAAAACAAAATTAAGTGCGCGGACGCATTCCGAATGTTGACTGTGGCATATGGTGAAGCTACCTTGGACCAGAGCAACGTTTATCGGTGGTCCAAAATGTTCTCAGAGGGCCGAGAAGATGCGAACAACGAAACGCGTTCCGGACGTCCGAGCACATCAACAACAGACGAAAAACATTGATGAAGTGAAGAAAATAATATTGGCCAATCGTCGAATCACCGTTAGAGAAGTTGCCGAGGAACTAAACATATCGATTGGCTCGCGCTATTCGATTTTTACCAATGATTTGGGCATGAGACGGGTCGCCGTGAAATTCGTGCCAAAATTGGTCGATTCCGAAGAAAAACAGTGTCGCGTTAACTTTGCTAAGGAGCTGTTGGACTCGGTCCGCGACGACCCAAATTTGCTCCAGAGGGTCATGACCGGTGACGAATCATGGGTTTATGGTTATGACGTGGAAACCAAAGCTCAATCATCGCAATGGAAGCTGCTTTTTTGGAATAGTCAAAAATCGAAGACAAGCCAAAACACGTCTAACCAAAACAGCTGTCAACAATTAACTAAACATTCAAAATGGCCGATTTTTTCAGCATAAGTGAGGCACATGAGTATCGAACTAACGCCACAGAAAGATCGAAAATCGAATATACGTAGCCCGCGGAAATTCAAAATTCGCGATACTTTTTTAACAGACCTCGTATTTTTGTGAATTATCATTTTGAACTGTTGTCTATTCGTCGAAGGGATAAAGAGATATAAAACCTTATTAGCGTTCTTCAAACTGGTTATCGATTTAAGAAATCTACGATAATTCTGAAAAAAAAATTAGTGCAAGATCGTTCATAAGATCGGTTAATGTTAATTATCTAAATTTTTTTTTACGACAATTCTTAATTGTCGTTGGAATTGTTTTGTCCGAATGACGTCCATTCATGGCCAGATGTCTAATTAAGGGCTTGGAGAGTTGTTATCTCTTTGACGACAGGGTGTATCGCATAAAATTGGAAAAGGGAGAGGTCGAAGATCTTTTTTATCCGCTGTCGTTCTAGTTAGGTCATTTTAACGAGCCAGGGAGGGAGAGGATGGGAGAAGGGGTTGAAAACACTCGTGGTGTTGAATGAAAATTCCCAAGAGGGCGTACGAACTTGGCGAACACGGTTCTTATGATGTCGTAAATATAGTGAGGAATTTGGTTAATATAAGAAAGTTCAATCGCGGATAAAAAATTTCCGAGTGTCGTACATCCGGCTTTGCGACGTCTGCGATAAGTTTAAATTAACTGAGCGCGGTAAAACCATGAATATTTTTTTACTGTGAAAATATCATCTTTAACGTCCATACTGGCTCTTTGAGAGGTAATAAAGAGGAACTTTTTCATCATAGATATTCGCCGTACTTCGGATTTTCGTTTCTCGGCTTTCTCCCGCTTTTCATTCCCAGCCCCGTTGAGCGAGTGCCGTCGGCGCCACCCTTTTCCACACACGTCACTATTGAATTTGCGTGTTCGCCTCATAGCATAGGTGCGGCCTCTCTCTTTCTCTCTCTCTCTCTCACTCTCTCTCTGATATATCACCGCACCAACGTCGTGTGGTCGCATTATCACTATTAATCCAACGAGTTAATTAATTACAGTACACAGAGAACGCGTAGCTGCTGGCGGTGCACGAGCTCCCGACAATCCGGTACGATTCTCCGAATTAAAAAAAAAAAAAAACAGCTATAGAACCGCTGCTGCAATCCGTACTGTCTGTATATTGTGCGTATTAGTATATGCCGTTCCTCATCCCATATTATATGTATTTTATTTTAGCAACACAAAGGAGAAAATCCCGTTCCATCAAAGTACGTGGCATATAAATAAAAAAATATGTTTTATATCCATATATATACATAAATTTGTATATATTTCATATATTTTCATACATTACATTTATTTGTTTATTTTTACATATTTATGGGATAAAAGGGTGAGTAAAAAATCGTGAATAGGGAAATTCATTACAAGAACAACAAAACCAAACCACATTTTCACACGATTTTTCTTCTGTTCATTTTGTAGACTATAATATTTTAGATTACAAACTCGAAATTGCGATGGTCTCTAAAAAATTCAGATTCCATGATAATTTAGATTAAATTGAAACGGTTAAACAACGTTTGTTTCATGAATTTTCAAAATTCCTTTCTTTTCGTTACAACATGTAACCGCTGATCCTTTTGAATATGTACATTTTTTTTTTAAATAATTTCTAGCTAACATTTCAATTGTGAAAATTCGATAACATTATCACTAACGAAACATACAGTGGGTCAAAAAAGTATTCATACAACTTATTTTTTTGCGATAACTTTATAGACATAAGCGATACGCAAACAAAGCCAATTTTATTTAATAGTACATCAGGTGCAGAGATAAACAGCAAATGGAAAATTTTTTCCCAGGAATAATAGAAGAATTATGCCAAAAAAACGAAAATTTCGGGGCAACAAAAGTATTCATACACTTACGATTATAGTGAAAACCTACGTCATCATAATTGTTAATTATAACTAATATTTAGTGTGCATCCCTTTTGCTTCAATTATCGCCTCGAGTCTCTTAGGCATGGATTCTACTAGCTTTTGCGTTGTTTCTTTTGCTATTTTCGTCCATTCTTCTAAAAGCACTCTTTGGAGATCGGATTTGTTTGTTATTTTTCTTTCTCTAATTTCTACATCCACCAAGTTCCATAAATTTTCAATAGGATTGATGTCCGGAGATTGTAGTGGTGTAATCAATTGTTTGCGGACATTATAGAGTAACCATTCCCTCGTTTTCATGGCAATATGTTTCGGGTCGTTATCTTGTTGGAGGTAGAAATTTCCATCCAGGCCCATTTTATCTACACTTGCTTTTAAATTGCTGCGCAACACGTCGATATACTTCTGGGCATTCATTTTACCATCTATAAAAGCCAGATTACCAACGCCATAATATCCCATACACCCCCAAACCATGACGCTTTCTCCGCCGTGCTTTACAGTCGGTATTAAATTTTTCTGCTGGAGCTCGGTATTTGGTTTCCGCCAGACAAATTTTTTTCCATCGGACCCGAAGATGTTAAACTTCGATTCATCCGAGAATACGACACGTTTCCAAAATTCTATAGATTTTTTTACGTAGGTTTTTGCGAAACCTCAACGTTTTTCTCGATTTATATTATTAATTAATGGTTTTTTGCGGGCAGTTCTGCCGTATATTCGGGCAGAATGCAAAACGTTTCGAATATTCTGGGGACACACGCTCTTCCCCGATGTTGACGCGACATCATTCGCTAAACTGCGAGCACTTGTGAACGGTTTTTTTGTAACCTCTGTAACAATACTCCGACGCTCTCGTACTGTTAGTATTCTCGGTCGATCGGTTCGTGGCTTATTTTCTGTGCTATTTGTTCTTTCGTATTTTTTTATTACATATTGCACTGTTGCGAAACTTAGATTTAGTTCTTTACTAATTCTTCGATAACTTTTACCGCGTTTCCGAAGAAAAATCACTCTATCTCGCATGGATATTGATATTTCGCTTCTCTTTGCCATCATGTCTGTTAAGAGCTTGAAGTTCTACTACCGCATGGAATAGGTCAAAACCATTGTGTAAACGAAGACTTGTTTACACTGTATGCAGAGGTCAGACCGTCCGTGAGTGAATATCGAGGTTTAGCAGCTCAATCGTAAGTGTACAAATACTTTTTTGGCCCGAAAATGTTCGTTTTTTTTGCATAATTCTTCTATTATGCCCGGGAAAAAATTCTCCATTTGCAGTTTATCTCTGTACCTAATTTACTATTAGATAAAATTGGCTTTCTTTGCGTATCGCTGATGTTTACAAAGTTTTCGCAAAAAAACAAGGTGTTTGAATACTTTTTTGACCCACTGTATGGGATATGACGTTCGATATCTTGCCTTATCTACCAAAACGTAAATGCAATTTTTCACGTTATCCAAATTTTTTCATTAAACTCAATATTTGAACCGAAACTGTATACTTTAAATATATTTAAAGCTCGATTCGAATCGTAATTATTATTTCCATTGGACCAATAATATAAAAGAAGCAGCAAGTATATATAAGTTGCTGAGCTAGCACAGAGACAGTCTCGAATTGCTTCTCTCTCTCTCTCTCTCTCTTTTTCTCTCTTTCTTTATTTCTCGTATTCTCACAGTGAAGCTTTTCGCAATGCCAGCGGCAAGAGCTTTTATCGAAAGCTTCGGAGCCAGCAGAAACTGCTTGGCTCTACTGTAATTACAATATCCTATGCATAATGTTCAATACGTAAAGTTGCAGTACAATATTACTTGCGGTTCATGTGCAATTATTAAAGTAGCAATATCGTCTAGTTATATTGGTGTATATGCAACAAGCACTTGCACTATACACCTTTACACGAGTATGTAAATATATAAAATATATATCGATATTTTATAGGACATGTTATTTAAAGCGGTTGCCTATGTAGTTAGCAAATACTGCAAAATATCGGAACGATAATTTCACTGACGTTAATTCGCTAGTTGTATTCGCCACGGAACACTCGGTATTGCCCATTCACTTTCACATCAACGAACGTCGAACGTATTGGCTGCTTAAGCGATTAACGTTAACGAACGTTTTGCGCGCCCCCTCTCATCCCGATACTTTCCTCTATATAATGTGTTCATCGAATTACAGTTGGATACACCCGAACTCGCGTACACCGGGATGAAAATATATCGTAGGCAAAACATTACCTTTTCGTTTAGTTTTTTATTTCAATTTTCCGGGCACTGTCGGTTCAATGTTTATTTTCGATAACGCGCTTATATTAAATTTTATCTGTGGAGTATTATCGATAAACGAGGAATGCACTATAATATTTGAGTACGTAAATTGTAGTAGGGCATCTTTTTTTTTTTTTTTAAGAAACAATATTAGTCATCGAAAATCAATAATGCACCAACGATATTGGTTGTTGAATTAAATATAAAAATGATCTGCAAATTGAATCACGATGGACATAGTGATGATAAAAATAAAGTGAAAATTGAAGTTTGCAGATTGTTTACTCGTCATTTTCGACGACAAATCTCACTGGGGTACGGTGGTCGCAAGCACAAAGAGTGAGATAGCGCATTGCGAATAACCACTACGATGGGGATGTGCCTTGTCTCTCTCGTCAAACTCAATCGAGAGATAAAGAGAGAGAGAGAGGACTGAAAGTGCACACACGTGGCATGGATCGTATGTTTATTCATCGGCGTGTCCGTTCATTACCCACATGACAATATTGGTTGATGGGAATTGCTTGTATCCCGTGATACGCACCATTTGACATGCGGGCTAGCGATTTGATGCACGCTCACGCGTTATCGCGTCAGTTCTCATCCGTTCTAGTATATGCTCTCGTTCACCTCGGCATTATTGCGCCCTCTCTCACGACGCAATGCTTGCGACTATTGGTCCATGCGATTTTCAGTCTACAGAATGCTTGACGCCAGCTTAATGACAACCATGAAGGTCCTTGTTCGGGATTTCCTTCGTGTCGCCATCGCCTATACGCTCTGTTAACGTCACAAATTTTACGTTCATGTTGGTCATAGATTGAGAGCGAAGCAACGGGGACGATCCTTGTTACAAAAGAAAATCTTTTAGTAATATCGGAATAACGATTGTTCCATCTTGATATTAGGAAAATTAAATTATTGAGATTAATTGTGTTTGAATGAGCGAGCCAAGTGATTAAAACACTTTTTTCAGGGAGGAAGCTCGGCAAAGGAAGGAAAAATTATGTGGAACAATGTTGGGGTTTCTATTTTACACGATTTTCGTTCTGCACAACACTATCCCAATGAGTTGGTGATTAGTGAGGAAAGTAGATAGATCCTCATCATACACAATATATGGCGTTCCGCGTGCCTAGACAGCTACATTAATGATGTCATATGGCGAATATTTCATGACTTGTTTTACCGGGAGTTGTGTGCTTATCGAGCCCTTGAAAAAGTCCACTGTACCAAGTTGGCGTATTACGAGGGAGAAGGGAAACCCAAAGAATCGCACGGGGTTAATATATTCCGACGAGAGGCAATTATATATCTCGTTTGCTCGATGCTAACCCCCTCAGCGACAGACGGAATACCTACTTCTTGCGGAGATGTCGGCTTCAACGTGCCGAACAATTGTTTCACAGAAAAATGAATGGAAAAGATAAACAAATGCCTCTTTTATCGTGTCGACGACTCTAATGATAGGTAGGAACACACAAAAATCCTAATTCAAGTAAAGTCGTGCGATACGATGATGTCAATCGTGCGTAAGCTTTCTACAATTGTTTACGGAAATGTAACAGATTTTATGACGATAATTAACACAGCATATTTTCTCGCAGTTTTTTTTAGAAGTGAAATTCGTGATATAGGGTTAAGGTAGTAGTCTGGTAACTTAAGCCGATTTTCACGTCTTTTTTGGAGGGCGTTTTTTTTGTAGGAAAATAAAAATGAATCGTTTTGGATATTTAGGATATTTTTATTTACATATTGAAGATACAAAAAAAAATTTTTTTTAAGAAATTTAATAGTTCATTATTATTATTATTATTGATCGAAGTTGGCACCTCGAAGTTGGCAGCCCGGGTCCTAACTTTTTTTCTACCGAACCGATTGCTTTCAAATTTTAACAGGCTACTCTACACACTTATAGTTCTCGTCGGAACCAGACCAGAGAAACCGAGAAATATTTTCACTCCTAACTTTTTAGGAGTGAAAATATTTTGTGAAATAAAAAGTTTGGGGTGAAAAAATTTCTCGGTGGTTCCGACGAGAACTATAAGTGTGTAGAGTAGCCTGTTAAAATTTGAAAGCAATCGGTTCGGTGGAAAAAAAGTTAGGACCCGGGCTGCCAACTTCGAGGTGCCAACTTCGATCAATAATAATAATAATAATAAACTATTTAATTTTTTCAAAAAAATTTTTTTTCGTATCTTTAATATGTAAATAAAAACATCCTAAATATCCAAAACGATTCATTTTTATTTTCCTACAAAAAAACGCCCTCGAAAAAAGACATGAAAATCGGCTTAAGTTACCAGACTACTACCTCAAGGTTGACGAGTGAAAGCTCATTTTCTTTGTTGATCGATTTACGTATTCAACAGAAAAGTTTCATGATAATCATTAGTTATTTACAACTTGCAGAGATTTATTTATTAAACAATATCGATAACGTCGAAATTCTCTAAACATATCTGCTAATTCAGAAGGTGAAAGATACGTGCTTATCACTCAATGAACAAAGTGAACTCTCAGTGATCGAAATCAAAACTATTTTACGGATTTTACCGAAAAAAAATGATTATACGAATTCTCGTATTAATCTTTGTCTTTTAAGGAAAAACAATTCTTTCGATATTTTCTTTCTGTCCGCTGTTGGATTGATCAAGAACGGGCATATGCGCCTGAGTACTAGCTACCAGCGCGTTCCGTATGCATCGCTGATTGCATTATTTCCAGAGGATCGCGCATTCATCAGATGGTTCGGTAACTTCGTGATGTAGCTTGTCGTTTATATATGTTCCACTTGAATTTTTATTCTCCAAATTGGAAAATAATATATATATACCAATAGTTATCAATTTAATGTTCGCAATAAAAAAAAATCGATAGCTTCTAGCAATGTTGTATTATTGACGTCACGATACGTAATCTTGGTATTTTCAAGATCGAAAATCGTCCGCATCCGGTTATTTATTTGAGTCCATCAAAGATTTCACTGCGCCGTACGCTTTAGTCTCGTTTGTTTCAGTGAAAAAGAAAACGAGAGGAAAACATTAAAACCTCGCAATGCACCGGGAAACAATGTGCAATAAAACTGTGACTGGATATTTTATTTTTTATTTTTTGTAAGCTCTGAGAGCTCTTTCAGAGATCGGAAGAGGGAGCCACGAGTACCATTGAAGGAAACGCAGACACAATATGGAGTTATAGTATAATACCATGTAATGTCATACCAGTGTACTATATATGAGATAGCTATGGAAAGAATTACGGTGGTTGATCGTATCAGCGAATGAAAAAAGTAAATGTCGAAATAAGTAGACTACGAACGGAGTTACGAGTAAGATCGTAAAACGATGTAAAAGCGATCAAACGATAAGTACACGAGAGATAGAGAGATTTTGTTGTGGAAGAGCCAACATTTCATTTTCCTAGTCACGAGAAAGCACGGTTAGGGGATGTTTGTGGAATCTATATATTTTTTTCTTCTTCTGATAATGAAGCTAATCTATGCCTTTTTATTAAGATAAAGATTGAATACACGAGTTCTTTTTTGACGGCCATGTGAAAATGATAATTTTTCAAACGTCAATATCGTGTTTCAATGGTGGGTTAATGAACTTTGAAATTTCGTCAATACAAAATTGTGTATTTAAATAATAACGTACAATAAGGCAGCACAATTTGAACCACTTTCGCTACATCCTTTGTTAACATATTGGACTCTCAACCAGTAGTTTATCTTCGTACCGGCTAATGCAATGTTGATACTAACGTCATCAATCCGATAATACGTTGATCGTCACGGTTTACGATGTAATTTTAATGGAATGCACTGTGGCGCATTGAATGGGTAACGTTGAAAGTTTGATCACTACGATAAATAGACAATTTCATGGCTGTTACTATATTTTAATTATACCCACCGGTACCCCCTTAAATTTTAACGAAATCCTTACTTTCATTTATTCCAATTCAACCATTAAATACCATATATTATTCTCAATAGTATAAAACATACGCGTATTAAATCATACGTTCTCCGTGCATGCATTACGTGAAATATCATCGAGCTTTCATTGAAATCGTTAATTCTCTCAAGCACGAGAATAACATTGGAGTTTATTTGCGCGCGTTTATATGCTCGACTGCTTATTCGACGAGAATATTTTATCGAATGTTATTTATAATTAAATTTCATCGTGGTGTCATATCGAACAAAATGCTCGAGTGGAATGAGCCACATTAAATTGTATATTTCGTAATACGAAAATACCTCATTTCGTTCGGTTATTTCTGTTGTGACGCTGTCGTGTATACGTACACCAATAACAAAAGCAGCGGTAACGTAATCCTTGAATTTGCTTAAATATGATCGAAGAGTGCACTTGCCTCGAGGATTATTAACTTTGGAACAAACGGGTATCCAACACAACACTCGTAAGTGTGTACGTGTGCTTGTGTGTGCGTGTGTATGTGTGCGGAACGAATGGGAAATTATTTAATTTTTCAAAAAGTTCGCTCGGCAGATAACACTTGGCGCATTTTGCAAACGTACCGGATATACATATGTATCCTCGCGGACGAATATTTATCGAAGCGAGGGAGATGTTACGTTACACGGCTCTCGCGCACGTATCGTAGAACATTATAGTCACTCTTATTTCACGTGTATATACAGGATGTCCTAAAACTAGCACGTCAGAGTGACGGGAGTTAGATTGGCTGCGGACTTGTCAGAATAAACAAATATGACTTTAGTAAAAGTCGCATGGTAAATTGCTACCTACTACTTGTTATTTTGTTACCATTGCTATGAAAGTCCAAATCGTAAGCAAATCAAAGTTCACATTCACATCAAATCCTAAAGTGGTCGGAAACACAAACGAAAATAGTGAGATAACAAGAATAGCGATTGTCCGGACAAATTAAAAAAGACGCTTTTCTGAAAATTGCTATTCCTGTTATCTCGCTGTTTTCACTTGTGTTTTTGATCACTTTAGAATTTGATGCGAATGTGGACTTTGATTTGCTTACGATTTGGAATTTCATAGTCCAAATGGTAGCAGGATAATAAGGGTTAGATAGCGATTTTCCGAGAAATCAAAAAAGATGATTTTACTCGAAAACCATGAGCCTTTTACCGAGGTCATATTTTTTTATTCCGATAGGTCCGGAGCCTATCTAACCCCCGTGTCACTCTGACGCGCTAGTTTTGGGACACCCTGTATATGTACGTATTTTATATATACTGGCATATATGTGGAGTATATTCAAGAGCATATGCAATTATACATATGCTCATTATGCTCGGACTGTTTGTACAATTTTCCACGCCTAGTTTTTCTTTTTCCATGTGGATCCTCGTCCTCGGGGATTTTGTGCGGTATAGAGAAAAGCCGAAATTAGGAAAAAGAGAATACGGTGAAAAGGGACGTGAAACAAAGAAGGTATGCGGAGAGTAGATATTACCGGCACACCGTTTGCAATAGGGTTTTGAACGACACTCGAGTAGTACTTAATTCTCTTGGTTGGAATAGTATGGTAAATACTTCATTAGGATGTCACTGGTGTGCTATTCCCCGGACGACACCATCCACGTTACTTTCTCGTGTTCTATCGTTTCCCGTACATCCCTTACTCAATGTTCACAGGATTTTCAAAATTTGCATAGTCGACATACCAGATTTTTCTTGTTTATCGAGATAAAAATAACGTCACAGCAGGTAGGCTGGAGTCTACGCTTAAGGGAGGAAATAGGGTTAGACGGTTCAAAAAATCGATTTTTTTTTATTTCATAAATTGTTAGGAAAACTATTGAAAAATATGTTCCCAAAATTTTAAATGAAAATTCCGACTCGTTATATTGTTATAAGCCATTAAGGGGGGAAATTGGGTTAGGACAGCGTTTTTTCAATGATTTTCATGGATTTTTTTATACTATAAAAAATGAATATAATTTATTGAAACTTTGAGAATATTTTATACATATATTTAAGTATATACTATAAAATTTTTATATATATATTTAAGTATATACTATAAAATATTAGCGACCCCATATTGCTTGTATTTCTTGGTACTATTTTTTCAAACGTGTTTTTCTGAAAACGACTTTTTTTTAACTTGCGTACACGCTAGTTTGAAAAGTTTTCAACCAATCGTTTTGAAAATTGCCAGTTACTTTCTTCATAGTATTGCGCTCTATATGAACCTAAAATCGGAATATTATCATTATTTAAAATAATTTTTTTTTTGCACAAAGTTGTAAAAAATGGCAAAAAATCATGCTTTTTTGTTTTGACCCCTGTAAAAAATTCAATTTTCTATTTTTTTTTTATAGCATTTAGGTTCATATAGAAGAGAGACACATAATAAAAGTAAATTCCAACCTCGTTTGATTTCAGATGAAAATTGCGGCTTCCAGAATGTACGCAAAATGCTGAGTCTGATTGTGACCTGCAATATGGGGTCGCTAATATTTTATAGCATATACTTAAATATATGTGATACAAATTTTATAGTATATACTTAAATATATGTGAAACTTCGGACCAAATATGCGAGCGTAAATTTCATCGATTTGAACTAAAGCATCGAAAGTTTGTAGTGATTATTTGTGAATAATTACCGTTGTCAATGATTTATATTGATCAATTGATAGAGTATCGAACTACCGATGAAACGAATTATCCGAAAATACAAATATCACCGAGGAACCATTTGATAATTAGTCTCTGAAAGTTCTAAACAAAATCTTGATCCTTTTTTTTAGTCATCCGATATATTCACAAGGAATTTTCATTAAAAATACGGAATTAAATACGGAAGTACGTCATTATGTCACGTAGACATATCTTCCACTCCGTTTTATCGTCAATTGTATCTTTTTTTCCCCTATTGGCATTGTGTAAAAACAATTTATAAACGTTTTGCACTCGATTAGCCGGACCGCAACGCTACGAAGATTCCTCAATGGCTTGGGTGGTGGTCTTGCCCGCTGTAATCCCGATTATCTTGTGACACGGAATACGAAAAGGATCATCAGCGGCGAAGCATTAATATCAGAGCAACAGGAGAGAAATAAACCACTCGCGAGTCCGTTTTAATGGCAATATCATTATTGCAGCGAGCTCGTTATTCATTCCAACAAACTGCTCGGAGGGAATGCATTAATCTCTTGGGACGATGCATCACTGGGACCCCAGCATCGTCTGGGCGAATTCTCTCCTCATCCTCTCTTTTTTTTTTTTTTTTTTAGAACGACCTCGTCGTCATGCACTGTGCGGCTATTTCTCGCGCGGAACACACCGTACAGGTTGGGTGGCCTCATCGCTACTTCGTACAGGTATATTACCAACTCAAAAGCTTTTCGACTATTTTTTTTCTATTTCTAAAGTGCTTCCAACGATGTTGAACAAAACCGGAACTTCACGTATATATCACTGAATGAGATTTTGATTTTTCACGCCACCGCGACGAATTATTTCTCCACTTGCGAGAATGCAAAGCATAAGGATTTTTATGTGGAAATGCGAAATCGCTGTGTAATAAAATATCTGAGCGATCTTCACAGCAATGTTTTATTATTTTGTACTTTATGCCCAATTAAGGGGGGAAATAGGGTTAAACGGTTTAGAAAATCGTTTTTTTTTATTTCATAAATTGTTAGTAAATCTATTGAAAAATATGTTACCAAAATTTTTAATGAAAATTCCGACTCGTTCTATTGCTATAAGCCATTAAAGTGAGTAGCTCTCCTTCAGGCCCCGAGCGCGCCACGTGTATAACCGAGCGGTCACTATTTTTTCAAACGCGTGTTTCTAAAAACGACATTTTTTTAACTTGCGTACACGCTAGTTTGAAAAGTTTGCAACCAATCGTTTTGAAAATTGGCAGTTACTTTCTTCATAGTATTACGCTCTATATGAACCTAAAATCGGAATATTATTATTATTTAAAATAATTTTTTTTTTTGCTAAAAAAGTTGTGAAAAATGGCAAAAAATCACGCTTTTTTGTTTTGACCCCTGTAAAAAATTCAATTTTCTATTTTTTTGATAGAATTTAGGTTCATATAGAAGAGAGACATATAATAAAAGTAAATTCCAACCTCGTTTGGTTTTAGATGAAAATTGCGGCTTCCAGAATGTACGCAAAATGCTGAGTCTGATTGTGACCTGCAATATGGGGTCGCTAATATCCCCGGTGTTTTTCAAAAAAATTCTTCACAAATTTTATAGTATATCCTTAAATATGTGTATAAAATATTCTCAAAGTTTCAATAAATTATATTCATTTTTTATACTATAAAAAAATTCATGAAAATCATTGAGAAAACGCTGACCTAACCCTATTTCCTCCCTTAACGGTCATTTATGTCACGAATATCGTCGTTATGATTTTCTTACCTATGCCGGCATAACAAAGGAAGAAAAAGTGAAATGAAATAAAGTTTGATAGAAGTTAAAAAAAAAAGAAGAAAAAGATGAAAGACTCGGTCAATATAATGGATGTAAAGTGAGTAAAAATGACGACACTGGACAGTGCAACGACGTTCGCATATATCGTCTCGATATTTTTCCATCGGTATCCTCCATAAATACATATGTTTGCGCTCTTCGTGAATTCATGCATTATTCAGGTCGTCGCTCTCGCTATGTCATCTTCCGACCCGTCGTTTGTCCGCCATTTGATATCTTATTATTTCGCAAAAACATAGCTCAATATATTTGAAATTCGAAATTCACGGTCGATATTTCATTGCAACCTTGTTAGAACGTTTGATTTTATGATGGAACAATTATTGATAATTGTCGTGAAAAAAGAGGGAAATTATTTTTTCAATAATTAATAATCTTTAAGCTCTGAATCAAATATGGCGTTATTGATTATATAAAAATAATTAATAACGCCATATATATAAATAATTATTCGATCTGGTATTTTGTTTCTTGTATTATTGACTTCCGAGCAATTAAATTAATTTGTTACCGGTGAGCGTAGCGCAATCTTCCTCGCTATTTCGTATTATCGGAAAGTGAGATTCTCACGTCAGCCGTGCATCTATCAAATTAAAGCCCTATGAAGAACGGTAGCGAGAGAGAGAAAGAGAGGATAGGAGATAGAGCTGAAGGTATATAGAAGGACTCTCGATGTCTCGTCGTTTCAACAAGCTTGCTCTCCTCTTACTCCAAATTTCAATCCGTATATCTCGTTTCTCCGTCTCATCTCTGTCCAGGATCACCTCGTAATTGAATACTCGATTGATCTTCGATCCGACGCGACATTACCCAAGAAATGATGATGGAACACCTATTTCTTTGCGCTTATCGACAAGAAGAAAGTTTCACAACGTCTGCTCACAAGGAGTCTTTCATCCATCGTCGAGTCACACTATTAATCAATTTTCAGAATGAAATAATTTGTCTCTCGATTACTGCATGAATTTCGATTTAATACGGGACAGAGACGTTCGCATCGTTGCAGCAATTAAGGACAAGTGATCGAAATACTCAATTGGAAAACTTCTCTAGATACTTGAAGTGAGATTTATGGCATTTCCTTAACCGACAACCGTCACACTTTCGTAAGCGTCATCAATCAGGAAAGAACATCATATTGAAGTAAAACATGTATTTTCCATCTCGAGCACCGTGAAAATAAACAAAAGTGTATTGTAAGAATTCTTTGTGAAAATAAAACTTTTCAAGCTTGTCTTTCAACGCGTGGGTTAAACATCTTTTCCATTTTTTTGGTTATTAAAACAATGTATTTCTTTACTTTATTTTGCCCCCTAAGATCATTCTACTCGCGAGGGATAACGCTTGTTTGGGCTACGTATTTTTGCCAATTCCTTTTAGGACGGGGCAATTGTACAAAAAAACGTCTGTTTGTTGCATATCGATCGCAATGATAAAAAAAAATATTATTTTGGTTGCCGTGAACATCATCAGCATGATCGTCTCACGTGTGTCAATAGATAAGCGTTGCAGTATGTATATAAAATTTTAACAAATCACTCGGCCGTCAAGACGCTGCTGTGTCTCTTGATTAAATAAATCATATATATATATATTTGAGTTTACGATAGCGTACGATTTCTCGCGTGAAATGTATAACAATGTTGCGAGAAAGAGTGCAATATGTAGTTATATATGAAACGGCACAATGAGCGGGTGAATAATCCCTCATAAACGACACAAGTCAAATAATCCCTCATAAACGACACAAGTCAAATAATTCCTCCTAAACGACACAAGCTATCATTTTGCGAGGGTTGTCGTATGTATCCGAGGGATCTGTGACCAAGGACTTTTTATTACTGTACATAATATACACCGTATCGTGCATATTCCAAGCGTTGTTGTTTAAATGAAGCTTCGCCTCTATATTTGCTTATGCCATCAAGCGTTCGGTATTCCCCCTTCCAAGTTAATAAGCAAGACATTAACAGAGCTAGAGAAAAAGAGAGGGAGTGAAACGGGAGCAAGCACGTCTAGGGTAATTGGTGATAGAGGGAAAACATCAGTCCATTTTACAAAACCGGGTAAACAGTCTGGCCGTTGACGCTTAAGAACTACAAAAGTGCGATCAAACATTGAATTATAAGAAGAATTTTTGTGACAATTTGTTTTTTTCGTTAAGGGGGGAAATAGGGTTAGGACAGCGTTTTCTCAATAATTTTCATGAATTCTCTTATAGTATAAAAAATGAGTATAATTTATTGAAACTTTGAGAATAGTTTATACATATATTTAAGTATATACTATAAAATTTTTATACATATATTTAAGTATATACTATAAAATATTAGCGACCCCATATTGCAGGTCACAATCAGACTCAGCATTTTGCGTACATTCTGGAAGACGCAATTTTCATCTGAAATCAAACGAGGTTGGAATTTACTTTTATTATATGTCTCTCTTCTATATGAACCTAAATGCTATCAAAAAAATAGAAACTTGAATTTTGTACAGGAGTCAAAACAAAAAAGCATGATTTTTTGCCATTTTTTACAACATTATTTGGAAAAAAAAAATTAATTTAAATAATGATAATATTCCGATTTTAGGTTCATATAGAGCGCAATACTATGAAGAAAGTAACTGCCAATTTTCAAAACGTTTGTTTGAAAACTTTTCAAACTAGCGTGTACGCAAGTTAAAAAAAAGTCGTTTTCAGAAAAACGCGTTTGAAAAAATAGTACCAAGAAAACCAAGCAATATGGGGTCGCTAATATTTTATAGTATATACTTAAATATATGAATAAAAATTTTATAGTATATACTTAAATATATGTATAAAATATTCTCAAAGTTTCAATAAATTATATTCATTTTTTATACTATAAAAAAATTCATGAAAATTATTGAGAAAACGCTGTCCTAACCCTATTTCTCCCCTTAATGGCCTATAACAATAGAACGAGTCGGAATTTTCATTTAAAATTTTGGGAACATATTTTTCAACAGTTTTACTAACAATTTATGAAATAAAAAAAACATTGATTTTTTGAACCGTCTAATCCTATTTTCCCCCTTAAAGTTGCAATTAAAAAATCGACAAAGTTTCCAGTTCACGATCCGGTGTCTTTTTTATAGGCTTCATTTTTTAGTTATTGGACGATATGTGGCCCGTCCTGTGCGCAATTTTTGTACTTGTGTCGGTGGACGCGCGCGGTTTTCCAGTGGTCGAAACAAATTACGGCACAATTCGTGGCAAATGGCTGTCAAGTGCTAGAAATATTTCCGTGGCTGCGTATCTCGGTATTCCTTATGCAACACCACCGATTGGTGAACTACGATTTCAGGTAAGTGTAAAAATCCGGCATAGTTCTCTCAATATATATATTTTTTTTCAATTTACATTTGAAAATCCGCAGTTCTTTTTGTACCAAAAATCTCATGACCTCGATATCATTGTTCATTACTTTTCTTGAAGATGTTATTGTTCTTGTGAAAAAAAATGAAGCCAACGGCAAGTAATATTGAGTGTCAAAGTTTGACGAACATAAGTTTTTATTTGATAAGATAGGGTTATGGGCGTGGACGAAAATTTCTATTGCGGATGAATTCTCGACATTGGGAATCAGTTTGCAGAAAAATTTTGCCCAATTAAACGATAGGGTAAAATTAATTTTTAATGAAAAAAATAGAATTGATTGTTTTTTTATTTATTAAATTTGCGGCAGAGTCCTAAACCTTGGACGCAAAATTGGACCGACACTCGCGACGCCACCGTGGATGGATCGATGTGCGTTCAATTGGATCGACGTGGTAACGCTTTGGGTGACGAGGATTGTCTCTATTTGAATATCTTCGTTCCTCTGGTAAAATTCCATTTTATCATGAAATGCTGCTCTCGATTTATTTGCATAGATATCTATATATATATATATATATATATATATATATTATATATAACGCTATGATTGTTTAGTCTCGCACGCATTTTAGTTAGATTATACGACGAGGTCGCGAGAGAACTCGTAACCGCGATGCAATTAGCGAAATATAGAGCCAAGGTTACAGTGTTGTCGTTATGACGCGAGAATCCCTCTTGAATCCCACTGGTCGTCAGTTGTTTCTTTTTTTTTTTCTTTGTAATTCAATACGCATAGACTCAAAACAGCGTTGTAATACGAATGGAAATACGTGTGTTCGAAGCATAGGAGAAAAAAAGTAACGTGAAAAGTTAACGACGAATGAGAAATTCAACACGTAAAAAAAAACAGTGATTGTGACTTTGGGTCGATTAATCCCTCGAGTATTTTTTTGCAGATTGTGAGCAAACAAAAGCTTCCGATTCTCGTGTATATTCACGGCGGTGGATTCAACGGGGGTAGCAACAACAGCACCTCTTTTGCTCCGGACTATCTGATGGATCAGGAAATTGTTTTAGTCACGGTCAATTATCGTTTGGGCATTTTTGGTAAAATCAAAACAAACACTATGACCAAATGCTTCTATAGGACGATACATTTTTTTTCTTTTCTTTTACGATTCAATATAATATTTTAGGATATTTATTTTAGGATGAATTATTTTAGGATTTTTGTCAACTGCCACGGAGATAGTGCCGGGTAACGCCGGAATAAAGGACGTTCTCGAAGCCCTGAAATGGATACAGAAGAATATCGTTAATTTCGGTGGTGATCCGAGCACTGTGACACTCGCTGGTCATAGTGCCGGAGCCGGGCTTGTTCATCATCTTGGACTTTCGAAAAGTACCGAGGGACTGTTCGTTCGATACATCACTCAGAGTGGCTCGGCTCTTGCACCGTGGGCCATACATCCGCCGTTATTCATGAGAATAAAGTATCTGATTGTGGCGAAGGAACTCGGCTGCGCTACCGGTTCGAAAGTTGATGAATTCACGCACTATGTTACCGATGTTTTCGACGGTGGGGAGGACATTATCGCTTATAACGAGGCTGTCGAGGACGACGAAAATATTCTCAATTGTTTGAGATACCTCAGTTCCACGCGGCTCGCCAATGCCATGAAATTATTTGTAAGTGAAAAAAAAATGTAAAGTAAAGTAAGTAAAAATACGAAAGTTTCGAAAAACTTCGGTGTAAACAGCTGAGCGTTACGTTTTAATAGATATTTGTTTTTTAAAATTAATATGATTGATATGATTTTCATTGAAGCACATTTGGAATTTTAATATTTTAATTTTTGGTATTTATTTTTAATTAATATGATTGATATGATTTTCATTGAAGTACATTTGGAATTACAATCCCTGGTGTCATTTCGGGCCGACGGTTGAAGTTAACAGCGAGGATCCGATAATAACTCAATATACAATGACGACGATAGAAAGCGGTGAATTTCGTGATATTCCATGGATAACCGGAGTAGTGACGGACGAAGGATTAATAAAGACCACAGGTAGGTTGGTATAAGATACAGAGTTAATTATAATGAAATTATTGGTAAATATGGAGGAAAGGGGACCCACTTCCGATTGACTTGCCTTTAATATATGTTGTGTAGGTACCCTTCCTGAACAACTTTTTCCTCTGACACAATTGGGGGTCGTTATTTATTAAAAAGTTATTAACAAATGAAGTTAATAATTCATATAGCTATTTTCCTTATACCAACCAGTCCTAATCATCTTGTCCTTCACATTTGTTGTTACGAATACACCCCTGAGTAGCATACAAAAAGTTTCATCCGTCGCTCATTGTTTGTTAAAGAGTTATTAACAAAAAAAGTTTCATAAATCAAACATGAACCACTTGTTCTAGTGTATGGTGAACAGCACATGCATGAGAGGGGGGGCTGCGTCCCCTGCAATCCTCCACTCACTAGCCCAAAGACAAACCAAAAACAACCCAAAAACAACCCAAAAACAGCCCAAAAACAACACAAAAACAGCGCAAACAAACATATAAACAAACAATTGTTTGTTTCATTCATTATTTATATTACAAAGCGGATACATGGTACTCATAATGTCGAAGAAACTGTCGATACGCTGGGTTTGGGTATTGGGTTTGGGTTTTTGGTTTGGGTTTATTTTGGGTTTGTTGGGTTTGTTCAGTTGTTAGGTTAGGTTGTTTAGTTGGGTTGTTTGTTTAGATTATTTCGGTTGTTTTTGGTTTGTTTAGGTTATTTGGGTTTTTTGTTTGTTTTGGATTTGTTTGTTTATTGGGTTTGGGTTTTTAGTTTGGGTTTGTTTTGGATTTGTTTGTTTGTTTGTTGAGTTTGTCTGTTTGTTTCTTTAGGTTACTGGGGTTGTTTTGGGTTGTTTTTGGTTTGTCTATGGGCTGGTATGCGGTGGGGGCAGGGGGGCCGCAGCTCCTCCGGTCATACGTGTACTGGCCACCATGCAAGTATTTCATATTCTATTTATGAATTTTCTTTTGTTAATAACTTTTTAACAAACAATGAGGACGGATAAAACTTTTGGTATGTTACTCAGGGGGGTATTCTTAACAACACATGTGAAGGACAAGATGATTGGGACTGGCTGCTATAAGGAAAATAGCTGTATTAATTATTAACTTTATTTGTTAATAACTTTTTAATAAATAACGACCCCCAATTGTGTCAGAGGAAAAAGTTGTTCAGAAAGGGTCCCCATATATTAAAGGCAAGTCAATCGGAAGTCGGTCCCCTTTGCTCCATATTTACCAAATTTTTAATCCGACAGAGGCATTTCAAAATCGCGAACTCATCGATGAACTTCGTGAGAATTTCGTGAAATTGGCTGGTGTATTTCTCGAGTGCGAGGAAATCATCGCGAATGCGAGCGCTTTCGCGCAAGCTCTCACAGAATTTTATTTTCCGACGTATCTCGACGGAAAGTCAAATGCGTTTCACGATGATCGTAATTTGACCGAGGTAAAAACATTTGTTTCGGTCGAATAACCGTGCATTTTCAATTATCAAACGGCAAACGTAAATTTTGAATAATAACATTGATCAACGAAATATTCAAGATGGTAGGCGACGGTACGATAACGTGGCACAGTTATCGGGCTCTCAATTATCAGGCCGAAGTTATGAATGCCAGTGTTTACTTTTACCTCTTTGCTTATGAAGGCACATTCTCTAGTACCTATATGGACGGAATTCCTCGACGATACGGTAAGAAAAATTTGAAAATCGAGCGAATTTTGACGATAATTATTATTCATAATCAATGATTTTTCATTTCCATTACAGTAATATATAATAATATTAATAATATATTTTTTATACATACTTTCTGCACGGATAAACAAACGAAGCATTTGAAGTATCGAAATATTTAAATGTTTTACAATAAAAGAAAGATTCCTTTGTTTGGTTATAGGTGTCGCACACTCGGACGAGTTGAACTACTTGTTTCCGCGCTTGAACAGACTGTACGCAGATCTTCAGTTGCACAATACCGAAAGCGATTGGACGATGATCAACGTGATGACGGAATTATGGTCGAACTTCATCAAACACGGGTACGAATATCTTATGACCACGAATTTGGGCAATCTTGAATTAGTTCGAAAATCAGTATTTAATTATTCTACAGCAACATAATTTTCAATTGCCATTATTTTCGACGCCTCATCTTGTTTTTCAATCTGCATTTAGCTGTTCGATGAAATTTTTACTATTTGATACACAATTTGAATTACGAGAAACAAACGTTTTAAAATTGGTATTATGGAACAATTATAGTCTGTGAAAAAATTGATTTAAAAAAAATATTGGTAGATTAATGAAATCAAGGATTATAATGAGTTTTGATAAAGATGCTGAATTCTGTATTGTTATCGATAAGTTTCAACGACGAATAAGCAAGAGAGAGAGAGAGAGAGAGAACAATCAACGCGTATTAATATCCCTTTTATATTATTCACGGGATCAGAATACCAAGTGCCAGGCTGATGCCGGATTGGGAACCCTATCAGGAGGATTATCGGTATATGAGAATTGGTTCCGGAAGATCGCCGGATATTAGCATGGAGCAGGACTTCCTGCCGGTGAGAATGGGCTTTTGGGAATATCTGATGGGCAATGTGAGCCAGCCAATGGATAAATTGTTCCTTGAAAATTTGGATAACGAGCCCGGTGAAATGGGAGTAGAGGGTGTAGTATCCATGGCAATTATTCAACAACCCTATCTCACGTACATTCAAAACTTTCTTGTATTTTTCATTATTTACACATTTTTATAATTATCAAAACAATAGTGTGCCAGGTTAATGAGAAAAAAACCATTATTCGATGATAGTCAATTTTAGCGGAGATGAGATGAAAAAAACAATGATCAAAAATAAGGAAACTAGACGATTTGTCAATAATTACGGTTAGTCCTCTTAATTTTGTGGATTAATCGAGCGGAATGAACGGGACATATGTTAATAAAATAACAGGCATGTATAATAGGTTCAAAATTGATTTTATCAAGCATCTACCAAACGGAAATTAAAACCCGGTTATTAAATATTCAGCTCGACCTAGCATCGACAATTAGCTTTGAGATAATTAATCATTTTGATTATCACGTGACCTGTTCTCGAGTATACCCTCGATATGTTTTAATGTGATAAAGTGCGTTGGCATAAATTTGTGTGAAAATACATTTGACAGAAATAAAATCGTGCGACGAGAACATCTAATGAGTACAGTTAAAAAAAAAACGAAGAAACTCATTCCAATGCTTACGTATATTTTCTAAATGTACAATTATTTATAACATATTGGATGTTCATATCATTTATATAATTTTGCTTATTAATGATATCATAATTATCCGAAGACGCCTGCTCTAACGCGAGAAATTCGCGTGATCGATCTATCTTATCATCGAGAGTGCCTTCGGGAATCATCCGAATCACGATACATTCATGAATCCTGGAAGAATGAGAAAAAAAAAGGATAATGCCAAGTCACGCCCGGATGAGAATGCGAATTGGATGGGAATCGACTTCTATGAGCAGGAAAAAGAGTAATACTTGACAGAAAAAAAAAGAGGGTTTTCGATTAGTTCGACAATATCGTCAAACACGTAGGATCTTTGTGGAAAATCTTATACGTCACTGCGAGCATAGTCATTCAAAGAGATCAAATGGCTTATATGTCTATATATGTTTTGTGTTAACGAGGAGGAAATGATGGAGAAATAGGTTGCTAGTTCCTGTACTTCCGAAAACACGGAGAATTCAAAAACACACAAGATATATTATTGCCTCAACGATCTCTGCCCGTGTCAACGAGAAACAGAACCCCTTGACATCAAAGTTCCATCGAACCTCGAATTAAAAGAAAAGTTTTAATCAAATTTTTCCAGCTACACAAAGATTCCATTGGAAAAGGTAAAGGGTTGAAAAACGAGCGATTAAAACGAATCGTAAACCTTTTCCCCGTGTCCTTTTTACAAGCAATACACGCTTAGTAAATCACTTGGTTAAACTCGCTCCTTTGACGCGCTTTTTTCGATACTCCATAGAGTTCTTCCCTCAATTTTCCGCTTCAATGCGCAATTCAAGCTTGAGCCAGAGGGTACTCTCCGATTTCTCTCGCGCGCAATTGCACGACGGCACAACAATTGTTAGGCAGTCGAGTTCGAGCATCAAAATGGCACAAATTCAAGGTTTTTCGAGGGTTAAAGACCAAACCGGCGGATATCAAGCGAGAGTGGCCACCGGAAAAAGAGCGAAAAATAAACCGAACGAGAAAAAAAAACACGTACATTGGCGAAAAAAACAAAAATTGAACAAGCACGTACAGTTAGCCTGTACGAGTGCATTTTCAAAGCCAAAAAAAAAGCTTTGTTTTTTAGTCAGTGTGTTCATAAGTTAGCGGTGAAACGGCCCCCTCGAATAACTAATACTACAGTTGACGCATGATCGATTTGACCTAAAGTCTATATACCTGTATGAACTAACAACGCGAACACTACACTCGTGATTGGTACAGTAGTGGGTACGATTGAAGGGGTTCAAAGCTGTTTTTTTTTTTTTACGAGAAACACCAAAGCTACCTGTAAAAGTAAACATACACACGTAGGAAACATTGGATGGGTCCAAACCGTACGTAGGGCAGAAGGGAGTAATGGGGAACAGTGAGCAATGGCAAACATTCATTTTTTTAAAATAAAATATATGGTAAATATACTTTATTTGATGTTTAGTCATATAGTGATATATGGTCAATATATTTCATTTCATGTTTCTCTGTGTACATAACGATTTCCCATAGACACTGTCAATCGCAGATCACTCGGTCGCTCATTCAACATTGGCAGTCGTGTAGTAATGGAATCGTGTGGTATGGTGGTCCTCCTCATTCGCGATTCAAAGCATCGACTACTGCATACAATACAGCGATTGATCACTTAAGCGGATAATGAAAAAAAAAACACTAATTGACATACTTAGGACTCTTTCGAACCAGGGTAATTCCCTATGAACTTTGTGCGAATGATGGTCATTCAATCTGCACCGCTTGCTCTACACGGCTTGCGCGCCACCATCAGCACCAGTTTCAATACCGTTCGCCGGTTGTTGATTGACAAATTTGCATAGACAAATAAGTTTGCTCGGACGATGATACTGCATGATCGCGGATGTTTGTTCCCTTCTCGGATAATTGTTTTCCGGTCGACTATACAGCTCGAGGATCGCATGCTCTCTTTCGTCCTTGTCCATTCGCGTTCAATCATTTTATCAAGAGGATTCCTAAAAGACCCGCTAAAGCACGTGAAATGGCATCGACACATCACTCGACGCGCGTTCAAGCCCGCCGTCAATACTGTCCGTGGATTCATTGTATTTTCTCTCTATTCAATCGTTCGTTCTCTTTGGGCCGAGTGTTTTCGAAAACATTTCTCTGTACCGCAATCATCCACGAGAGTTCATATGGATTCGTCAAACAGCTATGAACACTTGTGGGCTAAAACGGATATAAATGAAAACAAAACAAGTCGAATCTTCGAGATTGCGCGCTAATTACATAACAAAGTGTGGAATCTGCTGCTACGAAGGATCGGGTAAATATGCTATTGGATTACATGTGGCACGTTTTGTTTTGCGATAAAGAGGCCTGATTAAGGGGTTTGGACACGGTAGCGGACATAAAATTATCAAATAAAATTGACCGAGAACAAAAAAAAACAAAATTGTCGTTAATCTACATCAGAATACCCAGAGAAGTACGTACGGAATTTGAAAAATATTGGTTTATTCGAATATTGTAGGCATTCGAACTTAAAAGGTGAATTTCCAGTGAAAAATTTCGTATAAAACTGCTGATAAAATGAAAATTTTTTAATTAATCAGAAATTCCGTACGTACTTCTCCAGGTATTCTGCTGTAGATTGACGAGAATTTTTTTCTTTTGTTCTACGTCAAAAATTGTCGATGCCAAATGTAACGCCACAGAACGCCTCAAAAAAAAAAAAGGTACCAAAAGCAAATACCAGTAGTCGGCCATTTTGTATAACAAAAAAAATATATTTTATTAGCTTGATATTTTTACTAAATAGATGTGTAATTAGTTTTATAATTAAATCACTTTTTCATGCAAAAAAAAATTGTTAAATGTGCACATGATTTTATACCCGCTACACCGTAGCCATGCCCCTTAGGGGGAAATAGGGTTGGACGGTTCAAAAAAGCGATTTATTTTTTATTTCATAAATTGTTAGTAAAACTATTGAAAAATATGTTCCCAAAATTTTAAATGAATATTCCGACTCGTTCTATTGTTATAAGCCATTAAGGGGGGAAATAGGGTTAGGACAGCGTTTTCTCAATGATTTTCATGAATTTTTTTATAGTATAAAAAATGAATATAATTTATTGAAACTTTGAGAATATTTTATACATATATTTAAGTATATACTATAAAATTTTTGAAGAATTTCCTTGAAAAACACCGAAGATATTAGCGACCCCATATTGCAGGTCACAATCAGACTCAGCATTTTGCTACTTTTTCAAACGCGTTTTTCTGAAAACGACTTTTTTTGAACTTGCGTACACGCTAGTTTGAAAAGTTTTCAACCAATCGTTTTGAAAATTGGCAGTTACCTTCTTCATATATGAACCTAAAATCGGAATATTATCATTATTTAAAATAATTTTTTTTTTGCAAATAAAGTTGTAAAAAATGGCAAAAAAATCATGCTTTTTTGTTTTGACCCCTGTAAAAAATTCAATTTTCTATTTATTTGATAGCATTTAGGTTCATATAGAAGAGAGACATATAATAAAAGTAAATTCCAACCTCGTTTGATTTCAGATGAAAATTGCGGTTTCCAGAATGTACGCAAAATTCTGAGTCTGATTGTGACCTGCAATATGGGGTCGCTAATATTTTATAGTATATACTCAAATATATGTATAAAATATTCTCAAAGTTTCAATAAATTATATTCATTTTTTATACTATAAAAAAATTCATGAAAATCATTGAAAAAACGCTGTCCTAACCCTATTTCGCCCCTTAAATGAGATTTTCTGGAAGTTCTTGATCGCGTCAATATAAATTGTTGAGTTAATCCAAAGAAAAACAAAAATGACACGTAACATTCTTCCTAGCAACTGACACCTGAATCACCTACATTACATTCTCTGGTCACGATAATAAAAAAAAAACATGTTCGTTAATAACGAATACTCGCATTACCCCCGTGCTACCACGAAGAATCATGTACAATTCCACGTCGTTGATGTTGACCCCCATACAGCTCGGTATATATGTGATATCGACGATGCACGTATACTCGTGAGATAGAGTTCGCATTCGCGAAATGCAAATCGCGATGCTGGAGCATCGATTACGTTGCGGGCGAACGAGGGCGATGGAAACGAGCCCCCGCGATTCAACGTTGCATGATAGCAGCCCAGTGTCGACGCTCGCGCACAATACTCTAATGCGACATATTGTTCGACTGTGCAAAAATTGACGCTCGTTACCTCAACGACAATGGAATATACGAGCGGGAAAGCTCCACCTCCCAACGTTGCGACCAGCATGCCTCGTTTAATATAGTTACATATACGTATATATATATAACTATATTAAACACGCGATGTCACCTGAACCGATATAAAGCTATACTCTGTGATTTCTCGTCAGGCAGGAGCCGCTAAGTACAACTGGGACGTGCACCGTTGATATAGGACGCGAAATAGAAGCTCATAAATCATAGCTCTCGAGTATACGCGGGATAATAAAAAGTTCATCATTCCTAAATTCCGCAAAGTGTAATCTTTAAACGAATAATTTTTGTTCATGGACTCGATTATTCGCGCGAATTATGCTAAACGGGATTGAAAATGTTTCTCTCTCAAACTGTACTGAAGTAACGAACGTAGTTGACTGGATGTTCCATCGAATCATGGTATTTTACACTATCGAGCATTTCGAACGTTCACCGGATGCCCTTCTATATCTCGTGAATCGACGCGTTTACGAATGTTCAATGCCGATGAGGAGGGGGTTAAATGTTGCACTTTTATCCTAGCTTCGGGATGGGCTCAGGGCGAGAAGTGAAATGGGTGACAATAAAAGAGAAGAGGGGACAGTGGCGAAACATGAACAGGTACGAAAGAAGAGATGATAGAGCAACGGAACGTGAACTAGATGAAATCGTTCTATGGGAACTCGCACACACGGGATAGCTATTGAAAAAAAAAACTCTACTCCCGAAAGCTACCGCTGTACGCTCTTCCCTCGCTCACGTTTTTCCACTGCGAACGCGGGACACACTTATTGCCGGAAGCGTATTCAATATTCATACGTTTTTTTTTTGCTCGATGAACATTGCCCGCTTTCCCTTCGACGCTGTTTTATCGGTCCTCTAGTTCGTGGAAATATAAAAAAAATTGTCAGTCCATCCTGGGAGCTCCGAATGGCTTCACACTCGCACGAGGGTCCCTGCGCTCATCATCTCATTTTTCAAGCTCGTACGAGGAAAAAAGAAAACATGATTTTTATTGTATTCCGGTCTCGATCAGCTGGTCGATTTGATTTTTATTATAGTCATCCATTTTTTTTACCGACGCAGTAACGACGCGCATTCCCCATTAAACGATTCGATCCACTGGAAGTGAATTGAATTCTGTTACAGTTATTATGCATTCAATGAAAATTTGTAAACTACTATTACTTTATAACGTGCGTTAATTACAATTGTCAACTAACGCGACGAAGGAACGCTCGAAAAATGTGTAATTAATGGCAAATGTATCTGCCACTGATACAGCGCGGCAGATCGATCTCAACCATGATACAAATCGGTTTGCTCAACGGGTACGACAGCACAAAGACGAAATATCATACCGGTGATGTTGCGAGCGTATGATTTTTTTTTTTTCCATTTCAAAAAGCTCGTTCAGAGAGAATATAGCATCGAAAGTTGCACTTGCCAGTTGAAGCCGTAGAAAATTAAAAGAAGTTTTTCTGAATGCTCGCTCGTTCCCCGCAATGTATATATCGTAAAAGCACCCCCAAGCGTTAGGTCGCATTTTCATCTCCGCAGTTTTAAACGTTCACGTCGTACATATTACACGATACAGTGAAACTTCTCTTAACTTAAATTCTCTGGAGCTTTGACATCAACTTTGCGCGAAGTTTATCGTTTCTTGCTCTCTCTTACTCCGTTCACTTGCGATTCCGCGAGATACGCGAGTTTTGAGAGCGGAAAAATGGAAAATTTCGAAGGTGGGTTTGTTCGTCGCCCTTCTCACGTGGCTCAGCCTTTCTGGAAGTTTCACTGTACCCGCGGTGACTGTACGTGAAACAGGATATGAATTGAAAGATGAATATTCAACAAGAATACAGGGGAGTGAGCCTTCGAGGCATGAGACCGTCGGTACTGGTGACGTTGACGAGGACTCGAGGGGTTGCGAATGATATGTTCACGATGCCCGCCGCGTCTGTTGAACTCCTCGGCGCGCGTAACACGGAAGAGATACGAAAACATAGCGTTTCGAAGGAGATGGAGAACACGTGACAAAGGCATCTCGCAGCAAATAGCGGCATTGACTTGCGGGATTTTTCCGTCTCGCTTGTTTCTCATCAAAACATACATGTTCATTCGTGCGGAGGACACGGACAATATTCTTGTAACGGTGAACAAAGGTAACCGCGCGTTATGGAAAAATTTCATTCCTCGATGAGATTTTCCACTATCGAACACGAAACGCCAGGAAAAATATAGCTATGACGTCATTCTCTTACAAGGAAATTACCCGAGGTGTTCCCCTCCGATTTTGCTGAAACTATGATGCTGAAGTTTGCATCGTTGCGACGCAACGAAATCAAGTTTAAAAAAAAAAAATTAATTTTCAGTGTTGCTCGAGGTTTTCCCGAATATTTGGGACCCAGACCCCTAACGGCGACCCCTAAAAAAATTTGAATGATTTTCTATGTCCGGAAAGCACCCTTATGGGTGGGGGGGGGGGTGAAAAACTGAAAAAATCGTACTCCGGACTGAAAACAGATAGACAGATTTTTTATGATCGTTATTCGTTGTTCGTCGTTACAAGAGACTCCTAAAAAAATTTGAACGATTTTCTATGTCCGGAAAGCACCCTTATGGGAGGGTGAAAAACTGAAAAAATCGTAGTTCGTACTGAAATCAGATAGACAGATTTTTTTATGATCGTTATTCGTTGTTCGTCGTTACAAGAGACTCCTAAAAAAATTTGAACGATTTTCTATGTCCGGAAAACACCCTTATGGGGGGGTGAAAAACTGAAAAAATCGTAGTTCGTACTGAAATCAGATAGACAGATTTTTTATGATCGTTATTCGTTGTTCGTCGTTACAAGAGATTCGCGAAAACCTCGAGCAATACTGAAAATTAATTTTTGTTTTTTAAACTTTGTAAACTTCAGCATCATTTGGAACTCATATATGTTATGGAGCATTAAAAACTAAGCGACACGTATTTTTTGTTATCGGCGGAAAAACCGTTTCAAGGGGTGAAACCACCCCCTAAAGTTGCACAAGTCAAGGGACGATTTTGCAGTTTCACATACAAGCAGTGCATCGATTTTCATGAAACAAAAATTAAAATGTTTCTTATGCGAAGGAATGAAGAACCCACCAGATAATGAAAAATAAAAAATATTTTAAGGGGTCGAAACACCCTTGAACATCTGCTTCTTGCACAGATCGCGTTGTTCACATTGATTTTTTGGGTTTCCAACAAAAACTCGGTGTTATTTGGAATCAGTGGAAAATTTCCGATCAAACAGAGTATCGAAACATTGAAAAAAAAAAAAAAAATTGCATTTTTTACTCACTTTTTCGGAAACCTAAAATCTCGACATTTCAAACGGTCATAACTTGGCTCCCGTTTCATCGATTTTGGGTTTGGACGGACGTTTTCAAAACGTCTCGAGTAGACTTAGAGAATGCATTTTGGATCATCCCGATATCAACGCGAAAGTCGTAACATCATTAAATTTTTTGGCAGTGGGTCGAAAACTTTTGAATATCTATTAAAAAACGGGCTAGAAAGGGTGGTCCGTCCCCTTAAGTATTCGTGCTAATTGAAAAAAAACGGTGATTCCGGTGGGTTAATTTTAGCTTAATGAGGAGAGTTCGTATTGGCAAACAAATTTGGAATGACAAGGAGATAATTGGAATGTGAAAACTCAAATAGGGGTAGCTTCCGCCCTTAAAATTGTTCTCTTGCACAAACACAAAAATAAGTAAAGTTTAATTTTATTTCCGCTATAAAACAACATAATTTTCATTCCGAACGATTCGCAAGTTTTCAATGTAGGGTGCAAGAAGTAGATGTTCAAGGGTGTTTCAACCCTCTCAAAATATACATTTTTTTTCATTATCTGGTGGGTTCTTCATTTCTTCGCATAAGAAACATTTTAATGTTTGTTTCATCAAAATCGATGCACTGCTTGTATGTGAAACTGCAAAATCGTCCTTTCACCTATGCGACTTTAGGGGGTGGTTTCACCCCTTGGAACCGTTTTTCCGGCGATAAAAAAAAATACGTGTCGCTTAGTTTTTAATGCTCTATAACATACATGAGTTTCAACAAAATCGGAGAAGGACACCTCGGGTACTTGCCTTGTTAGTTCCATCGTACGGGTAAAGTCGTTCGATGTGAGAGAGCAAGATTTTTGGATTTACCGAATGAAGATGTGCGCTGAATAATAAAGACGAGAGTTTATCGGTAAACACGCACCAAGATCCTCGCTGCGATTTATACATTGTATCAGTACCATATAAACGATATTCGACGAGGTTGAAGGGAACATGGTGGGATATACGAGCGGGGTTCATGCCGCGGGGATTCCCGTACCGTTGAGTGGCGAAGCCTCTCGGCTTTGGCCTGAAATTTGCGTCCGCACTCTGCCACGAGGGAACAGCCAGGAGGGTTGGTGGGGCCGGGAGGAGGGGTCGCAGCTTCCGCACCGTTTTGACATGAAGCCGCGAGGATGTGACTGTGTGTTTTTGGTGTACACGTGAATTTGTATATACCATGTTGGTGCGCACTAAGGGTGGTTCAAGTCACAGAAGGATAGACCATTCTGCTTTACCAGCGCCAGCAATTCTCTGGTGCCCCTGTCCTCAACCTCCTCCCCTCCGCCCCCCACCCGTGCTCTTCCATACAGGCTTCACGACTGAGAGCGTATCTACCTAGTAAATTATGTAGGTAAAGCCTCATCTCCCGCTCGACAAATTCAAATCCGAGGATTTGGCGTGGTGGCTAAAGGATTATGAGTGTGGTATATCCATAGTTAGAGAGACATGTACAGGAGTCGCGCATGTACACTGAGGAAAATCATCCCCCTACTACGCCGTGGCGACGGAACTCGAGCTACTTCGGTACTTGGATATACGAACGAACCTCCGGTCGTCCATTCAACGAGCATAATATTCTGGTCAATAGTATATAGAATACGTGGGTCCCTCCATGTTCAGGCGTGTGTCACGACCATATAGTAGGAGCGATTTCCGCGGCTTACGTCAAGGCGATTTCGAGCGAGCGAGATTTATTATACACAAGGGGGCGATGGACGTAGCTCAGGAACATTTGGCAAAGAAGAAACAAAAATAGAAAATATCTAACAAAAATCCCGTTATTCGGGCCTTTTCTCAGCTCAAGATAGGAACGACACAATGAGAAAAAGATTTACTCGATGTTAACAATTTTTTATGTGTAATATCTTTCCGCACGGTTTCTGTGGCACTGATTTCGTGATAAGGGACGGAAGTGTATAACAGGAAGCCCGAGAAGCGCGCGCTATTTGATTTGACCAATGAGCGCGCGCGGTGGTAGCGTTGGCCGTCAGATGGTACCAAACCATTTTCCGAGAGGTTCGTACTGTCAGCCAACAGCGTGTGCGTGTGTGACGTGAAAGAGAAAGGGAAATAGAGGAGAACGCATCAGCTGTGCGCTTAACATACAGTGTTGTGTATAAAGTGTGCTGTTATATAAACTAAATTATATGTGCAAACTATATTAATAAATGTATTTACTATTGATAATGTGTCTGAAAAAAGTACAGATCATGGATAAAAAATGCAAGTGAGTGATAATGAATAATTATTCGAATAAATATTTGAATATTTAGCTTTTTTAAATTTTGAGATTGATCTCTGTCGCTGCTCAATTGATATTTTTTATTTTGATAAAAAAAAACAAATTAGTTACACGGATAATTTCGTTGATATTAATAATTTCTTAAATATTTATAATTCTAATTAAATTCTAATGTTTTCGTGAGTTGCAGAGATGGCTAAATCCAGAGCAGAATATATGCGAGATTACCGGCACAAAAAACGTGAGGAAAAATGGAAAACTGGAAAGGTAGACCCAAAAAAAATGCGCATAATTCGACTCAGCGTAGCAGGGATTTTCGGGCGCGTGCAGCGAACTTAATTCTTTCACAGTCATCAACAGCCGACCCAACTACTGCTTTACCAAATCTGGTTGTCAGTCATGCAACTTTACGATTGCCATCGTTGCCATTTTCTCCTACTTCGTCTACATCAACAGCGACTGCACGTAATACTTCGATGAAATGTCTCCAATAACTGTCTCCAATAACAAATTGCATTACTCCTGGCGTTAATAAAATAAAATACAATTTTCATTTAAAAGAATTATTCTTCGTTACGAAAAATCATTTCAAATAATACCTGAATCTTTTTTTCGGGATATAATGTTAGTGTTGCTTATTACCAAGGTGAGATGTCAGATGTTACACATCATATGCGACTACTGTAAGGGTCGCTTTTTTTTTTTAAATTAGATATCGCGAAATATAGGTACAACTGGGCTAAAGGTATAATTGGGGCTAAATAAAACAAAATACAATTCCGCAATAATTAACAATTTTTTAAACATTCATTTCGCCACATTCAACTCAAGATTTGTTAACATTGAACAAATTCTTTTATCAGTGTACTTTTTCTTAATACTACCGTATCCGTATTTAAAAAATTATTTTATGTCATGAAAGACGAATTCAAGCGAGGAAGAATATGGTGTCTTGCGCTTCCGATGTTCCGAAAGAAATATCTCCAAGAAGCATATAATGCACTCTCATACTCTTACGTGAGAAAGCTTGTAAAGATTCAAGGAGAATGTAAGCGATGAAAAATTATATTCGCGCCTTCTGCGTACTTTATTTTTCTTTTTCATTCAACTTTTCGAAAGAAAATAATAAGAATAGAAGGAAGAGAGAGAGAGCAAAATGATGGTCTAAAGAATTCTCTCTGCCATTATCGGAAAGATTTATGTAAGATGCGTCGTTTCGAGAGGGGCTTTATAGCCGAGTAACCGAGCAGCCCGAGTTGAGATGAGAGCGGAAAAGCGGAAAGCGAAGAAGGACTAAAGTAGCTGCGCTGCTCTCAAGTAGAACTGTCGGAATCACAGTGCAGCGATATAGAATAACTCCTAAGGGCGTAGCAACTTTGTTCATTATTCTAACAATTAGCGGGGAGGCGCCCTCCCCCCCCGTATATTTCTCGTCGTTGTTGAACGCGTCGCGTGTGTATATATAATTCTAGTCTCGTGCCATAGCAAGCGACGTGCCACAAAGATTCCCATGAGTGCGGAAGCGCGCTGCAAGAGCGGATGTACTAACCGGTCGCATCCTCCACTTCTTCTTCTTCTTCCTATACGAGTGCTTGTCGTTCCACTGTTCCACTTTTCCCCGTGATCACGGGCTGTTTCAGCCCCTTCACCAGGCGTATAAGCTACTCTCTGTCAGGACACACTACACTCTGAGTCACCAGATACCCCGTCGTGTGTATCTCCGGAGAAGATAGTTTGAAACATTTTCAGACTTCCTTCTGCTCGCAGCTCTAGTCTGACGAGGGGATAATACAAAGTAATACTAAGCAACGCAGCTGCCCGTTACCTGTTACCCCGATGCTTACGGATATATGTATGTCACCGTATATTTACTGCAACTCAGTAAACGTTTACAACTTTTCCGTCTCTTCTTGCTTGAAACTTTATGGTCATAGTCCTGCATTTTTATTTTTGATGCACTTCTTTGAGACATTATCAATTTCAAACGATACAACTGATAGACACCCGCGAAAAGCCTTTAATAGGAGAAACGTTAATCGTCTCTGTCCAAGGGCAGATACCATCACCGTCCAACGTTTCTATGGCAAGCGTAAAAAGAAAACAAATTAATCCGATCCTCATTATCGTGATACCCGATTGACGTTCGTTATTCTAAGAATCGGGGGGGTGGTGGTGGTGGTGCTTCACTTCAGGATTCCACCGCTTTCGGTAAACCACCACGAGGGGCGAGTCTGATCGTTTGAACCCTCTGGTTTTCACTAGCAAAGGAAGAGCAACGAAAGTTTAGCTCGTGCACAGAGGAATTTAGCGGTTCTCCAACCATGAAGACCCAAGACACGGTGGAAGAGACTGGTCAATGTTCCCGGCAGGTTGAGTCTCGTTTTTGTCACGTGAAATCGACGGATCCTGTACCACAATAGCTTGAGCGGTCGGAGCTGCTTCGGACAGATCGGTAGCTAAGACCACCGCCAGTTCACCGCTGAGCTTCATCATCTGTGACAAGTTTCACCTGCACATATAAGAATGTAGAAAAAAGGCTTTTTTCTGGATTATCGAAGTATCCGAGTGAATGTATTAGCGCTGGCTTATGCAAATGTGTAACATAGCATGTTTGTATTTCAAAACATTCGAGGCTTCGAATATTTTGGTAAACATACCAGTTCCATAGATTCATAGAAGCCTCGTAAAAGAGATAGAGAGGAGGTAATTGATTTTCCGTCCATGTATTCGCACACTTCGAAGCGAACTCTTGACAAGCAATAGTAGCGCAAAGCAAGAGAGCACTCCAAGTAACAATGGCAGCAGCATCAGCAGGGCTTTCCATATGTCCGTAATTAAACGCAAGCGAAAGCGACAAAGGTGGTGGTGATGTAGTGACCAGAATTATGAGCTTCAAAGCTCTTGGGTTTCTACCTCATCGTCGTTGTGTAAGGGAATTTAAGGGTTGGTCCGCTCTTCGTTCACCCATCTACACACGAATCTCTGGTCTCCGGTGTATATGAGGATCTGTTTGTTTCGTGGTACTCAAGAATCGCAACAAACGCGCAAGAGAGGCCTACTCGCTCGGACACTCGATCGTCCGCTATTTGAATATACGCTCGATTGATGGACTGATTAATCATAATTCATGTTCGTCATGTCGGTGGAACTCAAGGGGATTTCATGTTACATCTTTGGTGCTTGTCGCGTATGCCGAATGCCAAATATGTACGATCATGAGCGAAACGTCAACCAAGGAGTGCTTGTATACGCGAAGCCATTGCGTACACGCGAGCAGATAATTACAGAAGATATAGTGCGTCGACCACAAGCCGAGTGAACTAATTTACGTAGTATGAGGCAACAAACGAGGCTACTCCGAGTATTTCGAGACTATTCAGTTTCCCATTAGTCCATCAACTATCCTCCTAATTAAAGGATGTCCAGTGCTCTAATTACCTTGCGTACAAGATCGGAACCAGGTCATATCATTCGTTTTTCTATACCTCTCGAGTGAAACACTTGTGAAACATTTTGTTTCAAAGTTTATTCAAACAATTATAATCTGCGTGTCAATTTACATCTATAAGAGCATGCTTTTCATTTATATCCGTCTTAAAAAGAATAAGTTTACCGTAGAGCGTCAATAGATCTATCAGAATCGTTCATCAAAAATGCATCTATGCGGACGCTTCCAGATGTGACATAGACTTTTAAATTGGCACTCAAAGTCGGTGGATAGTCCACGAAACATCAGCGGCATTAAAGCTTTTCGAAATTTTATTACAAAAATGAAATTTCATTATTGTACTACAATTTCGAAGTATTCGAAGTTTTTCAACATTTTACTATAAAAACTTTCATGCCGTCGACTTTTTCAAGTCTGCTCAAAGTCTCCGGATAGTCCATGAACGGTGAACGGTAGAAAAGTTTTTCGAAATTGTATTATAAAAATATAATTTTATATTTATAATAAAATTTAAAAACATTACAATTTTATGTTTAAAACAAAATTTCGTCAAACTTTAATGCCGTTGACCTTTCACGGACTATCCGCAGGCTCGAGTACCAACGTAAAAGTCTATATCTCATCCGTAAGTGTCCGGATGGCAGGACCGCGGTTCTACAGATCCCAACTGTACACCTACCCAACTGTCACGACCAAACTGACACGAGCATACGGATATTTCGCAATATTGTCACGACAAAACTGTTCCCGAACAAAACTCTCACCATTAACTGTCACCACCCAACTCTCCTGAATCTCTATTCGGCACGTGTAGAAATCTTTACGAACAAAACTATCACCGTCTAAACTGTCACGGTCTCAACTGTATTCTGCGCAACTGTAACGCAGCAGAATAGTCCCCGTCTACACTGTCAGGGCGTCTACTGTATTCTGCACCAACCGTCACCGTTCCAACCGTCACCGCACAAAACTGTCACCGGCAAAACTGTCACCGCGCCAAGGCGTCGTAACTAACTCACACGGGTACAAGCTGAACTCGTAGATAAGAGCGCTCGGGCTGCTTCACCAAACACGGCGCAATAGCGCGCGATATTTCGTGCGTGTCCGCTATTACCGATCGCTGAGCACAAGTAAGTTCGCGCGGTGCGAAGGCTGTGATTGAGACGACAGCGGCGAATGACGTAAGTATTATAGTGACGGTTTAGACCGTGACAGTTTAGACGGTGATAGTTTTGTTCGTGAAGATTCTGCACGTGTCCAATAGAGACCGGGGAGAGTTGAGTGGTGACAGTTTGTGCGGTGACAGTTTTAATGGTGAGAGTTTTGTTCGGGAACAGTTTTGACGTGACAATATTGCGAAATATTCGTATGCTCGTGTCAGTTTGGTCGTGACAGTTGGGTGAGTGTGTAGTTGGAATCTGTAGAACCGCGGTCCTGCCGTCCGGATAGACATAATTTTGGTAGACGATTCTAATAGATGTATTGGTACGGTATCCTCTACGGTAGGATCAATTTTTTTCTTCTATATGGGTAGTGAATAAAATCTTTGTCCATGGCTGATGAACGGCAATCCCTTCGAAATTACAGAATTGGAACGGGGTATTCTATGATTGGCGAGACAAAGCGATATGGGTAACATGCACGAGCACACAGTGTACATTAGCTGGTATGATCTTGCGGGATCAATCGACAGGCAGGACACGGCACCCATGATCCCTAACGGTATTAGGAATTCCCTTTGTAGACAACGGATCGGAACAATCTCGTATTGTGATTCTGCTACTCGATTGTTCTCGTCAGACAGGAATATACGATGCAAACTCACAGACGGATATAAACAGAGGATTTGGAGATAACGGTGAAGCCGATGGGTACAAGCGACGATAGGACTCTTCGACTTTGATGATACTGGACCGTCCCGTTTCATCGTGTTCAACGTACGGTATGGACAATGACACGGAATACCATTTGACTGATTGCGAAATCATCGACGATATGTCGAGATGACGTACGTGGATTACGTGGCTCGAATGAAGTTACACCGTGAAATTTCACTTGGTTTCACAAGTTGATCGGAAATTCAGGAGAATCGAGTGTCGAGTAGATTTTATACCGCATATTGAACTTTTACCGTGACCCTCTGAAGGAACTTGCAGATGTCTTAGATTCTGACGAAACGTTATTAGGGTCATGGATAAAATGAAAATGCCATTAAAAGCAAAATGCTTTTGACAATAAAAATAAAATCATTTACAATTGCTATATTGTGAGTAGAGCGGTATACAGTGTTGTTATAGCACTAGAAACATACGCAGCAGTAACTTAGGAGTAATAGCAGCGAGCGAATCATGCAGCGCATAAATGTTGATTAACACGAGGGTGACATACAGTCGGGCCATTAACCGACCGAAATATTGACTATGTTGAGATATATATATGCTTGTCTCGAGACGCTATACCGCTCTTGATATGCATTCAACTCGTTTTATTATTTCATTATGTCTCTAGTGTATAAACGAGACATAAACTCTCGTGTATAAACGAGGATTATATGGGCATCTCCTATAAGATTTTCAGGCAAACGTATAATGGAAACGGGCCATACAATATTGCGCATCTTGACGTAAAAATAAAAATTAAAAAACGAATTCCCTACTGAAAAAAAGTGTAATCCTAAAAATGGTTAAACGAACATAGAGTGAATGAACGTTATGACTTAAGGGGGGAAATAGGGTTAGTCGGTTTAAAAAATCGATTTTTTTTTATTTCATAAATTGTTAGTAAAACTATTGAAAAATATGTTCCCAAAATTTTAAATGAAAATTCCGACTCGTTCTAATGTTATAAGCCATTAAGGGGGGAAATAGGGTTAGGACAGCGTTTTCTCAATGATTTTCATGAACTTTTTTATAGTATAGAAAATTAATATAATTTATTGAAACTTTGAGAATATTTTATACACATATTTAAGTAGATACTATAAAATTTTTGAAGAATTTCCTTGAAAAACACCGAAGATATTAGCGATCCCATATTGCAGGTCACAATCAGACTCAGCACTTTGCTATTTTTTCAGACGCGCTTTTCTGAAACCGACTTTTTTTTAACTTGCGTACACGGTAGTTTAAAAAATTTTCAATCAATCGGTTTGAAAATTGGCAGTTACTTTCTTCATAGTATTGCGCTCTATATGAACCTAAAATCGGAATATTATCATTATTTAAAATAATTTTTTTTTTGCAAATAAAGTTGTAAAAAATGGCAAAAAATCATGCTTTTTTGTTTTGACCACTGTAAAAAATTCAATTTTCTATTTTTTTGATAGCATTTAGGTTCATATAGAAGAGAGACATATAATGAAAGTAAATTCCAACCTCGTTTGATTTCAGATGAAAATTGCGGCTTCCAGAATGTACGCAAAATGCTGAGTCTGATTGTGACCTGCAATATGGGGTCGCTAATATCTTCGGTGTTTTTCAAGGAAATTCTTCAAATATTTTATAGTATATACATAAATATATGTATAAAATATTCTCAATGTTTCAATAAATTATATTCATTTTTTATACTATAAAAAAATTCATGAAAATCATTGAGAAAACGCTGTCCTAACCCTATTTCCTCCCTTAAATGTGAAACGTACGACGCTTAAGGCAGTCGTCTGGTCTAGAGCGAGATTTTTGACGTCATTTCTAATGTGCAATAACGTTTGAACCGTTGAAGTTGTCTTGATGAAAATTTACACGTGCATTTATTGATCCTTAGAGAATACTTGTACATTAAAAAAAAAAATATTTTAAATATTTTCATGTAGTTTTTTGCCTTGTTGCAACATGGTGCGCCGAAATCGGCGCCCACTCTGGACGATATTGTATGCATCTGAAAAAAAAAATATATATATATTCTCAATCTGTATGAGTATTCTGAGCACTGGTAGCAGAATTGAGTCGAACAATAATTTTGCCGACATTTTATAACTCGTTGAAGACGAAAATGTATGAAATATCATTAATGAAAGTTCAACAAGCTGCCATTTTGTCAAAAAATTTTTTTAAGTACCAATTCTGCTACCAGTGCTCAGAATACTCATACAGATTGAGAATATATATGTATTTTTTTTTTCAGATGCATACAACATCTTCCAGAGTGGGCGCCGATTTCGGCGCACCATGTTGCAACAAGGCAAAAAACTACATGAAAATATTTAAAATAATTTTTTTTTTTATGTACAATTATTCTCTCAGGATTAATAAATGCACGTGTAAATTTTCATCAAGACAACTTCAACGGTTTAAACGTTATTGCACATTAGAAATGACGTCAAAAATCTCGCTCTAGACCAGACGATTGCCTTAAGCCCGGAGGGTAGAAGGGAGATTATGTTAATAAATATTTTTTGTAAAGTGCAAGATTTAAATTCAAAGTTAATTTATCATTATAGAATCATTCTTACGACGGGATTCACGTATAAGTCAAGCGCCATAACATCCCTTCCACAATTCGATCGTGGACACAGGTTAGTCCATCTGCTCTTCGGCATATGTTTACTTTATTGTACAAATTATAGTAACGCGTTAACTCGAGCGATTACGAATGAAAAATTAATTTTACACGCTCATTCCCAGCGATATTAATGATGAATGGGTACTAGATTATTATCTGAACATACCATTGCCATAATAATAATATATCATAATAGCGTGCACGCGCCCTAATACGGCAAAAGAGTAAATCCATTAATTTCTCGTGCGCCAACCTCGTGCGTTATTTTGCTCGATAAAAAGCCTTTCGAATGGAAGAGTAGGGGGACGGTTTCATTTGTACGAGGCATAACTATATTACCGCCGAGTATCCGCAATAACAGCGTACCAGTCGATTGTTAAATCCCACTCGGATATATAACCGTGCCTCGAAGTAACATGCGCGTTTGTTCGTAGCGCATCGAGCGCGAAATCGAGCTCGATACATTTCCGATTGATTTATGCAAATTGCATCGAATTGTTTCGGCGTTCTCGCAAACATATCGCGAGGGTTCTCTTGTTTTTCCTGTTTTTACGATAAATATTTCTTGTTTTTTCTTCCTCTCACGCATAAAATTGATCGTTTGAAAAAAAAAAAAAAAAAAAAAAAAACACTTGTTATCCTCTGATAGTGTATTAACTGCGGGACGCTGATTAACCCTCCTCGTTGGATTCAGTATACTCGGTTAGGGCTCTCATGCTTCACGCCATTCTCCTGTGTCCAGCTTCATCGCGTTGTGCTCGAGCGTCAAAGGATATCCACATCGTTTCTGTTGCATATACAGATATACATATAAATATATATATGTATATATTCCGTATATATATACCGTTCCGCACCCGTATAATCCTCGGAGCAACTCTCGTGGTTCACATCAAAGCGAACTCCCTCCTAATGTATTCTCTATGAATAACGTCCGCCAGCTGGGCAGCTGAGGCGATTTCACATTGCCTCTCTCATGAGAGTTTAATTCCGCGCATGTATACCAGTGTACATCTCTCGCGAGAGAGATCTATCTCTCTCTCTCTCTCTATCTCTCTCTATCTCTTTTTCGCTCTCGCTCTCGATGTCTCCGGGGATTCATGCGCACAACCAGGAGATCTGCGTTTTGACCCGGTGAACTACGAGCAAGACCGGACACTCATCCTACCATCCTGTCATATGTTTTACGTACCAAAGTGAATTGTTAACGCTGATAGAGCCGAGACCACTCGCCATCCGCTACTATTCCGTTCCAGTTTGTAAGAAGACCGTGTCAAATGATAAATTCCTTTAAACTATACTCGTACAATAAATACTCTTTCATACTTTAGGTTCATATACACTAGGGTGGTTCTTAATTTGGTGATGTTGGAAATTCTTTGGTATTGTTCCTTGAAAGTAATCAACATATCCAGAAAAAAAATTGGGCGCAAGCGGAACTTTGTTCAATAAATATAACCCACCCCACCGAGCTGTCGAATTTGTATATGAAAAAATGCATGTATTCAAAATTTTGTTAAGAAAATTGTTTATTATTTCAAAACTATTCATGATAAAAAAATGATATATTGTGTTTTTATAGGAAATTTAATGCTCTACAAAAAAGGTATCTTGTAAAATTCTTGTGAATCTAATATTTATCATGTTATTAGCAAAAAACTGTCATCATTTATTCCAAAAGTCCATCATTATGGCCAAAACAGGAGTTTGACGTCGAAAAACTGCAATGTATTCTTCATATGGAATTAGAAATATGAAGAGATACGTAGTGCACTCAATAACAGTATGTGAACGATATTAAAATTTTCAATTTTATCAATTTTATTATCATTCATGATAAATTTTTCTTCTTTGATCGATAAGGACATTGATTTCTTTATCAGTTCCAAATCGATGGCTTTTTCCGAAAGATTTGAAATCAACTCCTTATTTTTTGATATCGATGTGAGCGAGTGGATTTCTAATGAAAATTATTTACAAGGCTTAAAAATAGTTGAAGGAATTAAAGTGGTTAACGATGTTGCAGAAAGAGAAGTGAAACTTATTACAGAGTACAATGATCGTCTCACTTATGATGAAGATCAGAAACAATTCATTGTACAAATAATTGAAGAATATAAAAAAAAATATCCTGATATTAACAAAGCAACTTTGCTCCAACCGATGTAATTCATTATTGTAAGTTGATTTCTAAAATATATGACATCATTCATTATAATTCACAATAGAATTGATAAAATTGAAAATTTGAATATTGTTTACATTTCATTGTTGAGTGCGCTACGTATTTCTTCATAATCTTATATACATACGAAAAATAAATTGCAGCTATTCGACGTCAAACTCCTGTTTTGACCATAATGATCGACTTTTGGAATAAATGATGACAGTTTTTTTGCTAATTACTTGATAAATATTAGATTCACGAGAATTTCACAAGATACCTTTTTTGTAGAGCATTATATTTCCTACAAAAATCTTATATAAAATTCTTTTATCATAAACAGTTTTGAAATAATAAACAATTTTCTTAACAAAATTTTGAATGCATGTATTTTTTCATATAAAAATTCGACAGCTCGGTGGGGTGGGTTAGAATTATTGGACAAAGTTCCGCTTGCGCCCAATTTTTTTTCTAGATATGTTGATTACTTTTGAGGAACAATACCAAAAAATTTCCAACATCACCAAATTAAGAACCACCGTAATATACACTGATAATGGTAATGCATCAATAAAAACGAGGGATTAAATGGTAATGCGCTTTTGAGACAGTTACAAGACACGACAGCTTACATATTAGGTGTGATTTAAGATCTAAGACGTAACAATTTATCGGCCCGTTAAGTGCTACTTTATGGGTAGCCAATTTGCACCGATATACCGGCCATTTTACGACGTCGTTCTCGGTGTTCCGCGGTACGGTAGATATTCCGAGCAACGAGGGTTGTTCACGAGGTTGTCAAGACTTTGCGTTGCTAGAACGGAAAATTGCGGCAACGCAAAAGTTGAATAAGATGCAGTGCATTCTGACAGATGTGTTTGTCACGCGTGGGTTTATACCTGAATCTGTCACGGTCGTTATACTTGAGTCGGTTTCTCGCATACGGAGTACGTGCTTGAAAGGTAATTATATATCGTGGGCGCACGGAAACCCGCGGGATATAACGTAACGTGCATTTGTATCTATTAGGAGATGGGCCGGGACGACGAGTTAACAATAAGGCAAGAGCTTGCACGATCCTCGTCCGGACACTCGGCACATTAATCACAGGTTGGGATCGCCGGATACGTTGTGCCCAAGTTTACGTCGCGCGTAATCGATGAATTGCGACTGCGCGAGGTTATTCATCGGGTAACTGTGTGGCATTTTTGGCGGGTTTACCACTCACGGTGTCTTTGCAAATCGCGGTATAAAGCTCTTTAGCCTCGGTGTTTTGTTTTTTTTTTTTCATGAATTCGCTACGACGATTCTACATGCTTACCTTAACGGATTATATAACGTCATAAACAATCGTGAGTGTGATTCGCTCTCGTAACGAACAATGAGAAAGCTCGCTCGAGGTACGGGAAATGGAAAGAAGAAGATAAAAAAACCACACAACCATGACCTCGACTCGCGTGCCAAGGAAACAATTCGTTTTCATCTTCTTCCAACCTCTATCTTTTACTGTACTGTTTATAGATTCGAGCCGAGCCCTTGTATCGTTTGGTACCGTTGCGGAAAGACTCTGATTCATTATGCAGTATCCTGACCATCTCTCATCCGTTCGAATAAAGGACGATTAAGTACCTTCGTGAAATAATACTGAAAGCTGTACGAGAGATTCCTGTACGAGGTCTGTTAAAAAAGTATCGCGAATTTTGAATTTCCGCGCGCTACGTATATTCAATTTTCGATTTTTTTTTTGTGGCATTAGGTTGGTACTCGTGTCCCTCACTTATGCTGAAAAAATCGGCCATTTTGAATGTTTAATTAATCGTTGACAGCTGTTTTGGTTGGACGTGTTTTGGCTTGTCTTCGATTTTTGTCTATTCCAAAAAATGGATCAAAGAATCTGTATGAAATTTTGTGTGAAAAACAAAATTAAGTGCGCGGACGCATTCCGAATGTTGACTGTGGCATATGGTGAAGCTACCTTGGACCAAAGCAACGTTTATCGGTGGTAAAAAATGTTCTCAGAGGGCCGAGAAGATGCGAACAACAAAATGCGTCCCGGGCGCCCGAGCACATCAACAACAGACGAAAGCATTGATGAAGCGAAGAAAATAATATTGGCCAATCGTCGAATCACCGTTAGAGAAGTTTCTGAGGAACTAAACATATCGATTGGCTCGTGCTATTCGATTTTTACCAATGATTTGGGCATGAGACGGGTCGCCACGAAATTCGTGCCGAAATTGCTCAATTTCGAAGAAAAACTGTGTTGCGTTAACATTGCTAAGGAGCCGTTGGACTCGGTCCGCGACGACCCAAATTTGCTCCAGAGGGTCATAACTGGTGACGAATCATGGGTTTATGATTATGACGTGGAAACCAAAGCTCAATCATCGCGATGGAAGCTGCTTTTTTGGAATAGCCAAAAATCGAAGACAAGCCAAAACACGTCTAACCAAAACAGCTGTCAACAATTGAGTCTGGTCTTGAAATTTGAAAAAATCGATTTTTTTTTTCATTTTCTTATTCCTTAGACCTTTCTTCATACGCTCCTGAAAACCGATTATTGATATTTCAAAAATTAGCCGAGAAATAAAAATTCTAAGCAAGCCGCGCGCGCAGGTAGCGCGGTCGGGGAAGCAGCTAACGCAGAGGCTACTCAGTCGCTCATTTAACGGTGTCAAAACTTTGAACGCGTTTATCTCAGAACTATGTTTTTTAAATCGGCGCCCACGATATCTCGATAACTAATGCACCGATCGAGCTCAAATTTTGCACGTACCTTAGGTGGCCTGTTTCCGAGGACTGGTAGCAGAATTGAGTCGAACAATAATTTTGCCGACATTTTATAGCTCGTCGAATACCCGAAAATGTATGAAATATCATTAATGAAAGTTCAACAGGCCGCCATTTTGTCAAAATTTTTTTTTAAGTACCAATTCTGCTACCAGTGCTCAGAATACTCATACAGATTGAGAATATATATATATTTTTTTTTTCAGATGCATACAACATCGTCCAGAGTGGGCGCCGATTGAGGCGGCTTTCGGCGCACCATGTTGCAACCAAGGCAAAAAACTACATGAAAATATTTAAAATAATTTTTTTTTTATGTACAAGTATTCTCTAAGGATCAATAAATGCACGTGTAAATTTTCATCAAGACAACTTCAACGGTTTAAAAATTATTGCTCATTAGAATTGACGTCAAAAATCTCGCTCTAGGCCAGACTACCGGATTAACTAAACATTAAAAATGGCCGATTTTTTCAGCATAAGTGAGGGACACGAGTACCAACCTAACGCCACAAAAAAATCGAAAATCGAATATACGTATCCCGCGGAAATTCAAAATTCGCGATACTTTTTGAACAGACCTCGTGTAAGATTAAAAAACGCACAGATTCATGAATCCACTTCTGTTGAGTGTCAAATATAACAAATAATTTGTCCTCTAACAATCACTATTGGTTCATTAGTCTTCCTCACTCGACGAACAATGCAAACTTTAGTGATTTCGTGTAAAGTCGTGACTGAGGCTGCGCCGTGATCATATCAGTTCGGTGGTAAATCCCCGTGTGATTCTACCGAGCTTCAAATCCCAACGAAAATTAAGCCTCTCGACCCGCTTATTAACCGCCGTTGCGTGCGTCACTTCGCGTTTTCACGAAACCTCTTCGCTTCGCCAATCCCCGTAGGGGCTTTCATTTTCCGCAACAGCGATCGTTCACTGGCTCTCGGAGACTTTGCGACCTCGCAGAAACGCATCATCCGCGCTGTATACAGGCCAGGCTTTTAGCCCGTCGTCTCATTCGTTTTTGTTGACGTGTCGACATCGCGTGTTCCTCCGAAGTATAACGCTGTATCAAGAGGTACGGGGGATGGGAGAATGCGTATGCACTCGAGAGAGATGAGCACCGGGGATTATTCCGTGAGATGAGGATAATTTCATCGCGAGATTGTTTGAAACGCGGCCAAAGATTAAATTCACCGAGCCGTGTGCAGATTAAACGTTACAGTGATTTGGCACTGTTGACGTTAGTAACAATATACCGGTTACCGTAATACGTTTTTCCGGCACAATGTATTTATTTTGACAATTCAAAGATGATGGGCCAATCTGGGATGGGACCGCACTGTTTCTTGTATCATAAGCTCCATAAAAGTTGAGCGATGTGGAGGGATTAATAAAAATATATATGGGATGTCACAGATAAGACCACAAGTTCTACAATCCCTCTAGAATCCCTATTAAGGCAATCCCAAGTCACAAACCCGCAACATTTTTTTTTCCATTATTACAATCGTTCATCCGAGTAACTCGAAGATCGCATTTTATTATCGCAAATTGTTTCGTCTTTCATCCTATCCTCGTCATCCCTATATTTTCACGTCACGGATTTATCCAGAAAATCTTCTTTGTATCTCTCGGTTGTCTCATCTCATCCGTCTGGCGAGAAAGCGAATATACGAAATATCGATTATGGAGACAGAGGCCTCTCTTCGATGCATTACCCCATAACTATGCCAGAATTAACCCTTCTCTGGTCGAGGAGCTTAAAGCAAGAGAGGGCGAATGAACGTTCTAAGGGGTCGAACAGCCAAAGAGGTATACGTATTGCGTAACGCATACGCACCCACTTAGGGAGGAAGGGCTCGCTGCGTGGTCTGTGTTGTACAGTAAGACAATTTGGGTCAGGTTGAGCCAGACGTAGACGGGTAGGGGTCATGTCCAAGAGCCCGTGGATGATCCTCGATAGACAACAATAGTCATTAGCGCATCGGACACGCGAGCGATGATGATCGCTCCAACGGACAAACTCCTCGCTCCTATCTCTCCATCTCTCCTCCTCCTCCTCTTCCTACTCGACCTCCTACTCCCTTCGCCTCGCCGCCCTTCTCACGGATTCCTATTCACTCCGCTATGTTCACTCCGGTCTTGGGAGCTCCTCCCTATGTTCTGTTTACTCCGAGAGTTTCACGCTATGGGCATCTGCATCTCGACAAAGGAACCCTCCCCGTCAGCCCCCCCGGTTGAACATTGCGAGCAACTAACAATGCTCGTCACTAATGCCTGAACTGACGATTTTGTAAATGTTACCGTGCAATCGATTATTAATCGATATACCGAAGGAATAATCTACGTATACATATATATGCATAACAAGTAAACAATATTCCGAATGCTCAAGAATTCAACTGGGTTCGTCGTTTAAGCCAATAAAAAAATCTCACAATATTGAGTTTGGGAAATGTTTAAAGTTGATAATGAGAGCAGTATCGGCGAGTGAGAGTTAACATCGAGAAAAAACGTAATAGGACGCAATGAAAGTTTGACAAAATGTTCCCATTGGAAATTCAAATGAGACTCCTACCCTCCCCGGGCCGCAAGATTCTCGCTTCCTCGAGAGCTTTTTGTAGGTACATGACTGCACTAATGGGGAAAGAAACGAGAGCAGAAGCGCTGATATCGCAGGGGGTGGGAAAAGTTTTACCGAGATTTAGTCGGTTGCTTTCGTACTAGACGCTGGATTGTTGGATCGACGCCAACTTTTCGTTGAATATAAAATATACATAGATATATATACGTGTATATGGTGCAACGTGGGAAGCGAATCTTTGGAGAAGAATGAAAGAGGAAAAGGGAAAAATCGTAAAAGCTGCTATTACCAAAGCTGATACTTTGCATTAAGTTCCATTGCCTTCATACCTCAGCAACGAGTCTACCTTATCGACATTTGCTCAACTAATACGTCTACTTACGTGTCTACCGTCGATTAATTCTCAAGCATTTTCTCCTTGACACGTATACACGCACGCACACACACACACAGATAAATATTTCATTCTATATCCTCCGCGGGTAATTCAATTATTATAATACTTTGTATCATTGAAAGCCAACTCCGAGAAATAATTCTTTTGTTAAGTTGGTTACTCAAACCTAACGAGGACTGCTACGGGCAATACAATGAACACAATACATATTTCAACTTTTATATACTACACCGCCCCCGAGAACGTGCGGAAACGACAAGATATAAGATGCGTCGTTGACAATTATGTCTCCAAAGCAATTATAAAGCCTTAACGTTGGAAGCTGTGTCCCTCAATACGTGAAAAAAAATGCCAACCATTCGTACCGCATACGTTGAAAATGAGGCCTCAAATGGATTTTACCGTGGGCTTCAATTTGATGACAAAAATGAATAAAGCTTCACGATGAGACCAATTATACTTGCATTGCCAAACTGACCAATAAATAACCCGTACAGACATTTGTTAGAGAATTCTGGTTACCAACAAAATCCCGATCGGGATTTTTTAGGGATACCCTAAAAAGGACGTTTCCCGAAGCGGTCTTTCAATTCATATTTCCGATAAATTCTCGATCGGGATTTATCGGGAGCACCACAAAATGATTATCTCCTTGGGGTGCCAGCTGGATCGCAGATCGTGTCCCGGATTAAAATTTCAACATTTTAACGTTAAAATTAATAACAAGATTAAAATGTTAACAAGAGCAAAAAATGACAAAATTACTTTTTTTTCCTTTTTTGCAATGTTTTGATACCTTATTCGGTCGAAAATTTACCGCCGATAACGAATAATATCACGTTTTCGCGGAAAGCTCGAATAAACAATTGGAAAACACGAGAGGTTATCTGTGTGAATGAAGCTCGAAGAACTTTAGAAAATCCTCAGTTTGGTCATTGTGATATCTCAATATTTACCTGTCGCACAGCGCTAATTATTCGTTAGGATCAACCGCGCATTCGTGGATTTTGCGGTTTCGGGGAACGAGAGTAATTAATTAACAAGTCGAGATTACATATTAACGATGGCGGTATAGAATGGAGGAGCGCGAACAAGAGGAAGACGACGAATATTTTACAAGCCCGGATGTACGATAATCTTGTTAAATTTGATACGATACACGAGTCAGTCGAGAGGCAAGTACAAATCTTGTTGGTAGTCGGCTTTGACATCGATAATGACGAATTAAGGTTGGAAACCTATTTCCACCCTTAATTAATTAAAAAAAAATCGATTTTTTTTAATCCATAAATTGTTAGTAAAACTATTGAAAAATATGTTCCCAAAATGAAAAATGAAAATTTCGACTCGTTCTATTGTTATAAGCCATTAAAGTGAGTAGCTCTCCTTCAGACCCCGAGCGCGCTATTTTTTCAAACGCGTTTTTCTGAAAACGATTTTTTTTCAACTTGCGTACACGCTAGTTTGAAAAGTTTTTAACCAATCGTTTTAAAAATTGGCAGTTACTTTTTTCATAGTATTGCGCTCTATATGAACCTAAAATCGGAATATTATCATTATTTAAAACCATTTTTTTTTTTGCAAATAAAGTTGTAAAAAATGGTAAAAAATCATGTTTTTTTTTTTATCCCTGTAAAAAATTTAATTTTCTACTTTTTTGATAGCATTTAGGTTCATATAGAAGAGAGACATATAATAAAAGTAAATTCCAACCTCGTTTGATTTCAGATGAAAATTGCGGCTTCCAGAATGTACGCAAAATGCTGAGTCTGATTGTGACCTGCAATATGGGGTCGCTAATATCTTCGGTGTTTTTCAAGGAAATTCTTCAAAAATTTTATAGTATATACTTAAATATATGTATACAATATTGTCAAAGTTTCAATAAATTATATTCATTTTTTATACTATAAAAAAATTCATGAAAATCATTGAGAAAACGCTATCCTAACCCTATTTCCCCCCTCAAATGAATCCTCTGATATACTTGGCCGCTATAGGACTGATACGTTGTGAAACCTACAGACATCATGTAAGAACGATAGAATATGTATTGCATGGGTAGAACATAGCTCTGATCTAACTTTGAGCAACCGCTTTACGGTTTTTACCCCAAAAGAGAAGACTATATGAAGCAACGATAGTGACGGATTCGCCGCTGGTATATAAAAGAAATACTTTTTTTTCTTTCTCTACATCCTTTTTGTATCGAATAAAATACATATCGATGAGTATACGAAACGAACGGTAGACTCGATTCTTATGCAAAGTAAAACGAAACCTAAATAAGAAACCTTTCACCGGTTTAGCGAGCCAGTATCGTGCGGTGTTTAGAAAAGCCACACCTAAGAACTGGCCAACGTTTTGATACGTTATTCCTTCTGTGGTACAGTGTGAACGTGAAACTCCGGTGGATTAGGCGTTGAGCCACGGGGTGCGGGCACGTTGAAGTAACGGAAACAGGAGAACCAAAAGGAACGAAGCGGAAACACGAGCATGAGGTCCGGCTCAAGAATCCCGGTATGGGATCTGGTCGGCTTCCGCCTAGACCCCCCATTTCCCGCCCCTCTACGCCGCCCGTTCCTCTTTGAAGGGTATTTTACTCTGCATATTTAAAGCACTCCGCGTGTATCTACCCTTGTGTCGTTTCATCTCCCTCTATTTCCTTCCTATCTCTATCTATTTCGCTATTCGAATCGTCCGGTAGGGCTCCAGAGTTCCTAGCATCTCTGACTACGTAAAATGTGCTGCTTCGCTACTGGGCAGACGTTGCGAATTTGAATTTTAGATGTCTACGCGCGGAAGCGCGAGAATCCACCGCAAGCGGATATCCGTACTTGGGTTGGTTATACCACCGAGGTAGTGTTCACGTTTCGAGAAAGGCTCCAGGTCGCGGAGAGGTTATCCTGACTGCTCGGTGCATACGCGTTTCGAACGGGGGATGACCGACGGACCAGTGTAGAGAAAGAGAGAGAGAGAGAGAGAGAGAGCAAAAGTGAGAGGCAGCCTCACCAGCTACCATATCGGTTTACCCGGGTAAAGCTTTCGCCTATATATTCACCCCGCACCAGCCGATTTTCTCTCGCGCTACCCATCCATTCTTCGATTTTACTATCTAGGATGGTACGGTCAATATAACGGTTTGACGAGAGCAGGTGCAACCTATTTATTTTTATTTTCCGGCATGGGCCACCCCTCGTACAACCAATAAAGTTTCGAAACTTGTTACACGATTTTATTTTATAGGCCGAATCGTTAGGAACTTCTAACCATTGACGTTCGTCAAAAGTATACATGTACCAAGTACCAACGTATAACTCTTGGCGAATGATTATCCTCGTATATTTTCGTGAAGGTTCCTAAATTTTTCCAATAATGATCTAAAGTGAAATGATTATAATGAAAATTTTGTACTCACGTGCTCGGGCTCGTCGTGAGGAAGAAATATTTTTATTTTTACTTTTTATTGTCCATCGTCGTGAAGAATGTCGTGAAGAATGTCGTCGTCGTTGTGAAACGAAAGGGGGATAAAAAAATCGGCAGAGTAATGGGATACGTTTGACAATATGCGGAGTCTCCGTGAAGTCGGTTAGATTTTGTGCAGTTACTCTCGTTCAATTATACAAAATTGGAGCGTGAAACTCGGCGCTGTTTTGTGTTCGCGGTCCATCGGAGCTTGCGAAACGTTTGCGCATCATCGTTGGAAGAAAATTAAAAAAAAAATATGCGCTTTTACGCTCTTTGTTCACATCCGTCATCAGTGATATCTCGAACGAGTGGAGTTTCAACAGGGCGTGAAATAGATTTTTCATAGTGTAGAAGAGATAATGATGGAACGGGGAGAGTAAAGAGTGAAAGACGGAGAAATAATGAATATAATAGTGAAGCTCGTACCTTATGCCCACTGTGCAGAGTACCTCTGTAAAGTAAAACAGAAAAGAGAAGAGTTAGAAAAATGTATACACGAGAATTGCGAAACATGAGAGTCAAAGTGGTAAGTAATAAATCAGGAGTACAAGGAAAATGAACGGAGAAATAAATAAATTAAACGAAATATAATTTGTAGACACAATAAATGCAAGGGCAATGGTGATAGGATGTGATAATAAGATAGTCGATTATAGAGTGAGAAAAAAGATTGATAGATAACGAGCGAGAGAGAAAGAGAGAGAGAGAGAGAGAGTCGAAGAGTCTAGATTGAGACGAAGATGCGGTTTCAATGGGTACAGCCCGTTTTGACGATTCGAAATGTTGTTAGCAGCCACATGGAGAGAAACGACGAAGGAACTCGATGACCGCTGATTCCTCATTCGACACGTGGTTGTCGTTAAGATGTTCCTGTGCGACGAGCATTCCTTCGCGGCGAATTTTATGACGGGTACATAAAAATTGCAATGGCGGAACAGTGAAGTGTATTTATCGTCGATGTTGAATCGACAACGACCATTTGCCGATCGGTCTACTCAAAAAGATATTGTTCCATTTTTCATATATCATCTATAAATCTTTGAAAATCTTTCGCACATACTTATAATGAGACAAGATAAGGAAAGAAAAGAAAAAAAAAAAACTACCGCGTCACATTGTACGAAATGAATCTGATATTAATCATTTCGCTCGCTGATCTGCACGTGTGCGAACGACAGAATACATCATTTGCCAAGTGGAGAAATGAAGATCGTCTTCCACGAACGTTCTATCATTGATCGTGATTAATTATCGAGGGAATTTAATATAGCAGGAAAACTGGTGGAAAACGATGAAATGCGAAGAGGGCCGTTTCGTTTTTACGTGCGGCAGGGAATAAATTAATACACCAAGGCTTACGAGTGTATCATCTAAAAAAAGGTTTTATTACGTTGTTTCATAATCCCACGATCGGGTTAGTAAAATGTATATGTGTATATATTGTAATTTGTTATTTTATCGGATCCCATATTTTTTCATAGTCTTTTGCTTTGTTTTTTTTTTCTCACTCAACTCTGGTACACCACAGTATATGCACGGTGGAGTTTTAGGCGGATTCTACAAGTATCGCACAAACGTAGAAGTTACGCTACAATCGTAAGGCACACTCCCCCAATCGCAACTCCATTTATACCTATGAAATTTTATTATTCTAAGACTGTAACCCGAGAATAGAACTAACGAGAGTTGGCTTAAATTCTCATCGACACTTTTTTCTAATGTATATTTATCAACAGCACGTATAATATCGGCTCTTGCCTCATCCCTTACTATCGTGCGGCTCTAAAAAGAATCAATATCACAACTTTTACCAGAATTTCGTTCATTTCGAATCCACTCGTGTAAATTGTGAGCCTTTCTAAATCCTAAATTCATAACAACGGAAATAGTCACCCGCGATAATATTCTCATCACTAATATTTGGAAAGTTGACAATTTCGTTTCTGCAAGATTAACGAAAAATTGAATAAGAATGAATAACGTTTGAGCAACCATTCCGAAATTACGTTGAAAAAATGGGGGGAGAAACATTTGTTTCAATAATCATATAAACCGAATATTTATGTGCGTCACGATGTAAATGGTGAATCGTCTGTTTAATCGATGTTACAAATCTTGAAGTCTGTTGATTTCATTAAAACTCTCGCGGAATTAAAACTTAAGGCTTTTGGTTGGCCGTTAGGAATTATGGCGTCTACCCGAAAGATCTACAAGCACGCTCGACTTCTTGCATTCATCGTTACGTACTCCCTCCCTCCCGTCCTTCCTCCTCCTCCACCACCACTTTCACTCAGTTATTACAAATACCGAAGAACGAATTCTAATTAGTCAGCACAGCGTCGTAGCGCGAGGCAACAGCGGCGGAGTAACGGGTAGAAGCTCTCGAGCGAATTATCATGCTAGCGGATGGTTGGCATAGTAGCTTCGTGATTCCTCTAGGCCGCCTGTCGTCCCGCGATAACGATAACGAGCTTCGCGGTTTGCGCCCTTTCCTTCGTAAGTACTAACAACCCTAGGGTTGGTAAGCGCGCCGGAGATACACGCGGGTTTAACGGGGTGCTTTCGAGTTACGGCGAAGCGACATCCGAATGGGGCTCGATATGCGCTAGCTCACATATACTGGCTGTGCCCTTCAGCTGATCTTGTCGCGGCAAGAGCACGTCAACGTACCGAACAACCGCGATTTTACATGCGTATGTGTATATACACCGCAGCGTAAACTTGGGTCTCGGCGATTTCAGCTCGGTATTTTATGTACACGGATACATAGTCGATGCGAAGCATACAAGCGGATCAAGCATGCATTTCACGGACATATATGTACTTTATATGACGCCATTAAGTTTAAATACTGTTAGAAAAGTAGATTTAACGTCGAATATCCGAGTATACGCATGTACTTTATGAAATGCCCGAGGAAAATGTACACTCCTCGATACTAACATAAACACGCACGTGACGAAATGTATGAATCCTCAAACGACTGTTTCGGCAATGCCAAAATTCGATATTACATGGATTTTCGTGTTAGCGAAATAATATGTTCGTGCTTAAGGCAGTCGTCTGGTCTAGAGCGAGATTTATGACGTCATTTCTAATGTGCAATAACGTTTAAACCGATGATGTTGAAGTTTGCATCGTTGGAATGCAAGGAAAATAATTTTTTTGCACCATTAATCTCTCTTAAGATTAGATTATCGATGACATAAATCGTTAAAACGTTTTATTGGGGTCTCCTTAAAAAATCTGGGGCTAAATGGGGCACGAGAAGCAAGAGCAATACTGAAAAAGAAAATTTTAAAAACTATTTCCGTTGCGTTCCAACGATGCAAACTTTAACATCGTTTAAACCGTTGAAGTTGTCTTGATGAAAATTTACACGTGCATTTATTGATCCTTAAAGAATACTTGTACATTAAAAAAAAAAAATTATTTTAAATATTTTCATGCAGTTTTTTGCCTTGTTGCAACATGGTGCGCCGAAATCGGCGCCCACTCTGGACGATGTTGTATGCATCTGAAAAAAAATATATATATATATTCTCAATTTGTATGAGTATTCTGAGCACTGGTAGCAGAATTGGTACTTAAAAAAAATTTTTGACAAAATGGCTGCCTGTTGAACTTTCATTATGATATTTCATACATACATTTCATACATTTTCGTATTCGACGAGTTATAAGATGTCGAAAAAATTATTGTTCGACTCAATTTTGCTACCAGTGCTCAGAATACTCATACAGATTGAGAATATATATATATATTTTTTTTTTCAGATGCATACAACATCGTCCAGAGTGGGCGCCGATTTCGGCGCACCATGTTGCAACAAGGCAAAAAACTACATGAAAATATTAAAAATAATTTTTTTAAATAATGTACAAGTATTCTCTAAGGATCAATAAATGCACGTGTAAATTTTCATCAAGACAACTTCAACGGTTTAAACGTTATTGCACATTAGAAATGACGTCAAAAATCTCGCTCTAGACCAAGACGACTGTCTTAACCTACAATGTGCAGAATAGGTACGAGAGCGTCTCACGAGAGGTCGCGTCGGTTCGTACGTCGCTCTAATCCGGTTCAAAGGAACCACACGTTGCCTTTCGCTTTGACGTTTTTTTTTGTTGCTAAACGATAAAAAGTGCAAGGTGAAAGTATAACGAGCAACAGTGTATGTCGATGTGCTGGTGCATAGCTTGTAAATGTTTTTTTGTACGGGGTTAAGCGAGCTAACGGGCGGGGGGATAGTAGTGGTGGAGGATATTTGGAAACTTGCACGAAACTCGACCTGGTAATTACCTAATGGCCGCAATGGCGAGACTGTTAAGACCAGTCACTCGTGGCTAAGCGATCCTTGAGGTCGTTAAAATCTCAGTAAAATGAATACCAGATCTGGGCCAAGTACGCGGGCTAAAAGAATGACCTCGGAGGAACTTTATACCTTAGTCTTCGCATTGCGGACCTTTTTAACGCAATATCAGTCATTCACACTTTCGATACGTACCGCAGAAATGAAAAATAACCTGTACAGTTTATTATTTCGATTTCATGTGTTATCGCGTCGGTAAATATTGTTTTTGATACATGCTGGATACCGAAATTAGCCGCGTCGTACGTGCGTGCTCAACAATGAGGTGGGTGTCACCCTCGGGCCGATTCAACTACGCGGCTGGTACTCGACGAGGGGGAGGGATCGCAACGTCCGTATTGCCACTCGAAGTGCCATGGCCCGGTTCACTAGTCTAACCCGTCTCTCTCGCCGCCACATTGCTCTCGTTGGTATGACGTTCGCGTTTAACTCGCCACTCCTGGACTCTCATGACCGGCGATGCCCGTTCTACAGGTAAATGTAATTAGGGATTGATCGGAGTATTGTGCTCTCCGTCTATCGTCTAACTGCCCGGAGCAACCTGTACTACGATAGCCCGGTCTACTTCCAATTCTACCCTATGTCTCCCTCTCTCTCTCTCTCTCTCTCTCTCTCTCTCTCGATGCAGATGCTTCCTTAACAAGAACTGATCTTGAGCGTTGCACATTAACTGCGGCATGAAATGGGCCAGCGCTCACTTGTGACGAGTAGCATTTGTCAATTATCGTTATCGGTAGAGACCGATATGGATTTATGTTTAGGGTGTCGACTAGCACTTCGAGTCTAATGATTACTTTTTTTTTTGTCGCTATTACAATCGTTTAATGAAATTTTTCCTTTTGCCCACCTGTATTTACACTTCGTATTCTTATTAGTGTCAAAAAACTATAATGATGTACCGTGATATACAGATATTAACTGTTTTGAAGCACAATTTCGTTTAATTTTTATTCTCTAAAGGATTATTTTTTGAGAAAAAAAACGAGCCGAGCGAAAATATGAATTTTCACAGATTGTCACAACTTTGTGAATCCATTTTAAAACACTTAACGTTAGTGAGGCGAGGTAACGGCTAGTGAACGAACAATGGCTCTTTTATGATTTACAAACATTCGCGACGAGCTCGATTCAACTTTTATCATTCTAACGGAACTTCTTTTACACAGCTCATCGATATTGCACTTTATTGTATGCGAATTACGCTGCATCGACGAGGAAGAACGCTTCTAATGACGTCTACTTTATTCGCTATAGCACACACAATCCAATTATTTTATCGCGGATACATGTACACGTGTATTGCATGTCTGTGTGTGTCTCTATACCGCGAGCCGATACCGGAAATGCATATAGATATCTCATATCTCATAATCGCCCATTATCGAATCGGAAAGGAATTTTCAAAATCGATACTGAATGATTTCGATTTTGCGCAATGTACTTGGTAACAATGTGTATAAATTGGAGGATACCATATAAATAAACGAAATATAACCGATAGTTGATGCAGTTTTGGTGAATATGGAGCAAAGGGGACCCACTTCCGGTTGACTTGCCTTTAATATATCTTGTGTAGGGACCCTTCCCGAACAACTTTTTCCTCTGACACAATTGGGGGTCGTTATTTATTAAAAAGTTATTAACAAATAAAGTTAATAATTCATATAGCTATTTTCCTTACACCGGCCAATCCTTATCATCTTGTCCTTCAGATTTGTTGTTACAAATACACCCCTGAGTAGCATACAAAAAGTTTTATTCGTTGCTCATTGTTGGTCAAAAAGTTATTAACAAAAAAAGTTTCATAAATCAAGCATGAACTACTTGTTCTAGTGTATGGTGAACAGCACACGCGTGAGAGGGGGGACTGCGCTCCTCTGCAATCCTCCACTCACCAGCCCAAAGACAAACCAAAAACAACCCAAAAATAACGCAAACAAACATATAAACAAACATTTATTTGTTTTATTCATTATTTATATTATGAAGCGGATACATGGTACTCATAATGTCGAAGAAACTGTCGATACGCTGGTCGACAGTTTTGGATTTGTTTGTTTATTGGGTTTGGGTTTTTTTGGTTTGGGTTTGTTTTGGATTTGTTTGTTTATTGGGTTTGGGTTTTTGGTTTGGGTTTGTTTTGGTTCTGTTTGCTTGTTGGGTTTGTTTGTTTGTTTGTTGGGTTTGTCTGTTTGTTTCTTTAGGTTACTGGGGTTGTTCTTGGTTTGTCTATGGGCTGGTATGCGGCGGGGGCAGGGGGGCCGCAGCCCCTCCGGTCATACGTGTACTGGCCGCCATGCAAGTATTTCATATTCTATTTATGAATTTTCTTTTGTTAATAACTTTTTAACAAACAATGAGGACGGATCAAACTTTTGGTATGTTACTCAGGGGGGTATTCTTAACAACACATGTGAAGGACAAGATGATTGGGACTGGCTGCTATAAGGAAAATAGCTTTATGAATTATTAACTTTATTTGTTAATAACTTTTTAATAAATAACGACCCCAAATTGTGTCAGAGGAAAAAGTTGTTCAGAAAGGGTACCTAGACAACATATATTAAATGCAAGTCAACCGGAAGTGGGTCCCCTTTGCTCCATATTTACCGCAGTTTTTGTGTCATTTGAAAAAAAAAAAAAACAGTGACCATAAAAAATACCAAATACATTATTTTGCGTATATTTCATTGCCATATATTGAAAACTTTTTATATCTCTACCTATCATGAGCACGAGTGTTTCGCGATGAGATCTCCGATGACAAACCACATTGACGAATACGAGAATCAACATATATACCGAACTTTTGACTGTGGAAAACCAGAGATTGAACCTTCTCGTTTTCCCGTGCCGGCCAAAATCCGAGTAAACACACACACGCACATACACCAGAAATTGTGTAATGAGAGGTCAGAGGGTTTATTGGTTTATTAAACAAATGATTCATTATCGCGTCATTAATGCAACGATCGAGAACGGTTCGCTTAGTGAATTTGAAGATCAATAAGTACTGAATTATATTGCAACATATACATTGTGATAATAATGCTCATAATTTTCCACTGATCGTAAAATGAATATTTCATATGTCACTCAACGTGGTTTTTCCAGCGGTACGTTATAATCATTCTAGCTTACAAACAGAAACGCATTTTTCTTTGTTCAACCGAATGGAACTGCAATTATTTTCAATCAGAATGACGAAAGAACCGATTGGAAGATTTGAAGATATCGGCTGAGCTCAATATGATTCGAGAACCGATCGAAACGTAGAGTTTTCAATTTTGTTATTTCGTCCGGTCGGCACGCGAACGTGCGGATATAACGCCAGTCCAGTTTTTTTTTTCCTCAAATGACATTTTCCGGCCTTTTGAAACATTATCAACCGATCCGCATTAAAAACCGAACGTTTCATTTTACGCTTGCAAAGTTTCGTCTGTATGAATAAGAGGAAAAAATAAACGTCACGTTACACCGTGCCTGAAAAATTGGAACGCTCGACATTTCACATACGAGAGAGATACGAAAAGGGGAAAAAAAAGAGGGAATATATCAGATTGTTCGGATTGTGCATTGCGATGTTTGAAGGTGGTGGTACGAGAACGGTCAGAGGGGCTAAGGGCAGTGGATTGGGAGGGGGGAGGTTTAGAAACAACCACAGGGCAAAAATGAATTCGTTGGGATGAACCGTGCAGTCGAGGATGGCTGAAAGTTTCCCGTTAGTTATATACACGGCACGGGGTACGGGATTTTAACGTTAGAAACAAGAATTGCTAGCCCGCGGGCTGACGATCGCGCAACGAAACGAGAGAGCGGCGCACTGGCTTGTACAGTCGAGCAGCAGCATGAACAGTAACAGTAGCGCGAACAGAAGGATGAGGGACGGGGGTCGGAAATCGGGTTTTAGGGGGGTGGAGGGCACGAGCAAAGAGCCGCGTTCCGGGGGCACCGAGCGTAGTGGTACGCCTCGGGGAAGCTTGATAATTTGAAAATTCATTCAGCCATGGAAAAATGAGCTTGCGAGGCGAACAGTACCATAAAGTGAGAAACGTGAGTGAGTAGGAAGGAAACGTGAACAGAAACGAGAGAGTGTATGCATGCTGAGGGGCCAGCACGATAAAAAAAAGAAAATGGGATTAAAAAATGAGCGAGCGGCGGGGAAAGCGAGGAAAAACGGAAGAATGAAAAGAGCAAAATTATATACATATATAGAGGGTGAAAGGACACGGATATAGTGAGGGGAGAAACAAAAGCTTGATGAAACATCATTTACAGTTCCTTTATGTCGGACGAACGGAGATTTACTTACGATGTATTCAATATGATTTGCCACCCTACGACGTGTTATATAAGTGCGTCCGACATATCGTAGCCTCGGGCTTTTGTTAAACGTGAGTGTCTCCGCAATTATGATTCACTTGTAAGAATAGCAATATAGCGACCAGTGAGGATAAACTATAGCTAGAGAGGCCGCTATAGTCACGTTTCTCCCGAATAACGGTCCGACGAACATAATGCCTAATATCATTGATTCTCATTATAATCGGAATACTTGCGAATAGATTCACGACCTGCGTCTCGCACTCTCCCAGCACCCGCGAACCGTGACGGTTTTACAGTGGGTCAAAAAAGTATTCATACACCTTGTTTTTTTGCGATAACTTTATAGACATAAGCGATACGCAAAGAAAGCCAATTTTATTTAATAGCACATCAGGTGCAGAGATAAACTGCAAATGGAAAATTTTTTCTCAGGAATAATAGAAGAATTATGCCAAAAAAACGAAAATTTTCAGGCAAAAAAAGTATTCATACACTTACGATTATAGCGAAAATCTACATCATCATAGTTGTTAATTATAACTAATATTTGGTGTGCATCCCTTTTGCTTCAATTATCGCCCTGAGTCTCTTAGGCATGGATTCTACTAGCTTTTGCGTTGTTTCATTTGCTATTTTCATCCATTCTTCTAAAAGCACTCTTTGGAGATCGGATTTGTTTGTTATTTTTCTTTTTCTAATTTCTACATCCACCAAGTGCCATAAATTTTCAATAGGATTGATGTCCGGAGATTGTAGTGGTGTAATCAATTGTTTGCGGACATTATAGAGTAACCATTCCCTCGTTTTCATGGCAGTATGTTTCGGGTCGTTATCTTGTTGGAAGTAGAAATTTCCATCCAGGCCCATTTTATCTACACTTGCTTTCAAATTGCTGCGCAACACGTCGATATACTTCTGGGCACTCATTGTACCATCTATAAAAGCCAGATTACCAACGCCATAATATCCCATACAGCCCCAAACCATGACGCTTCCTCCGCCGTGCTTCACAGTCGGTATTAAATTTTTCTGCTGGAGCTCGGTATTTCGTTTCCGCCAGACGAATTTTTTTCCATCGGACCCGAAGATCTTAAACTTCGATTCATCCGAGAATACGACACGTTTCCAAAATTCTATAGATTTTTTTACGTAGGTTTTTGCGAAACTTAAACGTTTTTCTCGATTTATATTATTAATGAATTTTTTAAATTTATTTAGTTAACTTACGTCTAATCTCCCATTCCAGCTTCATATTGTACGCCTTCCTTGTCAGTAAAAAATTGTTGTTGTTTATTTTTTTCTAATTGACGAATTGTTCAAACAACTCAACTCAGGTAGGCGCGCGTCAGACCTTTGTCCTTTCGTCGGGCAGTCACATTATCTACAATAACTTTTGAACTATGGGGAATTTTTACAATCAGCTTACACAGAAATACGCCTAAGACTATAAGGAATAATAATCTGTAAACAAAAAAAAATCGATTTTTTGAAAATTTTCGACGTATGTAAGGCCTTAATGGTTTTTTGCGGGCAGTTCCGCCGTATATTTGGGCAGAATGCAAAACGTTTCGAATAGTCTGGGGACACACGCTCTTCCCCGATGTTGACGCGACATCATTCGCTAAACTGCGAGCACTTGTGAACAGTTTTTTTGTAGCCTCTGTAACAATACTCCGATGCTCTCTCGTACCGTTAGTATTCTAGGTCGACCGGTTCGTGGCTTATTTTCTGTGCTGTTTGTTCTTTCGTATTTTTTCATTTTTATTATATATTACACTGTTGCGAAACTTAGATTTAGTTCTTTACTAATTTTTCGATAATTTTCACCGCGTTTCCGAAGAAAAATCACTCTATCTCGCATGGATATTGATATTTCGCTTTTCTTTGCCATCATGTCTGTTCCGAGCGTGAAGATCTACTACCGCATGGAATAGGTCAAAACCATTGTGTAAACGAAGACTTGTTTACACTGTACGCAGAGGTCAGACCGTCCGTGAGTGAATATCGAGGTTTAGCAGCTCAATCGTAAGTGTACAAATACTTTTTTGGCCCGAAAATTTTCGTTTTTTTTTTGCATAATTCTTCTATTATTCCTGGGAAAAAATTCTCCATTTGCAGTTTATCTCTGTGGCTGATGTACTATCGAATAAAATTGGCTTTCTTTGCGTATCGCTTATGTCCATAAACTTATCGCAAAAAAACAAGATGTATGAATACTTCTTTGACCCACTGTATATCTATTATGCGTCGATTATATTGTACGAGATAAATGTCTATGTCTCTATATCCACCCATGTATCGGGATTTTAATCTGTCATATACTTGTCGGGAATAACGCGTGCAAAGAAGTGTTATGTTGAGTGTCGACTGCACATCAAGCAAATTATTGGCTGGGAGAGGTAAGATCGGCAAATTTATGATTATATAAAGAATAATAATGCGAGATAAATTATGATCAAAAGTATGTCCGATAATTAGCGTTTCAGAGAGAGCCTGTTAAAGAACCAAAAATAGAAAAGGGAATCGTTCGACGGATCAAGTGACGCAACACCCTCGAAACAAAAAAGAAAACAAAGAAAAGATAAGCGAAAGAATTTTCTATTATCAATACATGCGTGTGAATGTGTGAATTTATTATGTATGTATCTTGCGGCACCTTCAAATTATAACGAATTTTAAACGATCTCGAGTCTCCAAAATTAATAATAAAAAACAAATAAAATTTACAATCAAATATTACTAATTTCAAACAAACAACAAACATAAAAATAAATTATAAAATAAAAACGTAAATTGTCGTTATTTCCAAATGAAATAATCATAATAAATTTTAATAAAGAAAAGAAATTATTATACACTGCACTTGAAATATGACATTGGCCAATCCGGGATGTAACACAAAGCTAAGACAACAGACGAATTTTTGACGAAACCGTGTCAAAGTGTAGATCGTAGTACCAGCAATTCGGTTGGACGCAACAAAGACTCTGAGTAATCGTGGCGTGCGTATCCGGTAATGCGCTGATCCTCCAGTGATTGAATAGGATTCGTGTATTGATTTTGGACCATCTATGTCAGACGGTTTATTGTTCATATACGGATGAACGATCGGCTAATTGGCATCCGAGAGGGCTCAAGGGTCTGGCGTCTATATTGATTGAGAATGAAACCATTCGTCGGTCCTAATGAAACAATGCGCTCAATTGACTATGACAGGACATCGAGCAACGGGAATCCGAGTGAAACATTCGAAATTGTAATTGCAAAGGGAAAAAAGAGATTATGTCGAATTATTGCTTCTACAAGGCATTCTTAAATTTATCTTTTATTTACAATGAACAGTATCGAGCTGAACAATATAATTAAATGCGTCTATTAACCCCTTGGGCGATGAAATTGCTCCGAAGCTCGTAGGGTTGCGCGCTACATCAGCTTTAGTGCCGAGGTTAATCGAGAAATTCGATATACAATTAAGCTTCACTGATTAGCAGGGTGGTCTTGACAGCGACTTAAAATTAACCCCCTAAAAGCGTGCCAAAAGGCGTTCACGTTCTTTAACGAACGGAATGTAAGGGCGATGTTTGAAATTCGACGATAGCTGTTGCCCTCAAATGATCCTGACATAGGATTTTCGTAAATATGTAAAACGGAAATGACTTGCAAAAAATTTGATGTAATCGAGCATATAGCGGTAACAAGAAACTATTGAAACAAACGAAATTGTTGAATTTACGATTGAAAATTGTCAATCGGTGGCTTTGATACCACAATCCCCACGATATCGTATAATATATGTATTACACAAGGTAGTGGCAGGTTTCTCCTCAAAGGCAATTAGCAGCTGGGTCTGAGATCCCCTTCGGAGTACTCGCAAGCTCTGCGGTGGGGAACTAACGTTGTATTCCGTTTGATGCCGGGGTACAAATGTTTACGAGCCTATTAGAGCGCTAGTGTCCCTGGTGTACGTGTGATTGTCACATCTGCTCTAGTATCTCTGTCTCTCTCTCTCTCTCTCTCTCTCTCTCTCTCTCTCTCTCTCTCTCTCTCTCTCTTTCTCTCTCTCTCTCTCGCTCTCTCTCTCTCTCTCTCTTTCTCTCTCTCTCTCTCACTCTGTCTCTCTTATCAGTAGTAAGATACAGGTATAATGAAAATCGGGTCGTTTACCCGGCTATTTTGCATTTTCAAGATTGATTTCGCCAACGGTAAGGGGCTATACCAGTGTGACACTTTCAAAAAATCGATTTTTTTTTTTACTTTTTCAACAGTTTATACTTTCAAGAATATCCTGTATAAATGTCAAGGCCGTATCTCTAATACTCCCCGAATGGCAACCGCTCGTAGGTATAAATCGATAGTTAAATCTTTAAACGCTTTTTTCTCGAAATGAGGATTTTTCAAATTTGCCGACATTGTAACTCAAAGAGCAATAATCCGATTGACTTGAAATTTGAACTGAGTACTCATGAATATATTTACTCTACAATGACGTAGGATATTTTTGATTGGCTGAAAATTGACGATTTGGCATTGAAAAAAACGACCATTTTATAGGCAAGAAAACAGACTTTTTTTTTCATAACTACGCCATTTTGATAGATTTTGATATTTTTCGAAAATCCTACGTCATTGTACAGGAAATACCTTCCAGTTTAACGACATTTTTTCCTTTTTTTGGTTTCAGGTACTCAATCGGTCGGAATCATGTCAGCAGTGGAGGAACTTTTTTTTTTTGGTGCCTCCGAAAGCAGCGCATAAATCGCACGATGTTGAAGTTTGCATCGTTGGAACGCAACGCAAATAAGTTTTTAAATTTTCATTTTTAGTATTGCTGTTGCTTCTCGTGCCCATTTAGGCCCAGGTCCTTGAAGAAGACCCAAATAAAACGTTTTAACGATTTTTGTCATCGATAATCCAATCTTAAGGGGATTTAATGATGTATAAAATCTAATTTCGTTGCATTCCAACGATGCAAACTTCAACATCATTAAATCGCTTAGATCTCAATATTTTTCTATGAAAAAATTAGGTAATATAGGTCAAATATAGCCAAATGTATTCTTAATTTTTCGATACATTTAATTGAGTACTTTTCTTCCAAAAAATTCCCGAAAATCATCAAAATTTTCAGCGTTCACACTGGTATAGCCCCTTAATATCGAAGGTCTCGGAATCAACAAATCCCTGCGACATGGAATTATACAGAATACCACTCTATATTTACATTTTTTTGCTGTAACATGTTAACGAGGATTCTCTAATACATGACAATCGGTTTAGCGTGTACACTTCTTAAATTAATGAAGAGGAGGGTTCTCTCCTTTTCGCCGTGTAAATGAAAAACGAGATAGAAGATTTCTAAATTATTTGAAAGGAGATTGACGAGAGCGCGATACATAAAATACATAACGTCTTCAAAGACGGGAGATAGTATTAAATGAGAAGCGAGATATTTAGTGATGACGAGGAGAAATACACGAACGGAGGGAAAAAAGCAAAAAGGAGAGTATTCTCCGCCCGCGAGAATGGTAGCAAAGAGAACCAAGGAGTTTCAGAGGCTGCTGCGGATTCTCTTCGATATACACGTTTTCCGGTTTTTTCCGCCGTAATACTATAATCCACGGCCGGGCAAGCAACTCTCGTTGATCTCAAACCAAGAACCTTTGCCCCGGGCTCATCCTCGTTTTCGAATACGCTTCTTTGCGAAACAAACAGAATTAAAACAGAGCGGCAACGAGCTAGATGTACTCTCATCCACCCCTTCTTTTCTCCCTCGGTTATATGTACCGTGTTTCAACGTCAGTCTCCCGTGCGTTACTGTTAAACGCGATTAAATATCAAAGCCATTTTCATTCTCTCTCGTTACCGGGGTTAATTAGAAGTTTCGCGGGAAGACGAGAAGAGTTTATACCCCGGATTCTGGTCCCGCCCGATGTCAACGCAAACCGAGACACGGCCACTAGGTTCCATTCATCCATTGTTAATGGCGATTGGAATTATATCCTCAATTCGCGGTATAGAAGTTTATGTGTAATTGAATTTTTATTTACGTTTGAGAGTATATGCTAAAGTAGTGCAAGGATGAATTTCAAATGGTCCAGGCAAAAAGAAGGATTAAAAAATTATAGACAATTTCTTTGAGCTTTTTTTTTCGACGATCGCTGTCATTGATATCAGGCGCTGATAATGGACGGACTCGTAAATACAGTTGGAGGCTACAATCAATGGGAACTGTTTTACTCGCGGATATAAAAATAATGATGAGAAAAAAAATCTCAACATATTTACGATAATTTTGAGATTTCCGGGAATGCGCCCTGTACAGCGTCTGTAAAGCTTGAAGACGTTACTATCTTCGCATCCACTTTATCGTCTCAAGATCCCGGTGAGACGAACGAGATTACACGGCAGAGCAACGGGGGTCGAGAGCACGAGTTTTTTTTTATTCTTTCTTTTTTTACGATTCCGTGAGGCGCCTCACCGAGATAGAGTTTCGTGGGTTGCATAAGGAGGAAAAGGGGGGAAAAAGCATAGAGGGTGAAATCGCGGTCTGGTACTCCGCTGAAGATGGTGCTGTTGCTACCGCCTCGCGGCGGGGTACACCATGGTGTGTACTCTCTCTATCTCCGATCCTTCGGCACAGCGGGCGCACATCCGGCGCCTCGCATTACCAAATTGCAAATAAATATTTTATTTTTCCAGGCTCTCTCGCACTCGATGTATATGTGCGAACGAAGAGGATGAAGATGCGAAGAGCGAAAGAGAGATCTCAGACATACGATCGGACGATCGATCGAGCCGTGACTCGTGTGTACCATCAACCACTGATGTATGATATCGTTAAGTTATTCTCTTATTAACAACAAATTCCAATAAGAGCTCGATCTTCGTTTACATCATTTTTTTATTTTGAATCTCCTGTGATTTTCAATCACCGAGACTCCATTTCCTTTCCTTTATATGTTCAGGTACTCCGTAACTCGTGCCTTTGTCAAACCCCGTTTATGATAATACGATTTACTACCACCAGCCATTCGATTCCAATAACATAGCAATAACACCTCAAATTTCAATTTGAATCCTTCCTCAAAGTGAACATCCGGCATTACAATTTTTCTTTATATGAACGATAGAAAATTCATTATTTGATTATTCGGACATAGGACGATATATCGACTACGAAGATCCTCAACCCTCAATTGAAATTTTGTGTGAATTTAAGGTTCTCGCGAGATAAAAAACTATTTTTTCCTTACTCGTAAATTCTCGTCAACTGTCGACGTTAAAGTGTACCTGAAAATATGAAGGAATCGAGTCTCATCCATCATTATTGTGTAAAAACTCGTTTCCTTTATATCTTCAGGTACTTTTTAACATCGACAGGTGACGAGAATTTACGATTAAGGCCGTAGTCCGGTCTAGAGCGAGATTTTTGACGTCATTTCTAATGTGCAATAACGTTTAAACCGTTGAAGTTGCCTGGATGAAAATTTACACGTGCATTTATTGATCCTTAGAGAATACTTGTACATTAAAAAAAAAATTATTTTAAATATTTTCATGTGGTTTTTTGCCTTGTTGCAACATGGTGCGCCGAAATCGGCGCCCACTCTGGACGATGTTGTATGCATCTGAAAAAAAAAAAATATATATATATATTCTCAATCTGTATGAGTATTCTGAGTACTGATAGCAGAATTGGTACTTAAAAAAATTTGTTGACAAAATGGCGGCCTGTTGAACTTTCATTAATGATATTTCATACATTTTCGGGTATTCGACGAGTTATAAAATATCGGCAAAATTATTGTTCGACTCAATAAAAAATTTGTTTAAGTACCAATTCTGCTACCAGTGCTCAGAATACTCATACAGATTGAGAATATGTATATATATATTTTTTTTCAGATGCATACAACATTGTCCAGAGTGGGCGCCGATTTCGGCGCACCATGTTGCAACAAGGCAAAAAACTACATGAAAATATTTAAAATAATTTTTTTTTTTAATGTACAACTATTCTCTAAGGATCAATAAATGCACGTGTAAATTTTCATCAAGACAACTTCAAAAATCTCATCAAGACAACTTCAAAAATCTCGCTCTAGACCAGACTACGGCCGGAGCGTTTTCTCAATGATTTTCATGAATTTTTTTATAGTATAAAAAATGACTATAATTTATTGAAACTTTGAGAATATTTTATACATATATTTAAGTATATACTATAAAATTGGTATATACTATATACTATATACTATAAAATTTAAGTATATACTATAAAATAAAAAAGACTCAGCATTTTGCGTACATTCTGGAATCCGCAATTTTCATCTGAAATCAAACGAGGTTGGAATTTACTTTTATTATATGTCTCTCTTCTATATGAACCTAAATGCTATCAAAAAAATAGAAAATTGAATCTTTTACAGGGGTCAAAACGAAAAAGCATGATTTTTTGCCATTTTTTACAACTTTATTTGCCAAAAAAAAAATTATTTTAAATAATGATAATATTCCGATTTTAGGTTCATATAGAGCGCAATACTATGAAGAAAGTAACTGCCAATTTTCAAAACGATTGGTTGAAAACTTTTCAAACTAGCGTGTACGCAAGTTAAAAAAAAGTCGTTTTCAGAAAAACGCGTTTGAAACACGTGGCGCGCTCGGGGCCTGAAGGAGAGCTACTCACTTTAATGGCTTATAACAATTGAACGAGTCGGAATTTTCATTTAAAATTTTGGGAACATATTTTTCAATAGTTTTACTAACAATTTATGAAATTAAAAAAAAATCGATTTTTTGAACTGTCTAACCCTATTTCCCCCCGTAAGGAAAAAATAGTTTTTTATCCCGCAAGAATTTTAAATTCACACAAAATTTTAATTGAGGATTGAGGAAAGGATCGTCGTAGTCGATATATCGTCCCACGTCCGAATAATCAAATAATGAATTTTATATCGTATATGTATATTAAACAAAAATCGTGATGCCGGATGTTCACTTTGACGAAGGATTAAAATTGGTGGAAATTTGGGTGTTATTGCTATGTTATTGGAATCGAATGGCTGGTGGTAGTAAATCGGATTATCGTAAAGGGGGTTTGACTAAGGCACGAGGGCACAAACGCGCATATGAACGGCTGGCCCTTGCCAACCGGAAGCCCTGTCGGGATTACAGTTTCCCGGCTGGGAATGGACAGTTGCTCATCTGCTGAGGGGCAGAGGTGAATTGAGAACGAGGCTGGATATATCGGGTCCCGTGGCAACTAGCTCTTGGTCGAATGACATGGGTACTAGGTGATAGTAGCTATATGAAGCTTACTTCATGACAGAATCAACCTCCGCACACTTTCTGCCATCACGAATGATCTACCGGAACCGTTAGGCCATTCTCTCCCTCTCTCTCTCTCTCTTTCTCGGTTTATTCCACATCACGACATTTCGATTCTCAATTCCGAATAATTTAACGCAATCGCTGTCTGGATCCAATTTTGCAATATCTGAAAATCGTTATAAAGCTAAATAACGAAGTGAAATAATACATTATGGAAAAAAAACCGTTTCATTCCGAAATACTTCACAGTGTCTGGTTCGTGCCCCGAAGCGCTGTAACTACATAACGTTATTGAACTGGCTCATGTACACCGAACGCGTGGAGAAAATTATATATACTGCGATCATGTACTGTATTATATACCAGAGGGATAATTTAAAGCAGGAAAACCACTGGACCGTGAAAATTATCTTGTTTTTTTCCCTACCACGACCGAGCAGCTCTAGACTTACGATTAAAATGCTAATCGTCTCACCGTCGTCCGACATGAAACGATCAAAACAACGGAGAGGCCGAAATCCACGAGAAATTTTTACGTATCAATTCTTATCTATTTTTTCGTTATTTCAGTATATTTTAAAAACCCATTCTGTTACGCATGATGTGTCACTTATACGGAGCATGTATAGAGATCGAATCCGATTAAACAAACTAATTGCTTACTCTCACCTCCCCGATCGTATTTTGTCAAGAAAATTGTTTTTTTTTACCGTCGAAATTGTAGGATGTTAGTTTATAGCAGCATATACTTATGGAATTTCGTTACGACTTCTTTCCCTTATGTCCACAAAATAGCATTGAATAAAAAAGAAGTTTTCGGATGATCCAATGAAACCTAAAACTTCCACTTTTCCTGCATCCAATCTCAATTGACATTCAAAAAGTGGAATTAAAATGCAAACGGAACAAATCATGCAAAACGATGGATCTACTGGTTCGAAGAAAACAAAATCTCTCGATATAATGGGGGGCGGGGAGGAGAGGGTTAAATTTCGAAGCGAGGATGGCACCATCGGCTTGGCACACAAATAATCCGATGCGGCGAGCGCATTAGTTACGATCAACGGCTTCGAGAGGGGGATTAGAGATTCATAACGAATAGTTATACTGGAACGATTGGAAGTTGTTGATGCATACATTAAAGCTACGAAGGGGATGAGGGAAAATGGATAGAGAAAGGAGGGGCGGCGCGAGTCATTCCCTACCTATATACGACGAATCTCGTGTGTGCATACGTGTATGTGTGTGTGCGTGTAGAAGTGAGGATCGCGAGGAAGCGAACGAACGAGAACTGTTCGCGAAACCAGCCGTGGTACGGTAGTTTAAGCCGCAGTTACAGCCAACGCGAGAGCTCGGATTCATCAAGGCTCATCCCCCATTCCAGCCTCGCTTTTTAAAACAACCCAGAAGGCTTCAACGCAAAAAAAAAAAGGATTAAATCCCTTCTAAATCCTAGACTTAACTCAAGATACAATGTTATGGTACAAAAAAACGACTATACGTAATGGGGAAACCGCGAAACATCGTATCCTGTTTGTAAACTATTGTAAGGGCGGCTACCTGCCACTAATAGTGACTTCTCGCCGTTTAAGGGGGGAAATAGGGTTAGACGGTTCAAAAAATCGATTTTTTTTAAATTTCATAAATTGTTAGTAAAACTATTGAAAAATATGTTTCCAAAATTTTAAATGAAAATTCCGACTCGTTAGGATAGCGTTTTCTCAATGATTTTCATGAATTTTTTTATAGTATAAAAAATGAATATAATTTATTGAAACTTTGAGAATACTTTATACATATATTTAAGTATATACTATAAAATTTTTGAAGAATTTCCTTGAAAAACACCGAAGATTTCAGCGACCCCATATTGCAGGTCACAATCAGACTCAGCATTTTGCTATTTTTTCAAACGCGCTTTTCTGAAAACGACTTTTTTTTTAACTTGCGTACACGCTAGTTTGAAAAGTTTTCAACCAATCGTTTTGAAAATTGACAGTTACTTTCTTCACAGTATTGCGCTCTATATGAACCTAAAATCGGAATATTATAATTATTAAAAATAATTTTTTTTTGGCAAATAAAGTTGTTAAAAATGGCAAAAAATCATGCTTTTTTGTTTTGACCCCTGTAACAAAATTCAATTTTCTATTTTTTTGATAGCATTTAGGTTCATATAGAAGAGAGACATATAATAAAATTAGATTCCAACCTCGTTTGATTTCAGATAAAAATTGCGGCTTCCAGAATGTACGCAAAATGCTGAGTCTGATTGTGACCTGCAATATGGGGTCGCTAATATCCCCGATGTTTTTCAAGAAAATTCTTCAAAAATTTTATAGTATATACTTAAATATATGTACAAAATATTCTCAAAGTTTCAATTAATTATATTCATTTTTTATACTATAAAAAAATTCATGAAAATCATTGAGGAAACGCTGTCCTAACCCAATTAACCCCTTAATAACTCACTCATCTTTATTCACGATACAAAATGTATGCTCCATGACGAAGCAACATAAGAATTGAGATGTAAAAAAAAAAGCACAAAGTCAACCCTACACGTCTACTTTGCACGTCTGTTATTTTCTGTACAATCGTGCTTTTTCTTCATCGCTCTTTTTTTTTTTTATTTCCAGTGTCTACTCTCTCGTTCCCACGAATTTCCCGTCCGTTCTCTATATTTTCCCGCGGACATTTTCGAGCCGGCGAAGTGGCACGAAGTGGGACGAATCGCCAAATGAAACGATAACATTGTTTCATAATAATTTACTTAAATTAACGAGCAAGTTGGAAAGGAAGGGTTGCTTCGCTTGGCTCTGTGAAAGGAACGGCATAGTAGAGGGTTTTGTCGCTACGATTAACACAAAGTGTGACTAGAGACGAAAAAAAAAGGGAAATTAAAAAGAGTTATTTCCGTTTCTTGGATCTGCTTTTTTTCCAACTTTTTATCGTGAAATTTTGTCGAAAAAGATATTTTTTCGTTTGTAGTAACAATAAGTTTGAACAATTGTAAAGTAGTTCGATTTCAAGTGACGAGAGGAACTTTAAATCGCGAGATGACCAAAGGAACATGGGTGAGACCGTTGAGAATGAAGAAAGATGAAAAAAAAAAGCATTGGCGCGAGATATAGCGCAAGACTGAAGTAGATTGTTCAGAAATTCAGAACATCGTATCTTGGGCAAAGGATTACGAGATATTCTGGTGGAATCGTAGTAAATCCATACGTAACGACGCGGTGTATAGTGAACGAAACGTTCGTGTACACTAAAGGAACCGGATAGGACGAACCATGTATCATCGGCATATCGCGTCAGTTTTAATTAGTGGATCCATGCCGAAAGCTTTACACACGCGCACAGTCAGAGATTCACCGATCCATATATACAGGCTGTCTCAAAACTAGCGCGTCACAGTGACAAGGGGCTTAGATTGGCTCCGGACCTATCAGAATAAACAAATATCATCTCAGTAAAAGTCTCATGGTTTTCTAGATAAATCGTCGTTTTTGATTTTTCGGAAAATCGCTGCATAGCACTGGTTATTCCGCTACCATTGCTGTGAAAGTCCAAATCGTAAGCAAATCAAAGTCCAAATTCACACCAAATCCTAAAGCGATCGGAAGCACAAACGAAAACAGCGAGATAACAAGAATAGCGATTTTCAGAAGAATCGTTTTTTTAATTTTTCCAAACAATCGCTATTTGTGTTTCCGAACACTTTACGATTTGGTGTGAATTTGGACTTTCATTGAAATGGTAGCGGAATAACAAGGACTAGGTAGCGGTTTTTCCGAGGAATCAAAAAAACCATTTTTCTCGAAAACCATGAGACTTTTATACTGAGGTCATATTTGTTTATTCTGATAGGTGCGGAGCCCATCTAACCCCCGTGTCACTCTGACGTACTAGTTTTGGGACACCTTGTAAATATATATATATATTAGGGCGATTTTTTTTTCGACTATATTTTTTTTTCAGTCCCCACCCGAAATTTTGTTGGATATGTCGAAAAATAAATTCCCTGAAAGTTACAGCCCTCAAGATTAATTCTAAGTACTTTCCCAAAGCATGAGAAGATTTTCCATCTAAAATACACGTAAATCGAATTTTTTTTTTTTTCAAATTTCTATAACTCAGCCGCATTTTATGCTATCATATTGTTCTTGGTTTTGATTTACTCAGAATAGAACAATTTAAAAAAGTGCCTTTTGCGGCGAAAGTGTAAATTGTACTGGTGAGTTGGTACGGGTTACTGAAATTGATTTTTACCCAAAATTCTCGTTTCTTTGCTGTTATCTCCGAAACAATTAACTTTACGAAAAAAATGTCAACGAAAAATTTGTTGGAAATTTAATTTCCTATAAAAAAGGTCCTATCGACCCAATTGCTTAGATTAATATTTCTTGAGATATTAAACTTTTTTTATTTTTTATTTTTTTTTATTATTCAATATTTCATATTTTATAAGTTTTATACTACTCATAAGTTAAAGTTCAATATCTCAAGAAATATTAATTTAAGCAATTGGATTGATAGGACCTTTTTTGTAGGAAATTAAATATCCAACAAATTTTTCATTTACATTTTTTTCGTAAAGTTAATTGTTTCGGAGATAACAGCAAAAAAACGAGAATTTTGGGTAAAAATCAACTTCAGTGACCCGTACCAACTCACCAGTACAATTTACACTTTCGCCGCAAAAGGCACTTTTTTAGATTGTTTTACTCTGAGTAAATCGAAACCAAGAACAATATGATAGCATAAAATGCGGCTGAGTTATAGAAATTTGAAGAAAAAAAAAAAATTCGATTTACGTGTATTTTAGATGGAAAATCTTCTCACGCTTTGGGAAAGTACTTAGAATTAATATTAAGGGCTGTAACTTTCAGGGAATTTCTTTTTCAATATATCGAATAAAATTTCGGGTGGGGACCGACAAAAAAAAATAGTCGAAACAAAAATCGCCCCAATATATATATATACGTTATACGTGTAATACTATATGGTGTACCGAAATTCGTAACTACTTCACCAGGATATATGAGCTAAAAATAGGAGTTAAGTGACAGGTCTAAATTTCCATTAAGTCGTGGTAATATAATTTATTTGTATATTTCGAAATTTGGGTAATTTGATTTTTTAAATCCTTAAAAAAGTATGGAGTCCGAGAAATATTATAAAATCCGAAAGATTTCCGTTCAATGGGAATACCAATCGATTTTTCTTTCATCGGAGACATTAAGTTTTCCATATTTTCTATGACCTCCGAAATCTTGGATTTGATAACGAGAGAGTATATAAATAGAAGAAGTTTTTTTTTTAAGTAATTACCGATTTTTGAACATCCTGTACATATGACATGCCGCTTCGTGTGCCTATATGGGATGGGTGTAGGATGGGTTTCCTCGTTAATAAAATTCTATATAACCCCACGACATAGTCCCTCCACGCATTTCTGGTGTGATAGCCTGCCCGAAATCGCGAAAGTAGTGGTATACGCGCCTGTATAGTGATAATATTCAGTGCACTCCGACAATTTGACGGTATATTGCTCGTGCGAGAATGAGAGAACAGGGGGAGAGAACGAGATTTTGCACGAGATAGCGAGTGCGCGACTTGCACAAAAGCTATTCATAGAACGGATCCATATGGAATCCGTATGGAACGAGATGGAATGTTGAAATAATATAATATCGAGGCTACCTAATTATCCAGAATTATCTATACTCGATGAATCCTCGTCCTGCCGGTACATTCGGGGTTTCTCAATCGTGATCCATCCCAGCTTCTCGATAAGGACTATTCGATGCTGTGGATTATCTTGAAATACTCATATATCAATCGATTTTTTTTAGATTTCGTAATCTCATATCACGTATAGACGGAAATCATAGTACTTCAGGCTTTAGGACACATTAGCACCGTTAAATGAGGGATTTCCGGTGGAATTACAATTGTGGATCGCTTTAGTAGAAAAATTAGAAACTTTAATTGTCAGAAAACGGAATTGCACCCTTGTTCCCTACATGTTAACCTAAGTAGCCATTCGCGAAGCACTACTTTTGAATACTTAAAAAATATTCAGCAACGTTTTTTTTAACTTGGCATATTGTCAGATAGTTGCAATTGAAAAACGCGTGTACTTTGTCTATTGATCATTCACAAATGTCCATTATTCGAGCCGTGTTTGATACGTTATCAATGGGGAATATTGTATCTCGACTCCTGTCTGTATATTCCCGACACTTATAGTTGTGTTGTATATGAGACAAAGATGGCGCTGATGATAGACGGACATTATACTACTTCACGCTTTAAGGGGGGAAACAGGGTTAGACGGTTAAAAAAATCGATTTTTTTTTATTTCATAAATTGTTAGTGAAACTATTGAAAAATATGTTCCCAAAATTTTAAATGAAAATTCCGATTCGGTCTATTGTTATAAGCCATTAAAGTGAGTAGCTCTCCTTCAGGGTCCGAGCGGTACTATTTTTTCAAACGCGTTCTTCTGAAAAACGACTTTTTTTAAACTTGCGTACACGCTAGTTTGAAAAGTTTTCAACCAATCGTTTTGAAAATAGGCAGTTACTTTCTTCATAGTATTGCGCTCTATATGAACCTAAAATCGGAATATTATCATTATTGAAAATAATTTTTTTTTTGCAAATAAAGTTGTAAAAAGTGGGAAAAAATCATGCTTTTTTGTTTTGACCCCTGTAAAAAATTCAATTTTCAATTTTTTTGATAGCATTTAGGTTCATATAGAAGAGAGACATATAATAAAAGTAAATTCCAACCTCGTTTGATTTCAGATGAAAATTGCGGCTTCCAGAATGTACGCAAAATGCTGAGTCTGATTGTGACCTGCAATATGGGGTCGCTAATATCTTCGGTGTTTTTCATGGAAATTCTTCAAAAATTTTATAGTATATACTTAAATATATGTATAAGATATTCTCAAAGTTTCAATAAATTATATTCATTTTTTATACTATAAAAAAATTCATGAAAATCATTGAGGAAACGCTGTCCTAAACCTATGTCCCTCCTTAAGACACATTCGCAGCATTAAGTGAGAGATTTTCGGTGGCGTTACAATTGTGGATCGCTTTAGTAGAAAAATTAGAAACTTTAATTGCCAGAAAACGGAATTGCGTGCACCCTTGTTCCCTACATGTTAATAACCTAAGTAGCCATTCGCGAGGCACTGCTTTTGAATACTTAAAAAATATTCAACAACGTTTTTTTTAACATGACATATTGTCAGATAGTTGCAATTGAAAACCACGTGTACTTTGTCTATCGATGATTCACAAATGTCCATTATTCGAGCCGTGTTTGATACGTTATCAATGGGGAATATTGATGATGTTGAAGTTTGCATCGTTGGAACGCAACGCAAATGAGTTTTTAAATTTTCATTTTCAGTATTGCTCTTGCTTCTCTCGCCCATTTAGGCCCAGGTCCTTGAAGAAGACCCTAATAAAACGTTTCAACGATTTTTGTCATCCATAATCCAATCTTAAGGGGATTTAATGATGTACAAAATCTAATTTCGTTGCATTCCAACGATGCAAACTTCAACATCATGAATATTGTATCTCGACTCCCGTCTGTATATTCCCCACACTTATAGTTATACTGTATATGAGACAAAGATGGCGCTGATGATAGACGGACATTATAGTACTTCAGGCTTTAAGACATATTCGCAGCATTAAGTGAGAGATTTCCGGTGGCGTTACAATTGTGGATCGCTTTAGTAGAAAAATTAGAAACTTTAATTGCCAGATAACGGAATTGCACTCTTGTTCCCTACATGTTAACCTAAGTAGCCATTCACGAGGCACTGCTTTTGAATACTTAAAAAATATTCAACAACGTTTTTTTTAACATGACATATTGTCAGATAGTTGCAATTGAAAAGCACGTGTACTTTGTCTATCGATGATTCACAAATGTCCATTATTCGAGCCATGTTTGACACGTTATCAATGGGGAATATTGTATCTCGACTCCCGTCTATATATTCCCCACACACATAGTTGTCCTGTATATGAGACAAAGGTGGTACTGATGACAGAGAACCGCAATCTCTCTGCCACCAAGAGAACCACAGCCATCGGTATGACGATACCAGAAAAGTATGAGAGAGAGAGAGAGAGAGAGAGAGAGAGAGAGGAGAGAGAAAGAGAAAGTGAGATAGTGAATCCATGAGCACTCGATGTATATGCGAGACCTGATAACGCGACGCAACGATGCGGGGCCTTTGTCGCAACAACGAACGTTTCAGTCGAATAATTCATTTTGTCAGGTCCACAGCGTAGCTTTCATACTGAAAATAGATAACGATTGAAGCACGCGAATATGTTCAAACGATGCTTCATATCGTTGAGTACAAACAGCGACAAAATTTAATATATTTTCGACTGTCGTCGGTGATAACTATTGAAATAATACTAATTTTTCATTTATGCTCAGACCCACACTGCTTTTGTACACCGGAAGCTCCTGTGAACGATACAGATCTCATTAAATTATCTTATTAAAGTGTGAGAACGGTAACGAAGAAATTTACAAATGCAATCAACATTTTTTTTCACATTAATCGAGCTTACTCTTCAATCATTGCTGTCTCTAAATAACGGTGAGGAGCAAAACCACGTCCCGTCAATATATTCATACTAGAGCGTACGGTGAACCTGTAGATACCGACCTCTGAACATCAATCTTCTTCGCTAAAATGAATTTTCCTTTAGATCTGTGTTTTGCTACACCGAATAAACAGATGCGCGTATCCTTATATATATCCATATATTCATCATTTCGTAGGCATTTCGACCTGGATATACCGAGACACGGCAGTGACAGTATGTCACGAGCCAACAATTTTTCAAAAGAATCCGAGGGAATCGAGGACCCTTCAGGGGGTGTACGAAACAGAGATTGATCAATATGTCAGACTCAGGAGTCTTGGATTCCATAAACAGCCCTTTCACAACTAAAGTTACTTCCGTGAACCCGTAGCTGGCGCAATTATCGAACGAGCTTGGTGATTTTCGGACTGCCACATAGGCGGGTGCATGAATGCCGGGTAATTGCCGCTGGTGCAGGGTCCAGACTAGCGAACCGTGATCATATAGAGAGTGGCATATATGAATTTACCCTGGTGCATGGTTCCCACTCTCGCCATTCTATCCCTCCATCCCTATTTCACCTGCAATTTCGACATACCCGTTGCACCGTCCCTCTTTCATTCCCTACCAGACACACACACACACACATTGATGCGTATATCGTGTATGTATACGCGTGCCACGAATATGGTACAGGGCATGTAGTGTGGTAGCCGATTTCGCGCTTTCTCACTCCGCTAGCAGCAGCAGCAGCGGAACTAAATTTCCGTGCCAGAATCTCGTTCGACGTGTGCATTACAGATGCATCACTGCGCGTTCGTCAATTGAACTTCATGACGCTACCGCTCGTGGCGCTACCGGTGCCGATTCCTTTACGGCCAACCCATTGGTCGGGCTTTCACCGATTATATCCCGATGAATACGATTCAACCTTGCGATGCCGGCGCTCTCTCACCCTCGGCCCGCGTACCATCGACTCTCGTGTCAATCGAGTTTCATTGATTTTGTTTTTTGTTTTTTTTTTTTTGCTTCTCGGCCTCCATTTCTCCCCTCCTAGTCGTTATATATCGGCTCTGTACACTGTTCCCGGTCTATCTATACAACAGCCTCGTTTCTCGCTTTCTTATTGGCCCGGCGAATCTCTATTACATCCGTGAATGGGTGTACCCGAGCGAAAATAATATAGGGATGATGCATGCTGCGTATATGCTGGATATGACGTTGAAAACATAATTCGTCTGGTGTCTAAAAAAAAATTATGAACTATACGAAGTATTATCGATGATTAGCAAAAAGTTTATAAATCAAAAAGCGTCCGTACGAAAGTCCCAATATGCTATTTATTTTGTTTCAATAACAATACGACATATCTCTTTTCAACGCGTGTATTTTTTGCGATAAAAGAAAAACAGAAAAAAAATTATGCGGGTAACGTGCCGACAACGAGCATCGCCGCGAGTGATACGTGTTATCGGTGGCTGGTGAAAGGAAATGATGTTCGAACGCGTGCGCGACCACCCGTGTAACCAGATGTTGATAACGAACAACCCGCGCAACATGCTTTGCCCAATCCCGGGGACATAAGGCCAAGGAGCCGGTACGATAACCGTTGCTGAATTCGCGATTCGGCTCTTTCGGGAATTCGCGCGTACCGACCCGAGGAAACCCGGGAAACTTCGAAAGTCCTACAAGGACCTCTTGCCGAATATTTTCGCGGATATAACCTTACGAAGTGTGGCGTCTTCGCCGTGCTTTCGTCACAATGAGTACAGAGCAGTATCGTCGTTACGTAACTCAAGGCGCACGTGTGACGAACAAAGTAACAAGATTTTACGATGGTGCATCGTCGATCAAACCGCGGAAGTTAATGTAACAATTGAACTGTGACCGGAAATATTAATCTACGTTTCTGATCGTTCATTCATCTCGGGACAATGAAATTGAAATTTTGCATTTTTTCGTTAAACAAAATGATTGTACGAAAAAAAAAAAAAGAATATGGCAATTCGGACGCCTCCTCGCTCCTTCGACGAATCTTAAAATGAAAATTACTAATTTTATCTTCACGCATTCATTCGCTCTCTCCACAATATAATCGACGATCTCTCTCGATGATGTTAAAATTTGGATCGTCGGAATGCAACGAAAGTAAATTTGTGTACACCATTAATCCCTCTTAAGGTAGTAGTCTGGTAACTTAAGCCGATTTTCATGTCTTTTTTGGAGGGCGTTTTTTTGTAGGAAAATAAAAATGAATCGTTTTGGATATTTAGGATGTTTTTATTTACATATTAAAGATACAAAAAAAAAAAATGTTGACAAAATTTAATAGTTTATTATTATTATTATTATTGATCGAAGTTGGCATCACGAAAAAAAAGCGCGTGGGTGGCCCCGGTGATTTTGGCTCTTGATGTTATCTGAAATCAAAAATTCTTGATAATTCTTAATCTATAGACGTGTCATTCTGGTCGGAACTACTGAAGTTAAATTTCATGGATAAATAACAAAATGGCGGACTTTGGAAAAAAAGTCCTTTTATTTTACCCGCCATTTTGTTATTTATCCATGAAATTTAACTTCAGTAGTTCCGACCAGAATGACATGTCTATAGATTAAGAATTATCAAGAATTTTTTATTTCAGATAACATCAAGAGCCAAAATTACCGGGGCCACCCACGCGCTTTTTTTTCGAGGTGCCAACTTCGATCAATAATAATAATAATAAACTGTTAAATTTTTTCAAAAATGTTTTTCTTGAATCTTTAATATGTAAATAAAAACATCCTAAATATCCAAAACGATTCATTTTTATTTTCCTACAAAAAAACGCCCTCCAAAAAAGACATGAAAATCGGCTTAAGTTACCGGACTACTACCTTAAGATTGGATTATCAATGACAAAAATCGTTAGAAAGTTTTATCGGGATCTCTCCTTCAAGAACCTGAGTGTACATGGACACAAGAAGCAAGAGCAATACTGAAAAATGAAAATTTTTAAAATTATTTGCGTTGCTTTCCAACGATGCAAACTTCAGCATCATCTATCTCGCTCCTCGGTTCCTAATTAACACGCGCTTCTATACAGAGTACGAAATGCTACGACAATAGTTGTTAAACAATTCCGCGTCGTTAATTGATCCTGCAGAGCCTGATGAAGCCTCACCCGTTCATCCTTTACGGCGCCAATATCCCGGCCCCTTGACGAGCCTCCTCCTTGTCTCTCTCGCGATGATCACGTTCGTGTCCCACGATTTATATATACGTATCTGTCGTTCACTCTTAAAGTTCGCACGAGCTCTCAAATTCAAAGAGTATCATTAACGCCACGAACGTTCACTTTTTCCCGCAAGTATATTACAGCGACATCTAGAGAACGATTGAACGTTGACGCCGTTGTTTGACTTAACAATGTCCATTCGGTTAGTCCCGATGCCCGATTGATAATAAAGAAATAAAAGCATCCTCCCATTATTCACGACAGACGATGCGTTAATAGTTTGGCTGTTGGTAGACGATACACTTTAGGAAACTTCGTATAAACAACAGGTTGCACTCGAACGGCGGTAGGTCAAAATATGGCGCCGTATGTCACGTCGATGTTATGGTGGGGATGAAACGATGACGGAGACGGAAAAAGATTTGGGCTAACCTCAAAAAAAGATTAAAATAAAAACTACGCTTGACCCGGCAAAGCGACACTTTCAACAACTGCTGATCTTCGCTCTCGCTTCATGGAAGTTTATGTATTCGTTGACGAATCGTCGTTAAGCGTCAACGACAAGGGAAATCCTCATTGCGATTTTAACCGGCTTGAAATTTCATATCAAGCGAATCAACGATTTTATGAAAACGGCATTTATCCGTCCTGTGCTCGTATCAGTCACAGCGCCACGCACCACAAATGACCGGGCATATAAACGCTCAATGAAACGTATTTCACTTATATTTCACGACAGATTCGCGAGTCCGAACGAGGACAATCAGAAATTCGATAAAGTCACACCTCTTCGGCATATTGTCGTTGAAATGCAATCAACGTAACAGCCGAAAATTGACTGCCACAGCGCTTTGACACTCGTGCTTTTCTTATTCGTGTTGAAAGAAAAAGAGAAAAAAAAAAGCGTAACTGCACACTCGATGCGGGTAAAGGATCACGTCGTCGCGATAACACGACATCCACACGGGCACTTCAGGCACACCGATGATTTTGTAAGCGCACGCTTATTGTACTCTCACTTTCGATTGTACTTTATACATGTATCTTCTTCTGTACCTGATTCTTGGCATAATTTAGTCGCGTGCGAGGCTCGCCGTGTCTCGACGCCACCGTACGGACTACCATTTTGCTACTTTTGCCTCCCCCCCCACACACCGCAACCGCGATCGTTCGCTACTTATCGACGCGGTATTTTAACACGAGCGTTTGTTCGCAAACTCAGCGCCATCTATCGGTGTGTTCGTGACACTAATTTCATGATAATGTCGGTAAAGTCAAAGTTAATGATAAAAAGACAGATATTTCATCATTCGTCGAGTCTAATTTGCAGGCTCCGTGGATTATGCATGAGTTTCAGTTATATGCGATAAATCTAAGATTTCTTTTAAGGGGGGAAATAGGTTTAGGACAGCGTTTTCTCAATGATTTTCATGAATTTTTTTATAGTATAAAAAATGAATATAATTTATTGAAACTTTGAGAATATTTTATACATATGTTTAAGTATATATTATAAAATTTTTGAAGAATTTCCTTGAAAAACACCGAAGATATTAGCGACCCCGTATTGCAGGTCACAATCAGACTCAGCATTTTGCGTACATTCTGGAAGCCGCAATTTTCGTCTGAAATCAAACGAGGTTGGAATTTACTTTTATTATATGTCTCTCTTCTATATGAACCTAAATGCTATCAAAAAAATGAAAAATTGAATTTTTTACAGGGGTCAAAACAAAAAAGCATGATTTTTTGCCATTTTTTACAACTTTATTTGCAAAAAAAAATTGTTTTAAATAATGATAATATTCCGATTTTAGGTTCATATAGAGCGCAATACTATGAAGAAAGTAACTGCCAATTTTCAAAACGATCGGTTGAAAACTTTTCAACAAGCAATATGGGATCGCTAATATTTTATAGTATATACTTAAATATATGTATACAAATTTTATAGTATATACTTTAATATATGTACAAAATATTCTCACAGTTTCAATGAATTACATTAATTTCTTATACTATAAAAAAATTCATGAAAATCATTGAGAAAACGCTCTCCTAAACCTATTTCCCCCCTTAATGGCTTATAACAATAGAACGAGTCGGAATTTTCATTTAAAATTTTGGTAACATATTTTTCAATAGTTTTACTAACAATTTATGAAATTTAAAAAAAAATCGATTTTTTGAACCGTCTAACCCTATTTCCCCCCTTAATATCATATGCCCTAGTAGGTATTTAACGTATGCTAGTTAGACCATCTGAGGTCTAACCAATTGATGGTAAGAGCGAAATCTTCACAACAACTTTGCCCACGACCAAATAGGAGAGGCCGATCTTATCAGGAAACAGTATTCTTTCAATATTCGTTAATCGATAATTCAACTTTCGGTAAACTCGCCCACGTAACATCCATCGTGACTGTAACAATTCCGATTAAGAGTATGTGAAATAGCGATCGTTGGTAAAAATGGGTTAGATCTTGCTCAAAGGTGCGTTAAGATTATGGGATAACATCAAATTCAGACCTTGTGCGGAATTGACGGATTGTCTGAATTTGGCGTTTTGCAAAATTTCAACCGACTTTTAAAAGATCGTTCCTAAAAGTATAGCCATCGTTATCGCACCCATGGACGATTTACAGATCGTTAATAGAAAAGATAGTTGTAGATGAACGTTTCTCGAGGAGCAGGATTGACGTGATATCGTTATGAATGTGACGTGCGAGAAAAGGGAGGATTACGAAAGGTTGTTTAATGCTTAGTGGATAAAAATTACACCCTCTTTATAGAATCAGCGTGAAAAATTTCGATAAAAAAAAAACTAACCGCAGCATAAGTTTATTCCTGTTCTCCTGATCATGTGAGGCCGAACACTGCAAGAGATGTCCGATCACAATGGCCGGGAATCGGGTTTTAATCGTCTCGTCGTTCTCTCATCCCGTTCGCCGTATGATTCTTCGTTCTTTTGCCTTCCATTCCTTCGCTCAAGGCTCACTTTCAACATGGTGTTTCGTCGGGTCCACGATGAAAACACTTTCAGCGCTCATATACCCCTAATCCCATCGGGCCACAGCCCTATTTCTTCGAGGGACACTGGATGCACTCCTTCCCCCTTCTCGTTGAAACTCGGGTTTCTCATCCAAAAAGGTCATGGCTGAACTCGGGGAAGTTCAAGAATCGTGTCTTATGCATTCCTAATCTTCGATGGTGTCGATTTCATTTCGTTGAAGGGACGGGCTTCTATACAATTGGCTATATCTGTAGAAAAAATTCATCGCTCTTTATCGTCGACCAATGCAGACAGAACCTTTCGAACGAAAAATTATGGTTTGAGATACCTGCGTTTGAGACTAGCAGGTAACTCATGATATCCGGGCATAAAACAACCGGGACTGTTGAAAACTGTCGAAGCGTGACTGATTCATATAATAAACATTATTTCCATATTATATTCTAGTCGTGTGAACACACAAATTCGTAACTACAAACGTTCTGAGCACGAAGGGATCAGAAGAGTGTTCTCCAGGCATATATATACGAATATCGTGTTCTATGGCTGCAGCTATAGCGAGTACGCCAACAAGTGTTTTCGCGCTTACATATTCTCCTAGTAAAACTTGCTCTGAGTTTGGTATCGAATGGCTGCCGATAACGAGAATCGTACACTCAACTGCGTGAAAATACGTAGAACTCGGAGGAATATTTGTTCATCGTAGAAACATAGTGGCTGGTTTGAAGCGAAATAGAGTTTCATTTATTTTTCTTCGAGGATAAAACCCAACACGATGATAAAGACTATCGAAGAGTATAACAGCGCCACCTCGAGGGTTTCTCGTTCTCGTGTTCTCCTGATCCTTCAGACGCTAAAGTTTCTTTCAGAGCCACTGATGCGGCAAATCTTAACACCCTCTGGGGGATTAACGAAGGGCGGCTGATTAGGCACTCATGAGGTACTTCCACGGACGCACGTAATCTCGATCCTTGGAGAGACGTTGCCTCGAAACTGGTACCCCCCTCGCCCCCCCGAATGAAGAGGTGAGTTTCAAACGGGTTGCATCCCTTGACCGGTCGCCATGAATCTGCCAGGAGGTACTGTTTGTATTCCAAGCGCTGTAGCCATTGTGATATAGCTTGATATATGAACGTTTAGAGTCATCGATAGCCCTGAACGTAGCCACGTGGGGGTTGTTTTTTTTTAATTTAAATTAATCATTATTTTTTATAGCACTATAAAAACCATTAAGATATTATTCCAGACCAATGTTATGATTTTATGACTCGGATAGAAAAAAATTTATGTCGGGCAATGAATAAGAAATAAAATCCTCATTCAATCTAGAAGCTCCAATGACCAAAAGTCATAAAATTCTCAACGTGAACTCGACTTTTTACGAACCCTAAAACTGGTCATTCCGAAGAAAGAAATAACGCTTGATCCCAACGATGACTGTGAGTGTCTGTATGATCCCCTGGTCGATGGTGTATCGCATTACACGTGACCGTAATCTCGAGAACCCTCGAGGATTTTACCGTAAAGTGATACTCATGCAACATAAGCCGAAGCACCGCAACGTGCGAGCGTGGCTCGAAGAACCAGCGTGTCTCGAGCTATCGCAAAGCAAAATGGAGATTTCTGGTATATATTTCAGTATGCACGCACGGACCATGTTGTTTGCGTTAAATTAGCATATTAATAAGAAGTCTGACGACAAGTGTCAGGGTAGTAGGATTAGGATGCAGGAACGATCGAGCACCCGACTGTATTCACGCGAGTTCTTTGAACCTGGCTGACTATTGCCTATGTTGCTCCTCGCCGAAGGATCCTCGAATCCTCTTGCGGCCCTCTGCATTCCTGATTACCGAGTCTCCGCATTTAGAACTCAATGGAGCGAAACTAATTGGCATCGTTAGCCTGGAGCGTTGACGTGTGCATGTTTCCCGACTGGCTCTTTCTTCTTCCTCTTCTTCTTCTAACATTTCTGTTGGCCAGGTATCGTGTATGAAAAAACAAGTGAGCGGGTAGCTCCCTATTTGCTGCTGTCGACTGAGGCGAATGAAAAGAATGAATCTCTGGTCCAACTTCAATAGAAGCGACCCTTCTCTGAGTATATGTATACTTTCCGTTGGACACAAGATACTCCGAAACATCTCAATGACGAGACGACCATTTTGTTAGAATTCATTTTGAGATACCTGGTTGTCCTCTTTGTTAGGGTTCTGGAAGAAGAATTCAAACAGCGGAATGCAGAAGAGCCAATAACATTTCGCTCAAAGAGCTCCGACCATTCGATGATCTCCTGCTAGTGAGGATATCACTTTTCATTTTTTTTTTTTCACATCCACATTTTGAGTGGGCTGGGCCTTTAAGTCTCACTGATCTTTCTCGCTCAGCGGGCGACAGAACCGACAGAGACCCACAATACATTGAGTTAAATGGACATACTACAAACGGTTTCTCTTCTTCGAAATGCACGATGCACAGTATACGGAGGCTCTCATCTATTTCTACAGTTACAGATCATTTTTATTTAAACTTGTTTTTGACGGAACGTTTATGCATATTTCACTCTCTACACAGCGCAGTGTTAGGTTTCGTTGGGGTTCGTTACCCATACAGCGCAGTGTTACTATTTTTTTTAAATCGTGCATTCACACGAAATCTTTCACCGACCGCTGGATCCCTGATACAAAATGTTTCGAGAATGGCAAGACTCCCTCGGAGGTGTTCCCTGAAGCCCCTGAATGTAAACCGGATGAAATAAAATGAAGCCGCTACGCGTTACAACTGAAACTACCTCAAGCTCTGGGGGTTGAGAACAGCTCTATAGGGCTGCTGGGGTCCTGATCCCATTTGTATCGCCAGTGACTCTTCCTACACGTATTTTCCTATCTGTATTTCTTTCTGGCCATAAAGCATGAGCTCCGTGAGCGATCGATAGCTCGGGTAGTGTGTTTGACGACAAAATAGTGCATGTACTGCGACCCTATCCATTTTACGAAACATAAACGTGGCGGAACTCGTGACTGTAAACCCTTCGTATGACTCTGGGAAGCCTGTGATGCATTCCTGGTAGGACTTGTTTCCCCAAATTTTGGACCGTACCTCCCTTGGCAAATGCTTGTCGAACTATAAGCTCCAGCACGCCGAGTGCCTGCCATTACTTCGGCTATTTCTATACTACCGACGAGAATGCGATCCTGGTTGAGAATGTATCCTCGAAAGCTGGAGTCTGCAGGCTGCTTCAACATAACGCCCCTCAGACGCATTTCTTTTGTGTTATATATGTTCCCTCGGCATAGCAGTTAGAAGAGCCTAGTGAATGTGCGGAGAATCTACCACTTCCTATCCGCATCTGCTACCTTACTAAACCTGTTTACCTCTGTCTTCTCTTCTCGAGTCTCCTCCACGCCCTCTCCTCATATTTCCTCGACTCTCTCGCTTTCTCATCCGCACACTCAATATGCCCGATAGAATTTCACGAAAATCTCATTGGTCGAGCGTCGAGTACTATAAACATAGGGTCCTTCACTTAAACCCAAACGGCTTTCACACGCACGCATCAATACACGTTTCGACCCCTCCTTCGGCGAGCCACCAGCCCTCCGGCCCACGTGCTCTCCTTCGAGCCCTTCGCTCGCTCATGTAACCCTGCTATTTCTATATAATTACTGTAATTTATGTCGAACGAAAATATTATCTTCGCCCTCTGCAATCCTGTTCTTTACCGATCCAATCAATGAACTCTGCCAGTCTTTCCTTCCACATTGCCATATATTTCCTATTATCAGTCCTTTTATCGAAACTGGCTTTGAGCCTCGTTTCGTCGAATTTTTATGTCAACTATCGTTTACATTGACCGAACGAACATTTCGTTTCGCGGCCAAACAAATCGACTACAAAGCTTGCCAATCATCCATCCGATGTGACTCGAACACTAGAATAATGTTCCTTTAAACGTTACAAGTTGTTATAGTATTATTTAAAAATTCCATGGCTTGAAAATATGAAATATAGTTGTACGTAGTCGTGAGGGATGTTGGATATTTCTATTCCATATTACATGCGCAGTGTAAACAACTCCGTTACATCGGTGTATCAGGCGAATAAGCGAACGAAGGAGGTGTCAACGCGGGAAACTTCACTAACCAGAGTCGCATATCGCAGATAGAGGAGGTGAAACGGTTTCTTCGGGTATAGGACCCTCGAACCATCTGTTGATTTTTCGATGCTATCGAGAGTCGTTGAAAGAAACGTCCGAGAGAAATTTTTAGAAAAATTTTCATCAAAGACGAATATTTTACGTAACCGATGGAAAATCAAGAATTCCAAGCTACGGAAAACGAGACACATTGAATTTTTAACACAAATGGAAAGTGTTCAAAGAAATTTTTTAATAATGTATTTATACAAACCCATTGATTGATTAAATTTCTATGCGGCATTCATAAAAGTAGTTATATCGTACAGGTTTAACAAATCTATGTTATGAAACGTCACATACACAATGTTCTTACGCGTATATACATATATATGTATGTGGATAGAAGGTGATGAGAGATATGACGATTCATATCTCTCAAACACCGGAAAATAGGAACGCAGGAGTATCTAGGAGTTTGCGTTATGCCTTAGAATTCTCGTAATATTTCATGCGAGTATGGATCGAGAGAGAGAGAGAAAGGGAGAGAGTCGTTCTCTGTGGCGTGTACTACCCTGAGGCTGGCTAAATCTGTGAAATAACGACCCTTCCTATTTCCTAGGACAGTTCTCCTTCCACAGTCAACAGTCCGGAGATTCGTTCAAAACATATTAAATATCTATTTTAATATAAAGATATTTTAATATTTTAATATAAAGACATTAAAATAAAAATCAACGAGGTAACAATAATACTTTTACAGTATTAACTAATTAATTCTTTTCTTTTTTATCATCTCGAATGGATTACGTTAAACAATTATTCTGCTACAACCCGGATTTTGTGGTATTGAAATCCAAGAGAAAATCTCATACCTTCGTCATTTACGAGGCTACGAAACTCGTGGCGCTGTTTCACGGAATATTCGCATAACGCCACCGCCCCGGCGGTTAATAGCCAGAACGTTATCCCCTCTTTTTCTTCATCCAGACGAATATCCTTCGCCACGATGGGATCCCCCTTACGACCCTTCCAGACTACTTCAACCGGTCTCAACCCTACGTATACCTTTTGACTGATGCTGCGGTCCTGTTCGAGATGCGTGGGCGGATTCCCTTCGTCATTGTTACAACGCACCGGTCATAACTCTTAACAACATATAAATATGTATATATATGCTCAACGCTCGAGAATTCACTCTGGTTATGTACTTGAAACGAAGTCTTGTAAATGAACAATTATACGCAATTCCTTTGTCAATTGAGGTTCATTCAATTTAAAAAACAATGAAGATTTTAAGGACTGATAAGGAAAAAAAGAAATGTGAAGAGTGTCTGATGGCTGCTGTATGCTCAATTGCTCGAATCTTTCGGGCTAATAAATAAGTAATTGGGCTAATTCAAAGAATTTGATGAAAAGTTGTACTCCCAAAGTTTTTGTGGTTGAAGGCAGTCAGTCAGCATCCCCAAATATTTTTATAAACGCGTACACTCGTTTGATGAAAGTTCGCAGACTTTCGCAGGCTTTTTTTTTTTTTGCATTCTCGTGTTCCAGGCTCTTCAGCCTTAGCGAGCAACTACGAGCCTTGGCCCTTCGTTCCTTCTCCCAGAAAACAGACGCTTGACTCTCTTCCCATTACATTCTGTATTCACCGTTTGTGTTGTGTGTATGTGTTTGGATGTTTGGATTCTCCGATCACCCGAACTCCCTGACTCTTCTCAAGGCCAACGAACTCTTGGTGCCTTATGCAATCCTGTTGAAAATGCGTGGGCGCGGTTTCCCCGAGGGCCGGCCCGACAACACTAGGTCGCACCCTTTTCGGCCACACGTTGAACCGCGGTCCTCGCCCTCTCCGCCCAACCCCTGTCGTCGCGCACGCGATTTCGCGCTCGCCTCATCTCTCGCTCTCTTTCTCTCCAGCTTCCTGATCATCAACTCTCTCTCTCTCTCTCACTCTCTCTGTTCGTAGAATCCCACGAGAACCCATCTTTCCTCTTCCTTCTCACTCCTCCTATGCCTCCTCTCTTTCAACGATCCCGGAGGCTGTGCTTCTATCAGACGTTTTCGCGGGTTCGACGTTGTCGTCAACGGGAACGAATCGCGGAGTACAACCAAAAGTATAACGACAGCATTTCTGGGCTATGTTTATTGAAATATGCCTATTTTGCTAAACAAAACAAAAAGGAACAAAGAACACTGGCTTCAGTTGCATTGAAATAGTTGTTAAGACCTTGACCTTATCACGAGCGGAAGTAAGGCTCGAAATGTTTTACTCGATTGCTCGTTATCCTTTGCTTTCGTTCTCACAAATCTCGATTAACGGGGAAGGATAAGATTAATTCGGTGAAAAAAAAGTATATTTTCAAGAATTTTTTTAGACGATACAGCCAATGCTGGTTTATTTATTGACTTTCCATATAATAATACAACATCTGAACTATGTTTTCCTAAATTTTCATTGCAAAATATTGACAAATAAGCCGTTGGCAGCAAATTTCCGCAGGCGCCTCGAAAAACAGTTGTTTTCCGGTGTACGTTATAACTCGTCAATGGATCATCCGAAACAAAAAAATCAAAATGCATTTATTAGGTGAGATGTTTCTCGAGGTAACGCTGTAGTTTTTTTTTTTTAATCGATTTTTTCATTTTTGGTAGCGCTTGGAAGTCAAAAACGCGATTTTCGCTGAAATAATTGGCAAATTTGTTATTGTAAAATAAAAAATAATTGTAAAAAAAAAATCGGCGGCGTTACCCGGTGATTTATGTGTAGAAATAGTGTACGAAATTTCCAAAGAATCGGTGCATTAGATTTTGAGTTACGGCGTGCGCAGACTTAAAAAATGACAAGTTTCAGGACAACGCTTTAACGCTTTAACAACTAGAAAACCGGTCTTGAGCAACGGACGCTTAAATGCTCATAACTCCGTTAATTTTGCTCCGATCGACTCGAAATCTTGACACAATATTCTTGAGATATTAAACATTTATTTTAAAAAATTTAAGAAAATGCAAAAAAAAAAGTTTAAAAACCTTACCTCGCCCTTATTTTTCGTTTATAATGCTTTGTAGAGATCTTCTTTTCGTTCTCAACGAAAAGATTAAACATATTTCATTAATGCGCAGTATTTTTTTGATGAGTTGAATTATTAATATTTAATAAATGACAGAGCGAAAGAGGCTGTACCGAAACAACATTAAATGACCATTTATGGGTATAAGACTATTCGTCATCATTAAACTCCGTCACTGTAATCTCTCGATAACGTTAGATAGGAAGGAATTTCGGTATAGAGGAGCTCAGCCCCTGGATGCTGGAACAGCCCACGAGGATGCCCGATTCGTTTACAGCCAAGAATCTTCGCAACCCTCAAACCGCCCCCAGTCTAGACCGGCATCGTATTATTCACCCCGCTAGTCACGGGACACGGTATAGTACGCATGCTCCGGGTGATTCGTTCCACGGGTCGAAAACGGGGATGCTAAGAGAACGAACCCCTATTACATTCATACCGGTGATATTGATCGTTCGCAACGTTTGACTCAATCGCGTCACCCTTATGGGGCGGGAGGGATGAAATGCTGAAGGGGTATAGCGTAAAGGATTGAGATAAATTCTCGAACGTCCTATCCGTGTGCGTGAGAGCCGGGAGGGCTGATGAATTTCGTACACGGAAAGACTTTGCTCGGTGATACCTTTGTAACACCTGGGCCGCTGATACGTGGTTGGCGTGATGAACACGGCCATAACCACCCCTCGAACTTGAAAAGGCGGGGTCGAGCGTCGTTCATCTGGGTTTCTCGGTCAGGGGTCACGAAGACATCGGGGTATGCGCGCGACACTCTGACAACCCCTCTGACAACGTATATACACAATAGGGTGGTTCTTAATTTGTTGATGTTGGAAATTCTTTGGTATTGTTCATCAAAAGTAATCAACATATCTAGAAAAAAAATTGGGCGCAAGCGGAACTTTGTCCAATTATTCTAACCCACCCCACCGAGCTGTCGAATTTTTATATGAAAAAATGCATGCATTCAAAATTTTGTTAAGAAAATTGTTTGTTATTTCAAAACTATTTATGATAAAAGAATTTTATATGACGTTTTTGTAGGAAATATAATGCTCTACAAAAAAGATATCTCGTGAAATTCTCGTGAATCTAATGTTTATCACGTAATTAGCAAAAAACTGTCATCATTTATTCCAAAAGTCGGTCATTATGGTCAAAACAGGAGTTTGACGTCGAATAGCTGCAATTTATTTTTCGTATATATATAAGATTATGAAGAAATACGTAGCGCACTCAACAATGAAATGCAAACAATATTCAATTTTTCAATTTTATCAATTTTATTGTGAATTATAATGAATGATGTCATATATTTTAAAAATCAACTTACAATAATGAATTACATCGGTTGGAGCAAAGTTGCTTTGTTAATATCAGGATATTTTTTTTAATATTCTTCAATTATTTGTACAATGAATTGTTTCTGATCTTCATCATAAGTGAGACGATCATTGTACTCTGTAATAAGTTTCACTCCTCTTTCTGCAACATCGTTGACCACTTTAATTCCTTTAACTATTTTTAAGCCTTGTAAATAATTTTCATTAGAAATCCACTCGCTCACATCGATATCAAAAAATGAGGAGTTGATTTCAAATCTTTCGAAAAAAGCCATCGATTTGGAACTGATAAAGAAATCAATGTCCTTATCGATCAAAGAAGAAAAATTTATCATGAATGATAATAAAATTGATAAAATTGAAAATTTAAATATCGTTCACATACTGTTATTGAGTGCACAACGTATCTTTTCATATTTTTAATTGCATATGAAGAATACATTGCAGTTTTTCGACGTCAAACTCCTGTTTTGGCCATAATGATGGACTTTTGGAATAAATGATGACAGTTTTTTGCTAATAACGTGATAAATATTAGATTCACAAGAATTTTACAGGATACCTTTCTTGTAGAGCATTAAATTTCCTATAATAACACAATATACAATTTTTTTATCATGAATAGTTTTGAAATAATAAACAATTTTCTTAACAAAATTTTGAATGCATGCATTTTTTTATATAAAAATTCGAGAGCTTGGTGGGGTGGGTTAGAATTATTGGACAAAGTTCCGCTTGCGCCCAATTTTTTTTCTGGATATGTTGATTACTTTCAAGGAACAATACCAAAGAATTTCCAACATCACCAAATTAAGAACCACCCTAATACACAACGTCAATAGAATGAACAAAACTACCCCCCGTCATTGACTCCTGTGCCTATTTCGGTCAGTCATTTTTTTTTTTTTTCGCGCATATGGAAAAAGTTCTTCACTATACAGCTATAATAATAATTCTATTTTTAATGAATTGCATTTTTATTGTTGCGACATTAGCCTCGTGCGAAAATTAATATTCAATTTAATTAATAGGCGAATGAATAATGTTAAAAAAAAATCGAGGATGTTTATACGTATCGCCCAGACAGATTTCTTTTAAGGGAGGAAATAGGTTTAGGACAGCGTTTTCTCAATGATTTTCATTAATTTTTTTATAGTATAAAAATGAATATAATTTATTGAAACTTTGAGAATATTGTATACATATATTTAAGTATATACTATAAAATTTTTGAAGAATTTCCTTAAAAAACACCGAAGATATGAGCGACCCGATATTGCAGGTCACAATCAGACTCAACATTTTGCGTACATTCTGGAAGCCGCAATTTTCATCTGAAATCGAACGAGGTTGGAATTTACTTTTATTACATGTCTCTCTTCTATATGAACCTAAATGCTATCAAAAAAATAGAAAATTGAATTTTTTACAGGGGTCAAAACAAAAAAGCATGATTTTTTGCCATTCTTTACAACTTTATTTGCAAAAAAAAAATTATTTTAAATAATGATAATATTCCGACTTTAGGTTCACATAGAGCGCAATACTATGACGAAAGTAACTGCCAATTTTCAAAACGATTGGTTGAAAACTTTTCAAACTAGCGTGTACGCAAGTTCAAAAAAAGTCGTTTTCAGAAAAACGCGTTTGAAGAAATAGCGCGCTCGGGGCCTGAAGGAGAGCTACTCACTTTAATGGCTTATAACAATAGAACGAGTCGGAATTTTCGTTTAAAATTTTGGGAACATATCTTTCAATAGTTTTACTAACAATTTATGAAATTTAAAAAAAATCGATTTTTTGAACCGTCCAACCCTATTTCCTCCCTTAAATATAATAGAACTATATTTAATCTGCTCTCTTCTCTTTCGCGACATCCGCGGGCACAGGGTGACAAGAGAAAGAACAGTGTAAAAGCGAGGAGCGAAACCAGTCAGGTGACTTACGTCAACGAATCTGACCGTGGCACTAGGAGAGCATGAAGAGTCCACGCAAGGATTCCGTCTATTTTCTACTACGAGGATATCCCTATTTCGTAGTACAAGCACTTTTGCGCTTCAACCTCCAATACAATTTAAATCCCATCAGGGATAGTCGACAATTGAAATACCAAACATTCCGGAAGTCTTGAAGTGCAAAAAAATTGAACATCAAAATGTCGTCGTGATTTTTCAATAAGTTAAGACTTTCTGATCGTGTAAACATTTTTAATATTCTGCCATTAACATAACAAAAAATATTTGTATGAAATAGTGGCGAGGATCATGTACCGTTGTAAAAAGTAGCCAAATTGTACTACGATCTAAATAACTGAAAGTGGCAATGACGATCCACAAAGGCGTGAACGTACGCTCTGCTCTCCAAAAGCCGTAAAGGTGATGGCGATGGAACCGAGAGAAAACAAACGAAGAAAAAGGTCGCGGAGCGAAGAACAACACGGACGGTACAAGGTTGTTATGTCCCGCACATTTATACCGCCTGGTGATCTTTGCTTCTTGATATTACATATATTTTATAAAAGGTTTTATCGTCGTATAGATATATATACATTAGGACATATAGCTCCGAAGTTGGAACTACTGTTTCGTGGCTCGTTCGGTAAAGTTTCTTTGTGTTTCTGTGTTCCTGTTCGAAGAGCGGGGGCGGCACCCGCGGAGGGCAGGCCGTCAAACTCGCGGGGCGGAACCTTGACGACGAGAGGCGGTGCGGAACCGGCGGGAGGGCAGCGCGCGTCCACTTTCCGCAATTCAAGAAGACGTCTCATTTTCCGTGCATATGTTGGTATTCGTCGTTATCAATTTTAATTGATAGCACGCTACCTTCCCTCCCTCTGCGTCTCGTCGAGATTCTTCAATGACGTCTACCGATCGATCCTCACCCTAAGCATCAACGGCCAACCATCAACCAACACGTCACGCTGCGGATATGAAGGGTTGAAGACTACGAAGGGAACGCTAATCGTTTGAAATGATCTCCGCTCTCACCGGACTGACCACCCCAATGAATTTCACTTGTTCCAAATGAATTTCGTTCGCTAGGCATACAACTTTACTTGGACTCATTCACGCTTTACGTTCAATTTCATTAATCGTAACATCACGATTAGCTCTCCTTATAACAATCCAGCAGCAGTTTTAAACAATAGTACACCAAATACAAGTTTTCATGATTGATGTTGCACGTGTTTTTAAAATTGTTTTATTGATAACTTTTAAGGGATAATAGTGGCAGGGTTCCGTGACTTTTGCATCACTTTTTAAGAAAATTAGCAATTTTCGATAACATTATTTTACATGAATAATTCTTATTGATAGGCAAATCTTATTGATAGCCACTGTTATCATTTGGTCGGATTGTAAGCAGCAATGAAAAAGTACCGAAGTAGAAATTTGAGTAAACCGCGAGTTACAACAACGTCATAAAATCGTTAATGCTTAAGTTTACCTGTTTACACTCATCGTATTATCTTACTTCCATATTTTCATCCGACTTGCATAGGATTTTTATTCCGCGAGGAGTAACTTTCATTCGGTTTCTCATGTTGACCTACAATTGGTATATGATGTAAACGATTCTGTTAGTACATCAATTTGGACAATTAGCAGTTATGTGTAAAGATAAGAAAAGTTAACGTCCTTTTTTTCAGCTCAAAGCTAATTGCCCTTTCAAAAAAATCGAACCAATCGTTCCACCCCATTTAAGATGTATCAGTGCCCATTAGGGTGGGTCAAATAAAATTACTAATTTTTTTTTTTCTCGATATACTGAAAAATGTGTTGTTTGGCATCTCAAAAAAACCCTCTGCAAGTATAAGCCCTTCATATTTGAATTAAGAGGTCCCGCATCGCGAATTTTCATTTCCCATTTAAGGGTGTAAATAGGGTTAGGACAGCGTTTTCTCAATGATTTTCATGAGATTTTTTATAGTATAAAAAATGAATATAATTTATTGAAGCTTTGAGAATATTTTATACATATATTTAAGTATATACTATAAAATTTTCGAAGAATTTCCTTGAAAAATACCGAAGATATTAGCGACCCCATATTGCAGGTCACAATCAGACTCAGCATTTTGCGTACATTCTGGAAGCCGCAATTTTCATCTGAAATCAAACGAGGTTGGAATTTACTTTTATTATATGTCTCTCTTCTATATGAACCTAAATGCTATCAAAAAGATGGAAAATTGAATTTTTTACAGGGGTTAAAACAAAAAAGCATGATTTTTTGCCATTTTTTACAACTTTATTAGCAAAAAAAAAAATTATTTTAAATAATGATAATATTCCGATTTTAGGTTCATATAGAGCGCAATACTATGAAGAAAGTAACTGCAAATTATCAAAACGATTGGTTGAAAACTTTTCAAACCAGCGTGTACGAAATTTCAAAAAAAGTCGTTTTCAGAAAAACGCGTTTGAAAAAAATAGTACCAAGAAAAACAAAGTCAAGGCAGTCATAAATTTTCTTCGGTGTTTTTCAAGAAAATTCTTCAAAAATTTTATAGTATTTACGTAAATATATGTATAAAATATTCTTAAAGTTTCAATAAATTATATTCATTTTTTATACTATAAAAAAAAAAAAAAAAAAAATTCATGAAAATCATTGAGAAAACGCTGTCCTAACCCTATTTCCTCCCTTAATGGCTTATAACAACAGAACGAGTCGGAACTTTCATTTAAAATTTTGGGAACATATTTTTCAATAATTTTACTAACAATTTATGAAATTAAAAAAAAATCGATTTTTTGAACCGTCTAACCCTTTTTCCCCCCTTAAATAATATGGAAACATTTTTTTTTTTAACTTTGGAATTTTATTAGACTTAAACCGTTGATGTTAGGAGAGTCTTATAGCACATTTTTGTAGAACATTTGATGCTCTACAAAAAAGCTCTCTTGTGTCTAATCGATAAAAGTAACCGTAAAAAAAATAATCGGTGATAACTAGCTCTGGATTCTACTTATCTCGTTTATTAGTACATAAATTTCAAATTTTAAAAAATTTTCGTTATCAATATGACTAAATATACTACTAATATATTACCAATATACTAATATACTACTAATATATTACTAATTGTTTTCAAACAAATATGAGAGAATCCAGATCTAATTATCACCGATTATTTTTTGTACGGTTACTTTTATCGATTAGACACAAGAGAGCTTTTTTGTAGAGAATCAAATGTTCTACAAAAATGTGCTAAAAACCTCTCGTAACATCAACGGTTTAAGTCTAATAAAATTCCAAAGTTAAAAAAAAATGTTTCCATGTTATTAAAATGGGAAATGAAAATTCGCGATGAGGGACCTCTTAATTAAAATATTTAGGGCTCATACTTGCAGAGAGTTTTTGTTTGAGATGCCAAACAAAACATTTTTCATTATATCGAGGAAAAAAAAAATTAGTCATTTTATTTGACCCACCCATACTATAACAGTGCCCAGGATGGTCAATGCACATGAGTCATACTATAGCCAGATGTAGTATAGCAAATAATACATGAGAGGGAATTGACGCCCAGGCAATCCTGGCTATAGGCGTTCGTTATGATAATGCTCGCTCTGATGGCATTCCGTGATGCCACGAGCCTTTTCCCATACCGCGACAGCGAATCGCTCTCGCGATTTCGAGCCATTAAACGCCCGCATCGAAACGCCCCCTGGTCTGGGGGTTGAACTCGCTCTCTTAGTGCGGGGCATGTTCCACCCCCATTTTCGCACCCCAATTCTGTGAAACTCTCGCGGGGCCAACGACCTCTCCGTTCACCATGCAATCCTGTGCCACTTGTTTACCGTTGTATTGTCCAGAAGCGCAAATTATGACTTTTCGGCGAATCGGGTCAGCGCCCAATTCTTCCGGATTTCCTCGGGTCAATTTACATTTCACTTTCTATCTCGATACACCGTCGTCATCACGTAATCGAGTGACGTAGCGTTAACCCGTACGTGATGCGTTCGTCGTCTAATCGCTTTGGCGAATTTATGCTTTCCTACCACTTTTGTATGTCATCCAATAATCGTTGTCCTGCGTATCCTGGTCTCCTGGTCGTGACGTGCCCCCAAACAGTTTCAAGAACTAAACCATTCCGGCCGAACACCGAAAAAGAGCACAAGTGGGGCAGGTTCCCCACTATATATAAACAATCACCCACTCTACACTGGAAGTTCGCCGTGCACGAAGGTCATTTAGGATAACCGCAATGTGCTACTATTGAAGCCAAGGATCGGATATAAACTCGCCACACAGAGCTTAGAAATACACACCGTCCGACTCTCCCAGGGATTATGTACACAATCCGCGGTATGTACGTATGAATATTAATTACACCACGGGCGACAATCGTCAGGCATTTATAAGAAAGGAAGAGGTAAACGGTCTCGAGCCGACGAAAAACTCGGGGCCCTTGATCCCTTTGCCGCCACATGAACCATACTACGTACCGCTAAGCAGGGTTCGATGACCCGTTCGTCGTCGAAAAATAAATAAATTCGCCTACTTTCTATGAAAAATCATGTTTCGCGTCTCAGCGAAAGGAGATAGGTACGGATTGATCCACAATTCATTATCCAGGACACACAGGGCATTTACTCTATTGCGAATGGCTAAATAATTCGCGAATATTCCATCGTTCGAGCTTCAGGCACGTGCTCATGAAAATCCGGTTCAAGTTCGAGTACTTGGTTATCCCGTTACATGTACACTGGGAACACGTTGTTGCACTTGCAGTGCAACATTGCAATGGCCCTTTGTCGCTCGGATGTTACCCTAGTACGTGTAAGTACTCGAGCACGAGTCCACGAGTCGTTCACAGTGCACAAGAACCCAGATACGAGAGTCTCGAAGCTCTCTCCCGGGCGCATTGGCTGCAGCCTGTAGCGAAGAAGAGGAGGCAGCAACGACTGCAAGCGGTCCTTGCCCCGCACGAGCGCCGTATAAACACGTTGGAAGAAGGCCATCGAGCGCCTACCAAATCTTCAAAGGCCCTGCCCCTTCATCGGGATGTTACCCTGGTAAAAAAGCGTGGGTGGAATCTCGACGAGGAAACCCTTTAGGTGCAACCCTAAGGTACGCGAAGAATTTCGATGTTAACACGAAAGCATTATTCCTTTCTCTTCGGCACGCGTTCTTTCGTAGTAACGCTCTATCATACAATTCCACGTGCTTTTTCCCCCTCGCTGTTACGCTACGTTCCATCTGAATTTTGGGTCAGATGGACACGTTGAATACATTGATTCCATCCTTGTTCGTCGAGCCGACGCCTCGGACGCCGGGAAACGACAGTTTCCGAAGAGCGAGGAGACGAATCAGAGAAGCATGAGAATCCGGGCAGTTGCCACTTGCGGTCGTTGGCCGCGTACAAAAAGCATCATCGACCGCAGCGCCACTGCTCAGATGTAGCGGCAACTCTTTGCAATTATCTTCTCCGCCTCGCTCTACCGTTTTGTTCGTTCGTTCGTTCGCTCGCTTCCACTTATCCACTTTTCCCACGAATTCGAACCAGGAGCCAGGTAGTCCCGTTCTATGGTAGCCACTGTCGTCACCACAACCTCGCGCTAGACCTTCTCCTACGGGATGTGTTCCTGATTCGAATATGTGAATATATTTTATTCAACCCTTTGCGAGCGGGGCTTGGATTAAATAATTCCCCTTGCGTACGGGGGGGGATAAAACGAGCTGTTATTGTGGGTTATGTTTTCCCACTGGAGCTCCAGGCTATCTTTTTTCATGGATCTCTGAAGAACGGATAATTATTTCCTGTCGAGTTTTGGACATCCTACCAACTACGCCCACCACCGTGGGCCGTACTCTTTTGTGCCACTTATAGACACGGAATCGAACCACGATTCGTTCCCTAAATTGCATGACCTAAAGCAGTTTCGATCAGGCAATGGGGTATGCTGAACATTTCGATGGTAGTAGTTGTATCGATGTTTCGACATTTCTCAACAAAAATATGTTGCCAGGCTGTTGATACCCAGCGAAGTTTAGTTTTGCGAGAGGATCACACCATTGAAACCACGAACGACGATCGAACAGCGAATGGGCAGGGTAGTTGGAGAAAGAAAGAGACCTTCAGGTAGCCCTATGTCCCATGCCTCTTCCTACCCCCGCCATCGCCAACACCAACAACGAATTTTCCTACAACCTGCTGGTTCCTTCTGCTAGCCTGGGAACCGGAGATCAAACCAATAGACTGCCGATAGCCCTTCGAATATCGACTCGATTGGGAATACCGTTCTAACCAACACGGCAATGCTTGATGCGAAGGATCAGTGGAATCTATACCTCCGTTTCTTCCACATTTAATTCCTCGTTAATCTATTTTCTTCGTCTCTTGCTTTACCGACTATCTCAACTGTTGTGTTTGCTTTCTCCTATATAGAGACACAAGGAGAGGGTACCTCGTTATTTGGATTCTCTCAATATCCCGAAACTGTCATACAGCGAATCTTTCGTAATGACACATAAATTGAACAATCTATGAGCGTCGAACAAAACATTGAGTTAGCCGAGATTGTCAGATATCAATGTTCGACCACACACATATACATATATTAGAGAATTTCGTCCCTAGTAACCTCTTCCGTTCAATATACCCATCCCGAGAACTCCTGAAAGGGCTTCTAGCCTGTTACAACGTCGGGTTATGACGCCATCGATCTGACACGTTGTTGGACAGTTGTCGTGTGCCGAGACAGCCACCAATTTGTCTGCGTTAATGGGAACTAGCGAGTCGATTAGCGTGTACACGTACCATGCAATTGTCTTCCATAATTTCTGAGTTCTCTTTTCAGACATACGTTGCTTTATAGAATTAAACGAGAGACCTTAGAAGGGCACGCATAAAAATATAGTTTTTGAAAGCACACAAAGCCTCAACCAACTACCAGCAAGCATGAATATTAGAATACCTTCTCGTCCCTTATGGACTCCTCTTTCCGATGTGTGGCTCGAAGCACTTGAGCAAGCAACGTTTTATCCCCTTCGAGGCTATTCAACGCCTTTCTAGTCTCATATGTGAATTTTTTTTCACATCACTAAACCCGAAGAAGTACCTTCTTAGAGCCCGAGACATTCATCGGGTATTCTCCGATGTACGATATCGGCGCTTTTTTTCATGAGCCTGTGTGTATGCGCGCGTTTCGATGCACACACACACCTTTTTTTTTCATTCTCGATCGCCCACACCCATCAAACTGAGGTGAAAAGAGAAAGTGATAGGAAAGTTCGGTTTTCCCGCGCGACTCATGCTACTCTGATAGCGCCGGAAGGAGCCGATTGATTGGAAACGCCCGGAAGGATTTCACCTGATCCGAACAGACCGCGCTCACTATCGCCAGCTTTCGGCGAATCTAGCGAGTGCGGGAGAAGAAGAGGGATGGGAGCGTAAAGGAGACAAGGCGATTACACGACCTCTGCTTATATGCATCCCTGATAACGAAAAACGCCAGTGGAATTTTTTTTTATTCAAACAAAAAATTGCGCGGAACCGATATATCCTGAGATTCGGACAAATGAATTGTCAAGATAATTGGCGTTTCGAGATGGAGGCACATTACTATTCAATTTCTTTCAAGTACAACGATTTTAAATGCCGAAATGATTTTTTTTGAAACGATTACATATTTTTAAAAGTGTAATATATATCATAAACACGGCGGACTCTGGAAAAAGATGCAGCGCTGTTAATTACGATATTAAATATTGTAGAAAGTCAATAGTGAATTAAATGACGGATAATGAGTAATGTAATTTAGGAGAGCGTTTGTTCGTTAAAATTAGTGATAATAAAATTTTGCTTTGGGTGATTTTGTTATGTCCTTTTTACGAGCAATAAATTGATCCAATGGCTGATACTAAAAATTTCGACAGTACATTATATTCAATAAAGTTTAGACGGTCGGTGTTTTGAGGGAGTAGCGCGTCACCACAATGAAATATCGTTTCTGCTACCCTGACAACCTGTTTACCGTCTCGATAATCTCCCTTTCTGTATACTAACGAGCCATGCAAAAGCTCTTGTGGCTTTCATGCACTTTACCGAGACCCCTCGAGGGTACAACGGAGCAATCGTACCGTAATTGAATATAATGATAATCCGACGAACAAAGGAAACGCTTGGAAAATATCAGGGTAGCAGCGGCGAAGAGAAGTTGCGACGAAGGGTGGAGAAAGCTCTGTATGCATCCATCGCTCGACGATAAAAGTTTAGTAGCGCGCTTGACACTATTCTCATGGGAGACAATTTCTTTTTTATCACCATTGTTACTTCAACTTTCTTTTAAATTTTATGCTGGAAACGATTAATTTTCATTAAGAGTTTAATTAAGATTTATTTCACTGAATAATGGTTATTATCGATTTTACACCCTCTTGCGATGAGATAACAAAATCCATAATTCCAGGGTGTACTGCGAAGGGTGACAAGGGTCACGGATAGCCGTATAGGACATACACATGGTGCGTTCACAGTGATTATAACACACTGCCCTGCGAGGAAGTGCCGGAGGTGGAGGATGCGACGATGAAGAGGAATTCGTACAAGGGGAGAGAACCGAGAGAATGCCGATTGACCTCTTTCGTCTTCTATATGCCGGATAACGTTTCTATGAATGTTCCGTAGCCGCCCACAACCCTTCCGTTTCTCTCAGCATCCAAGAGAGAGTTTCGAGAATTGTAAATGACGATTTTGTCACTTTCCATTGTACTTTATCGTTTTTTCCTTGAGACCTAAAAGTATTCTCAGCGAAAAGAAACACGCAAACTGCAGGAACAGCTTGCTGGCTCACGATAATGATCTGACAGTGAGTACACTGACAAAGCATTAGAATTCTGAAGGAGACAAGGGGACGTCAGAGCGACTGTACATGCGGGAGGGTTGAAAGTGCCAAAGCGTGGGCTCGGGATTTTCGAGTTTTCTCCTGGGTTATAATTTCCTGGTCTATGTCACAGCGTTTCTTTTATACGAACTTACTCATGCGTATCCCTGTAAATTGAACGAGAGTGCGTTTCTCCTCTTTCATTCGTATCCTCGAGTAAATGTATCCACGACCCAAGCCACATTGGGTAACTACGAGAAATAACTAACGAGAGGACGGTAATGAGTAACCGTTCGTAAATCATTAAAAATTATTTTATGTCAAAATAATTATCCATAATTTGTAATGATTATGTTTTTAATATGCATAAAATATTGGGTTCTAATATGAACATGTCTTGGTTACATGCTTTTTAATTGTTTTTCATTTGACTGATACCCATCTCAAAAAATAAGGGTTGGAGGTTTTTAAGGTTCCTCGTATATCGTAAAATGCACCATCTCTTTCTCTTCGTTTTTTTTTTTCATTTTTTATTGTTCATTCCCCATTCTCTCTCTCTGTAGAGTTCAGACTCTAGACTACAGCGAATCGATCGTGACCCTCTTGGCACGGCCTCTCGTTACGTGACTAACCGTGTTCGATTGGCGTTTCCGTGCCCATAGCTGGCATGTTGTCCTGCTACCTCACCCCGAGATTCTTTTGTTCTCGACAAATCGAAAAGACAAAGGTTCATCTTCACGAGCTCGTTTCATTGACCGCTAAAAGCGAACCACCATCGAGCGACGGAAAAGGGCAGACAGACACACGTCGAATGACTGTGAAGAAGGACAAAGAGAGAAAGACGATTGGAGAAAGAAAAAGGGAGAACGTGAAGAGGCTTTGGATAGTCGACGAGACTGCCGAGCCCGTTCAAACACCACAGGGTGGTGAAACGTTCGTTATTTCTCGGTTCTCATATTTCCCTGTGACGCGGAGGAGTTACTTCATTGTCCTCAGCTTTCTTGAACCTCATTCTAAGACGCCAGTTTACAGGTTTTTTTTCTTTCTTTCTCCCGAAGCCATAAAAACCCGCCACCTGTTTCGTCTCCCCTTCTGCAAGCTCTTTCGTCTCACGTTTTACGAGAAATAGTTCTAACGGCGTTTCCCCCTGGTGTTAAGAATCGTCGATGAGAAAGGGGATTCGGATATCGAGGGTGCTGGATAATCTCGATGTTAAATGGAGAATTTACAATAAAAATCGTTTAGCATACGACACAATGGATAAGACCCAAGTAATTCAACTTTAACAAACAAATCTGTCCATTACACACGTTTCTTTCGGTTACCAACTTCCACCTCTATTATCCACTCCTTGCACCCACTTTCTGCAAATTGCCACTCGCTCATAATGCCCTGATAGCTCGTTGTGATGAGGTCGGAAATCGAAACACGATCGAACAGAGTTTATGTGACCCAGGCATTTCATCGTCTCGGTTTCACGGCTCGACAAACTGACCACTGTCCGAGTGTTTTCGTAACAGTGTTCTCATAAGTTGCAGGGAGTATACTCGCCGAAGAACCAGAATGGACGAGCTCCATAAGGCCGAGTAGCTAGCAAAAGAGATTAAATGTCAATCCCAATGCAAAAATTATTCAATATTATTTTACGACACGTTAATTACAAAGAATTGTTAAAAAAAAAATGTTATCCAGAAGTTCAGATTTTTATAATATTAAGATATTCTTCGATGTAATTGTTAATTATTGATCGCAATTTAATGACCTTTTTGTTTATTTACTGAGATAGAAAACTCGTGCGAATGTTAAGTTAAAGATAAGTGAGTTTTTAAAGGAGAAGACCTTCTTGAACCCTGAAAATGAGGGGCCCTCGTATCGTCGCTTTTTCAGTAATGTTAAGAAATTTTGTCCAAAAAAAAAAACATACAAAATTTAATCTCATTAAAACACGCACAGCGAGATGATAGTGAAAATAGATATATTCGTTTTATTCGCGTCGAAATTCGATTGTCAGATACGACACTAATACTACGAACAGTATAACTCGCTGTGCACTCATGCTGCCCTAGTACAATTGACATCTACGCGATTTATCTTTCTTCAGCCGGTGACAAATTGAATTTGTAGGACATGGCACGATACTGAACGAGAGAGGATATAGGGGGACTGTTGAGTAATCTGTAACGGTTGATTTGACAATGTTCCGAAAAACGCTGTCCACAATCTATAGTCGTTTGTTTGTGATCCGGAATTGGGCGTTCATAGAATTTCCTACGACTGAAAATCTCCTATGATGTTATTTCTTAAATTAGCTAACATATAATTGGGAGTAGTTATTTTTGTAAAATGATTAATATGAAAGATTGTCATTTTTCGTTTCGTACCGCCGAGACATATCTGTCCCGACTTTTTCAAACTGTTTATCCGCGTATCTCACTCGAATTTGTTATTGTTGTTGCAAACAAAAAAACTTTCATCCACATCTTTTATAATTTCATCATCTAAAAGTCATTGGGATGATAGAAAATTAATTTTCGAGCGTAGAAATAAAGGGTTTGTTATTAATAGAGTTAAACAATGAAGAAAGTGATATCTGTGTTGCAAAGTCTTATGATAACTGCGCGGGAATTCTGTCATCGTAAATGCCTCGCGCGTTCCATGATTTCCTGATTGTTAGTGTAGCTGTACGGTGAAAAAAACGCAAACACGTCACCAGCACAGTGAATATGACTGTTTCGTTGCCGACGCTGAAGTAGTTCTACGACCAGACGTCCGATGTCATGGCAGTGAGTGAAGCATCGCAAAGAATCATGTACCGTGCAGGCAACAAATGTTGCCATCGAGCAACGAAAGTCGGTAATACCTCGGACTGTGGCAGTCAAATATCTCGCGTATCTTCGCTAGTTCCAACGATGACGATATCGCGGTGGCGCACAGTGTCTTCTTTCAGGAGACCAGGAAGCTCTTAATACGTTCAAGAAACATCGAAAACCACATATAGTATCCTAATACGCGACCGTTCCTACGAGTTTCGTCTGTTATCACTGAGGCAGTGTTGGATGTGAGAATTCTTTAAAAATTCTACATTTATGAACAGGTTAATCGGTTTTTTTTTGTTACTAAGAACCTTACGTTATGGCGTTAGTTTAATTATGAAAAGTAATTAGTTTGGATGTGGGGAAGTGATGTCATCATTGGACCATTTAATTCAGTGGTCCTCCCTATCGAACCACTGATTGATGAACCCCTATTGATATCCCCTAAAGTGGCAGTGATAATTTTGCATCGGGTTACACGAAAAGAAAAATATAGTAATTTTCCCTTTATTATCAACTTAGCTTGCTGGATTGAAAAGTTATCGATACAATTCTGGTCTTTAACGTTGTTTAACACTAGTGGCAGTAACTTCTTAAAGCAAGACTGGATTACACGGAATGTCTGTGTAATACAGAAAATAAATGGACAGCGATTAATTTATAGAAGAAGTCCAGATAATGAAAAAAAAAAAAAAAATTTAAAGAGTCGAAACACCCTTGAACATCTACTTCTTGCACCCTACATTGAAAACTTACGTATCGATCGGAATGAAAATTATGCTGTTTTATAGCGGAAATAAAATTAAAGTTCACGTGTTTTTGTATTTGTTCAACTTTGAAAATCTATGAAAAATCGAGAAAAAATCGAAGCTCAATAAACGAAGCGGCATTTTGAAGGTTGAACGGTTACGAAAAGAATGAGCACAGAGTGGGGTTTCAACTCCATCGGGAAGCAACGTTACAGCGATTTTTATTGAAGCCACTTCTGTTTGGCCGAAATGCAAAAAAATGTTGAATTTTTAAATATATTTTAAATATAAATATTTTGACTCGCTGATTACTAATTCAGTAGCCATTTCTTTGGGAAACTCGAAATTTCATTGAAAATCGCCCAAAAAGTGATTTTTTTCAATTTTCGATTTTCGCGTTTTTCCCGTTTTTCCCATTGATTTTTTGAGTTTTCGACAAAAACTCGGGGTTATTCGTAATCAGTGGAAAATTTCCGATCGAACAGGGTATCAAAACATTGGATAAAAATAAATAAATTTTGTTCATTTTTTGCCCACTTTTTTCGGAAACCTAAAATGGCCAAATTTCAAATGGTCATACCTCGGCTCCCGTTTCATCGATTTTGGGTTCTGACGGGCGTGTCCAAAACTTCTCGAGTAGACTTAGAGAATGCATTTTGGATCATCCCGATATCTCAATTATTGTAGCCGCGAGAGCAGATTGAAAATCGGCGAAAAAAATGAGAAGGGGTCGGTATGGAAAAATTCGCAAAAATCGATAGTCCAACTTTGAAAATCTATGAAAAATCGAAAAAAAATCGTAGCTCAATAAACGAAGCGGCATTTTAAAGGTTGAACGGTTACGAAAAGAATGAGTACAGAATGGGGTTTCAACTCCATCGGGAAGCAACGTTACAGCGATTTTTAGTGAAGCCACTTCTGTTTGGCCAAAATGCAAAAAAATTTTGAATTTTTAAATATTCTTTTAGGACGCTATATCGATGTATTTTGACTCGATGATTACTATTTCAGTAGCCATTTCTTTGAGAAACTCGAAATTTCATTGAAAATCGTCCAAAAAGTGATTTTTTTTTGTTTTTCGCCTTTTTCACATTGATATTTTGAGATTTCGACTAAAACTCGGTGTTATTCGTAATCAGCGGAAAATTTCCGATCGAATAGGGTATCGAAACATTGAAAAAAAAATAAGAATTTTTTTTCATTTTGTACCCACTTCTTCGGAAACCTAAAAATGTCGAAATTTGTCGAAACAGTGAATCATTAATTTTAGCTTAATGAGAAAAATTCGGATTGGCAAACACATTTGAAACGACAAGGAGATAACTGGAATGTAAAAACTAGGAGTCGCTTACTCCCTTAAAACTGTTTTCATGCAAAAATACAAAAATAAGTGAACTTTAATTTTATTTCCGCTATAAAACAGCATAATTTTCATTCCAATCGATTCGCAAGTTTTCAATGGAGGCTGCAAGAAGTAGATGTTCAAGGGTGTTTGAACCCCTTAAAATATTTTTTTTTTCATTATTTGGTGGGTTCTTCATTCCTTCGCATAAACATTTTAATTTTTGTTTCATAAAAATCGATGCATCTATGTGAAACTGCAAAATCGTCCTTTGACCTGTGCGACTTTAGAGGGTGATTTCACCCCTTGAAACCGTTTTTCCGGCGAAAAAAAAAAATACGTGTCGCTTAGTTTTTAATGCTCTATAACATACATGAGTTTCAACAAAATCGGAGGGAGACACCTCGGGTACTTTCCTTGTTAGTACGCGGAGCAACTGTATCTGCGGAGCAGAATGTATCTTATAAAAATATAAGAATAAGAAATGTCCCGAGGATAATTGTCACAATCTCAGCGTTCTTTCTCATTAATCATACAGCAATTCTTGTTACGTAATCCTACACGGAGTGGACATTTTTTAGTCCCGATTCTCCATTCATCAAGAATACATTTCTTTTGAAAATTCGTCGAATTTTTGTAAATTTCCATGATCGAGCGTATCTCTGATATGACGTCAATCATTTTTGGCGCAGGAACAGCGTGACCGTGAACGACAAAATCTGGTTCGTCAAAAAACAGATTCAAAAGTTTCCACAATGTTTCCGTTTTTTATGAAAGACCCAAATTCGAATGAGGCAACAATACTTCGATGTTGTCCACGTGTTTGAATGTACAACGAGCGCCATCCATGGAGAACTTCGAGTCAGGGGATATCTGGATTTTCAGGTTACCGGTTAACCATGTATTCCTGATACCACTGACGTCTGAGCGATTTGTCTTCGGTTTGTATTGCGCTAAAGACCGTTTTATAGCTCGTTTAATTTACCACCCCCTCCCGAACGTCCAATGGAACACGACTATCGCAGTTCGTGTAACACAGAGATCGCGTTGGCTCTTGGAAACGCGTTTTATGATATAGGCGATCACCGGAATGGTCTCTCAGCGTTATAAAGGGCGTTGCCCAGGCAACAGGTCGCGCTACAACCAGCACGCCAACAGGCACATGATTTCCTGGTTTCGAGTTTCCTAGCGTTACAAAACGACGTAAGCCATGCTTTGTTACGAAGGTGGAGGGATACCCTTCGGATTACTGTTTGCCTTCACGTACATCTCAGTATCATTTCGCCTGTAAACATCTTGTACATGTAATCTCGCGAAAATCTCGCAATCAGAAACGAAATTTTTCCTTTCTGGGAAATGTCACTCGTTACTTCTCTTCGCCGATCGTTCATTCGCCATAAATTATTTTACATGACCACCCACAATTTCTTAGGGTTAGGAGCTGTTGATTATAAAAAAAAACGGACCGCTGGATTAAAAAAAAACCAGTCACAATCTTAATGGTTGTTACCCTCTTATTGCCCTAAACTCCAGTGTTCGAATCTACACGAATAACAATTCCATTGTCCATCCGGATTATTTCCAACATAAAAAATAAGAACAGTTACGTATTAACGTGCCCGCGAGACAAAAAACATAAATTGATCGAGGTAAATAATGAATTATTATTTACCTTATTTTATTAAATATATTAAATTATTATCAAAAAGGTACAAAGCGATATTTGCAGATAACTTGTTCACTATTTTTCTGTATTTACAAATTCACTCTCTGTTCAAAGTATGTGAAAAACGAGTCGTCTCGATCGAGAACTGTGAACATTTTCATCGATGCCCGAATCACTGGCGAATGTATGAACATCAGCAGTGAAACTCTTTTCAAATTATGAAAATCCTTTCAAAATCATTCCAGCAAGTACGACATATATCAGGGAGTAAACTCCCTGTAATGTCTATTAAGGACTGTGTACTCTGACCAGGTTTGTCCTCCACTCGGTGATGATCGCCTAATTGAATCGGCCCTCGAGTGAATTAGTATTCGGCTCCTTGGCGTAAACACAACCGGTAGGGCTGGAAGGTCAGTACTGATGTTTTTAAGGCCAACGCTCCGACAAGTATCAAAGAGAACAGAGAACCTGAGGGTTACACAGAAAAACAAAACGAATAGAGAGAAGGAGATCGGACGCTCGAGAACTATGGCTGCAGTTCGTTTAAAGATAAACGGTTACAACAGGAACTCATGAAACGTTGCAAGAGCCAGTCGACGCCATGTGGCCGAGATTGTAAAGAGGAACAGGTGTATATGTATAGTATGCTACTCCTGTGAGCTAAAAGGTACTAAAATTCCCATTGCGTTGAATGGCGATCTCGCGAAGGACGGTACTATAAGACCATCCCGCCAAAGGGCCCCTCACGGTCGTTAGACCCTAAAGGGCATACACCTACGCACTTTTACTAGGGAATCATGACAATTGAACAAGCATCATCGCGAGTAAAAGTCCTTCTAAGGACTCGAAGGGTTTCTCCTACACCGTGCCAGCGTGAAATTTCGGCAAGGTTACGAAAGTGAGAATGTTCTCGCGCGAAAGTGCAAAAAGGTTGTGCGTAAGAACGAGAAAAAAAAAAGTAATTTTATTTCACAGAAAGATAGCTTTGTAATTTATGTTTACATACGTTTCAGGGGATGAGCTTGTTCAATTGTCGAATGATTTTTGTTCAATAAACCGACAGTTCGAACGATTGAAAAAGCACAATCTTAAAGAAAAAACAATGAATTCAATTGAAATCCATTTTTCTGGGTGTGCGCCACGAGGGGTTTGTCAGATAATCAAGAAAACCCTCGACCTAGGGACACATTCGAGGACCAACCCCTCTATTATTCTTCGGTCTGTTGCCAAGGGAGAGGCGAAAGTGAAAGCCGAATCGGTGAACAGAAATAACAGGGTTGCATAAGAGATGGCTTAGATTTTCAAGGATTTCTCCATGGGAGAATTCCGTGTGTTATGTGGAGTATGGCGAAGGGCTGGACTAAAAGAGACTCGTTGGAGTGAAGGATCTTTCATGAAATTCGACCTGGATTCGTGGAGGAAGATGGCACGATATTTCTTTCATTCTTCTCAGCCAACAACAGTCTTGTGCACAATTTCAATTTTTTTGAATGAAATAAAAAAGACACGAAGAATGATTTAATTACAATAAAGTTAGTTATGAAAATTATTATTGAAAACAAAAAAGTGTCGGAATTTTCAGATACGTTAAAAACAAATTTGAATAATTATTCCATCTAACATAATGGCAATTTCCTAATAAGATATCGTTGAAATTAATTAAGGGGGGAAATAGGGTTAGACGGTTCAAAAAATCGATTTTTTTTTTATTTCATAAATTGTTAGTAAAACTATTGAAAAATATGTTCCCAAAATTTTAAATGAAAATTCCGATTCGTTCTATTGTTATAAGCCATTAAGGGGGGAAATAGGCTTAGGACAGCGTTTTCTCAATGATTTTCATGAATTTTTTTATAGTATAAAAAATGAATATAATTTATTGAAACTTTGAGAATATTTTATACATATATTTAAGTATATACTATAAAATTTTTGAAGAATTTCCTTGAAAAACACCGAAGATATTAGCGACCCCATATTGCAGGTCACAATCAGACTCAGCATTTTGCTATTTTTTCAAACGCGCTTTTCTGAAAACGACTTTTTTTGAACTTGCGTACACGCTAGTTTGAAAAGTTTTCAACTAATCGTTTTGAAAATTGGCAGTTACTTTCTTCATAGTATTGCGCTCTATATGAACCTAAAATCGGAATATTATCATTATTTAAAATAATTTTTGTTTGCGAATAAAGTTGTAAAAAATGGCAAAAAATCATGCTTTTTTGTTTTGACCCCTGTACAAAATTCAATTTTCTATTTTTTTGATAGCATTTAGGTTCATATAGAAGAGAGATATATAATAAAAGTAAATTCCAACCTCGTTTAATTTCAGATGAAAATTGCGGCTTCCAGAATGTACGCAAAATGCTGAGTCTGATTGTGACCTGCAATATGGGGTCGCTAATATCTTCGGTGATTTTCAAGGAAATTCTTCAAAAATTGTATAGTATATACTTAAATATATGGATAAAATATTCTTAAAGTTTCAATAAATTATATTCAGTTTTTATACTATAAAAAAATTCATGAAAATCATTGAGAAAACGCTGTCCTAACCCTATTTCCCCCCTTAATAATGAATTAAATGTAGTCGATACTGTATGAGAATATTCCAATTTCGAAGTTTCGAAAAAATTGCAATCACTTACTGTTGTATTATTCGATGACGTTTATTTACAAACGTGAGTATCGTTCAATAATATTTACAATATCGTGCGTCATCGTCTGATGCACAACATAATCGTACGATAGACGAGTTTGTTGAAACGGATACGTAAAATTTTCTGTCGTTTAGTTATCTGTCACCAGTGGACTTTAGAGGCAGAAAATACAAATGAACTCGCAACACATTTTTCTACAATGTTTTAATGTTTTTTTTGTCGTAGTTGTATGAAGGAATAAAAAAGTGTTCATGCAATAACTAAACATTGATTTGGCAGCTCGTCATCGCTGAATTAAGTCGATCCAACTGTAATACTTTTGTTATTCTCTTTAGTCTCGAGGCCCGGCTCGTGGTCAGGCATAACGTTTTATGTGTAGTAAAACGCACATGCGTTGCACGCCCCAAGATCCTCCGGGGACTTTCTGAAAAGGGCTTTGGTAACAGGATCTTATGAGTATCGAGAAGGATAACTTTAGGGCTCCCTTCACGCACGTTTCCTTCGACCATTAATCTCTCATGGCCCTATATACGCATTCTCTCCTGGCGTCGATGATCGTCTTTGCCGGAACATTACTCCGCACCCCTCGATTATTCTTCATTAACAAATGGAACTATTTCGTCGAGCCACAAGAGCCGAGTGTTTTACGATTGTGGCAATCGACCAACGATCAATTATCATTCTCTATATTACCCAATATTAAAAACTTAATAATCCGACGAGCTGCAAACTATCAAGTATGATAATTCCTAATCACCCGGAAACCACAGATGGAGCATAGAGATTGGAATGAAAAAAAAACCGTTTAAAATACTTATCTAATGAAACAATCCTGAATATTTATTACAAATTATTCTTGAAATAATTCCTTTCTATTATCTCACAATAACTGTATGTTCACCTTGCTCGAAACGACCACGGGACAGGTATTCAAGTATTCAAATCCAAAAGCGTTAGAACGAAAAATCCATTAGATGACGTCTGGGATTAAATGAATGGGCCATTTTGGACAGTTAATTAACTTTGAAAAATTGTTTTTTTCTAATTTCAACTTTTTCCGCACGAAGGGGTTAAAAATAAATTTACTTCAAGATTAACGATGAATCATTGTTCTTGTAAGAATATAAATGCTCATTGGGAAAGACCATATGTCAAAAATTATTCGTAACTATAACACAAAGAGAAACTTTTATTATTTCCTCGTGTCCAATTAACCATACTCGGTCGTAATATTAATGGTTATTTATTTATATAACTTTCGACAATAATACCACGCATAATTCGTGCCGGACTTTGCGCGCGTCCTGATGGAGAAGAAAAATAGAAAGAAAATGCGTGGTTTTTATATGTTCCGCGAGTTGGCACGAGTCGAAAACCTTCATCTGTCACACACACGTGTTCAGGACGCGCCGCTTCGCTCCACGCAACATCAGTGGACGGTGGGAAAAAAAAGGCGAAAAGAGCCAGAAGCGACTTCCAACGCTGTCATATTTCCCTGATGAAAAAATCAAGTTTGTTTTGTAGAAGTTTTTTTTCCACGCTTTGAGTATTATTGACGAGTATGAGGAAAAATAATATACGATGCGCGATGATTATTATTGTCCGATGTTGAACTCAGTTGTGATAAATATTATAAATATTATAGATATATATATATATTTGTCATAATATTTCGATATATATATATATATATATATTATATGCAATGATAGATGAAGATGAACATTCAGGCAAACATCGCTTCGTGAACACGTAGCGAGCAAAGGGTTAAGATTCCAGACGTACACGTGTCGTCGTGACGATCAGGAATACATGGCAGACGACGAAGTAAGGGCTGAACGGTATTTGGACGCCTGACGCTCCAGGGCCCTCGTGCGGTTGCCGAGAGAGCTCGTTCTCTGGTAACCCTGGAATACTGAATATGTGTATATATATATCTGAAAGAAACACAGAGTGTTACTTCCTTCGACAACGACTTCGCACTTTATGCGTTTTAATCAATATCTTATCAGCATTGCGCAATTTTTATTCTACGATTCATCATTAGATCGTGGTAAATTCCCATTAATATGCAATTTTAACACACATTTCTCTTTGCAATCTGCAATTCGTTTATTTAAGGGGGAAATAGTGTTAGACGGTTCAAAAAGTCGATTTTTTTTAAATTTCATAAATTGTTAGTAAAACTATTGAAAAATATGTTCCCAAAATTTTAATTGAAAATTCCGACTCGTTCTATTGTTATAAGCCATTAAGGGAGGAAATAGGGTTAGGACAGCGTTTTCTCAATGATTTTCATGAATTTTTTTATAGTATAAAAAATGAATATAATTTATTGAAACTTTGAGAATATTTTATACATATATTTAAGTATTTACTGTAAAATTTTTGAAGAATTTCCTTGAAAAACACCGAAGAAAATTTATGACTGCCTTGACTTTGTTTTTCTTGGTACTATTTTTTCAAACGCGTTTTTCTGAAAACGAATTTTTTTGAACTTGCGTACACGCTAGTTTGAAAAGGTTTCAACCAATCGTTTTGAAAATTGGCAGTTACTTTCTTCATAGTATTGCGCTCTATATGAACCTACAATCGGAATATTATCATTATTTAAAATAATTTTTTTTTTGCAAATAAAGATGTAAAAAATGACAAAAAATCATGCTTTTTTGTTTTGACCCCTGTAAAAAATTCAATTTTCTATTTTTTTGATAGCATTTAGGTTCATATAGAAGAGAGACATATAATAAAAGTAAATTCCAACCTTGTTTGATTTCAGATGAAAATTGCGGCTTCCAGAATGTTCTACGCAAAATGCTGAGTCTGATTGTGACCTGCAATATGGGGTCGCTAATATCTTCGGTGTTTTTCAAGGAAATTCTTCAAATATTTTATAGTATATACTTAAATATATGTATAAAATATTCTCAAAGTTTCATTAAATTATATTCATTTTTTATACTATAAAAAAATTTATGAAAATCATTGAGAAAACGCTGTCTTAACCCTATTTCCCCCCTTAAGCTTTTCCTAACCGACGTAAGATGAATCATTTTTCATTCCGAATTATAAAGAACATCGTGGAAAGTATAGTCCAACAGAAGTAATCATCAGTTAAACGTTACATTTATTTTCCAGTCCGAGAACCCTAAAAACATTCACGGTGTTAAAAGACTAAAATTTATATGGAGAAACATATTTTCAAACGGACGGAAACGATGAATTTTGAAAATTGATGAAAATTCGTTGTCCTCGATCGCAATAAATCTCCACCAATGCACCGAACTAAGAAAATGTTGAACAAAAACTATGAACAAACTAACTGAACAAACTAATGACGGAACGAAAGGGAAATAAAAATCCTGGGACCAATTGGCTGTACGAAGAGATTTTCCATTTTTAATTCCAGCACCGGATGCCCAGATGTCGAAAGAAAAATAAATCTTGTAAGCGAAGTTACGAAGGGTGGCCTCGGGACGTGGGCTTTCATGTAAATAAATGGGGATTCGATAGGGCATCGTCACAGGGTACCATGGCTGGTGTGGAGGATCTCTCAGTGAGAAGAGCCCCCCCCCCCCCCCCCGTCCTCGCCCCTTTGATGGTCGGTCGTAGAGTCCGTGTGGTGAGACGAGGCACCCCTTGGCACGGTATGTCGATGGCTTACATTGGAAAAGGCGCAAGGAGTTCGTACGAGGATCGGACTTTACGCTCTTTTGCACGGTAGGACATCGGATATACGGAATATGTATATCTGTATATGCAGAGCCCCGGGAACCATCTGTAAGCTTCTCTTCGAACCCTCTGCCACAAGGATCGATCGCCGAGAGATATTACAGACAAGCGTTACAAGGGATGAACCACCGTTCTATCGTTGACTCGTGTCTAAAGCCCAAATTCCCTTTGGTTAGAAACAGACAAGAATATGCCAAAAACTGTTTCTTTTTTCGTTCGTTCAGTTTTCTGGTCAATCCCTGGTTGCCTTCCGTAACGATTCCACATTATCCGAAAGACCCTCGCACCTAAGATCGTTTGCACACGCAGCTACTAGCATTTCTCCTTCCCCGCCAACTCCCTCACAACCCCAGAACACCCTTCAATATTTCACACATACAACGATCATGTGTTCGTTGTAATAACCACAGGCTGCCCGGACAAAGTTGTGTGTGAATCTTCCGCAGTGCTTCTACCTACGTGGAATATATACAGAGGCACAAGTATCCATGTATATATACACAAAGATGACGGGTATAGTGATTTCTAAGCACTACGAAGATACCCGTACATATCCGTAGTAACCACGAAACAACACAACCACGTCGTAATTACCAAGGACTCAGGAGGGTTCAGGAGTAGCAACAGGGATGCTGCTGTCTGTTGGCCTCTCTGCGTGGCTTCAATGAGACAAGAAAAGAGGGGAAAACCCCAGTGTACGTGTGCGCGTAAGAGTGTTAGTGCGAAATATGAATTCACAGCAAACGATGGAACTATATACTTCGACTGGGTGAGGATTGAAAGCACTTTTGTAACGGAATAATGATAAATAATTTTTTTAAATGATATTAATAATCGTATTAGAAGAATAATTATTACAAATTTTTCGCATGATTTTTCAAATCATCCCCGTGACTTCGCTCAACAATGGTAGTCGAGTGTTTGTCACGAATAAACGAAAAATTATTAAATAAAATATTCACCAACGCAATAATTGTGGACAATTAACTGAAAGAATAATTATATTAATTATGGACAATTCGTTCTGGCGTTCGAACGATATTACAACACTTACAAAGTACGAATGACATCACGAAACATCCCTCTGAATGCATATACCGATGAGAAATCTTTAGGGGTGCAAAGTATTAGGAATCCATGGATTTGTTGGAGCTAATTGGCAACCAGGGGGTCTACGTCGAATATATATATAATATATAGATTTATATGTATATACAGTGTATATAGTACATAAGTATAGGGGCGAACCATTGTGTGTACGAGGGATGCTGTACGACTTTACAAAAGGTATTCACGGAGTCAGGATCCTCCCCCTCGGCAAAATACTCAGGCTGCCCTGACCTACCAGGCTTCCTCTATAGAAAATCCATTGTCCTCGAATGTACAGTACCCTTCGATATATACCAACGTTAGTTGCACCCTTCGAAACGATCCCCCACAGACTCGACCAATCGAAATTCAATATCATAAAGTAATCGACTGGTCCTCGTGGTAACTAATAATTTTATTTTTTTACTTTCCGCCGTACAACTAATTATTGAAGTGTTGTTTCATCGGTTGAAAAATATACAAACAATACAAAATTGATATTTACGTTTTTAAGATAAAAACACTTGTCGCTCAAGACGCGAAGATGAGAGGGTTAAGTATTGGAAAGATTGACAGGGTGTAGAATTATTCAATGAACAAAAAAAATGGAGAAGAAAAATTTTTCCAAATATCCTCATTGTGATCTTTTGTTTAAAATTAATTCTATTGTCAAAGCTATAAATCGGTAAGATTCGGACAAAAAAAAAAGCATGAATGAAGCTGCACAACAGACATCGTATTCCTCATTTATCACGACCTCTTCTCTTCCACGAAGAAGATCACGGAGACAAGTCGAAAGATAATAATCGTGAAAAGCAGCGGTGAGCGTGCAAATCCAACAATCTGACCGGGCAATCTATTTCCAGGAATGAAACGAGAGCGAAGGAGTATTTTAGCGGTGAGAGAAAAGAAAATAGGCGGCAACATCCTCTTTGAGGAGCATCGTTCGCACATATATTTGTGTATGTATGTTTCGCGTCATTGCTGGTAATGATAAATTAGATACGATATCCCCTTGAACCCTCGTTCCCTCCCTTCCCTCTCGCGGCATTCCGTCTCGACGGAGACCACGAGAGTATATATATAATCTTTTCCGTCTGACCGCAGTTATTGCTCACGGTCTATGTATATATTTGTATACAGGCCTCTTATCCTCGGGGTAAGCGCATTAACGAGAGTCTGTTGGAAGAGGAGGGAAGGGGAGTGAAACTTGACAAGGCATCCTTGTATTGACAATGCAAGCAGCATTATTGGTCGTCTCGTATTTGAATTACTGAAAAATCCGGCACACGAGACTTCTCGGGCAGTAAAGTTTTGTCGCTCGTAGCGCGAGGTTCCAAACCATTTTTATGGATCTACTCGATCATCCATATCGATTTATTAATGTTTCAATGAATTTATCGTTTTGTCAGTCGAATTATTGAGGGGGAAAAGAAAAACACTATCGATCGTTCGCATTTTGTCGGTGCAACAAAACACGTTATTCACACTTTCAAATGCTACCAAAGTTAGTGTCGGTTATCAAGTATGTTACCAAGAATCGTGAGCGCAAGATCCGTGTTCTCGTTATTTTTATTTTTATTTTTTTCGTCGACTGGCACGAGATGAAGAGTCAGCTCTCCTCGAGCGGATCGTTATTATCTCGAGACGGACTTGCGTCAATCGATTTTTCCTAGTTCGCTCTTTCTCTCTTCTGTTCGCATCGACGAACGCAACTCGACGAACAACATCAGTTGAGATTGAAGATTCCGTGCGTCAAGTTGTTTACCGAAAAAAGAAGAAAAAAAAAACGGTATTCACGAAGAATCAAAGTAATTTGCGACATTTCGATAAATTGTCGCTGTTCTATTTAAAATTAATTATTATCATAGTTAGTGAAAATATAATTGAACCGAGAAAGTGAAGAAAAAAAAGCGACGTTTGTGACAATGTGAAACGACGAAGTGTAGTTTTGTAAATTATTATATTTAAAGACAAGACGAATTTTTTTTTTGTAATTTTCCGAGAAATGCCATTCGACAAATTACCAGAGTTCCAAGTGTAAAAATTAATTTTCAATTATTATTTAACGATAGTTAGAGAATTGTTGTCTCGCTCTTGTTTAGTGAATATACTTAATAATTAATATCATGATTTTTCTAAACGACACGTTAATGGTGCTAATGTACACCGCTAATATGATGGCGACTCTTCCCAATGAGACAGACAGCCAGAAGTTCGTCGGTCTCGAGGTCAAACGGCAGAATGTCACGACCACGACGTTATCACCGGAAGAGGAAGAGAATAAGTTCGATTTCGAGGACGGTAAGGATATTTGATTGTTAATTTTTAGTAATGCCGCGATTGTTAAAAAATTATGTAAAATAGGTGTTGGTTGAAGAAAGTTTTCAACTCTAGTGCATTGTTGGTACAATTTATTCTACTCATTACAAGAAGACTTGATATTTCATCGTAGCCTCGTCCGAAGTATTGTGACAAAACGAAAGAACTGAGAAAAGTAATTACAAGTGTAACCTACTTAAGAGTAAACCGTGTGTCGAAGAATTGATTTTTCAGTACATTGGAAAAAGAAAAACTGTTATTTGGCCATATTCGCTGCATTTTTATCCTCATTCATATTTGTTTTGATATTTTCTAATTTTATAATGTTCATCCATTCTGATGAAAAATTTAGTTTTACTCTTAATTTAGTTAAAAATCCTATTTAGGCCTTTAAGGGGTGAAATAGGGTTGAACGGTTTAAAAAATCGATGTTTTTTTAATTTCATAAATTGTTAGTAAAACTATTGAAAAATATGTTCCCAAAATTTTAAATGAAAATTCCGACTCGTTCTATTTTTATAAGCCATTAAGGGTGGAAATAGGGTTAGGACAGCGTTTTCTCAATGATTTTCATGAATTTTTTTATAGTATAAAAAATGAATATAATTTATTGAAACTTTGAGAATATTTTATACATATATTTAAGTATATACTATAAAATTTTTATACATATATTTAAGTTTTAAGTATATACTATAAAATATTAGCGACCCCATATTGCTTGTTTTTCTTGGTACTATTTTTTCATACGCGTTTTTCTGAAAACGATTTTTTTTGAACTTGCGTACACGCTAGTTTGACAAATTTTCAACCAATCGTTTTGAAAATTGGCAGTTACTTTCATTATAGTATTGCGCTCCATATGAACCTAACATCGGAATATTATAATTATGTAAATAATTTTTTTTTTGCAAATAAAATTGTAAACAATGGCAAAAAATCATGCCTTTTTGTTTTGACCCCTGTAAAAAATTCAATTTTCGATTTTTTTTATAGCATTTAGGTTCATATAGAAGAGAGACATATAATAAAAGTAAATTCCAACCTCGTTTGATTTCAGATGAAAATTGCGGCTTCCAGAATGTACGAAAAATGCTGAGTCTGATTGTGACCTGAAATATGGGGTCGCTAATATTTTATAGTATATACTTAAATATATGCATACAAATTTTATAGTATATACTTAAAGATATGTAAAAAAATTTTATAGTATGTACTTAAATATATGTATAAAATATTCTGAAAGTTTCAATAAATTATATTCATTATTTATACTATAAAAAAATTCATGAAAATCACTGAGAAAACGCTGTCCTAATTCTATTTGCCCCCTTAATGGTCGTTGAGAAGATTGTTCGTTGTTATCTAGTGGGCCAATCTTGAAATTCCCATAGAACCCCGTCCACAGACAGAACAAGCAGAGGAGCAGAAGAGAATGGTGAGGGGAATATAATTCTTCGGGGGGGAAATCGATACGCTGAGTCTCTTGGAAGTGACAACGCTATCGCGGGATAGCGAGCCCGCTGGGTGTCGCTGATAACCCCACAAGTACATTATGACAGCGGGACACAGCCTTCATATATATGACGATAAAGTCGAGACAAATACAGATATATTCATAGATCACGATTTTCGTCGATTTTACACGAGATTTCATGGGGTGGCCGGTCCTAAATATTTCTAGATAAAATCCCCCCCGCCCCCAACCCCGTACTAAATTCCCCCTGGACTAAATTTCCCCCGGGTAAGATCCCTCCCGGACTAAATTTTCCTCTGACATAATCTCCTTAGCATGTAGAATTTCTTGAAGTGTCGTAAACGGTGTGATACGCTTGATTTATTTTCATTCGTGTACGCGAACGTGTGCCATTGAGTTCGCTCGACTGTGGTGTTCGCGTATATTGTTTTTCAAACGAAATATTATAAAATGGTGAGACACGCTTTGGTGACTTTCATCGACGTATGTGTATGCGTGGTGTGCTCGAGTAGGGAGTTCCCGGATTTGTTTGTTGATCGGAATATTATAAATGGTGTGGTTAGCTTTAAAGAGTTTCATTGGTGTATGTGAATGTGTGAGCGATCTGTATCGAACGTTGCTCGATGTATCATTACTAATCAATTCCATATTCATGTCCGTTTCGTGTTTCGTCTTACGTGAATTATTGTGCCGTTGAAGGTTCGCCCAGTCAGAGAAAGGGTGGAAAGATACTGGTGCATGATGGATTTTTGTACCATTTTCACGCATCGAGCCAGGATAAATTTATTTGGCGGTGCATTTCATATAAAAGCACGTAACATGGATCGTGACATACATCAACGATGATTCCTTCTGGTATGTGTTTATTGGGTTTGTTGGGTTTGTTGGAGATGTCTTCTGGTTATCATAATATAGAGTATTGTTATGTATTGTATTGATATAGTGTTGTGCTCTCTCTCTCTTTCTCTCTCTGTGTTTTATCGAACTGTGCAATGTAACGATGATAAGTGTGTTCATGCAGTAATCATGATTATTGATAATATGATTCTAATAATGGTAATGATTCACATTTCTTGTGGATTGTTGTGCGCACGACTCAATATTGTTTGGGGGGAGATTTTGTCCGAGGAAATTTAGTTCAGGGGCATTTTGTCCACGGAGATTTAATCCGGAAACAATTTCATAGTAAATCAATTACCGCGTTAACCTTTGACAATTATTTTTTAAATCATTCATTCGATCATTTCTGATATCTTCTTTTAACGTCGATTTTTTTTCGGTTGTTTCGATTTCAACAATCAACCCTTACCTTGCACCTGAGCTTAAGGGGGGAAATGGGGTTAGGACAGCGTTTTCTCAATGGTTTAATGAATTTTTTTATAGTATAAAAAATAAATATAATTTATTGAAACTCTGAGAATATTTTATACATATATTTAAGTATATACTATAAAATTTGTATACATATATTTAAGTATATACTATAAAATATTAGCGATACCATATTGCAGATCACAATCAGACTCAGCATTTTGCGTACATTCTGGAAGTCGCAATTTTCATCTGAAGTCAAACGAGGTTGAAATTTACTTCTATCATATGTCTCTCTTCTAAATGAACCTAAATGCTATCAAAAAAATAGAAAATTGAATTTTTTACAGGGGTCAAAACAAAAAAGCATGATTTTTTGCCATTTTTTACAACTCTGCAAAAAAAAAATTATTGTAATTAATGATAATATTCCGATTTTAGGTTCATATAGAGCGCAATACTATGAAGAAAGTAACTGCTGAATTTTCAAAACGATTGGTTGAAAACTTTTCAAACTAGCGTTTACGCAAGTTAAAAAAAAGTCGTTTTCAGAAAAACGCGTTTGAACAAATAGTACCAAGAAAAACAAGCAATATGGGGTCGCTAATATTTTATAGTATATACTTAAACATATGCTTAAAAATTTTATAGTATATACTTAAATATATGTATAAAATATTCTCAAAGTTTCAATAGATTATATTCATTTTTTATACTATAAAAAAATGCATGAAAATCATTGAGAAAACGCTGTCCTAAACCTATTTCCGCCCTTAATGGCTTATAACAATAGAACGAGTCGGAGTTTTCATAAAAAATTTTTGGAACATATTTTTCAATAGTTTTGCTAACAATTTATGAAATTAAAAAAAAATCGATTTTTTGAACCGTCTAACCCTATTTCCCTTCTTAACAAACGATAAAATAACAATGATTCTGTAAAAAAAATACAACAAAAATGGTCAACAATGTTTAGAATTAAAAAAGTTAATTATTTCTTGACGTAATCACCTCATTCTTTGATCACTTCAGTTTTTACGCTTTTCTTCACATATCGGCATGCGAGTCATCGTTAAAAAAATAACTAAATGTTATTTGGATAATAAAATAATGAATTCCAAGTATTCCATCCTTGACCCGAATGCTTGCGTGAATAAAAGAAAAAATAATAATTAAAAAAACAATTTCCAAATCTCCGAGTGTGCGTATGCTGCTTCCGCAGCTGCAATGACGTTTCGCAATTTTATCGGAGGTCACGTTTCTGGATGCTCCCTTGAACCCACGAGGATTTGTAGTGTGCCGTATCTGTATCCCCCGGCAATACTGCTAGAAGCACGTGGGATTCTACACGCTTTCGACAGATTAACGAGAACTAATTCGCCTCTAATACGAAAATTAATACTTTACAACAAATAAATATACATTTATATTGTTATTATTTACTATTAATGCAGAATGGTTCATGTGGCGATGCTACAGACCCTACGGCTGTTTTTACATCGGTGCCCCATGGTCAGGTGAGAATCGACCAGTTTCCACATTTCCTGCTCGACCGGATGCTGTAGCTCCACATTATATGCTGTACACCCGGAATCACTATGACGAACCTCACGAGTTATTAATCGATAATTACGACACTATATTAAAATCACCCTTGATGAATGACAGCAATGTTTATTTCATTGTTCATGGATATCTCGATAACGGTGACAAAACGTGGATTTTGGTGAGTTTGAACGAAAGATATAATTAACACTAAACGTACCGGCACATGACGAGTCATTTAACCCATTATGAAATGAACGTTGATTTTTAGAAAGAAATGCTTAATTATTAAAAGAAATAATTCGTAACATAACTTCTGATTTCTAATAAAATAATCAAACAAATTTATCGAAAGTCCGATGAAAGAAATAACAATGAATGTACGAATTTAAAGTAAATCTTGAAAGGGACCATTTCACCCACGCTTGGTACGTTTAGTGTTAAAGATAGTGGACATATCGACGATAAAAACTTTGTGATCTCACGAACAAGTGTAACTAATCGGGTGAAACATCGACTACGAGAAAAATCATATAAATTCGTCGATTAGATTGTTAAATTGTTTGCAGAGAACAAAACGAGAATTATTGATCCGGGAAAATTGCAATGTCGTCGTGGTGAATTGGATCGGTGGTGCTGGACCCCCGTATCCACAGGCAGTTGCTAATACACGATTGGTAGGTGCTATGACAGCAAGACTCGCGGCGCAATTGATCGAGATCGGTGGAGTGCCAACACGAAAGATACATGCGATTGGTCACAGTCTCGGTGCTCACACCTGTGGATACATTGGCTATCATCTTCGGGTTCAGTACGGTTACACACTTGGCCGTATCACAGGTAAGGATCGTCGGGAGAAACAATAACAATGGTAAATCATTAAACAAAAATTAACATCGAACGATATAATGATTCGAAAAAACTTTCATGGACGTATCTTTGTCCGGAAATCATTTGAAAAGTCTGTCAAGTTGATTTACCTTTTGTGGGAAGAATGGTGACGAATTCTCCACGATAATTTACCATTTTTCCAATCGGCCAATAACTGCATATCCTATATACTTTAGTAGATTTCAACGACGAGTTTTTCAACTTATCGCCGAGAGGTTCAGTATTATTGACGATCGAACGAGACACTATTATAGTATATACGAGGGGTGACTCAAAAAAAACGGGAATTTCGTCATAATTTCTTTATTTTTAAATATTTTTACACCAAATTTTGATCACCTTCAAAGTATTCTCCATTGACCACAACGCACCTCTGAAAATGATCCTTCCAATGTTCAAAACATTTTTTAAATTCACTTATCGGGATGTTCTTTAGGCCTTCCAGCGATTTTTATTTTCCCTCCTCCACAGTGGCAAAACGCTTGATTGCTGCTTTATTTCGGGGTCGTATCCATAGCACCACGATTCATCACCAGTAATCACTTTGGAAAAAAGTTCAGGGTCCTGTTCGAGCTGATTTTGAAGTTCAAAACATGCCTGAAGTCGACGCTCCCTTTGCTCGTCTGTGTGAAGGCGAGGGACAAATTTGGCTGCAACTCTGCTCGTGTGCAAATCTTTGGATAAAATTCTCTGAATTGAACTCTATGATATCCCAGACATCTCACAGAGTTGATCAATGGTTCGGCGACGGTCTTCACGAATGAGAGCATTGATTTTGTCGACGTTTTCGTCACTTCTTGACGTTGAGGGACGTCCTGAACGGGGTTGGTCTTCAATTGACATTTCTCCATTGTTAAAACGTGAAAACCACTCGTAGACTCTGGTTTTACTTAGGGCAGCTTCTCCATAAGCAGTCTTAAGCATTACAGTAATTTCCGCGGCCAATTTCCCCAACAGGAAACAAAATTTCACAGCCGCACGTTGCTCTCGACAATCGGCCATCGCGTTTTCGCCGAAATGGAAAAAGTTGTTTCACTACAAAAATTCCCACGGGCGAAACGATGCACTCACGGCGACAGAACTTCGCACACTAATTCAGGAGACGTGTCCCCCAACGGACACGTGGTCGAGCAATGGGTTCCCCCACTCTCCCTCCACGCCGCAGCGCAGTTCCCGTTTTTTTTGGGTCCCCCTCGTAATAGCGCTGTCGCGTTCTCATTTATCGCGAAGGGGTTCCGAAAAGCAACACACAGCTAAGCGAAGAGTGCCGAAGGGTCGTTACGCGCGAGCTATCGATCCCATCGAGAATTACCAGGATAACAGAAAAGGAATACTGGGTATAAAAGATTCGACGTGAGCCCCGTACAGTGGCGGACAGCGAGAGTTCCTAAGTTAGTTCAGTCAGTTAGTCATAAAATATGAATATTTTTTAATGAGATTCTCGTGTCTGACCACTGTCAAAATGATGATGGAAGAGGAAATGACAAAATTTCATCAATTTTACAATAAACCGCACTCGTTTATTTGTTTATTTCGTTGTTCATTACATATTAATTATTCATCAAGATACTCGCGTTCTCGTTATGCTTAGGAACGGAAATAGATTTTTTTTTTCAACAAGACTTCATGGTTAAACGATAAAAATCGAAAGAGAACCTTCCACATTGCTCTCATCGTTTATTTCTGATTTTATAAAATCCCCTCTATGAGGTAACCTCATTTTTGGCTGGTACAGAGTAAGAAACACGTTTTATAACGTTGTTTCTCGTCAGAAAACAAAGTTTTCTCTGCAAGGAAGCACAGCACGAATGTAACAAAAACTGCAAATGTCTCCAAATAAGTCAAAAGTTATGATTCACTTCTGTACTGGTGCACGCGGTGACTTTTTCGAATAAAAAATGTACACTCGCGATGATTCTCATTGTTACTACGATGAAACCATTGCTATAAAATAAATTCTCGGATAAATAAACAAAATGAGTAGGTAATTTTCAAATAACGAACGGTGGTCATCACTGCGATGGAAAAAGGGGAGTCTAAGTAGATTCGAATCGTTATTACGATGAAACAATTGGTGTGAATTAAATTTACGGATAAATAAAGAAAACGAGTAGATACTTTTAAAGTAACGAACGGTAGCCATCACTGCGATGGAAAAAGGGGAGTTTAAGTAGTACGAAACGGTTCAGAGGGAGTATGAGAGAGAGTGGAGGCATTGGGGACGTGGATTGTTAATGTCCCACGACGAGATCTCCATGAATTATGGATGGTCCTGAATATACGTGGGGCGACTATATCCACCACGCCCTTGGACCCGCCCGGAGACAAGACCGGGGTAAACAGCTGGAATAAGAGAACAGACGATGCCAAGAAGTGGTCAGGAGGATATATTTATTTCATGCAGGACTTTCCACGACTCGAACGACTTGTGACTCAATCGGAAAACATATCCAAAGAATTACTTAATTAAAACTAACGTTTAATGTATATTTATCACTTTTTTAAAATCAATAATCAATCGAATCGTTCTGGTTCCTAAAAAGTATTTCAAATCATTCCGCAAACTACGGCGTATCTCTTCTGGTTTCATCCCTCGGAATGAACGAGAAATTGAAATCTTTTTTTTTTCGTTACTAACTATTATTCTCTTCGACTGTTTGAAAGCTCGCAAAGAGTGCCTCGTTTTTCCTCATCAGGTTGTCATTTCTCGCAGGACTCGATCCCGCCGAGCCTCATTTCAGCAATACATCGCCGATGGTGAGACTCGATCCGACAGACGCGGAATTTGTTACTGCCATTCACACGGATTCCAGTCCATTTATGAGCGGCGGTCTTGGTATCAGTCAACCCGTTGGCCATATTGACTTTTATCCAAATGGCGGACGCAATCAACCTGGCTGCAACAACGGTGTATTGAATTCTATTACATTGGAACGCGGCAGTTTTTTTCGTGGTAAATATTTATTTTCGTGAGACGTGCATTAATATTAAATTACTTGGATGCAAGAAATGAAATAAATTTTTTTAAACATTCTTCGTTAAAAAATATTCGAATTAGAAAAAAGAAAAGTATTCTCTTGCTATTCAATCGATAATTATAAATAATTTTTCTCAATTATCGTTCAAAAATCATCATTGCTTATATCTTTTGTAATTAATCCTAATTGCGATACAACGTAACTTTTGATACCTACTTTTTTTTTGTTAAATCCGAACGACGTATACTTTGACGAAAAGTTTTTCTCCATCGACAGGCATCAAAAGATTTCTCGGCTGTAATCACATAAGGAGTTACGATTACTTCATCGAGAGTATAAACACCGTTTGTCCTTATCTCGCTGTGCCGTGTTCGTCCTGGGCGCGCTTCCAAGAGGGTGGCTGCTTCGATTGCGTCAATCAGTATTGTCCGAGATTTGGATTTGACGCTCAGCCTGGAAATTATCACGCGTCAGTGTATTTGCTTACTGGATCGGAAAAACCATTTTGCAGTGAGTCATTTAAATTATCGCCGCGTAATCGTGATGAAAAATAATTGTAAAATTGAATTGCAACAACGTAATTATGAAGAATTATGATAAAAATAATGATATCAATTTTTTGTAACTATTATCATCATAATCTTGTGGATAAATGTTTTTAATTTTTTTCGTTTTTTGATTATACGATCAATTTTAGAGGGCCATTATCGCGTGACGATAAATATTTCGAAAACCGACGAGAGCGTCGTTCACGGCGGTGAGGTCGGAATGTTTGTCATCCGAGCTATCGGACAGAACAATGAAAAAACGGAAAGAATGCCGCTTAGCGCTAATTCGGAATATTACGAGCCCGGTACTACTCATACTTTTGTATTGCCCGGCAATGTTGTCGGTAAACCGCAAGCCGTGGAAATAACTTGGGAATATCAGACATCGGTTTTCAATCCATTAACGTGGAGGCTACTTCATACACCAAGGACGTACATCGATTCGTTGACGATTGATAGCCTCGAATCTGGTCATGGGTGAGTTCGGTTTTGTTGTCAAACAAAATAGACAAAATAATTTTACTTATTGTCCAATTTGTTCGAATTTGAAAATCATTAGAAAAAGACAATTTTGTGAGAAATCATTGTAATACAGTATTGTTTTTGTTTTTTTTTCTAGAATTACAGTATGCACCGACGAAACGAGAACTCTGATTGCCAATGAGCCCAGAACTCTTACTACGGACAATTGTCGACACATCGACACGAATGTCGTTCACGCGTGAAATAAAATGAACGAAATTGCGATTTTTGATGGATTAACTAGCAGCGCGAAATTGTACCAATCGAAAAAAAAAAGAAGCCACGTTCGAAATGATACTGTGACAGAATAACTAGAAACAATGGAGAAATAAAAATGTAAACTATTTTTGAATACAATTATTCGTTATTATGTTAGACATATCTTTAGATATTTTTCTGTTTTACTTCAATTGCCTAAAGTTCCATCAATCTCCCTTAAATTTGAGAACAAATGTTATTTTCGTTCGTCCATATTGATTCCACACATCGCGATTTAATTTAATTTTCATTTGTTTCTTTTCGCTAAGTTCTTTGATCTTTAAGGGAGTGAATAGGGTTAGGACAGCGTTTTCTCAATGATTTTCATGAATTTTTTTATAGTATAAAAAATGAATATAATTTATTGAAACTTTGCGAATATTTTATACATATATTTAAGTATATACTATAACATTTTTGAAGAATTTCCTTGAAAAACACCGAAGATATTACCGACCCCATATTGCAGGTCACAGTCAGACTCAGCATTTTGCGTACATTCTGGAAGCCGCAATTTACATCTGAAATCAAACGAGGTTGGAATTTACTTTTATTATATGTCTCTCTTCTATATGAACCTAAATGCTATCAAAAAAATAGAAAATTGAATTTTTTACAGGGGTCAAAACAAAAAAGCATGATTTTTTGCCATTTTTTACAACTTTATTTGCAAAAAAAAAATTATTTTAAATAATGATAATATTCCGATTTTAGGTTCATATAGAGCGCAATACTATGAAGAAAGTAACTGCCAATTTTTAAAACGATTGGTTGAAAACTTTTCAAACAAGCGTGTACGCAAGTTAAAAAAAAGTCGTTTTCAGAAAAGCGCGTTTGAAAAAATAGCAAAATGCTGAGTCTGATTGTGACCTGCAATATGGGGTCGCTAATATCTTCGGTGTTTTTCAAGGAAATTCTTCAAAAATTTTATAGTATATACTTAAATGAAAGTATAAAATATTCTCAAAGTTTCAATAAATTATATTCATTTTTTATACTATAAAAAAATTCATGAAAATCATTGAGAAAACGCTGTCCTAACCCTATTTCCCCCCTTAATGGCTTATAACAACGGAACGAGTCGGAATTTTCATTTAAAATTTTGGGAACATATTTTTCAATAGTTTTACTAACAATTTATGAAATTTAAAAAAAATCGATTTTTGAACCGTCTAACCCTATTTCCCCCCTTAAGGGATATGGCCACGGTAGCGGCTATAAAATCATGTGCACATTTAACTAATTAATAAATTCATTTGTGAAACTAATTACACATCTATTTAGTATAAATATCGAGCTAAGGAAAAATATTTTTTTTTGTTTTTATTGTTATACAAAATCGCCGACTCCTGCTGTTTGCTTTTGGTATCTTTTTTTCCGGCGTGACATTTGGCATCCACAATTTTTGACCCAGAACAAAAAAAAAAAATTTCTACATCAGGATGCCTAGAGAAGTACGTGCGGAATTTGAAAAATATTGTTTTATTCGAATATTGCAGGCATTTTAACTTAAAAGGTGAATTTCCAGTGGATAATTTCGTATAAAACTGCTCATAAAATGGAAAGTTTTTAATTAATCAGAAATTCCGTATGTGCTTCTCTGCGAAATGTAATTAGAAACACAATTAAAAAATTTCAAGTCAATCGGGTAAAAATTGTCGAAGTTATTTGTCACACGGCGCGCCCAGGTACTCTATGGCCGTGCCAGAGATAGGATTACGTTATACGCTCAAAGTCGGTGAAAAAAAATACTACTACCTTAACTTAACTTAACTTATTTTTATGATGATAAAGCATCGTTTAAGCAAAAAACAAATTCGATTTTTCGGAAATACTACCGTGGGCATATCTCTTAATTTAATTTTCATTTGTTTCCTCTCGTTCAGTTCTTTGATCCTTAAATAATTCCGTTAAGCCCGCATATCATGAAAAATGAATGAACGTCCGTTCGATCGAAGTCGCGCGATAAATAAACAAATAAATTTCTACTCTTTAAATTATGAATAATGGATTGTGATAAAAATTTTTTCACGAAATCATCATAAATTTAATTAAACAATTAACAATGAAGTTTATTTGTTTATTCTTTTACGAGGAACGTACGATTTTTCCAAAGTTCAGCAAATAAATTTACAATTAACAATTATTTTGCCGAAAAAAACAATTCCTTATCGTACTACTATAATAAAGCTGAAGAGTTTGTATGTTTGTTCGAACGCGCTAATCTCAGAAAATACTAATCCGCTTTGAAAAATTCTTTTTTCATTAGATAGCCCGTTTATTCAGAAAGGCTCTAGGCCATATAACTTCGTGCTGTGACGCTAAAGAGCGGCGGCAGCGTCGATTTATTTTTTAGTGATCGGTAATAAAGCTGAAAAGTTTGTATGTTTGTTCGAACGCGCTAATCTTAGAAAATACTAATCCGATTTGAAAAATTCTTTTTTTATTAGATAGCCCGTTTATTGAGAAAGGCTCTAGGTTATATAACTTCGTGCTATGACGCTATGGAGCGGCGGCAGCGTCGATTTATTTTTTAGTGATCGGTAATAAAGCTTAAAAGTTTGTATGTTTGTTCGAACGCGCAAATCTCAAAAAAACCAATGCGATTTGAAAAATTATTTTTGCATTAGATAGCTCAATTATTCAGAAAGGCTCTAGGCTACATAACTTTGTGCTATGACCCTAAGGAGTGGCGCCAGTGTCGATTTATTTTTTAGTGATTGGTCCTTTTATTTTTCCACATAATATCCGAATGGTACTTACTCGTATACGAGATGCACTTGGTTATGTGCTCATAATGCGTATGAAACAGATTTATAATCCAAGTTTAATTCGAGTGAAACCGCGGGCCACAGCTAGTTAATTTATAAATGTACGTAAGCGAAAATCTTGGCGGGGACATCTTCTCGGTGGGGTGGGCAATATCGCATTGAGCGGTACGTCTGGATTGTACGTCTGGGATGGTGGAAAATGTTCGACCCGTGTGATACATAGCACGCGATCAGACGCAATTCACCGGCTAACACCCAGAGCGGTGGGCAAGTGTATAGAGTACAGAGGAAACGAATTGGCCGTGCATTCAGTCAGGCACCGGCCTCTCTGCATCGCGGAACTCAACAGTTGCTCGCAAGTCTCCCGTAACCCGTTCTAACGTAAACCTTTAATATACATGTATATAATATAGATGTATATGTATATAGAGGGTATATAAAACAGCGTGGTACTACAGACAAAACCGTTACCTGTCGCGTTACTTTCACACGACGAGATCTAGTCCTTTGAAGAGACACCGAGCTATATAATAACTCTCGATTCGATTGCCACGCGAACATTACGGTAAATCTACAGTAGTGAAACAATTTATCCTTTATCTACATTAAAAAAAAAAATTGTACCCCTCACTCTTTCAAATTCGTCTCTTTTTTTCTAACGACACGATACCATTTCTTCTTCATCTTTCAAATCAGTGCGTGTTTTTTGCTGCGATAATTACGAAAAGAAAAAAAAACAAATGTATTATGCAAATTTAAGGATCATTGATCGGTAATATTAATGAAATATTGAAGGATGTTTATAAAGTTAACGAAATATAGCTGTGCAAAAAGTTTGAACGTTTAGAGACGTTGACAGTGCTGTTTAGACTGCCGATTATAATTTCACGATCAAAGCGTGAATTATTGCAACGCTTGTATACAATAAATAAAGGAAGCTGAGAGACGCGTGACATGGGGAATCGATGAGAATGAAAAAGGAACCGAGCCGCAGGCTCTGACATGAGAGAGTGAATTTGAAGAAAAGTGAGTTTTTCTTTTTATCATTAATTTTCGTTATACGATTATTTATGATTTTGCAGATTAAGGGGAAGGCACATTTTGTCTTGATATTGAAAATCTTCGATTGTTTAATGATTAATCGCTTAAATTCCCTGTAGCATTGAATTCGTCGATACTGTAAAACATAGAGAATTGTTGATCTGTACGAGGAATCAAGATTTTCGAACATACACGGCAATGAATTGTTGATTCAAAGATTTCATCGAATCTTTACCATAAATTATCCGGAATTTTCGCGATCTTGTCTTTCCTCACACATCCGTATATATGTATAGGGGTAATTTATTATGAAAGACACTTCATTCAGCTGGCAATTTGCGCGTCGATATTCTGATGTTCGCTGCATCTCATTAATCAAATCCATCATCTAGACGACTTTCTTGCGTTGTACCCGATGAAATTGGAAAACGAACACTTAAAGAAGAATGAAATAAGAATTTCGTGACAAGATTCAATAATGATCTCAGAAAAATAGAAATAATGGCTCGAGCAATTGCAAATTCTTTTTACATAATTAATATTAATATTTCCATTTATTACCAAGAATAACATTTACAATTGACAATTTAATAAATAAACGGTACAAAATTTTTTGATTGACTGAGTATTATTGAAGAATACTTATTTTTTTTGTTAACATATTTTATTAGCGTGATTTGCAAATTATTCTTTAAGGGTGGAAATACGGTTAGGACAGGGCTTTCTCAATGATTTTCATGAATTTTTTTATACTATAAAAAATGAATATAATTTATTGAAACTTTGAGAATATTTTATACATATATTTAAGTATATACTGTAAAATTTTTGAAGAATTTCCTAGAAAAACACCGAAGATATTAGCGACCCCATATCGCAGGTCACAATCAGACTCAGCATTTTGCGTACATTCTGGAAGCCGCAATTTCCATCTGAAATCAAACGAGGGTGGAATTTACTTTTATTATATTTACTCTTCTATATGCACCTAAATGCTATCAAAAAAATAGAAAATTGAATTTTTTACAGGGGTCAAAACAAAAAGGCATGATTTTTTGCCATTTTTTACAACTTTATTTGCAAAAAAAAATTATTTTAAATAATGATAATATTCCGATTTTAGGTTCATATAGAGCGCAATACTATGAAGAAAGTAACTGCCAATTTTCAAAATGATTGGTTGAAAACTTTTCAAACTAGCGTGCACGCAAGTTAAAAAAAAGTCGTTTTCAGAAAAACGCGTTTGAAAAAATAGTACCAAGAAAAACAAGCAATATGGGGTCGCTAATATCTTTGGTGTTTTTCAAGGAAATTCTTCAAAAAATTCTTCAAAATTTTATAGTATATACTTCAATATATGTATAAAATATTCTCAAAGTTTCAATAAATTATATTCATTTTTTATACTATAAAAAAATTCATGAAAATCATTGAGAAAACGCTGTCCTAACCCTATTTCGCCACTTAATGGCTTATAACAATAGAACGAGTCGGAATTTTCATTAAAAATGTTGGGCACATATTTTTCAATAGTTTTACAATCAATTTATGAAATAAAAAAAAATCGATTTTTTGAACCGTCTAACCCTATTTCCTCCCTTAAACAATCATTCTCTTATTCCGTGCGACTCTATGTACACCGGTGTGGTATGTCTCCGATGTGATGTATTTTCGAAACTCTTGATTTCAGCGACTGCTGACCAGGGTAGCCCCTTTTGAAAAACTCTCGGGTGCATTAGCTGGCGAACAGGTCTCTCTCGGTCTCTAGAAGTGCACACGTACCGGCGTCAGGACGTAGAAATTCCTTGACTCAACTTACACACACGCGCGAAAAACACACATTACAAATGCACGAAACGATACATGCATACTTCTTTGCAGGGGGGGGATTGTAAAGTGAGGTACCGAAAGGAGAAGAGAGAGAGAGAGAGAGATAGATAGAAAGAGAGAAAGAAGCACGCGAAGGCGAATGCGCGCTTTCTCCACACGAATAGAACGCTGTAGTTGAATCAGGTCTCAAAAGATCGGCAAGCCTAACACACGATATATCCTATTAACGTACATAAATTTTGCAACTACGAGATGAACGGTCAAAAATAATTTCGTAACATTTTAATTCGTAGCTCCGTGAACTGTTGATTTAATTGATATTCGACAATTAGTAAACGTGGAAATTTTCCATTAAATTAAAAATAACTGATGGAACAAAAACGTCGTATGTGAATGTTTCATTCAAATTTAATAAATTTTAGGTTTTTCAAATGGTTATCTTACTACTATAATAAAGCTGGTGAGTTTGTATGTTTGTTCGAACGCGGAAATTTCAGGAAATACTAATTCGATTTGAAAAATTCTTTTTGCATTGGATAGCCCGTTTATTCAGGAAGGCTTTAGGCTATATAACTTTATGCTATGATCCTAAAGAGCAGCAGCGACGTCGATTTATTTTTTAATGATTGATCCTTTTATTTTTCCACATAATTTCCGTATGGTATTTATATGAGATACCCTTGGTTATGTACTCATAATCCGTATGAAACAGATATATAATCCAAATTTAATGCGGGTGAAACCGCGGGGCACATTAGTCATATAAATCCGGTATTTTTAATTTTAAACTTTTTACATTTCCTCAAATTGGACGATCTTAATTGTTTCAAATGTATCAATGACAAATATCAGTTTTAATGTTTTTACAACATTGATTTATAATTATAGTCTCACAAAAGTATGACGACGATTTGACCGGATGGACAATATACGTCTATCGTTAATCGCAAAATAATATGTTCGGTGAAAACTCAATGCAACAGGAAACGAAGTACAAAAGTGACGAGAGCCTCGTCTAATTTTTCCATCGGAAGTTCATGCGCATTAACGTGATGATCGGCGCACAGCTTTCGCACGCAGCATCTGCATCTCTCATATCGCTCGTGACACGATGCCATATGCGCGATGCATAGATCCATCGAGCTTATATATTATATATATTCCGTCACGTTTGAGATTATCGGCTCTCTCGGTTTGTCCGATTCACGACCGAGCCACCGCACGCTTTGTGCGCTTCCGCGTCCGGTTTCCAATGGCGTTTCACGACTTGCCCGCGGTATTTCCGTTTGTAAAATGTAGTTATGTTTGCTAGATGGCGAACCAGGTGCACGATATGTACTAAAGTCTTATAAGTGCTACATTCGATATATTATATATCTATGTGGATAATTCTTAAAAAAAAAAAAAAAAAAAATCCAATCACTTATTAAACTCGCATAAATTTCTTTGCCTTTTCACATCTCGGTACATGTGATTTTCGATTCTCCCAGTTGAAGCTCAGGTTGTGTGAACATTTTTGTTTTTTTTTTCTTCTACAATTTTCAATGACAATGTGTTCAATTTTAGTTTGAATTGCTCGATGCTTTTAGATTTTATGAAATTTCGAATTTTCGAAAAATTCCAATGATCGCTATAAATTTTGTCATTTTTTTTTCTTCTATCCAGCCGAAACTTTCTGCGCAATTAGTCCTTGATGAGAGAAAGGGTATTTGATATTGAATTTGACGAGAATCGATAGAGTACGTTTAAATTTGATGATGTATCGAATGTTTTCGGAACAATTCGTGCGATAAAACTTTTTCACACATCCTCGGAGCTGTACAATTTGTTGACACGCGTCAAAGGGTTTCTAATGCTACTAAATATTTATTTTATTTTAATGTTCGATAATACCCAGAATTAAGCAAACTCTGTTAGTCGATTAGGCTAAAGAAGAGATGAAAATGAGAGACAAGCACGCGCGTTCACCCATTATAATATCATCGTTCGACGGAAGAACGCTCGCTAATGTCCCACAAAGTCCCATTACACACTCCGGTAAACCGCACGCGGCAATTAATAATTTCTTCGTAATAACATAGATTCGTTTCGTAACGTATAAAACGAGCTAACGTTTGACTACGGGTGTAGAAGAAAGGAGACTCGGTCAACGTCACAACGTCAATGCGCGTTTAATGCACGGATACGGCATATTATACGAACTTTCACCCCGCGCAAAAGAGCATCTATAGGACACATATATATCATCTTTGCGGTTTAGAGGAAGTTCGCGAGTAGACTTCCCAGGAAGAATGATTTAGTAAGAGATATACGTGCTGCACGAAGCAGCAACGTTTCTCTGTGAAATTTCCAATATATTGTTGTCAATGACGTTCGATGCATACTTTATAAATTTTCACAAACTTCAGCGAAATTTTCATATCAAACGATTGCCATTAAAAACATTTTGGCATGGTAAAGATTTTTAATCGTAGGTCTCACATGCAGCTGCGCGCGCTGAAAACCGAGTAAATTTGAAAAAATTATTATAAAGGTTATACGGTGAAAAAAAAATTAAATTGTTGATTTCACATTTTTTATTAACTTTTCAACTATAAGAAAAAAAATTTAAAAAAATTTGTTCTTCAATATTAACATTATTTTTCACGGGTATCAATGGACTACTGGTGAAAACCATGGCGCCTCCTTTTCGACATCATAACTTCACCAAAAATTATCCAATCTGCAAAAGTACAAAAGAATCTAGTAAAATAATGTAGTAGTTATAGTTTAACGAAGGGAATTTTTTTTTTTTCTTCACAAATAAAAGAAGTTACAGTATTTCAAACTTTAGTATGCAATTTAAAAAAAGATAGTGTTTAATAATTTATAAACAATTGTCCAACCGAAATATGAAAACAACCTCTCGTTAGACTATAGAGAAAATAATTATCAGATTTAGAAAAAAGAAAGCTTAACAGTATTAAAAATTGGCTGAATTATCGTGCTAACACTGTCTAAAAACGCAGTTTCGAGAAAAACTCCCGTTTAAAGTTTTCGGTAGGTTCAACGTGACCTCACGGCTAGTCGCCCATTTCAGCTATAACTTTGTAACGGAGTGGAATTTTCCGGAAGGAAAAAGTTTTTCTTTTGTTAATTCGTAAAGGTTTAAAGAAAAAAAATCTGTAAAAAAAATCGATTTTTCGAAACTTCACGGGTATGTGAGCGCTTAATAAAAAGTTTGTCAATTTCGTGAAACAATGAATATCAAATAATCAACTGGATAATAAACTGGTCTGATTGTATCCAGTTGATTATTTGATATTCATTGTTTAACGAAATTGACAAACTTTTTATTAAGGGCTCGCATACTCCTGAGGGGCGATTCTGTACCAGGCGCAATATCATAGCGTCCGACGCAAAACCGAAATAGCCTATGAGAGCCGTGCCGTTCCGCTGGAATCTTCCTTGTAATTGGCTGTCGCGGTTTTGCGTCAGACGCTATGATATTGCGTCTGGTACAGAATCGCCCCTCTGAAATTGTTCGAAAAATCAATTTTTTTTTACCGATTTTTATTCCGTATACTTTCGAGAATAACTACAATTGCTGACATAAACTGTACAAAAAATGAGCGCTTTTCTTATGGATAACTGCAAGTACCGTTTGAACATAAATATCCAATTTTTAAAGAAAATACAGACATTTGTACCTTCGAAATATTTCCAATGATACTTTTATTTAAACGCTACTGATATCTGCACAATTAATTTATTGTCGAAAAGTTCGGGGACTTTATTATCCATGGGGTTGTATGCAAATATTTCGTCATTAACAGCACCGGGTCTCTCGGACCGTTATTCGAAGTATGTAGGTCAGTGTAAAGGCCGGCCGCACGTTGGAAAGCTGTCAACAACTTTTTTTTCTTCACTCTTTCTCTGTCGCGCGATACTGATTAAAGTTACCGTTTTCACGTGCTCCGCAGGAGATATATTTACGAATTCTCGCTTGTGTGTATGTGTCTTCTGAAAGTTAACTTTAATGATTGAAGATGTCGATGAAAGGAATTAAATATTCGTTACAGACTTAATTAGTCGTTTAGTCGCGCTATACGAATCCCTTTCCGTTTGCAAAAAAAAATATTGCAAATAATCATCACTTACCGTAACATTTGAATTGCACTCATTATCTTTTCGCACAATTTCGTGACAACAAGGCAGATGAAATTAATGCAATGAAGTAAAGTCCGTGGCCCGTCACTTTCGCTCTTAAGACATATATCATTAGTCCCAAATTTTGTAGAAAAATAATGGTGCTAAAAAATGTTGACAAAAGATATGGTCGCTTTCGCGAAATAATTATCCTTAAAGAAATGATGAAATGAAATAAATGGAAGAAAAATAAAGGGGTATTACAAAGTTGGCTATTAGTGACTCAATTGCGATGTGTATTACGACAATAAAAAGTGTAATGAAGCTTGTTGCATGATAATTGCAAATTACTTTCTCCCCGATTCCGCAATTACCTACATAATTATTTGTCGAATATGAGAACATTCGTGTGAAAAATACCACGTTCGCCAACTAATCCCCCAACAGGTGGTGATGGTTTGGTGTTTTTTTTTTTCTTCACAATTTTGTTTACAACCGCGGAATTTCACTATTCATCTACTCTCTGTTTCCTGATTTCATGTTGGCTGGTATCTGTTACTTGCGCAAAAACTATCGAAGCGATCGGCTAAACAACGAACGGCATTTACATATATATATATTTATAACAAGCATTCGCTAGTATCGCCGCATCAGCGGGAAGGAAATGCGGTTCGCTCTCGGGTAAAAAAACGAAGTTCACGTAATCCTATTTATCGAAATAAGCGCATTACCATTAATTCGTTTCCGTTGCCGCGAGAACATTTCCCATCCAAGTTTTCACAAACCATCGAATATCATCAAGGAAATCTATCAGACACCTCGAATTCTCGTGGGGAAACAATTTTCGCCCAGTGATCCAAAATGACCGTCATTATACGTCAGATTTTACTTAGAATCCATTTCCATTTACAATGACCGTCATTTGAACGTTAGTATCACTTAAATTCAATTTCTACGCAAAGTAACGATATTTCATTGCTCAAGTAATGTGACACGAGAAGAAAAAGTCAAAGTATTTTGGTTCTAAAATGTGGTTAAATTTTGTTTTAGTCAAGTTTTAGCGATTTTTGAAAAATCATCGAGGATCTCGGCGATCAAATCGACCGAATACATCCTTCATTTAAGGAGGTTCGAGCGAATCTTCCGTAAAACGAATTTTCCAAGTTTAAGATTTGAAACTTAGCATACATATAAAGGAATATTTTATTGATGTATTCTCAAAATTTCAAAACGATCTACCGTTTACTTTATTAGAAAAATAGGTTTAAATATGACTTTTTTACAGTTCTTATGCACAGACTCTTATGGCTGACAAGCTACCGTCATGACTTTTTCTATTATTTTCTATATTATTTTCCCAAGTTTGAAGATTAAAAAATCACATGCAAAAAGTTGAATACTTTAAAAATATTATAACATTTTAACAATATACTATCACTGTTGTAATTATTTAAATAATTGAAGTTAAACTTTACTTCTTCATCTCGTTTATCGACAGTGATACATATTACTGAAAGTTTGGCAACGTCGCGGAAGCAGCTGAGAGAAAAGAAAAAGATAGAAATATAATGAAAAAGAGAGACGAGATGAGAAATTAATTTTTCTCGCTTTAAATTTTGAAATTGATGTTTCAGAAGTTCGAAAAATTTTAGTTCTTGAATAAATAAATAATATATTTGAAATCGTATTTTCGACTAAAAATTTTATATGATGATTATTACAAAACTATAATAATCTACATCAATATAGTAACATGGATATAACCTCAAATTAAAAAATAACATGAATTAATAATTACCTATGAAGTTGGAATTTTCTTTATCTTCTTTTCGAGCTTTATTGCTTTTTGTAATTTTATTTTTCCATTTCACTATATTTTTTTTACAAAATTTCCCTTTATATCTGCAGTTCATGTTTATCCAAATGCCATATGTATATACACATACACCGTTATATAAAAATACAACAGCGCGCTGTTGCCACATCTTTTTATCAAACCATATGAGTCAAAAATAACGAAGTTATTTCATTACTTTCTTCATTAAATAAGTAACACTTATCAATTTATTAACTTGTTATATTATTCTAAATTAAAATAATGAATTTTTATTAATATTTGAAGAATTAAATAAACAAAAAAATTCAAGCACTGCTTTGACTCATTAGTTTCGCTCGAACTTCCTTAACTGGAATCAGCAATTAAATTTATAACGCAAACACAACAATTCGTTGACCGCCGGAACAATAAATATTTGTCAATTTTCAAAGAATTTTGAAAATATTTTTTTACTCTACAGTAAAAAAAACTTAAAAAAATGATTTTCCAAAAAACATTCAATATTCCCGAGTTACTTTGATTCATGATCTTTCACAACTATTTCACAAATTTTCACACTTCTGGTAATCATCATTATCATCATCATCATCATCATCATCATCATCATCATCATCATCATTATGTATCTTCTGCATCGGGATTCAGAATTAATTCCCATCAACTGTTGCCGCGCCTATCCAAATTCGCTCTCGTATGGATATGAAATCGCGAGGCGCACGAGTAAATCAGATCGTTAATGGAATGAAAGATAAAACCGGCGCGAAACCGCGAATGATTCTCTCTCGGACGGGTCGGTGAGAATAGCGTGTTCGTCGAGTGAAATTTATCCGGTGTACCGATGCCCGCGAGCTCGGGGGCGAATTCACGGGCCTCAAGCAAACGACAGATTGGTAAATTGTGCAACGGCCGCTCGTGTGGTTTTCGATCTCTTTGGGATTGAAAAGAGACACGGGAGAAAGGTTCGTGTGTTGTTACGTCGTTGTAAATAAAGATGCCCCCCTTTTCAGTTATCTCTGTCGCTCAACTTCTTCCTCACTCTTTCACTCTTTCACTTCGCCACGCTATATAGATACATAACAAGCTGGTCCCGCTACTTTTGTTTCTTTTTCTTTCTCTTTCATTGCAAGAGACACGAGAGTTTTCGAGTTGGCAACAAACCGAGCGAACATATACACGAATACTCTCGCGAGACCTCCAACAGGTTTTTTGTTTCTGTGGTTCTCCACCCTCGTCATTGAACGTGTGTTTACCAAGACGCTGAGTCAGCATCACTTTTTTTTTCATCCATCATCGCAATCGGTGGCGGCACCGTTCATTTTTCCTTCGACCTCTTGTCGGCCGCAAGGACGCTCGAGGACGCTCGCGAAGGAATAAGTCTTTTGCAAACGCCCGGGAATGTGCAATATTCGAAGAAACGAAAGAAAACAAAAATCAGTCAGAATAATTTCACGACGTAACGAAGATTTGGGACAAAAGAATGGTAACACTTGCGAATAATTATTCGTAATTATTTTATTAGCAAATTCTCAAAGATTTCTCTCATTCTTGCGCATTGGCGGTGGTGAGTATAACAAAAAATAGTTACAAATACTCGTTACGTGTACGGTAATAATTTCAAATTAGGAATAATTATTCGTAAAACGTAATTTTCAACGTTTGCCGAATAATTGCCCGTGCCTATTTTAGAGAGAAAGCAATTTTTTTTGTTTTTGTTTTTTTTCCTTTTTCTTAAATAAGCTTTGTGTGCTCGAATTGTGCAACTCAGTAGTTGGTTAATTATTCCAATTACGGAATTAACGACGAGCGCAACAAGAGACATTAAAGTCGGTTACTCGCTGATCGTTTGTGAATTCCGAAACTATCGTAAAATATTAGTTAATGCGAGAGGGTGAAATGTAAGAATAGACGGACGAAAAGGAGCGTTGTATCTCGGGTGAGCGAGCATTTGCGGTAGCTTTGCACACAACAGAGCACCCACCTTACTTCCTGTACAATTAGTCACGGCAACGTAACGACACGCTACAATCATTAATATAATATCTGCATTATGGCCTTCTCACGAATTTGCGCCAGCAACGATAGACACAAGTATATAGCGTATAATACATTTATTGTACATAGAGGCTGTCCCAAAACTAGCACGTCAGAGTGACACGGGGATTAGTTTCGGCTCTGGACCTATCAGAATAAACAAATATGACCTCGGTAAAAGTCTCATGGTTTTCGAGAAAAATCGTTTTTTTTTTATTAATATTTCCGAACATCACTACCCAGTATTTGTTATTTTACTACCATTGCTATGAAAGTTCAAATCGTAAGCAACTCAAAGTTCAAATTCACACCAAATCCTAAAGTGGTCAAAAATACAAACGAAAACAGCGAGATAACAAGTATAGCAATTTTCAGAAGAATCGTCTTTTTTTAATTTTCCGAACAATCGCTCTTCTTGTTATCTCGCTGTTTTCGTTTGTGCTTCTGACCACTTTAGGATTTGATGTGAATGTGGACTTTGACTCGCTTGAGATTTGAACTTTCGTAGCAACGGTAGCGGAATAACAAGTACTGAATAGAGATTTTCCGAGATATCAAAAAAGACGATTTTTCTCGAAAACCATGAGACTTTTACCGAGTCATATTCGTCATATTCGTTATCATATTCGTCATATTTGTTTATTCTGATAGGTCCGGAGCCAATCTAACCCCCGTGTCACTTTGACCTGCTAGTTTTGGGACACCCTGTACACACATTGCGTTAATATAGGAAAGAACTATTAGACCGCGAGCACGAGGCAACCGTGCGTAGAAATTCCATGTCCGCTCTTGTATCAGAGGCTGCAGGAACAGCAAATAGGTGGAGTAGAACATCAACTTTTCTGCTGGGTATAAATTTGAAAAAAAATCAGTTCGATACGACGTGAATTATCGGCTGATTCACCCGCGAGTGTTGCGGAGACAGGAATCCGGCACTATTTCAATGAAAAATCTATTTAAAGTACTTTTTTTCATCTGAATAATTATAAATAATTCAAATCAATATAATTTAATGAAATCAAAAATATTCATATTCATTATAAAAAAAAAAATGATTATGAAACCAAATGCGTGATTGAACCGGTGGCTCGTTACCGTAAAGATTCTACTTCCCAAGATTTGGTCCATTATGCGTATAAAGATGATGAACAATAACTGTAAATGGTTAAAAAAAAAAGTGAATTTATTGATAACACAGCTAATTAAACGATTGATGATACTCGACTGGTTCATTGATGATGGACAAGATTCGTGAGCTCCGTCGATAAAATTGGTTTCACCAATGGACCTCGTACTTTCGAATGTGTAGCAAATTTTCTGTAACTTATTATTTGAATCGGTCTTCCTTCAGGGGGGAAATAGGGTTAGGACAGCGTTTTCTCAATGATTTTCATGAATTTTTTTATAGCATAAAAAATGAATATAATTTATTGAAACTTTGAGAATATTTTATACATATATTTAAGTATATACTATAAAATTTTTGAAGAATTTCCTTGAAAAACACCGAAGATATTAGCGACCCCATATTGCAGGTCACAATCAGACTCAGCATTTTTCGTACATTCTGGAAGCCGCAATTTTCATCTGAAATCAAACGAGGTTGGAATTTACTTTTATTATATGTCTCTCTTCTATATGAACCTAAATGCTATCAAAAAAATAGAAAATTGAATTTTTTACAGAGGTCAAAACAAAAAAGCATGATTTTTTGTCATTTTTTACAACTTTATTTGCAAAAAAAAACTATTTTAAATAATGATAATATTACGATTTTAGGTTCATATAGAGCGCAATACTATGAAGAAAGTAACTGCCAATTTTCAAAATGATTGGTTGAAAACTTTTCAAACTAGCGTGTACGCATGTTCAAAAAAAGTCGTTTTCAGATAAACGCGTTTGAAAAAATAGTACCAAGAAAAACAAGCAAGATGGGGTCGTTAATATCTTCGTTGTTTTTCAAGGAAATTCTTCAAAAAATTCTTCAAATTTTTATAGTATATACTTAAATATATGTATAAAATATTCTCAAAGTTTCAATAAATTATATTAATTTTTTATACTATAAGAAAATTCATGAAAATCATTGAGAAAACGCCGTCCTAACCCTGTTTCCTCCCTTAATGGCTTATAACAATAGAACGAGTCGGAATTTTCATTTAAAATTTTGGGAACATATTTTTCAATAGTTTCACTAACAATTTATGAAATTTAAAAAAAATCGATTTTTTGAACCGTCTAACCCTATTTCCCCCCTTAAGTGGTCCCAATGATGACATTTCTCCACTATTCGGAATTATTCATAATTAGTCAGTAGAACGTCATCACTTTTATGTTTTGTCGTTCGAACGGTCCCGATCTCTGTGCTCACCATCTATATCCCGGTGATTAAGGAATACAAGGTCCGATCTTGTTCGGTTACGTTAGAAATGTTACCGTCGATGGGTCTCTCTTTTTCGATCGATCAAAAGACCCGCGCGTCTAATGAGGTCACTAGAGATCGTAAATAAGTGAAATTGAGCTTCAACGCGTTCTTGCCGCAAATTGCGACAAATCACTTTTTAGTGTGCACTTAGTATCCGCCCGTGAATTAGACAATTGTCAATTTTGTCACTCATCCAAATAAATATTTATATTCGCCTCGATATCTTGAAGCATTTTTTTTTTTTTTCATGAGTGGTTTGAGATTTAGGGCAAATGTTCAGGAAATTTAGTGAAAAGTCCTTTATTAATTCTGCGTATCTTAAGATTTTCATTTTTTTAAATCTCGAAACCACAGAGGACTCAAGAAAAATTTGAGAAATTTTCGGTGAGCTGCTAGGAGGTGGAAGGAACGTTTTAACTAGCGGCCTCAATGGTCGCCTCATTCTCGCGAGTCCAAGATCCTAAGGCACCGCGGTAAACATACCTGGTACACCACTTACACTCACTTTCCCCTTCGTTCGTTCCGGCATATAAAGACTTTCTTCGCTCTCGCGCATTCGCCCATTCCCCGTTAGAGCGAGTAAACGATCGCGAGAGCTTCGAGCAATCGAAGACTATGCGCGGGTTCATTCGAAAAAAAAACAACTGTGCGCACGCATGCAGAGGGGAAAGGGAAAGTAACGGGTATATGGATATGTGTATCTCTTTGGTGCTGAAAGCGTCCGTGTATATATATATATATACGCATATATCATATTGGCATAAAGTAATTCGTGGCAAAACTGTAGATAATACATACCGAACGTATGTTGTGATCGGACACCGGAAATGGCTTAGCATTGCCGGAGGGAAGGACGCCGAATATGGGACACAATCGCGCGACCAGTAACCCCCTTCACGCGCGACTAAAGCGACGCCACGAATGTTTACACTTTCGAGGCAGAATTCGATTTTCCACCGAAGCAGAAAGTTGAATTTACTTTAATTTACATTATATTTTTATATTTATCCATTTATTTATTTAATATTCACTATATTACTATACCAACCTGCATACCATTGTATGTTTATCTTTTTTTTTTTACTTGTAGTTCCGTGAAACCATTGACCTCTCTGCAGTTTAACCGAATTCAGCAAACCGGAAGGTTCCGAAATTTGTTACATTGATCTCGAACCGAATGAACCTGAAAAACCCTCAGAAAGCTCCTTCTGTTGAAATCCAATTAATTTCTCGTTCATTTCCAGTAATATAAATTCCACCATTTAGAATTTTGGTACTCTTACGTTGAATTCAAAATGAACGACCACAAAAATCCTCAAATAAAACAATTAGTTCAAATCAAATGATCCGCTGATTTATGGTCGCTCATATTGAATCCGCCATGTTTTATTTCAATATTAAGTGAGTCGTAATGAACATTCAAGCGTAAGGATTGAATTATTTATTGTTCCAAAGTGCTGTTTAAAATTGTCACGCCGAATATTAACTAGGTGAAAAATCTGCAGGTACCAATTTTCATTGAAATCGAATACTTTCGTTATAAAATTTTTTTTATTAGTTCTACCAAAAAAAAATTGTTTATTGTGTTATCTCCCATATTACCGCTCGTTAATTTTCCATGTAATGGCGTGCGAAATTGAGTCGAGTACTGAGTAAAAGTTCGGCAGAGTTTCTCGATTAATTAATACATTGGATAAACGATCGGATAAATAAATAATGAGTATCATTTCAATATAACGAATGTCTCCCTCTACCCTTTTTTTCCCCCAATGGCACATGTAACAAATATATGTACATATATATATACGCGACAACCGCCGAGGGTAATATATAGTGACGCGAAGCCGCGTGTGTGTACAAGAACGACGCCATCAGGTCGACCCGATTACGCTCTCGCTTTCGAAATGGTAATTATTTAATACGAAGCGTAAAGAGAACGGGTATATGCGACAGGACTCACGCACGAGAGTCACGAGATACGAGGTCTGTTCAAAAAGTATCGCGAATTTTGCATTTCCGCGGGCTACGTATATTCGATTTTCGATTTTTTTGTGGCGCTACGTTGGTACTCGTGTCCCTCGCTTATGCTGAAAAAATCGGCCATTTTCAATGTTTAGTTAATTGTTGACGATTTTTGCCTATTCCAAAAAATGGATCAAAGAATCTGTATGAAATTTTGTGTGCAAAAAAAAATTAAGTGAGCGGACGCATTCCGAATGTTGACTGTGGCATATGGTGAAGCTACCTTGGACCAAAGCAACGTTTATCGGTGGTGGAAAATGTTCTCAGAGGGCCGAGAAGATGCGAACAACGAGATGCGTTCCGGACGCCCGAGCACATCAACAACAGACGAAAACATTGATGAAGCAAAGAAAATAATATTGGCCAATCGTCGAATCCAAAGCCAAGCCAAAACACGTCTAACCAAAACAGCTGTCAACAATTAACTAAACATTCAAAATGTCCGATTTTTTCAGCATAAGTGAGGGACATGAGTATTAGGGTGGTTCTTAATTTGGTGATGTTGGAAATTCTTTAGTATTGTTCCTCAAAAGTAATCAACATATCTAGAAAAAAAATTGGGCGCAAGCGGAACTTTGTCCAATAATTCTAACCCACCCCACCGAGCTGTCGAATTTTTATATGAAAAAATGCATGCATTCAAAATTTTGTTAAGAAAATTGTTTATTATTTCAAAACTATTTATGATAAAAGAATTTTATATAACTTTTTTGTAGGAAATATAATGCTCTACAAAAAAGGTATCTTGTAAAATTCTCGTGAATCTAATATTTATCACGTAATTAGCAAAAAACTGTCATCATTTATTCCAAAAGTCGATCATTATGGTCAAAACAGGAGTTTGACGTCGAATAGCTGCAATTTATTTTTCGTATGTATATAACAATACGTACGTATGTACATACGTACGTATATACATACGTACGTATGTGTATGATTATGAAGAAATACGTAGCGCACTCAACAATGAAATGTAAACAATATTCAAATTTTCGATTTTATCAATTTTATTGTGAATTATAATGAATGATGTCATATATTTTAAAAATCAACTTACAATAATGAATTACATCGGTTGGAGCAAAGTTGCTTTGTTAATATCAGGATATTTTTTTAAATATTCTTCAATTATTTGTACAATGAATTGTTTCTGATCTTCATCATAAGTGAGACGATCATTGTACTCTGTAATAAGTTTCACTCCTCTTCCTGCAACATCGTTAACCACTTTAATCCCTTTAACTATTTTTAAGCCTTGTAAATAATTTTCATTAGAAATCCACTCGCTCACATCGATATCAAAAAATGAGGAGTTGATTTCAAATCTATCGAAAAAAGCCATCGATTTGGAACTGATAAAGAAATCAATGTCCTTATCGATCAAAGAAGAAAAATTTATCATGAACGATAATAAAATTGATAACATCGAAAATTTAAATATCGTTCACATACTGTTATTGAGTGCACAACGTATCTCTTAATATTTCTAATTGCATATGAAGAATACATTGCAGTTTTTCGACGTCAAATTCCTGTTTTGTCCATAATGATGGACTTTCGGAATAAATGATGACAGTTTTTTGCTAATAACGTGATAAATATTAGATTCACAAGAATTTTACAAGATACTTTTTTTATAGAGCATTTAATTTCCTATAAAAACACAATATAAAATTTTTTTATCATGAATAGTTTTGAAATAATAAACAATTTTCTTAACAAAATTTTGAATGCATGCATTTTTTCATATAAAAATTCGACAGCTCGGTGGGGTGGGTTAGAATTATTGGACAGAGTTCCGCTTGCGCCCAATTTTTTTTCTGGATATGTTGATTACTTTCAAGGAACAATACCAAAGAATTTCCAACATCACCAAATTAAGAATCACCCTAATGAGTATCAGCCTAACGCCACAAAAAAATCGAAAATCGATTATACGTAGCCCGTGGAAATTCAAAACTCGCGATACTTTTTGAACAGACCTCGTATATATCCCTCTGCGTACGAAGAAATCCCCCCTCTCTCTCCGCCGCAGTCAACGTCACAACACACTTTTACATTATGTTATTGCGCGCGTGGGGCCCAACACGTTTCCGCAGCTTCCTTTCGATCTTTAACGATGATACGGGATAGCAATTCGAGCACCGGGGCATGGCAAAACTCGCATACCACAGGGAGATCTCCTCTCGCGTAACACACTTTCGTCGCGGACTCGTTGGCGCCACTACATGACAACGGTCGCCTCGGGGGGGGGGGGGGGGGGGGGGGGGGCTATCGCAAAATCGGAATTCAAAGCGTCACATTTTTTTTTTTTTTTCTTTCCATAATCCTACGATTATGGAAACGGTGTCAAATAAATCCTATTAATTAGAATTAAACTAGTAGTTTAGAGAACGGATTTCACACGGGTATCATGTCAAAATTCCTTAATGTTTACGTTAAAATTTGATATCTCTACGATTTGGGAAAAATCAGGGAATTACATTCGTTAGAAAATTTGTATTATGTATACGGCTAGCAAAACGACTTTGGGTTGTATAATTTCGAATATCAATTATTCATAAATTTCATTTCAATTGGCATATCTAAGAACAAATATTTTCTGATTAGCTTCTTTGTATATTTCATATATTTCCACAATGATTTCTTTTCCACCTAAACATAAACTCATTTTTGTTAAAATGGAATCATATTTCTGGTGTTTGATCAAACACGTTGATTCCGTCATCTTTAGTATTGACATTTTTACATTAAATTCGAAATCAATGACCTCAATAAACCGTAGTATCAATTTTCATCGAAACAGACATTTTGAAACGTCGTACAATTTTATTTTCCTCAAGTTAATGCCTCTTTCCAGCTGAGTGCTCAAAGCTTTCCAAAGTTACGTGAAAATCGGTTCACGCATTATTCTACAATCGCCGAACAAACAATCGATCAGACCAAACAGAAAATATCGTAAATTTAAACTTGACTTAAACTTTACCATCGATGAAAATGTTTGCTCAATGCTCGCGATTCTTCGGAGAGCGATTAAAAATTGACCGTCAAAAAATGTTCGAAGCTTCGAAAGATTTCGTGAAAAAAAATTAATATTATTAGTGAGAAAAATTAGAATTTGCCGAACTTTTGGATCACGCATCAACCATTGACTCAATCGATCGAGAACATGTTTTTTCTTAGACTTCATTTGAACGTGATGATGACAATCGGTTGCGACCTTCGACGACCAACAGTACGAACCTGATTCGAATACGAATTCAAAGCCTCCGGGCACATTGTCGCGTGTGGTGTATGCCTTAACTGTTATGTGTGTGCTTGTAAAAAAAAAACACTTTATACCGAGTCGATTGCAACGGAGGATATATATGTACTAAACATTGGGCAATGTATCTCGATGGATCGGTAAGGGTGCGCAAGATATATTTGTGCCACATTGCAGAAGACAGCGATACAGACATGTCCATGTGAGGAACGAACTGTGAAGCTAACCGGCAAAGTTTACTGTTGCATAAGTATTAATTAATTAATTATTGCGAAAAAAAAATTATAAATTTTGTATAATTAAACTTAAGTACAGAAGGAAATTATTTGTACATAATATTTATTTTTAGTATATACATTTTGCACAGTTTTAAGAACAATAATTCATAGTTCCATTATTTCGATATTAACGTTATTTATTAATTTGTTTTTTAATTCAATGGTTTCTCATTTTGTCAATATTTCATTCGCTACTGGAGTTTAAAAAATCGGCGAAGTCTTTACGGACAAATTGACGGATAAGTGCAGACAAACGTTGAACAGAATCGCGGTTCTACAGATCCTGTCACCGAGCAAACTGACACGAGCATACGAATATTTCGCGACAAAACGAATATCCTCACGACAAAACTGTTCCTGAATAAAATTGTAACAATTGAAACTGTCACTGCACAAGATTTTCACCACTCAACTCTCCCAGGTCTCTATTGTACACAGCAAAATCGTCACAAACAAAACTCTTATCGTCTAAACTGTCACTGTCTAAACCATCGCCATCTAAACTGGTTACAGTTTTATTCAGGAACAGTTGTGTCGTGAGAATATTGCGAAATATTCGTACATACGCTCATGTCCACTCAGGATCTGTGGAACAGCGTTTCTGCCAATAATTCATAGTTCCATTATTTCGATATTACAGTTAGTTATTATTTTTTTAATTCAATGGTTTATCAATAATCAATCTTTCACTCACTACTGGAGTTTAGAAAATCGGCGATTTTTTACGGACAAATGACGAAAAAGTAGCGTCAATTGTTCGTACGTTTCTCTCCACCATGGCACGTTGACACATTTATTGACGAGTCGTAAACGGGCGATAAGGTGACCCAAGTGAACGTACCATAAACCACTAAGTGTTCTTGCATAACGCACGATCCTATATATGACGTTTACGACCGTTCGAGTACGTATCTGTACGGAGAAGCCGAGAACGTTCGGAAAATTGCACCACCGTGCAAAGAACTTTTCAAGAAACGTACTCTCATTATCTCAGAGACAATGGTAACCATTTTTTTCATTTTTTATTTCTCTTAATCACTCAAAGTGCCACGCACATATGTACGCATCCTATGTACACATGCCGATACTTTGTCCTAGATTTTGTCAAACAAAGTACATGTTATCACGTAGCATGTTATTAGTATGTCAGTGAACGATTCGTCATGATGCAATTCATTTGTCTAGTTGGCCCACGCGTAGTATATTTGCTAAATGGTCATATATTTGCTAAATGTCTGAGTATATAGTATAATGTAGAAATACCGAAAAATCAAACGAAATGTAAGAAAAACTTTGTCGACAAATTACATAAAATTATTGCAAGTTATTGGAATGTAATCTTTTTCATTTTTTATACGTTTTCACATTGACTTTTTGTACATTAGACAAAAACTCTGTCGGTTTATAATTAACGGAAAATTTCCGGGTCGGAAAACAAAATAGACAAACAATTTTTTTTATCAGACGTAAATACAAAAATTGAATAACTTAAAAAAAAAACCATTTATCGGGAACACCATTGTTTTACACATCTTTTTTCGCAGTGCACGATTTACCTCAACATAGAGACCAATCTGTACAACATAATACAAACTCGTACGATTGCATCATCGTCAGATTCTCATGTGACAACGTGCCTGATCTTGTGAGACTTCCTGGTTGGTTGACAATCCCGTTTATTACATCCCAGAACAGTGACAATTTCGGGCTCTCTCTCTCTCTCTCTCTTTGTCTCTGGTGTGTCGTCTAACATAAATCCTTTCAACCAGTTAATTCGTGTGCGGTCGCGTACGTTCTCTAACGTACAAACTCGTAATTTATGATAATTGACCCTAACACAGAGCGTAGATCGTGGGTGTGCACTTAAAATCAGGGATTTCAACGAAATTCCATCACACGGTCTTCTTTATTTCACGTCGTAAAACGTGCTAAGTGGGAAAACAAAAATATCTAAGAGTGAAACAAAAACGAATATATAAGAAAATAAGAGTGAAATAAAAACGATTATTTTTGCGTTTAATAAAATGTGACAAAAAGGGGTTGAAGATTTTACTTTTATTAGTTTTATCGATATTTGTGGAACAATCGAACGATGAATTTAGAAAGAGGAATTGAAGATACAATTTAAAATCACAACTTCTGTCTCTGGATTCATTTATTTTCCGTTTCATTGCCAGAGCTATTTTAATATTAATAGTTACGAACTCTCTATGATTTTTGTTCATTCGTAAACGTTATAACGTATTGGATATTACACGAGCTGCTCCACGGTCATTTTAATGATTATAAATTTCCTCCGGTTATTATTCATTCGTCAATGTCGTTGACTTAGAGCACGTACACATACATTCTTTTCCCTGTGTGTGTATATATGTTAGTTGTGTTTGTTTCCTACCTGCGCTCACTCGAGTGAATCGACGTTAAACGTTGAACGACAAAATAATTAATATCTGCGTTGACTTCGTGCATCAACAAAAACTTGTCATTATCGCCGGTGGTAAGTGAAACTTGTACGATTACATACGATATATCAAGAGACGCGGCAGCGTCTTGACGCCGAGTATAAAAAAGAAGTTTTTAATACGATATACTGTGATTAACGCTACTCCTGAAAAACATTGTGGCAAGTTTATCGAAGAACTAGCTGTTAAATACCCATGTACAATATCAACTGAGAAAATTCATTCGCGAGTATCGAAAAAATTGAAAAATAGAATTATGTGAAAACAAAATTGGAAACGGAAGCGGAAGTTACAGCGATGTCTATCGACTGGATAAATTTTTTCTTCACGATATTTCAATGGTACTAAAGAATGAAAGTAACTATGAATAACTATTGTGAAAAATAATGTATTACAACTTTTTCTTCTAGTACAAATAAATAACGTTATTAATGCATTGGATTTTTTTGTTAATTTTGTTGAAAAAATTGTTTGAAATGATACCAGAGTGATTTATTCGAGTTCGTCCTCCGGCTTGTATTATAACTTTTTCTTTGAGTACAAATAAATAACGTTATTAATGCATTGGATTTTTTTTTTAATTTTGTTGAAAAAAATTGTTTGGAGTGGAATAATTTTGAAAAATGCCACCGTCTTTACGTTTTTTTTTAAATATTTTATTCATTGTCTCTTTGTCACTTTTTATTTCTTCAACTTGTAAAAACATCGCTCGGACGATCGGTATACATACCGCGAACGCACTGAAACACTCCCAATGAAGAAAGTGAAATACACCACTCACGGTTAAAGAAACTCCCCACGGGAGAGATTTACATCTTACTGTGAAAAAAAGAAAGATCGAGGAACATACTCTCTTGATATATTCTATCTCATGCTGGTCAGTTTTACCCTGTCCATTAACTATCTCTCTCTCTCTCTCTCTGATTCACTATTCGCAAAAAGTGATGGCAATCACAATGTGAGGACATGCATCCCGCTGTATTTACGTGATGTGTACAAATGGAAAACCCTTTCAACGCGCGACATTATATTTGCGCGTAATTTAACAAATATTTCTGTACGAGCAAAAAAATAAACGTTTGCAACTGTTTTCCGAAAAAATATGAAAAAATCGTGAAACGATAATTGGAAAAGAATAAAAATTTTGTTTCATTTGTAATTACTATTTATTTATCGCCGACAATTACAATTTTTTAATCACGCATAACTTGAAATTGCGCCTTCTGTGACGATTATTAATATTCTCCTCTATATGTTTATAATAATTGTTGAAAAATAAATAAATTATTTTCAATGGTTCATCGTTGCGATAGTAGACAAAAATAAGAATGTGCAAAATATAACTTTTTGATATTTTTCCTTGACCGATGTTCAATGTTCAATGGTCGAAAAATATTTGGAAATAATTAAGGAGTCCTAAGTATACTAAACTATATCTGTAATATTGAACTTTCTTTTAGAATCAACATTAGATTACAACATGCGGATAAACAGTTTCATAAATCCGTCATGTCAGGTATTTGCCGTTAGTCGAGTCAATCGAGACGAGAAAGTACGTTAGATTTATAAGTATAGTTACATTGTCAACAACGAAGTGTTTTTTATTTTATTTTTTTCATTCGAGGACGAACGAGCGCCGATTGAAATTTTGCAAGCCGATTATTTAGACACTTGAGGTAAATTATGGTATTTAGTATAAGTTGCGCGTGCTTCCTCACATCATAATCATGGATTATTATTAGATTCAACCGTTGTTGCTCCGCATAGCCTCATAAGGAAGAAGGAAAAGAGCAATTTGATGCCTTGTTACAGGTACTTTTTTTGCGAATATCATTACAGTACGGAAAAACTTTAGAATAAAAATTGTTAATTCCTCTCACAGTGTGACGTCCATCGGGAATTTTGTAAAATTGTAAATCTTTAACTGGCCCAGCTCTACGCCACTATCTTCAGAATAAAATTCTCCAGTCATCTCATCTCATTATTAACCATATTTAAAATAAAACATTTTTAAGGGAATATTAAGGGGTTTGGGCCATGGTAGCGCGTGCAAAATAATGTGCACATTCAACAATTTTTTTTTGTATGAAAAAGTGATTTATTTATAAAACTAATTACACATCTATTTAGTATAAATATCGAGCTAATAAAAAATATTTTTTTTTTATTTCATTGTTATACAAAATGGTCGACTACTGCTGTTTGCTTTTGTTATCTTTTTTCCACGGCGTGACATTTGGCATCCACAATTTTTAACAAAAAAATAATAATTCTCGTTAATCTACATCGGAATACCTGGAGAAGTACGTACGGAATTTGAAAAATATTGTTTTACTCGAATATTGTAGGCATTTGAACTTGAACGGTGAATTTCCAGTGAAAAATTTCGTATAAAACAAAAAATGACAAGTGTTTTGATTAATCAGAAATTACGTACGTACTTCACCGCGGGATGCAATTAGAAACATAATTGAAAAATTTCACGTCAATCGGGTTGAAATTGTCAAAGTTATTTATCACGCGGTGCGCTCGGGTGCTGTATGACCGTGTCAGAGATGGGCTTACATTATAAGCTCAAAGTCGGTGAAAAAAAAAAAAAACTAATTCCTACCTTAATTTAACTTAACTTATTTTTATCATGATAGAGCATCGTTTAAGTGAACAAAAAACATCAATTTTTTGACAATTCTACCGTGGCCATAGCCATTAAACGTTAAAAGGAAATAAACATTTAGGGAATTTTATTTTATTTTTCAATAAATTGCAATATCACGAATACGGAACAAAATTCCATAAATGTTAATTTTCTTTCGAGGAATATTAAAATAGACAAATGTATTTGAATACGGATGACATTTGAGAGTAACCCCTTCGAAATTAAAAATTCTTTAAGCCTCGGAGGCATTTCCTTTCATTAGAAAGTACGCTCGATGTTAATGATAAATACTTAAAGAAATATGAAGAGAAAAGAAGGGATGAAACGTAATTTCTTAGCGAGCACATTGTGAATTTCGTGGAATTTTTTTCCACAGAATCTCTACCTCGTGCACGGCGTTCTCTGACTCAATTGTGAAGACCTGAATATATTATCGTGGTGTGAAAACTGTTTTTTTTTTGTTTCTTCCATTCTCGACGGTATTATTGATAAAGTATTCCGGTTGAGTAACGACGAAACATTCGAGCTATGACGTTTTTTTGCAAACGTAACAGTCATTACGAAACACGTTTGTATATAAACAAGGCATATAATGTGATATTACACAAATTGGACCCCTGACCAGAGGTAAACTATAATTCGAAGGTCAGGATTATAAAATGTATCCCCACCGGAGCTGAAATGTATGGAGAACAGAGTGTGATCGGTGTCGCTCGATTTTCTCGAAGTTTGTTGTGTGGATCGTTAAATCCGGTCATCACGCACACCTTGGGTTACAGTCGCGTCTCGACTCTCCACGAATTCTTTGCCGGTCTTTCGCTTTCGAACATTTAGTCACGAGTTGTTGTTCGCCCGCGTACGATCGCAACCCGTTCGTCAGCTGTAAAACGCGCCTTTTTTTTTTCGAACATCGCTTCGAAACGAACGGGATTATTGTTTGGTGACAAAATTGATGAAATTTTTGGTAACAGCTGGATTAAAAAAAAAAAAAAACTTCAAATACCGTTATCGAACAAAAATTGTTTGGAATTCTGCTATTCAAAAAAATATACAAGTTTCTACGGTGCTGGAGAATTTTACGAGTGAAAAACGTACAGAAATCTTTTTCGTAGGTTTCACTATAATTTCGTTTATATAAAATGATTTTTTGTTTGTTTGTAATAAACTTTAATTTCAGTAATTCGTGATATTCGTTAACATCACGAATTTTGAATAGTGTTGTAAAAATCTTGGATTCAACGTGAATTTTTGTTCACGTTGAAGAGTACGTGTGTTGATCCAGAGCATATTTTAAAATCTCTATTGACGAAACAAACATTTTTTTGTCTCTATTTTTAATAAGGAAATTGTGTTTCTTTTTAATTCCTGTGTTTAAAGGATGAGGTGGAGCGGTTCGAGAAAGGAGCGAGTAGCCGAGAGCGAAACGGCTCTGATCTTGCTTCTGGTCGCATTGGCTCCTGTTATTTGTACCGCGGGGATTCTCGATCCTTGGCAATGGGCACGGAGTGATCGGATCGAAGTTAACATCCCCTGGCTACCCTGTAATTATATACAAGATTATTCACAATTTTTGCTCAAATTTCGTCGAATTTAAATAACAAAGCACAAACTAAAATGTCAAAGCGTTAAATCAAAAATAGAAAAAACATAAAAAAAAAAATAAATAAGAATTTTTTAATTCAATGTAAATGACAAAAAAATTAGCCGGAAATTATTGTTTTTTTTTAACTTTATAGTGACGTTATATTTCACAGTTGAAAACGAGACTCGTTGCTACGGCGAATTGGGCTGCCTTAACATCACCAGAAATTGGTACCACCTCATCCACAGACCACTGAACGTATTTCCTCTGCCACGCGAAGTCATCAATACCAGATTTATTCTCTACACGCACGACAATCCCACAGAAGTAAGCCGAGTTACTTTAGTAACGAAAAAACAATCATAATTTGGAAGAAATCTTCTATATGCTTTTTGCGACAAAAAACACAGTATGATCGACAATTAGAACTCAAATTTCCTAAAAATACAGGCCAAAAAAACTGAATCTATATCGAAAGACAAAAAAAAAGACGATTTACAATGACTTTTAATCGGAATTTTATAAATTGTATTTTTATCTAAAAAAAAAAGAGTTTCGTATAAAAGTCATTAATTTGAAAAAAAAAACTATTTTCCTACAAGTGTCCTTTAAAATGAACTAAGAGCATAATGATGAAGCAAAAGTTGCTCTATTTTTTTACCTCAATTCAATTTTCGCTCATTTTTTTTCATCAAATTTTCGCTCGCTAATTCACCGTCTTATCTTCCTTATCAATCGTTCGTCTCGCGAAACCGTTCGCGAATTTATAATTAGCCCGTTCGAATAAAAAGTCTTTAATTGCACACGGTCGGCTCGTGTTTCATTTAAAACTACATTGTAACACTCATTAACGATGTAACAAAACTTTTCCTCGAATTTCCATTTCCCGGTTATTAATGTTTCACACTTATATTTCATAAAAAAATGCAGGAAATTTATAATCTATTTTTTCAATCATAACAACGCTTCACGAAGTAAGGAAGTACTTTGTAAATTTGCTGTATGCGTAATTCATAAAGCACTTCAGCGTGTGAGGAAGTGTTTCGTAAATTTTCTAACGTACGAATGATTACGTTCGTATACAAAGATTTTTTCATTCTTTCGCAATTTATCAACAGGGACAAATACTCATAGTGGCCAAGGAGAAATCTATCAAACGTTCGAATTTCGATTCAAAGAGACAAACGAAATTTATCATTCACGGTTTCATCGACACGCCTCTGAGCAACTGGGTGAAGGTGGGTAATTTTGGTGACGCGTGATAAGCGTTAATTTGGATTCTCACGAAAAATACAATGATAATGACATTGAGAATTGGTTGTTTTTTTTCGACTTACGTAGGAAATGAGAAATGAATTGCTCAAGCACGGTGATTACAACGTGATTATCGTAGACTGGGCGGGCGGAAGCCTTCCACTTTATACCCAAGCTACTGCCAATACCCGACTTGTGGGCATGGAAATAGCCCACTTGATCAAGCATCTACAGGTAAAAATCTGTCTTAAAAAATTATTTACAATCACTTTCTCAGAATAATAATAAATAACTAATGAACCAAATAACGAAATCCCGTTCTAAATCGTTTTTCAATTAATTCTTCGTTAAACTGTTACTTTAATACTAAACTTGATAAATTGTATAAAAGAAAATTAGATTGGACCAACAAAAAATGATGGGATCAGTATAGCCAAGAAATGATCTGATTTTTATGAAAATTTTTGATACCCGAGGGTTTTTGTGGTCGTGGATTTTGAATTCAACGTACAAATTTCCGAATATGCGATGGTTGCAACGAGTGAGATCTTCTATTCCCCGAATTACCATAGCTCAATAAAATGTTAATATTCATAGAAAAACTTTAGAATAAAAATTGCTAATTCCTCTCATGGCGTGACGTACGAGGTCTGTTAAAAAAGTATCGCGAATATTGAATTTCCGCCGGCTACGTACCTTCGATTTTCGATTTTTTTGTGGCGTCAGGTTGGTACTCATGTCCCTCACTTATGCTGAAAAAATCGGCCACTTTGAATGTTTAGTTAAATGTTGACAGCTGTTTTGGTTAGACGTGTTTTGGCTTGTCTTCGATTGTTGCCTATTCCAAAAAAGCACCTTCCATTGCGATGATTAAGCTTTGGTTTCCACGTCATAACCATAAACCCATGATTCGTCACCAGTTATGACCCTCTGGAGCAAATTTGGGTCGTCGCGGACCGAGTCCAACAGATCCTTAGCAATGTTAACGCGACACTGTTTTTGTTCGAAATTGAGCAATTTTGGCACTAATTTCGCGGCAACCCGTCTCATGCCGAAATCATTGGTAAAAATCGAATAGCACGAGCCAATCGATATGTTTAGTTGCTCAGCAACTTCTCTAACGGTGATTCGACGATTGGCCAATATTATTTTATTCACTTCATCAATGTTTTCGTCTGTTGTTGATGTGCTCGGGCGCCCGGAACGCATTTCGTTGTTCACATCTTCTCTGCCCTCTGAGAACATTTTGTACCACCGATAAACGTTGCTTTGGTCCAAGGTAGCTTCACCATATACCACAGTCAACATTCGGCATGCGTCCGCGCACTTAATTTTGTTTTTCACACAAAATTTCATACAGATTCTTTGATCCATTTTTTGGAATAGGCAAAAATCGAAGACAAGCCAAAACACGTCTAACCAAAACAGCTGTCAACAATTAACTAAACATTCAAAATGGCCGATTTTTTCAGCATAAGTGAGGGACATGAGTACCAACGTAACGCCACAAAAAAATCGAAAATCGAATATACGTAGTCCGCGGTAATTAAAAATTCGCGATACTTTTTTAACAGAGCTCGTATATCGTGAACTTTGTAAAATCGTGAAATTTTAACTGGCCCAGCTTTACGCCACTATTCTCAGAATAAAATTCTCGAGTACTCTCGTCTTATAATTAACCATATTTAAAATAAAACGTTTTCCAGGAAATATTAAACGTTGAAATGAAATTAACATTTAGGGAATTTAATTTTTTTTCAATAAATCGCAATATCACGGATATGGAATAAAATTCCATAAATGGTAATTTTATTTCGAGGAATATTTCACAATAATAATGAATAATTAATGAGCCAGGTAACGAGATCTCGTTCTGAATCGTTTGTCAATTAATTCTTTATTGAACTGTTACTTTAATACTAAACTCGATAACTTGTACTAAAGAAAATTAAATTGGACCAACAAAAAATGATAGAATTAGTATAACCAAGCAGTGATCTGATTTTGATGACAATTTTTCATACACGAGGGTTTTTGTGGTCGTGGATTTTGAATTGAACGTACAAGTTCCAGAATATGTAATAGTTGCAACGAGTTAGCTCAATAAAATTTTAATATTGATAAAAAAAACTTTAGAATAAAAATTGCTAATTCCTCTCATGGCATTGTGAATATTTCACAATAATAATGAATAATTAATGAGCCAGGTAACGAGATCTCGTTCTGAATCGTTTGTCAATTAATTCGTTATTCAACTATTACTTTAATACTGAACTCGATAACTTGTACTAAAGAAAATTAAATTGGACCAACAAAAAATAATAGAATCAGTATAGTCAAGAAATAATCTGATTTTGATGACAATTTTGAATCCTGAGGGTTTCTGTGGTCGTGGATTTTGAATTGAACGTACAAATTCGAGATTATGTAGTGATTGCAACGATTGAGATCTTCTATTCCCCGAATTACCATAGCTCAATAAAATGTTGATATTCATTGGACAATAACAATTGTTTCAAATTATTCGCAACAGTTCAAAATGAAAATACTAATTTTCTACTTTATCACAAGTATTATACCGATTTGTTTATTCTGAAAAACAAATTTTTCATGGCGTCAAATGCGTCGAGGTTTCTGGCTATTCGATCCGTTATAATTGAGAATTAAGTTCACGTAAAGAAAAATCCTCGCAGACAAATTACGGTCTGGAGATGAAAGACGTTCATCTGATCGGTCACAGTCTCGGAGCGCACACAGCTGGATACGCGGGTGAAAAATTAGAAGGTAATATCGGACGGATCACCGGACTCGATCCGGCGGAACCCTACTTTCAAGGAATGCCGAATCATCTACGTCTCGATTGGACCGACGCCGAACTCGTCGATGTTATTCACACGGACGGGAAGAGCATATTTTTCCTAGGTAAGTTTTCATTTCTATCCGTAGGATGGAATTTTTGTATTTTTTTTTCTCACGTAACGAAATGTACTCGATTGATGTATTGAAAACTTGCGGGAATTACAAAATATTTCAGAAGCTCTCAGTAAAAAGTGTATGTATAAAATTTATTAAAGCACGTTGTAACGATTTTTATTATGTCGTCCTCGTTTGAGTAGCATAATCCGTCCATTCGTTCTTCGATGAAAATCCGAATCTACGGTAATTATAAACAGCAGTTGAATAACGAGGCTGTGTATAAGGGCTTCCAGGATACGGGATGAGTCAGCCGTGCGGGCATCTCGATTTCTATCCTAACAACGGCAAGGAACAACCGGGCTGTACCGATCTCAGTGAGACAACTCCATCGCTACCGCTGACACTGATACGCGAGGGTCTCGAGGAAGCCTCGAGGGTTCTCGTTGCTTGTAATCACGTGAGAGCGATAAAACTATTCATCGAGAGCATAAACTCAAAGTGCCAGTACGTCGCTCACGAGTGCAACAATTATCCGAGCTTCCTTCGCGGCGAGTGTTTCTCGTGCAAGAGCAACAGCAGCCTGAGTTGCGGTGTAATGGGCTATCACGCGGATACGAGTCCGGCATTGAAAAAACTAAAGAACATGGGTCAGGATGCCTCGGCCCTTCTGGGCTCAAAATTTTTCTTTTCTACCGGAAAGGAGGATCCTTATTGCAGTGAGTATCCATAACACTTTTATAGACAACGTCATGGAAAACGCGAATTGTCGGAGTCGAAATATCGGTAAATACAGCTCTTTGGGACATTTTTTTTTATCATTTAAGGGGGGAAATAGGGTTAGGACAGCGTTTTCTCAATGATTTTCATGAATTTTTTTATAGCATAAAAAATGAATATAATTTATTGAAACTTTGAGAATATTTTATACATATATTTAAGTATATACTATAAAATTTTTGAAGAATTTTCTTGAAAAACACCGGGGATATTAGCGACCCCATATTGCAGGTCACAATCAGACTCAGCATTTTCCGTACATTCTGGAAGCCGCAATTTTCATCTGAAATCAAACGAAGTTGGAATTTACTTTTATTATATGTCTCTCTTCTATATGAAACTAAATGCTATCAAAAAAATAGAAAATTGAATTTTTTACAGGGGCCAAAACAAAAAAGCATGATTTTTTGCCATTTTTTACAACTTTATCTGCAAAAAAAAAATTATTTTTAATAATGATAATATTCCGATTTTAGGTTCAGACAGAGCGCAATACTATGAAGAAAGTAACTGCCAATTTTCAAAACGATTGGTTGAAAACTTTTCAAACTAGCGTGTACGCAAGTTCAAAAAAAGTCGTTTTCAGAAAACCGCGTTTGAAAAAATGAGTGACCGCTCGGTTATACACGTGGCGCGCTCGGGGCCTGAAGGAGAGCTACTCACTTTAATGGCTTATAACAATAGAACGAGTCGGAATTTTCATTTAAAATTTTGGGAACATATTTTTCAATAGTTTTACTAACAATTTATGAAATTAAAAAAAATCGATTTTTTGAACCGTCTAACCCTATTTCCCCCCTTAAGATTACGATGAAAATGCATTTATTACGTTAGAAGTTAAAAAGAAAGTTTTCGAACTACTTTGACGTATTTGAAAGGCTGTCGGTCGAAGTTTAAGGTAAAATAGGACCCTAGAGCTTATGACAGTCAGACGGTAGATGATGCGTATGTCGGCTAGCGGAAGTAATGGAGCCAATCACATTTCGCCAAAGATTACCCGACATGCTTTGCTGCATTCAAATCTAATGGAATCCTCCCGTAATGAATCATGGCTAATCTCAAGTAGCCATGCAGGCCGACGTAAATAAGTGACCAGCGATTTAGTCATATATGACGTTAAAGGGAGAAATAGGGTTAGGACAGGGTTTTCTCAATGATTTTCATGAATTTTTTTGTAGTATAAAAAATGAATATAATTTATTGAAACTTTGAGAATATTTCATACATATATTTAAGCATATACTATAAAATTTTTGAAGAATTTTCTTGAAAAACACCGGGGATATTAGCGACCCCATATTGCAGGTCACAATCAGACTCAGCATTTTGCGTACATTCTGGAAGCCGCAATTTTCATCTGAAATCAAACGAGGTTGGAATTTACTTTTATTATATGTCTCTCTTCTATATGAACCTAAATGCTATCAAAAAAATAGAAAATTGAATTTTTTACAGGGGTCAAAACAAAAAAGCGTGATTTTTTGCCGTTTTTTACAACTTTATTGGCAAAAAAAAATTATTTTAAATAATGATAATATTCCGATTTTAGGTTCAGATAGAGCGCAATACTATGAAGAAAGTAACTGCCAATTTTCAAAACGATTGGTTGAAAACTTTTCAAACTAGCCTGTACGCAATTTAAAAAAAAGTCGTTTTCAGAAAAACGCGTTTGAAAAAATGAGTGACCGCTCGGTTATACACGTGGCGCGCTCGGGGCCTGAAGGAGAGCTACTCACTTTAATGGCTTATAACAATAGAACGAGTCGAAATTTTAATTTTTAATTTTGGGAACATATTTTTCATTAGTTTTACTAACAATTTATGAAATAAAAAAAAAATCGATTTTTTGAACCGTCTAACTCTATTTCCCCCCTTAAACCACTTTGTTAACTGTTTACTATTTAAATTACGAAATCCTCCGTGAAAAAGATAAAACTTGAAGCTACTTCAATCACTTGATAACGCTAATCCCTTCGAACGCAGGACGTCACTACCGGCTGACGATAAATCTCGCGAGTCCACCAACCGCCGAAAGCTGGGTTCAAGGTTTCATGAAGGTCACCCTTCACGCAGATAACGGGGTGATACGGAACATGGATCTTACACCAAGGTCAGTAAACAATTCGACAAAGATCATTTCTAGTTTTAACCGTTTTTCGAACTTACTTATGACGTGTAACTTTTTTTCATACTTCTTTAATGGGTTTCAGTGGTTACATGAAGCTCGAGCATGGAACTACGACGAAAATTGTCGTGGCACATCCCGCGGGGGCGACCGGAGATCTCAGGAAGATTAGGAGAGTAGAATTATCGTGGACCTACGATATGGACGTCCTACAGCCGCGATCACTTTGTTTCTTCTGGTGCAACGACAGACTATACGTTGACAGTATAATCGTCGATGTTATGGAACTTCCCAGTCGAGAGTGAGTTTTATTTTTTAACAATGAACCTCATCGTTAAATTCTCTAACAAATCTAACTAATCACGTGACATTAACTGCTCTACTTACTTCCCCTTTTACTCTTTTCCTTTTTTGTTTTCTTAAAACACTCTTTTTGTCCTGCAGAAAGCGGGAAACGGATTTGTCAAGTAAGCTTTGCTCAGCGAGCAGACAAGAATACGCGGAAATAGCTAGTGGATCGACAGCCTCTTTCGTTGACAATTGTTGACGAAACGTATTATTCTTGCCCGACCGTGCGGTTTAATCCGGTGATTCATCGACCATGATAGTCGATAGGTGTACAATCCCCGCGGAACAAGATTGTAGAGAGCGCTGCCACTGTGCAATAATCGCGTAATCATCCGAAGAGATGACAGTAAGTTCAGAGGCTTTTTCTATGTCGATGAATTTCAAGACCGTCGGATGGCGCTAGGCGAAACCAAGAAGCGGGGATTTGTCGTTGAAATTCAATGCCCGAACAATTTGTATTATAATAAATTTTTGTACATTTTGTAAATACATCAATCGTTTGCGAGCCACGTAAAAACCGTAATACGAGCATCCAAACGATGGAAAATATTTTTATATCTAGTTTGTTTGTTAGGCATTACAAGAGGTACCTTCTTAATGGCATTTTTAACAGAAGCCCACTCGTCGTTTGGTGAAATAGAGCGATAATTGATAATCCAATATACGATAATCTGTACGCTTATAAATTGCTCATACTAGCATTATTCGTAAGTGTTGTAAATATTGTAAAGATCAAATTCGTAATGACTGTCATCCTCGATTGAATCGCACTTTTTCATTCCAGTTTGGCGCTACGATCGCTATGAGCTAGGGCGTTCTGCTAATGTAAACTGTTTCGTTATACAGAATAAATTATGTAAATTTGGGCCATATACTTTCGACAAAAAAAAGATCGTTAAAAATTAAAATGGTGGTCCAAATTTGCAACTTCTCTCCATTATAGATATAAAATGTAGCGTTGTTTTTTTTTTCAAATAATACGTAGTAGACAAATCGCTATACATCCATTTTCATCGCGTATAAACCTTTGTGATATTTTTGTTGTTATAGAGATTTAAGGAGTCGCGAGGTGGGAGAGACGTGAAATCTGTGTTTCTCATAGTTCAGTCGTTGCCGTTAACAATTAATCTTTACGAACAAATAAAAAATTTCTATTATTGTTCTTCTTGTTTTGCGTTGAAAAAAAAAAAAACAATCGATTATTGTTCTATGTTATATCAACCTGTCGAGAAAGCGAAAGGAAAATATGGTCGTTTGTGACGCGTCAGAAAAAAATGGTAAGTCTTCAGGATTATCCGGTTGCCGGTAGGAATAACATTCTTTTTAAATTCTCTCATCCTTACCGATCGATCCCCGGTGATTGGTTTCCACAATGTTTTTCAACGCGATCAATGTTTTTTTTTTCTCACCAAGTTGCTAATTATTTAGCCACACGAATTTAGCCCGTACTTTTTCGATTAATTTGCACATTTTTTCGTGAAATTTTTTCCTTCGCGTTATTTCTCGGTATATATTTCGTGGATGGTCAACTTGCGACGATGGACCACGTAGAACATTGAGCGAATATATAACGCCTCGGGGCAGAGATACACTTGAAAGCCTTGACATTTCAAACTTTCCGTCCTCCCTTTGTCATCTTCCTTTTATGTTTCCGAAGCGAAGAAACAATCGCCAATAAGTACAGTAAAATCTCCCGAAAGTCTTGTCAGTCATCGAAGCGAATTGAGAGTGAAAATTACATATCTGTTTCGATTATTTCGTTGTCCCTTCTATATTATACCATTTAAAATGATACCATTTACAATGATATATGGCTTATACCATTTACAATGTTACATGGCCATCACCATCATCGACTTTCTAACTCGTTGAGTATAGTAAAATCGCAGTTATGTGAGATTCAACTGTGGACACAAGATTTTTTTTAATATTCACGGAAAAAAAAATGTTTCCCAAACTTCAAAGCTTGTATCGAAGATAAAGTTAATTTGCATAGCATATCCTCCAATATTTCTTCAAGTCCCACTCCCAAACTTATTAAAACTCATTTTCAAGATAAATTTAATCGTGACAGAGATCCTTTGGGTGGCAATGTCCCCTGTAGAATTGAAAATAAAATTTGCATACCCGATCATTCGTCGTAATCTATAAAGCTTAATCGATCTGTCAAACGTGTGAATTAAATTCTTCGAGCTATTCGTAAACACGTATTGAAAGTTGGCTATCATTCGAACGAGAGATCTATTCCAGAAGCGATTTTCTAAGAAAATAATCACGAAAAGATTGTACGAAAAAGTTATTAATATTATAAAACAATAACGACACATTAATTCCCACCGTTCAAAAATTCTCCGTCGGGAAATCTCGAGCCCACAACTTTCATCCGCCCCGACGAAAATTTCACAAAATCTCGAACGCTCCGTTTTCAACCCCTACAAAGTTCTTGTCGGCAAATCTCGGATGTGCGTTTAAGTCTCGCAAGTTCTGTGTTTCTCTTACAGACTTATTGCGTGAAGGGGGGAAATAGGGTTAGGACAGCGTTTTCTCAATGATTTTCATGAATTTTTTTATAGTATAGAAAATGAATATAATTTATTGAAACTTTGAGAATATTTTATACATATATTTAAGTATATACTATGAAATTTTTGAAAAATTTTCTTGAAAAACACCGGGGATATTAGCGATCCCATATTGCAGGTCACAATCAGACTCAGCATTTTGCGTACATTCTGGAAGCCGCAATTTTCCTCGGAAATCTAACGAGGTTAGAATTTACTTTTATTATATGTCTCTCTTCTATATGAACCTAAATTCTATAAAAAAAATAGAAAATTGAATTTTTTACAGGGGTCAAAATAAAAAAGCATGGTTTTTTGCCATGTTTTACAACTTTATTTGCAAAACAAAATTATTTAAAATAATGATAATATTCCGATTTTAGGTTCATATAGAGCGCAATACTATGAAGGAAGTAACTGCCAATTTTCAAAACGATTGGTTGAAAACTTTTCGAACTAGCGCGTACGCAAGTTCAAAAAAAGTCGTTTTCAGAAAAACGCGTTTGAAAAAATAGTACCAAGACAAACAAAGTCAAAGCAGTCATAAATTTTCTTCGGTGTTTCTCAAGGAAATTCTTCAAAAATTTTATAGTATATACTTAAATATATGTATAAAATATTCTCAAAGTTTCAATAAATTATATTCATTTTTTATACTATAAAAAAATTCATGAAAATCATTAAGAAAACGCTGTCCTAATCCTATTTCCTCCCTTAATGGCTTATAACAATAGAACGAGTTGGAATTTTCATGTAAACTTTTTTGAACATATTTTTCAATAGTTTTACTAACAATTTATGAAATTAAAAAAAATCGATTTTTTGAACTCTCTAACCCTATTTCCACCCTTAAGAAGATAAAAAAGTAAACGATTTTTTGGTTCCTGCGCGAATGACGGGGCTATACCTGTTTTCTTTTCGATCAAACTCCATACCAAAATAGTCATTCGCATCAAGACACTGCGGTCACGTCTCTTCTCTTATAAGTTATAAAAAAAAAAAGACATTCTCGAATCTTCTCGTTTGGGTCCATCGATCAGTCGCTCCAACGAAGATCTTCGATCGTCCACCTCCACTTATCCTCGCCTCATCCTCTCTCATATATATGATGCTCTCCCTCTTATTCCCGTGAATATGTCCCCGAGGCGACACTCTCCAGCTCTCGCATGTGCGGCCGAGGTGATAAAAGCCCCGAAAGGCTTCAGTGATGAGCATAGTTGGTGTTTTCCATTCATCCGTGTGGTCGGATACGAAGTAAAATCGTTTTTTTTTCTTCTTCATAATCATTCTTTTGTTCATTACTAAACGTCTATCGTACGTTCATTTATAAAAGTGATCGTATTGGCTCGTTTTGTTTTTTGTTTCGATCATTATCAGAAGTGTTAGCGTCTTGACGCCGGGCAATTAAGAGGAGAGTTCTAAGATTTCAAAAAATCAACAATGCAGCGGAATTCGCTCGCCACAATAGTGCTGGTGAGCAGTCTGTTTGCTGCAGCCACCAGTGAGTATTGGGATCAACAATTTTACGATTAATCAAGGAAAAACAAAAAATAGCGCATTAAAAATAGCTCTAAAAATGGCGTGAGTGGTGTAAGCGGTTCGGAGTTTAAATTTACTTTTCAATTTCACGTACCGCATAGACTTTCGTTAGTTAGATAAAAATTTACAATTTCACATGAATTCTCAGAAATCTTCGATATTCTTTGATGTGCAAGCTAACGGCGCAACCTTTGCTACTACCGAAGAATACTAAAGGCCAAGACTCGTTGCCCTCGAATAATCAGTGTCTCACTTTCTCGTGATCTTTCATAACGATACTTTTACGCTCTCGAGAAGTCACACCGACTTGTAATTTAACGGACAATTGCGATACAATATCGAGACATTCTTTCGCGCATCGTTCGTAATCTTTCAGCGTGTTATGCGCCATATATCTTTTGCGACCGATCATTTTTTTCGTGGGCTCGTTTGGATCGGTATTTTTTTCATTATTCCCAAAAGTGAATTTCGTTAAATCATCTACTTTTATGATTCAACCATTTTATTACTCTCATATTATTTCTCCTCGAATTACGTAATAGGCGCGTTAATGTTAATTTATTCGATTCCTGGGGACTGAGGTCAGCCTCTATCACGTTCTCTCGTGAAGACGATTCGAGACTTTCCCTCCGGATACACGCCCGCACAGCTCGCAGCGAAAAAAAAAAAAAAAAACACGCAGCGAGATGGTAAGACAGGATAGAAAACAAGATTCTTCGGACTCTCGATATTATTATGCGTGTGCAAAAAAAAAATATGATGCGCCACCCGGCCAAATTCTTCTTCAATCGTCTCGTCTCGTTGAGTATATATTATTTGAAAATATTTTTTGAATATTCAACTTATACTTTGCGATGAAAAAAAAAAACACTGTATGTCTCTTCATCTCATCAAGAACAAGAAAATTTTAATTTCAATCGCAATAACGTGAAATCGTGAATAATTACGCATTTCTAGTTACAAGTAACTGTTTTACCGACAGGGTGCTGTCGCCTCGGAAAAAGATTGAGAATTCATGACTCACGTGGTGTTCGAATCGCGAAAGCACCAAAATGGCCGTTCAAAAATTCAACGGCCGTAATAGTGGCAAAAGCGAATGAAAAGTGCAATTAGATACTAAAATCTTCGTGTTCCTTTCCAGCCGTTGCTCAATTTCAGAAACAAAGACAGGGAAATAGCTTTAATCGAGTCGAGCAGACAGCAAAGCCATTTTCGCCGTCCTCGGTCTCTTGTCCAGAGAGAACTGGACGCTTTCCAGTCTCGTCGCAATGTGACGCTTATATCGAGTGCATAGACGGCGTGGGTGAAGAAAAATTATGTCCCGACGGACTTCTCTTCAATCCGGAAGCGCGTTTTAATTATCCATGCGGATATCCGATCGACGTTAAGTGTGAAGGACGTGCCAGACTACGTGAGTCGTCGTGAGATTTTTTTCCTATAATAATTTTATCAGAGTTCAGTATTGTTTTTTTTCTTTCTTTTGTCCTATTGTTCATTTATTTATTCTTCTTACGTAGAACCTCCACGAGCTACCGAAGATTGTCCCCATAGTTATGGCTATTTCAAGGTCGGCGACAATAGGCATTGTGGACAATTCAAAAATTGCGCTGACGGTATAGGATACGTGTTTGATTGTCCGGAGGGTCTTGCCTTTAATCCCGAGACTTATCGCTGTGACTGGCCCGATCAAGTTCCGGATTGCGACGCCGAGGGTGAGTAACTCTCGTAAAACTGCAAAAAAATCCGCGTACATATTTAATAATAAATCATAATGATAGTTTTACAATGCGACAAAGACACTTTCCAGTAGAGATAATCACAGATTATTGTCGATTAATAAATCGAAGCGTGTAAAATCTATTTAAAAAAAAATATAAGCAAGTATTTGACTGCAGTAATCCCGGCGGCTATTTTAAGGTAATTTGAAAAATGGCCGTCGGTAACAAAACTTTCGAAATATAAAAAATAAAACTTCACTAGATCCTGAAAAAAATGTGTGACAATCTGAAGCTATCTCTCACGTGCCTTTCGCATACACTCCGAAACCAAATGGAGAAAAAAATATATACTCGTTTCGTTTCCATTGAAAATAAATTCTCCCGCAGCGTTCCTCGGTTTCACCTGTCCCTCTGTGGACAACAACAATTTGTATTTCGGTCATGAAACGAGATTCTTCAAAAGTCCGGTAGACTGTCCACACTATTTCGTGTGCGTCGAAGGTCGACCTCGTCTCATGAATTGTGGCGAGGGAAACGCATTCAATGAGCTCATCAATGGCTGTGACGCCGCAGAGAACGTCACCGGATGGTTAGTCGTGTCATGAAATATACAAAAAAATATACTAGAGAAAAGGTTTACGATTTTTTTTTAAATCGAAACATTTTTTTTCGTTACAGCGAACCGCCTTTCCGTTACGAAGAGCCAACAGGACCGGCCGCAGTGTTATCTGGCAGATCCGCGAGATTATTTTAAGCAAACGAATCACTGCTAATTGTTCTTCTTACGAAGAATAACAACACAACAAAAAACGAATTACAAATAGAGAGTCATTGGAAAACATGCAAAATAAACATTTGTTAAGGAGCTCTTTGTGCCTGTACATAAATTATCGTCGAAGGGTATTGAAAATTGAATTTTTTCCGAATTGTTGAAATTCTTTGTCGAGTCTAATAAAACAAATTCGATTTCTCCAATGTTTGGAGCGAAATACTCAACGAAATTCGCCGAATCCGTACACTGGACTGATACCGTAATTGTGGGTCAAAAGAAAAAGAATCTTGAGTGTGAATCTTCAAGATTTGAAACATCGTCAATCGTGAAACAGATTGTCAATCAGCGATAGACAATAACGATAAGTTACTAGCTAAAAATTCTTCACTTGTGTCAACCCCGTGTACGTATAAATTTCATTATTAAAAAATATCCTTAATTCTACGAGGAATGCTTATCAAGACACGATTTTCCCCCGCCCCGCTCGACAAACACGTGTAATAATATTTTTTCGCTTAGAAAAATGTCATAAAGAAGTATAAAGATATTCAAATAACCAATCGAGTGAGCCGAATAGCGATTTGCGGAAAAATCGTCTATTTTGATTTTTCGAAAAATCCCTATTCTTGTTATGTCGCTTTTTTCGTTTGTGATTCTGACCACTTTGGATTTGGTATGAATTTGGACTTTGATTTGCTCACGATTTGGACTTTTATAGCAATGGTAGCAGAATAACAAATATTAGGTGGCGATTTTCCGAAAAATCGAAAAACACGATTTTCCCGAATTTGACTTTTACTGAGGTCATATTTGTTTATTCTGATAGGTCCGGAGGCAATTTAAACCCGTGTGACTCTGACGTGCTAGTTCTGGGACACCCTACATATTTTTTTTATTTTTTTTTTTTATATTTTGTATTGCTATCTGTTATTTCCTAACACTCGGCAATTGGGTTGATGTGTGGTTTATTTGGGTAGATCGTGGTGGGTATCCAATGATCCCAACTCGCGCAGTTCATGAATGTTTGTTAATCGTTCGTTTCACACTGGGAATCGATTTTGTAGGTCCCTTGGTTTGTATCTCTTGAGTCTTCTTGTGATTGCGTTTTCCGTGAGCAAGCCTGAAGCTAGTTCGTTGGGGTGGTTGTCGATCCTCGTTTCGTACCGTTGACTATGGCGTTGGATTTCCTTTTACCCTACATATGCATGCATGCCTTCGCGGTAATGCAGAAAGTGCCACGTAAAAGTTCAAGACGAGTATTGTCGATTTATCTAATCTTTGGTTGAAGGAAAAATAAAAATATAAATTAAATTGAAATTTTCTATTTTTTTTCTATTTTTATTCGACATACATGTTTCCGAGATTGCAAGACTTTGCCAGATGGCAGAGGTAATTTTCACGCTCGTCGTATATTCATTTATGAGTTTGCGGAAACACATGAAATTGCACGTAAAAGTTCGAGGCGAGCATTGTCGATTTATCTAATCTTTTGGTAAAAAAAATAAAAAATACAAGATAAAATAGAAATTTTATATTTTATTTTATATTTCTTCTGCGACGCACAAGTTACCGGGATTTTGCGACGTTTCATGGAACGGAAAATTAAATTTATATTTCAGCACATTATACAGGGTGTCCCAAATCTAGCACGTCAGAGTGACACGAGGGTTAGATTGGCTCCGGACCTATTAGAATAAACAAATATCAGTTCAGTAACAGTCAAAGGGTTTTCGGGGAAATCGTCTCTTTCGATTTTTCGGAAAATCGCCACCTAATACTTGTTATTCTGAAACCATTGCTATGAAAGTCTAATTCGTAAGCAAATCAAAGTCCAAATTCACACCAAATCCTAAAGGGGTCAGAAACACAAACGAAAAAGGCGAGATATCAAGAATCGGGATTTTTCTAAAAATCAAAAAAGACGATTTTTCGGCAGAATAACAATAATGCTAGGTGCCGTTTTTTTTTTCGAAAACCATTGGACTTTTACTGAGGTCGTATTTGTTCATCCTGATAGGTCCGGAGCCAATCTAACCCACGTGTCACTCTAACTTGCTAGATTTGGGACACCCTGTATAATGTGCTGAAATATAAATTTAATTTTTCGTTCCATATAACGTCGTGAAATCCCTGTAACTTGTGCGTCGCAGAAGAAATATAAAATAAAATATAAAATTTCTATTTTATTTTATATTAAAAATTTTTTTTCACCAAAAACTAGCTAAATCAACAATGCTCGCCTCGAACTTTTACGTGCAATTTCATATTTTTCCGCAAACTCATAAATAAATATACGACGAGCGTGAAAATTACCTCTGCCATCCGGCAAAGTCTTGAAATCGCGGAAACGTATATGTTGCATAAAAATAGAAAAAATAAATAAAATTTCAATTTTATTTATATTTTTATTTTTTCTTCAACCAAAGATTAGATAAATCGACATACTTGTCTCGAACTTTTACGTGGCATTTTCTGCATTGCCTCAAAGGCATACATGCATATGCATGGTGTTCCAAAACTAGCACGTCAGAGTGACACGGGGGTTAAATTGGCTCTGGACCTATCAGAATAAACAAATATCACTTCAGTAAAAGTCAAATGGTAGGTCACCTAATACTTGTTATTCTGCTACCACTGCTATAAATGTCTATATCGTAAGCAAATCAAAGTCTAAATTCACATCAAATCCTAAAGGGGTCAGAAACACAAACGAAAAAGGCGAGATATCAAGAATCGGGATTTTTCTAAAAATCAAAAAAGACGATTTTTCGGCAGAATAACAATAATGCTAGGTGCCGTTTTTTTTTTCGAAAACCATTGGACTTTTACTGAGGTCGTATTTGTTCATCCTGATAGGTCCGGAGCCAATCTAACCCACGTGTCACTCTAACTTGCTAGATTTGGGACACCCTGTATAATGTGCTGAAATATAAACTTAATTTTTCGTTCCATATAACGTCGTGAAATCCCTGTAACTTGTGCGTCGCAGAAGAAATATAAAATAAAATATAAAATTTCTATTTTATTTTATATTAAAAATTTTTTTTCACCAAAAACTAGCTAAATCAACAATGCTCGCCTCGAACTTTTACGTGCAATTTCATATTTTTCCGCAAACTCATAAATGAATATACGACGAGCGTGAAAATTACCTCTGCCATCCGGCAAAGTCTTGAAATCGCGGAAACGTATATGTTGCATAAAAATAGAAAAAATAAATAAAATTTCAATTTTATTTATATTTTTATTTTTTCTTCAACCAAAGATTAGATAAATCGACATACTTGTCTCGAACTTTTACGTGGCATTTTCTGCATTGCCTCAAAGGCATACATGCATATGCATGGTGTTCCAAAACTAGCACGTCAGAGTGACACGGGGGTTAAATTGGCTCTGGACCTATCAGAATAAACAAATATCACTTCAGTAAAAGTCAAATGGTAGGTCACCTAATACTTGTTATTCTGCTACCACTGCTATAAATGTCTATATCGTAAGCAAATCAAAGTCTAAATTCACATCAAATCCTAAAGGGTTCAGAAACACAAACGAAAAAACCGAGCTAACAAGAATAGGTATTCTTCAAAAAATTAAAATAGACGATTTTTTGGAAAATCGCTATTCGTGTTATCTCGCTGTTGTCGTTTGTGTTTCTGGCCTCTTTAGGATTTGATGTGAATGTGGACTTTAATTTGCTCACGATTTGGACTTTCATAGCAATGGTAGCAGAATAACAAGTACGAGGTGGCCATTTTCCGAAAAATTGAAAAAGACGCTTTTTCTCGAAAACCATTAGACTTTTACTGAGGTCATATTTGTTTATTCTGATAAGTCCGGAGAGAATCTGACCTCCGTGTCACTCTGACGTGCTCGTTTTGGGACACCCTATATAATGTGCTGAAATATAAATTCAATTTTCCGCTCCATGTAACGTCGTGATTTCACGACGGTAACTTTTGCGTCGCAGAACAAATATAAAATGAAATAAAATATTTCTATTTTATTTTCTATTTTTAATTTTTTCTTTAACCAACGATTAGATAAATCGACAATACTCGGCTTGAGCTTTTACGTGGCATTTTCTGCATTGCCACAAAGGCATAAATGCATATGCAGAGTGTTCCAAATGTAGCCCGTCAAAGTGACGCGGAGGTTAGATTGGCTCCGGACCTATCAGGATGAACAAATATGACCTCAATAAAAGTCAAATGGTTTTCGAGAAAACCGTCTTTTTCGATTTTTCAGAAAATCGCCACCAACTACTTGTTATTTTTGTACTCTTGCTATTAAAGTTCATATTGGACGCAAATCAAACTCCAAATTTGGACCAAATGCTAAAGTAGTGAGAAACACAAACGAAAAAAGAGAGCTAGCAAGAATACGGATTTTTCGAAAGATCAAAATAGACGATTTTTTGGAAAATCGCTATTCGTGTTATCTCGCTGTATTCTTTTGTGTTTCTGACCACTTTAGGATCTGGTGTGAATCTGGAGTTTGATTTGCTTACGATTTGGACTTTAATAGCAATGGTAGCAGAATAACAAGTAGTTGGTGGAGATTTTCTGAAAAATCGGAAAAGACGATTTTCCCGAAAACCATTTGACTTTTACTGAAGTCATATTTGTTTATTCTGATAGGTCTGGAGCCAATCTAACCCCCGTGTCACTCTGACGTGCTAGTTTTGGGATACCCTGCATATGCATGCATGTCTTTGCGGTAATGCAGAAAATGCCACGTAAAAGTTCGACTCGAGTATTGTCGATTTATCTAATCTTTGGTTGAAGGAAAAATAAAAATAAAAATTAAATTGATATTTTATGATTTTTTTCTATTTTCATGCGACATACATGTTTCCGAGATTTCAAGACTTTGCCAGATGGTAGACGTAATTTTCACGGTAGTCGTATATTCATTTATGAGTTTGCGGAAACACATGAAATTGCACCTAAAAGTTCGAGGCGAGCATTGTCGATTTATCTAATCTTTGGTAAAAAAAATAAAAAATACAAGATAAAATAGAAATTTTATATTTTATTTTATATTTCTTCTGCGACGCACAAGTTACCGGGATTTCGCGACGTAACATGGAACGAAAAATTTAATTTATATTTCAGCACATTATAAATGGTGTCCCAAATCTAGCACGTCAGAGTGACACGAGGGTTAGATTCGCTCCGGACCTATCAAAATAAACATATATCACTTCAGTAAAAGTGAAATAGTTTTCGGGGAAATCGTCTTTTTCGATTTTTCGGAAAATCGCCACGTAATACTCGTTATTTTGCTACCATTGCTATGAAAGTCCAATTCGTAAGCAAATCAAAGTTCAAATTCGCACCAAATCCTAAAGTGGTCAAAAAAACAAACGAAAAAAGCAAGATAACAAGAATAGGGCTTTTTTGAAAAGTGAAAATACACGATTTTTCAGAGCGGCGCTATTCGTGTTATCATGTTGTTTTTGTTTGTGTTTCTGACTACTTTAGAATTTGGTCCAAATTTGGAGTATGATTTGCTTACAATTTGAACTTTAATAGCAATGGTACAAAAATAACAAGTAGTTGGTGGCGATTTTCTGAAAAATCGAAAAAGACGATTTTCTCGGAAACCATTTGACTTTTATTGAGGTCATATTTGTTTATCCTGATAGGTTCGGAGCTAACCTAACTCTCGTGTCACTCTGGAGTGCTAGTTTTGGGATACCCTGCATATGCATGCATGCCTTTGCGGTAATGCAGAAAATGCCACGTAAAAGTTTGCCACGAGTATTGTCGATTTATCTAATCTTTGGTTGAAGGAAAAATAAAAATATAAATTAAACTGAAATTTTATATTTATTTTTAATTTTTTATGCGACATACACGTTTCCGAGGTTTCAAGACTTTGCCGGATGGCATAGGTAGTTTTCATGCTCGTCGTATGTTCATTTATGAGTTTGCGGAAACAAATGAAATTGCACGTAAAAGTTCGAGGCGAGCATTGTCGATTTATCTAATCTTTGGTAAAAAAAATAAAAAATACAAAATAAAATAGAAATTTTATATTTTATTTTATATTTCTTTTGCGACGCACAAGTTACCGGGATTTCGCGACGTTACACGGAGCGAAAAATTGAAATTATATTTCAGCACATTATAAAGGGTCTCCCAAATCTAGCACGTCAGAGTGACACGAGGGTTAGATTGACTCCGGACCTATCAAAATAAACGTATATCACTTCAGTAAAAGTCAAATGGTTTTCGGGGAAATCGTCTTTTTCGATTTTTCAGAAAATCGCCACGTAATACTCGTTATTTTGCTACCATTGCTATGAAAGTCTAATTCGTAAGCAAATCAAAGTCCAAATTCGCACCAAATCCTAAAGGGGTCAGAAACGCAAACGAAAACAGCGAGACAACACGAATAGCGATTTTGCAAAAAATCGTTTATTTTGATTTTTCGAAAAATCCCTATTCCCGTTAGCTCGCTTTTTTCGTTTGTGTTTCTGACCGCTTTAGGATTTGGTATGAATTTGGACTTCGATTTGCTCACGATTTGGACTTTATTAGCAATGGTAGCAGAATAACAAATACGAGGTGGCGATTTTTCTCGAAAACCATTGGACTTTTACTGAGATCATATTTGATCATCATGATAGGTCCGGAGCCAATCTAACTCCCTCACTCTGACGTGCTAGATTTGGGCCACCCTGTATAATGTGCTGAAATATAAACTCAGTTTGTCGTTCCATATAACGTCGTGAAATCCCTGTAACTTGTGCGTCGCAGAACAAATATAAAATAAAATATAAAATTTCTATTTTATTTTATATTAAAAAATTTGTTTCACCACGACTAGATAAATTGACAATGCTCGCCTCGAACTTTTACGTGCCACTTCATGTGTTTCCGCAAACTCATAAATGAATATACGACGAGCGTGAAAATTACCTCTGTCATCCGGCAAAGTCTTGAAATCTCGGAAACGTATATGTTGCATAAAAATAGAAAAAAAATATAAAATTTCAGTTTCATTTATATTTTTATTTTTCCTTCAACCAAAGATTAGATAAATCGACAATACTCGTCTCGAACTTTTACGTGGCATTTTCTGCACTACCGCAAAGGCATGCATATGCAGGGTATGCATATGCAGGGTGTTCCAAAACTAGCACGTCAGAGTGATACGGGGGTTAGATTGGCTCCGGACCTATCAGAATAAACAAATATCACTTCAGTAAAAGTCAAATGGTAGGTCACCTAATACTTGTTATTCTGCTACCATTGCTATAAAAGTCTAAATCGTAAACAAATCAAAGTCCAAATTCACATCAAATCCTAAAGGGGTCAGAAAGACAGGCGAAAAAACCGAGCTAACAAGAATAGGGATTTTTCGAAAAATGAAATAGACGATTTTTTGGAAAATCGCTATTCGTGTTATCTCGCTGTTGTCGTTTGTGTGTCTGACCCCTTTAGAATTACATGTGAATGTGGACTTTGATTTGCTCACGATTTGGACTTTCATAGCAATGGTAACAGAATAACAAGTACGAGGTGGCGATTTTCCGAAAAATTGAAAAAGACGCTTTTTCTCGAAAACCATTAGACTTTTACTAAGGTCATATCTGTTTATTCTAACAGTTCCGGAGCCAATCTAACCCCCGTGTCAGTCTGACGTGCTAGTTTTGGGACATCCTGTATATGACGGTCTCCCTCTTATTCCCGCGAATACATCCCCGAGGCGACGCTCCAGCTCTAGCATATGCGGCCGAGGTGATAAAAGCCCCGAAAGGTTTTAGCGATGAGCATAATCGGTTTTTCCTATTCATCCGAGTGGTCGAATACGAAGTAAAATCGTTTTTCTTTTTTTGTTCATAATCATTCTTTTGCTTATTACTAAACGTCGATCGTACATTTATTTATAAAAGTGATCGTATTGGTTTTGTTTGGTTTCAATCGTTATCAGGAGAAGTGTTAGCGTCTTGACACCGGGTAATTAAGAGAAAAGTTCTAAGATTTAAAAAATCTACAATGCAGAGGAATTCGCTTGCCACAATAGTGCTGGTGAGCAGTCTGTTTGCTGCAGCCTCGTGTGAGTATTGGGATCAACAATTTTACGATTAATTAAACAAAAAGATAGCGCAGTCAAAATAGATTTAAAAAATGGCTATGTACGTGGTGCAAGTGCTCCGGAGTTTAAATTTACTTTTCAATTCCGCGTACCGACAGCAAAGCCTTTTTCGTCGTCCTTGGACTTATGTACAAAAAACAATGGACGTTTTCCAAATCCATCGCAATGTGACGCTTATGTCGAGTGCACAGACGGCGTGCCTAAAGAAAAATTATGTCCAGACGGACTTCTCTTTAATCCGGAAAAGCGTTTTAATGATCCATGCGGATATCCGATCGACGTTGACTGTGGAAAGCGCACCGAACGACGTGAGTTATCGTGAGGTTTTTTTCCTTACACGAAAAATAAGTTTTTCAGAGTTCAGTATTATTTTTTTCTTTTGTCCTATTGTTTATTTATTTATTCTTCTTACGTAGAACCTCCTCAAATTACCAAAGATTGTCCTCATCGTTATGGCTATTTCCCGGTCGACGACAATACGCATTGTGGACAATACATACAGTGCGATAATGGTATAGGACACCGGTTTAATTGTTCGGAGGGTCTTGCCTTCAATATTGATACTTATACCTGCGACTGGCCCGATCAAGTTCGAGACTGTAAAGTCGAGGGTGAGTAACTCTTGTAAAACTGCCACAAATCAGCGTACTTATTTAATAATAAATCATTATGATAGTTTTTCAATGCCACAAAGATACTTCATAGTAGTGATAATCACGAATTATTGTCGATTAATAAATCGAAACGTGTAAAATCGATTTAAAAAAAATATAGGCACGTATTTGACCGTAGTAGTGCCGGCGGCCATTTCAAGATAATTTGAAATATGGCCGTCGATAACAGAACTTTCGTAAAATAAAAAATAAAACTTCAGTACAGCCTGAAAAAAATTGTGTGACAATTTGAAGTTATCTCTCAGGTGCCTTTCACATATACTCCGAAGCCGAAAGGAGAAAAAAAAACATACTCGTTTCGTTTTCATTGAAAATAAATTTTCCCGCAGAGTTCCTCGATTACACCTGTCCTGTGGCCAACAAAAATTTGGACGGTCAGAGATTATTCAAAAGTAAGGACTGTCAACACTATTTCGTGTGTGGCGAGAACAATAAACCTCGTCAATTGAGTTGTGGCGAGGGACAGGCATTCAATGAGAACATCAGGATGTGTGACGACGCAAAGAACGTCGACGGATGGTTAGTCGTGTCACGAAATATAAAAAAATATACTAAAAAAAGGATTACCATTTTCTTTTAAATCTAAAAATTCTTTCGATACAGCCGTTCCGTTACGAAGAGCCAATAGGACCGGCCGCAGTGTCATCTGGCAGATCCGCGAAATTGGTTTAAACAAATGAATCGCTGCTATTTCTTCTTACGAAAAATAACAACAAAACAAACAACGAATTACAAACAGCGAGTCATTGAAATCATGCAAAATAATCATTTGTTAAAGAGCTCCTTGTGCTTGTACATAAATTGTCGTCGAAGAGTGTTCAAAATTGTATTTTTCCGAATTGTCAAAATTCTTTGTAGAGTCTAATAAAGCAAATTCGATATCTCCAAAGTTTGAACGAAAAATTCAACTAATTTCTCCGATCATCTCGTACCCTGAACTGATGCCGTACTTGGGGGTCTAAAGAAAAAGAATCTCGAGTGTCTATGTTCAAGATTTGAAAAATCGTCAATCGTCGAACAGATTGTCAAGCAGCGATAATCGATAACGATAAATTACTAGCTAAAAAGTCTTTACTTGGGTGAACGTCGTGTACGTATAAATTTCATCATTAAAAAAACTATCCTCAATTCAACCAGGAATGCTTATCAAGACACCATTTCCCCTCGCGGCCCCTTCGACGAACGCGTGTAATATTTTATCGCTTAGAAAAATGTCGTCAAGAGATATATTGTAACGCGATTTGACGCTTGCTTCTCGAAACAATCGTAAAATTAATATGTTAACAGGTTTTTCCTATCGGCACATAATAAATGAGTCGTGGCAGAAGTTTTGAGGTCAGCTTTGCCTCAAACCCGTGTACGAGTCCACAATTTTTTTTGTGCATAAATATATTATGAAAATTCTAATAACGTAGAAAAATAATAATAAAAATTCAACCGAACCGCAAATACAGTAAGAGATGTATTATGGATGGAATATGGTGAATTCGTTTTCATAGTAGAAGCATTAATAATGTTAGATCAAAAAAAAAAACAGATTATCTGAAAAAGTATTGCTCTTAAATCAAGTACTGCGATCCGTCTGACACAAATCGTTGCAACATTTTTCGAATAATTTCGACAAATCATCATGCGTTAATTGGCATTAAAAAAAGATGGATAATACTGCTACAAATATCGGTAATAATGAAAAATATTCGTAGCGATGGATTCGTTAAAAAGTCAAAAGTAATTTATGTCAATTTTCCGAAGAGTTGTATTTTTCGTCAATTTCTGAAATAATAATCGATGATGTTGATCGGCGATGACGTGTGACGGTTCCTTCTCTTCATCGAAACATGTACAATTCGCCACTCAGATTTTAAACAGTTTTTATTGATTAAATATCATGGCCATTTGTTTATGAGGCAACAAATGCGCTTTAAACAGTTAACCAGATGGGCTATTAAAAAACTGGACGATGAATTAATAAAGCATGTTTTAATGAACAAAATTAACTAACATTCTTCATTATCGATGGATCATTATAGATTATTCATTGAAACAAAAAACTGAATATAAAAATCTTCGTTGGGGATTGATAAAAACTATCATTGATTTTTTTTTTAAACGAAAACATCGCTCGACATAATGTTGATATATATCATTACTATCAATTAATGCACGTCATCTTATGGAAGTGATTCTAACGATTCAGCACTCTTATTTGAATAAAGTGGATCGCGGCTCGTACCTCAAGCCGAGATTAAATATCCACGGTATTCCAATCGCACGATCCCCTTTAACGTTATTACCCCTCTCGCACTCGAGTGCAATTGACTCGGGTGTTTAGCTTCGCCTCAACATATCAGAGAATTAAAATCTCATATATCCGTAGCGCATGTTATCGTCTGTTTCGGAACAATAATCGAAAAAGACGATTTTTCCGAAAACTATTTGACCTTTACTGAGGTCATATTTGTTTATTCTGAAAGGTCCGGAGCCAATCTAACCCCCGTGACACTCTGACGTGCTAGTTTTGGGACAACCTGCATATGCATGCATGCCTTTGCGGTAACGCAGAAAATGCCACGTAAAAATTCGAGACGAGTATTGTCGATTTATCTAATCTTTGGTTGAAGAAAAAATAAAAATATAAATAAAATTGAAATTTTATTTATTTTTTCTATTTTTATGCAACATACACGTTTCCGCGATTTGAAGGCTTTGCCGGATGGCAGAGGTAGTTTTCACGCTCGTCGTATATTCATTTATGAGTTTGCGAAAATTCATGAAATTGCACGTAAAAGTTCGAGGCGAGCATTGTCGATTTATCTAAACTTTGGTAAAAAAATAAATAAAAAATACTAAATAAAATAGAAATTTTATATCTCATATTATATTTGTTCTGCGGCGCGCAAGTCACCAGGATTTCGCGATGTTACATGGAACGAAAAATTGAATTTAAATTTCCGTACATTATACAGGGTATCCCAAATCGAGCACGTCAAAGTGACACAAGGGTTAGATTGGCTCCAGACCTATCAGAATAAACAAATATCACTTCAGTAAAAGTCAAATGGTTTTCGGGGAAATCGTCTTTTTCAATTTTTCGGAAAATCGCCATGTAATACTCGTTATTTTGCTACCATTGCTATGATAGTCTAAATCATAAGCAAATCAAACTCCAAATTTACACCAAATGCAAAATGGTCAGTAATACAAACGAAAAAAGCGAGATAACAAGAATAGGGATTTATCGAAAAATCAAAATAGACGATTTTCCGGAAAATCCCTATCTTGTTATCTTGCTTTTTTCGGTTGCTTTTCTGACCACTTTGGATTTGGTGTGAATTTGGACTTTGATTTGCTTACGATTTAGACTTTCATAGTAATGGTAGCTGAAAAACAAGTAACAAATGGCGATTTTCCGAAAAATCGAACAAGATGATTTTTCTCAAAAACCATTAGACTTTTACTGAGGTCATATTTGTTTATTCTGATAGGTCCGGAGAGAATCTGACCTCCGTGTCACTCTGACGTGCTAGTTTTGGGACACCCTATATAATGTGCTGAAATATAAATTCAATTTTTCGTTCCATGTAACGTCGTGAAATCACGGTAACTTTTGCGTCGCAGAACAAATATAAAATAAAATATAATATTTCTATTTTATTTTCTATGTTTAATTTTTTCTTTAACCAACGATTAGATAAATCGACAATACTCGGCTTGAGCTTTTACGTGGCATTTTCTGCATTACCACAAAGGCATAAATGCATATGCAGAGTGTCCCAAATGTAGCACCTCAAAGTGACGCGGGTGTTAGATTGGCTCCGGACCTATCAGGATGAACAAATATGATCTCAGTAAAAGTCCAATGGTTTTCGAGAAAATCGTCTTTTTGTATTTTTCAGAAAATCGCCATCAACTACTTGTTATTTTTGTACCATTGCTATTAAAGTTCAAATTGTAAGCAAATCAAACTCCAAATTTGGACCAAATTCTAAAGTAGTCAGAAACACAAACGAAAAAAGCGAGCTAGCAAGAATACGGATTTTTCGAAAAATCAAAATAGACGATTTTCCGGAAAATCCCTATCTTGTTATCTTGCTTTTTTCGGTTGCTTTTCTGACCACTTTGGATTTGGTGTGAATTTGGACTTTGATTTGCTTACGATTTAGACTTTCATAGTAATGGTAGCTGAAAAACAAGTAACAAATGGCGATTTTCCGAAAAATCGAACAAGATGATTTTTCTCAAAAACCATTAGACTTTTACTGAGGTCATATTTGTTTATTCTGATAGGTCCGGAGAGAATCTGACCTCCGTGTCACTCTGACGTGCTAGTTTTGGGACACCCTATATAATGTGCTGAAATATAAATTCAATTTTTCGTTCCATGTAACGTCGTGAAATCACGGTAACTTTTGCGTCGCAGAACAAATATAAAATAAAATATAATATTTCTATTTTATTTTCTATGTTTAATTTTTTCTTTAACCAACGATTAGATAAATCGACAATACTCGGCTTGAACTTTTACGTGGCATTTTCTGCATTACCACAAAGGCATAAATGCATATGCAGAGTGTCCCAAATGTAGCACCTCAAAGTGACGCGGGTGTTAGATTGGCTCCGGACCTATCAGGATGAACAAATATGATCTCAGTAAAAGTCCAATGGTTTTCGAGAAAATCGTCTTTTTGTATTTTTCAGAAAATCGCCATCAACTACTTGTTATTTTTGTACCATTGCTATTAAAGTTCAAATTGTAAGCAAATCAAACTCCAAATTTGGACCAAATTCTAAAGTAGTCAGAAACACAAACGAAAAAAGCGAGCTAGCAAGAATACGGATTTTTCGAAAAATCAAAATAGACGATTTTTTGGAAAATCGCTATTCGTGTTATCTCGCTGTATTCTTTTGTGTTTCTGACCACTTTAGGATTTGGTGTGAATCTGGAGTTTGATTTGCTCACGATTTGGACTTTAATAGCAATGGTAGCAGAATAACAAGTAGTTGGTGGAGATTTTCTGAAAAATCGAAAAAGACGATTTTCCCGAAAACCATTTGACTTTTACTGAAGTCATATTTGTTTATTCTGATAGATCCGGAGCCAATCTAACCCCCGTGTCACTCTGACGTGCTAGTTTTGGGATACCCTGCATATTTGCATGCATGCCTTTGCGGTAATGCAGAAAATGCCACGTAAAAGTTCGACACGAGTACTGTCGATTTATCTAATCTTTGGTTGAAGGAAAAATTAAAATTAAAATTAAATTGAAATTTTATATTTTTTAGTAAAGGTAAAGGTAGAGGTAATTTTCACGCTCGTCGTATATTCATTTATGAGTTTGCGGAAACACATGAAATTGCACGTAAAAGTTCGAGGCGAGCATTGTCGATTTATCTAATCTTTGGTAAAAAAAATAAAAAATACCAGATAAAATAGAAATTTTATATTTTATTTTATATTTCTTCTGCGACGCACAAGTTACCGGGATTTCGCGACGTTACATGGAACGAAAAATTGAATTTATATTTCAGCACATTATAAAGGGTGTCCAAAATCTAGCACATCAGAGTGACACGAGGGTTAGATTGGCTCCGGACCTATCAAAATAAACATATATCACTTTAGTAAAAGTCAAATGGTTTTCGGGGAAATCGTCTTTTTCGATTTTTCAGAAAATCGCCACGTAATACTCGTTATTTTGCTACCATTGCTATGAAAGTCTAATTCGTAAGCAAATCAAAATCCAAATTCGCACCAAATCCTAAAGGGGTCAGAAACGCAAACGAAAACAGCGAGACAACACGAATAGCGATTTTCCAAAAAATCGTTTATTTTGATTTTTCGAAAAATCCCTATTCTTGTTAGCTCGCTTTTTTCGTTTGTGTTTCTGATCGCTTCAAGATTTGGTATGAATTTGAACTTCGATTTGCTCACGATTTGGACTTTTATAGCAATGGTAGCAGGATAACAAATACGAGGTGGCGATTTTTCTCGAAAACCATTGCACTTTTACTGAGATCATATTTGATCATCATGATAGGTCCGGAGCCAATCTAACTCCCTCACTCTGACGTGCTAGATTTGGGCCACCCTGTATGATGTGCTGAAACATAAACTCAGTTTGTCGTTCCATATAACGTCGTGAAATCCTTGTAACTTGTGCGTCGCAGAACAAATATAAAATAAAATATAAAATTTCTATTTTATTTTATATTAAAAAATTTGTTTCACCACGACTAGATAAATTGACAATGCTCGCCTCGAACTTTTACGTGCCACTTCATGTGTTTCCGCAAACTCATAAATGAATATACGACGAGCGTGAAAATTACCTCTGTCATCCGGCAAAGTCTTGAAATCTCGGAAACGTATATGTTGCATAAAAATAGAAAAAAAATATAAAATTTCAGTTTCATTTATGTTTTTATTTTTCCTTCAACCAAAGATTAGATAAATCGACAATACTCGTCTCGAACTTTTACGTGGCATTTTCTGCATTGCCGCAAAGGCATGCATATGCAGGGTATGCATATGCAGGGTGTTCCAAAACTAGCACGTCAGAGTGATACGGGGGTTAGATTGGCTCCGGACCTATCAGAATAAACAAATATCACTTCAGTAAAAGTCAAATGGTAGGTCACCTAATACTTGTTATTCTGCTACCATTGCTATAAAAGTCTAAATCGTAAACAAATCAAAGTCCAAATTCACATCAAATCCTAAAGGGGTCAGAAAGACAGCCGAAAAAACCGAGCTAACAAGAATAGGGATTTTTCGAAAAATTAAAATAGACGATTTTTTGGAAAATCGCTATTCGTGTTATCTCGCTGTTTTCGTTTGTGTGTCTGACCCCTTTAGAATTACATGTGAATGTGGACTTTGATTTGCTCACGATTTGGACTTTCATAGCAATGGTAACAGAATAACAAGTACGAGGTGGCGATTTTCCGAAAAATTGAAAAAGACGCTTTTTCTCGAAAACCATTAGACTTTTACTAAGGTCATATCTGTTTATTCTAACAGTTCCGGAGCCAATCTAACCCCCGTGTCAGTCTGACGTGCTAGTTTTGGGACATCCTGTATATGACGGTCTCCCTCTTATTCCCGCGAATACATCCCCGAGGCGACACTGCAGTTCTAGCATATGCGGCCGAGGTGATAAAAGCCCCGAAAGGTTTTAGCGATGAGCATAATCGGTTTTTCCTATTCATCCGAGTGGTCGAATACGAAGTAAAATCGTTTTTCTTTTTTTGTTCATAATCATTCTTTTGCTTATTACTAAACGTCGATCGTACATTTATTTATAAAAGTGATCGTATTGGTTTTGTTTGGTTTCAATCGTTATCAGGAGAAGTGTTAGCGTCTTGACACCGGGTAATTAAGAGAAAAGTTCTAAGATTTAAAAAATCTACAATGCAGAGGAATTCGCTTGCCACAATAGTGCTGGTGAGCAGTCTGTTTGCTGCAGCCTCGTGTGAGTATTGGGATCAACAATTTTACGATTAATTAAACAAAAAGATAGCGCAGTCAAAATAGATTTAAAAAATGGCTATGTACGTGGTGCAAGTGCTCCGGAGTTTAAATTTACTTTTCAATTCCGCGTACCGACAGCAAAGCCTTTTTCGTCGTCCTTGGACTTATGTACAAAAAACAATGGACGTTTTCCAAATCCATCGCAATGTGACGCTTATGTCGAGTGCACAGACGGCGTGCCTAAAGAAAAATTATGTCCAGACGGACTTCTCTTTAATCCGGAAAAGCGTTTTAATGATCCATGCGGATATCCGATCGACGTTGACTGTGGAAAGCGCACCGAACGACGTGAGTTATCGTGAGGTTTTTTTCCTTACACGAAAAATAAGTTTTTCAGAGTTCAGTATTATTTTTTTCTTTTGTCCTATTGTTTATTTATTTATTCTTCTTACGTAGAACGTCCGAAACCTACCGATGAGTGTCCTCGTCGTTATGGCAGATTCAAGGTCGGCAACAATACGTGTTATGGACGATACAAAGAGTGCGTTAATGGTGACGCATACATCCGTGATTGTCCGCAGAGTCTTTTCTTTAATTTCGAGAATAATATCTGCGACTACCTCGATAATGTTCCGGACTGTAACACCGAGTATGAGTAACTCCTGTAAAACTGCCACAAATCAGCGTACATATTTGATAATAAATCATTATGACAGTTTTTCAATGCTACAAAGACACTTCGTAGTAGAGATAATCAGGAATTAATTCGATTAATAAATCGAAGCGTGTAAAATCGATTTAAAAAATATATAGGCAAGTATTTGACCGTAGTAGTGCCGGCGGCCATTTCAAGATAAATTTCTTGAAGATAAAGATTTTAAAAAACTTTCGAAAAAATAAAAATAAAACTTTAGTACGTCCGGAAAAAAATTGTGTGACAATCTGTAGTTATCTCTCACGTGCCTTTCACATTTGCTCCAAAACCGAAAGGAGAAAAAAAAACATACTCGTTTCTTTTAAATCTAAACATTTTTTCGTTACAACTAATCGCCTTTACGTTACGAAGAGCCAATAGGACCGGCCGCAGTGTCATCTGACAGATCGGCAAAATTGTTTTAAACAAATGAATCGCTGCCATTTCTTCTTACGAAAAATAACAACAAAACAAAAAAACGAATTACAAACAGCGAGTCATTGAAATCATGGAAAATAAACATTTGGTACAGAGCTCCTTGTGCTTGTACAACATAAATTATCGTCGAAGAGTATTTAAAATTTAATTTTTCCGAATTGTCAAAATTCTTTGTAGAGTCTAATAAAGCAAATTCGATATCTTCGATGTTTGAACGAAAAATTCAACGAAATTCGCCGATCAACTCGTACCCTGAACTGATGCCGTACTTGGGGGTCTAAAGAAAAAGAATCTCGGGTGTGTACGTTCAAGATTTGAAAAATCGTCAATCGTCGAACAGATTGTCAAGCACCGATGATCGAAGTCTTCACTTGGGTCGCCGTCGTGTACGTATAAATTTCAGCATTAAAAAACTATCCTCAATTCTACCAGGAATGCGTATCAAGACACCATTTCCCCCCCTGCGCCGCTCGACGAACACGGGCAATATTTTATCGCTTAGAAAAATATCGTAATAAGGTATAGAGTAACGCGATTTGACGCTTGCTACTCAAAACAATCGTAAAATTAATATGTTAACAGGTTTTTCTTATCGGCAAATAATAAATGAGTCGTGGCGGAAGTTTTGAGGTCAGCTTTGCCTCGGTCCCGTGTACGAGTCCACGATTTTTTTTTTGTGCATAAATATATTATGAAAATTTTAATAACGTAGAAACGTAATAATAAAAATTTTACCGAACCGCAAATACAGTAAGAGATGTATTATGGATGGAATGTGGTGAATTCATTTTCATAGTAGAAGCATTAATAATGTTAGATCAAAAAAAAAAAAAGATTATCTGAAAAACTATTGCTCTTAAATCGAGTACTGCGATCCGTCTGACACAAATCGTTGCAACATTTTTCGAATAATTTCGACAAATCGTCGTGCGTTAATTGGCATTAAAAAAAGATGGATAATACTGCTAGAAATATCGGTAATAATGAAAAATATTCGTAGCGATGGATTCGTTAAAAAGTCAAAAGTAATTTATGTCAATTGTCCGAAGAGTTGTATTTTTCGTCAATTTCTGAAATAATAATCGATGGTGTTGATCGGCGATGACGTATGACGGTTCCTTTTCTTCATCGAAACATGTACAATTCGCCACTGAGATTTTTAACAATTTTTATTGATTAAATATCATGGCCATTTGTTTATGAGGCAACCAATGCGCTTCAAACATTTAACCCGATGGATTATTAAAAAACTGTACGATGCATTGATAGAGCATGTATTAATGAAAAAAATTAACTAATATTCTTCATTTTCGATGCATCCCTATAGATTATTCATTGAAACAAAAAACTGAATATAAAAATCTTCGTTGGAGATTGATAAAAACTATCGTTGATTTTTTTTTTAAACGAAAACATCGCTCGACATAATGTTGATATATGTCATTACTATCAATTAATGCACGTCGTTTTATGGAAGTGATTCTAATGATTCAGCACGCTGATTTGAATAAAGTGGATCGCGGGGCGTACCTCAAGCCGAGATTAAATATCCTCGGTATTCCAATCGCACGATCTCCTTTAACGTTATTACACTTCTCGCACTCGAGTGCAATTGAATCGGGTGTTTAGTTTCGCCTCAACATACCGGAGTATTAAAATCTCATATATCCGTAGCGCATGTTATCGTCTGTTTCGGAACAATAACGAACATTATACTAAAATCGTGCACATTGACAAATGAGAGATATTCAATTAACCAATCGAGTGCGTTCGTTGCACTCGATTATTTTAACGATAACGGTGAAACGTACCGATAACATTAAAATGTCTTGAGTAATGTTAAGAATCGTGGAAATTTACAAGGACCGTCAGAAATATATTTCGTCGAGCGGAAAAGAAAAATTATAATCCGTTTATTGGGGTCTGACGAAACGGTAATTTTTCGGACGTTGTCGAGACGAGCAGCTATATATCAACGGATGATACAAGAAGAGAGCTCCGCAGTGTCGTACTTTGTCGTATAGTTTTGTACATGTACATATACAGTGCCGGGCATTTGAAGTGAAATGCTGATATATTCGACGATTTTCACGAAAATTTGACGATTTTGAAAATTTCAAAAAAGTACATTCAAGGAAATTTAATAATCTTTCGAACGAAATGGGTTTCATTGAGTTTGGTCAAGGATTGCGCACGTGCGCAACGAAAATGTGGGGTGATCCTTCGACCTCGTGATTTGAGGGTTGCGGATGCGATAGAGGATGAATATGTTATTCAAGCGAATTGTTACGAACAGGGACGAAAATTACTCGAGAAGCGGGATGCGAAATCCCCTGGTGCCAGGAGAGGGGGTTAAAGTGGAAATCTTTTGTGGGGACTAGTGCGAAAACTGTCCGACCGATTGAGCTCATTTTTATCGTGGATGTATTACCTGGATTCACCAAGATCTATGACCACCCTAAAGAAATTGGCGTTATCGTGTTACACGGAAATGATGGAGAGGTGCATCGTCCAAGTGCCATTTTCAAATTCCACTTCAAATGCCCAGCACTGTATATTCATACGTATATATATACTGTTCTCCAAGTGATATATAACTCGAGTTCTGTGTACAGTTTGAAGATATATATATACGAAAGAACACGGTCGCCAGTGTCACAAGTGTCACTGGTTTTGTGGTCTCCGGTTACGCATACATGATCGGTGTACGGGGCTTCTCCGATCTCCGATCACAGTACATTTCTAATCGAACAGCTCACAGTAGCGTTTCATCGTAAATGAAGAACTCGTCGTTGTTTGTGCGATAAAAAATATTATATATTTTTTTCCCCCATTATTTTACGTGTTAATTATTTAACAGAAATAGTGTTTTAGTTTATCGGGTAAAATTGTTGAATTATGGAGGCATTCGTACCTTTGAACTGGCACGTTATCGCCCTAGTAGCGTTGGCCCTTCTCGTTATCTCATGCTTCTTCGAGAGCAACGATCCTCTCAGATATTACGCGAAATACGTATTATACGCTTTCTACAGTACCATTGTAGTCATTATAATATTACCTTATATTCTTCTATCGCCAAGAAATGTGAGAAATTGCCGGTGAGTGTTTACTTATTTCACGCAGTTTCGAATTTATTTCATAATAATCACATTTTCATTCTTCACTTTTGCATTCAATGTTGTAAAATGTTGGGGAAAAATGTGAATTATGTTTAGTCAAAAATTGTGATTTATCCAACAATTTTGAACGTTTAAAAACCGAAATACGTGTTACCAAATTAATATCGAAATTATTAGTGGATTAGACAATTTGCGTTATTCTTAATGTGTATATCGTCAAAAAATAAAAAAGAAAATTGTACTTTTGAAACTTTCGTAATTATGGAAAAATTTTGGATCGCTATAAATAACGTGTCGAAATTTTACACGCGTATGTTACACTTCTCGTGATGAATTGTACGTCCGTATAATTTTGTTGGGTAACCCATTGAATATCTTTGAGGACTATTCGGTCGAAATATCGTCCGCATTTAATTTTTTAATTTTCGCTGTATTTCGCGCGTATACCGAGAATTACTTTGTACAGCTGGCATTCCGCCAGACAAGCGATACGGAGAATTTTTGCTGTTTGACGGTTTAACACGACGAAGAACTCATCAACGTAGAAGCTAAAAACCAAAAAACAAAATGAATTTACACTTCAAGTTGATCGATGAGGTTCCATTCGTGAAAATCGATTTTAGTCAAGTTTTTTATTTAAAAAAAAACATATCGAGAGATCACTTTCACTGACTCGATGGATTCGGCATAACGATAAGAATTTATCATGTGCATTTACTATTTCATTTTCACCATATTTAAGCACTACTGGATTTTTCTTTTTTTTTTTTTTTTTTTTTTTCAATTCTATGATAAAACATGAATTTATAAATTCCACTACGCCTCCACAGACTCTCGAAATTTTTTTAAACGCACGCGTATTTTTTTATAATATAAAAAATGAATATAATTTATTGAAACTTTGAGAATATTATATACACATATTTAAGTATATACTATAAAATTTTTGAAGAATTTCCTTGAAAAACACCGAAGATATTAGCGACCCCATATTGCAGGTCACAATCGGACTCAGCATTTTGCGTACATTCTGGAAGCCGCAATTTTCATCTGAAATCAAACGAGGTTGGAATTTACATTTATTATATGTCTCTCTTCTATATGAACTTAAATGCTATCAAAAAATAGAAAATTGAATTTTTTACATGGGTCAAAACAAAAAAATATGGTTTTTTGCCATTTTTTACAACTTTATTTGCAAAAAAAAATTATTTTAAATAAAGATAATATTCCGATTTGAGGTTCACATAGAGCGAATAATACTATGAAGAAAGTAGCTGCCAATTTTCAAAACGATCGGTTGAAAACTTTTCAAACTAGCGTGTACGCAAGTTCAAAAAAAGTCGTTTTCAGAAAAACGCGTTTGAAAAAATAGTACCAAGAAAAACAAAGTCAAGGCAGTCATAAATTTTCTTCGGAGTTTTTCAAGGAAATCTTTAAAAAATTTTATAGTATATACTTAAATATATGTATAAAATGTTCTCGAAGTTTCAATAAATTATATTCATTTTTTATACTATAAAAAAATTCATGAAATTCATTGAGAAAACGCTGGCCTAACCCTATTTCCCCACTTAATGGCTTATAACAATAGAACGAGTCGGAATTTTCATTTAAAATTTTGGGAACATATTTTTCAATAGTTTTACTAACAATTTATGAAATAAAAAAAAATCGATTTTTTGAACCGTCTAACCCTATTTTCCCCCTTAAGGGTTAAGAATAAAATGTGACAAAGGGGTTTCTTTTTAAACATGTGCACGACACAGCTGCGGGGCTTTTCTATTGCGTTACTACACGAAGTTACTTGGCATCGAATGGGATATCAGAGGTACCGAGGAACTCGGTAAAGAGAGAGGCTGCGTCATTGTGGGAAATCATCAAAGCATACTCGATGCACTTGGTAATGCAACAGTTTTTTTTTTCAATTACGATACGAGCCAACATCGTTGAAATTGTTTTTACAAAATTTTATTGTTCAATTGAATTCACTAAATTCCCTAAAATTTACGAAATTTAATTGAATTTCACGAATTCATCACAATTTCGTCCACCTAATTTGCAAATAATTCATTATTATTGGTTTTGTATGTTAACGACACTATCGCCTGTGTTGAATTTTCAAAAATTTTGTCAAAATCAACGAGGCAAAGGGTTATTTAAAAATATAATTGTTTTTGTGAGTTATTTCTTTTGTCATTCAGGTTTGTTCGTTATTTGGGGAGTGATGGGAAAATGTACGGCAGTAACGAGGAGCGAGGTAATGTACATTTTCCCATTCGGCCCGATAGCCTGGCTCGCCGGTATCATTTTCATAAACCGAAACAATGGAAAAAAATCAATGAAAACCTTGAGCGAGACGAGCGATCTCCTTGTAAATAAAGCGGTATGTATATATCGATACAATTACTACATTTCAATTGAACTATTCAGTGCGAAAAATGTCGTAGTACGTTTAATTGTAATCGCTGTGAATGTCGTAACGATTGACGAACGAAATTCTTATCACGATAACGAATTCTGATGATTCATCAGAGTTCTCGAGTACAACGTGATAATATGACTTTCAATGTATTGAAATACTAATCTAGAAAAATATTTATCGAATTATTCTACAAACCAACAGATAATAATTGCGTGAATTACTTAAAATTAATTTGAAGATTACGGCCCCATTGAGGTAAATTAATTTTCGTCAACGCGACGTTATTTCAATATTTTGAAACGACGATTCGCCAGTCAGATGGAAAATCGGTGTCACTTGTGTTATTTGAAGTATTATAATACAAATAAAGAAAAAAGGCTTTCAGCTTTTTTTTTTTATTTAGTACAATAAACGTCTAAACGTAGGACAAATGCTCGAGGTAGACGAAAATCATGGTCTACCCGGAAGGAACGAGAAACAAGAATATTTTGGAAAACGGATTGCAGCCCTTCAAGAAGGGAGCATTCAGATTAGCGATTGAAAATCAAGTGCCGATATTGCCGATCGTCTACTCACCGTATTATTTCATCGACGCTAAAACCCGATTCTTCGGTCACGGTGAGCATTGTCCCGTAAACGACGTGAATTTTGAAAATTGTTGGAAGGTCTAAAATTCTTAGTCTCAATTCTTAACTGTAACGAATGGGAAATTATGATTCGTGATCTTCATCGACTGATCGTGCGGTAAATATGTAGATTATTTTTTCTGTAATGAATTAGAATATTTTTTACTGCTTGAGCGTTTTTTTTTGTATTCTTGAGGTTCGATAGTTGAAAAAAAATGGAATATCAATACCGATTATATAGCCGTTTCAGAAAAAAAAATCGAGCGACCCGATACGGTTCTGAGTCGTCGGGAAAATAAGATGAAAAAAACTTGGTTTTAATTATTTTACGTCAGTATCAGCGTCTACGTTGTGATGTGTTAACATAAAGTAATAATATGTTAACTAACACAAACCCGTATATGCAAATGAAAAATCAATAAATCGGTAACGACCTTGTTTTTTGTTTGTTGCTGAAACAGAGATGTTTACCGTAAAAGACATCGGGGAAACTTCTCGTTTTGTAATTACGTTGCGAAAAACTGTTTTCTTTAACTGTGAAAATGATGTTTAACTCGGTCAGTCGATAATCCTTTTGTGGACATAAGATCGTCGTTTTCTTTCGTCACAGCTAAGAGAGCTCAGTAAAGCTTTAACTTTGCACAGTTTTAATTGACTATTCTAATGCATTTTTGTCGTCGTCGAAAAAAAAAAACAACAGGAAAAATCATAATAAAGGCGCTGGAGGCGATTCCGACCAAAGGACTCGGGAACGAGGATGCCGATGATTTGATCGAAAAGACTCGAACGATCATGCAGGAGGAATTTGAAAAATTGTCAACCGAGATCCTCGCCACACTGCCGAAGGATTATCCTGCGAACGTCGCGCAACGAGTTCAGTTCGCGAAATCTAGACAAATGTCGAAAGCATTGTGATTCTAGTGGGAATTTTTTTTTTTTTTTGTTCCAACGAATTACACAAAATGTCCATTTCTTTAATGGAAATATACCACCAACGGGACAAACATGTTTATTTTTTTTTGTTTTAACGAATTGTACACAATTTCGTTTCTTCAATGGGATACCTCACATGCTATTACGATTTTTCCTGTCGATTTAAATTCCATGATGATTGCTATTCAATTGAATCGCATAACGCATGAAAAATCATGAAACTATTATGCTCGTTACAATCGCTAAGTTTCTTTTAGTTTCTTTGTTTCGACGTTCATGGCCGCAAAATGTTAGTTTCTCGTAATTGACTACGCGAGCATCAACGAGGACTTTTGAATCATTTTTCTATTCCCCATGTTTACGCAACGAAATGTTGAGTTTCTTAAAATTCTAATTTTACTTATGAATTGTCTTTTCTCCCATTGAAAAAAAAGTCTAAGAAATCTTCAACTTAACTCAAGGAATGACAGACAAATCCCTGACAACAATGGCAAGTACACATTAAAAATAACTTTAATTGTACAATAATGCAAATTACGTTATTTTCATTACATAGATGTCAGAAACTGATCAATCGTTTTAAAACTTAACACGTACGAAGATTATATCTCCTAATAAGAATATTTCACAATTCTTTTTTTCTCTTTAAATTCTCTTTTCTCAATTGCCAATTGTATTTAGGTTCAGCATATAATTGTCTAATATTAAAAAAAAAGCATTAAATAATTGACATTATATCTTATTAGATCAATTTTCCGATTTTTCGTGAATTATTTTTTCTCAGATCATTTTCTTTTATCCTAATTGTTTCATCTATATTTTTTTCACACAATTGGAACGTTCGCAAAATCGAACAGAGGAGTCTTTGTATAATAAACAGCGGATTTCACATTAACGGTCTGTACGATGAACGCTTTACGTTTTGTGCGAAGCTCTCGACTGAGTTAAACTCTGACGTTATACGTTCACTCCGTCCGAGATTAAACTGGGGGAATGTGACCAGTCGCTACGGGACTTACACACTATACACACCGGCAAGGAAAACCGGTTCGCCCTGCTTGGCTGCCTCCTCTCGCGCACCTAGCCATATTATAAATCCACCTAGTCGCCGCTACCTTCTCCATGTTACCCTGATATTGGTGTCTAGGAGCAGGAGCTAGGAGATCGGTAGCAGGATCGGTAAACCCCGTAACGCGTACAGCGTTCCATCGGCAACGCGTTGCTTTCCTTAATCTTCGCTCTCTCATACCGCGTAATAAATTTTTTTTATTTCTCACAATTTCAATAGTTGTCATACCATTTTATCGTGTATTAATTATGCACAATTTCACTGGGCGTACAATAGACAAATCGGTAATACTTTTCGATAAAGCAGAGGGGGGGACGTTCGAATGAAAAACTATTTAAAATACTTTTTAAAGTATTATTTTAGGATCATTAATCCTAATGAAATTTTATAATTCATTGTGAAAGAATAATTACTCATTATTATTCATTATTTATACGAAAAAATATTTTTTATAAGTATCATTAGAATTATGCTCATTTCCGATAACGAAATATCACAACTCTCACGGATGAATAATTTTTTATTTTCAGTTATCACTGATTATCACTGAAAATAGAAAGTCACTCGTCAGTGAAAATTTTTAATCGATAATTAGTACTGATAACTATTGTTAATCGTTCCATATGTCACGATAATGTCGAATTTGAATCAGTAATTATTTTAAGTCTATTTACTGTCGGATGGCGATAGAAGAATAAAAATTAAACCTCTGTTATTCTACTAGTTTCGACATTTAGAGAATCCTGATTCCAGCACGGCGTAGAAGGGTTATAGATCACAAATGAAAGTAACAAATAGGGACGTTCATAGTTGATGATCAATTGGCTCTCAATATTTCGAGCAACGTTAGTCAAATAGTAACTTAAAATATCATGTACGCACATTATTGCTGTTGGATCAAGGCACCGTTGCCGCCTCTTTTGTACTTGAACACAGCGCCCTTGGACCTTTCGCTCCACACTTTGGTTTCGGTCTTTGACAAAATCCACTCTGAATCCACCGCCACCTCTTGGCACTTTATCATATTTGTAGATTCGCTCTCTCTCGTGAATTTCCACGGTTTTATAATCCGTCTCTCTTTTTCAACGTCAAACTCTTCGACTTTTGTTATAATTTCATCCGATGAACTCAGTAGCTTTATTCCAGCCTCTTTTTTCAGTCGATTCTTCTTTTTACTCTTCCTCTTCTTCTTAGGAACCTCCTCCGTGGAATTGTTTCCGTCTTGATCTATAATACTCCTAGAAAATTTAATTCAATTCTCTTTAGTGAAGAAACAATTATTCCAATTTGGGGTAACAAATTATTTTCCTATATTGTATTTGCGGCGGTGTTCATTTCACAATTGCGAATCTGACTTTTTCAGGCAGAAGATTGTACTTTACATTTTGTATTGAAAAAAAAAATAATACCTTGATTTTTGAGTGACGATTAATAGTAAAAAGCAAAGAGCCGTTACTCATGTCCGGACCAATATTATTGATTTTTCTTTGAAATAAAATTAATGACAACGTATGTTGTCCATAATTGACATAAACTTGACACATTGATCGTCTATTACTGTCAATTAATGCGCAACAATTTGTAGAAATTATACTAAAAATTTAACACTCATTTGACGCGTCTGGACCGCAGTAACTACTTCAAGGTATGACGTTAAGAAAAAACAGTACTCAAAATCAATCTATCGTAAAAGTACTTTTTTGTTTTGGTAAATTTGTTTGAATCGCTCGTAAAGTGACAAGGATATTTTCAGTGGAATGCACAGAACCATTGTACCCTTAAAACACACCTGTCCAGCAGTGCATCGAGTTTCTTTGCAACGTAATCCTTGAAGCTCGGTGACACTCCAAAACTTTCAAAATTATCCGAACCTTCTCTGACTCTGAGCGATGGCTTCATTTCCCCTTTGGCTTTGGTCTCAAATTCTTAAATAATGTGAAAAATTAAGAAAAAAAATTTACTATCACACTGTAATTATCGACGAAAATGAGGTTACGGAACACAAAGGCAATAGTTTACCTGGTAATTTGGTTATCGAGGAATCATTGGTAAACAATGATTGTGGCAAGAAATTATCATCGCAGGCTTCTCTAAAAGCATCGACTGAAATTTCGTCATCCGAACTCGACGAAGTATCATCATTTTTTGGACATCGCCGGCTTTGAAAATTCATTATCCGCGCCACTTATCACAACAACGGCACATATCTGAACGAACAAGCGTTAGTACAATTCTACAGTATCGATCTTTCACACCTTCTTAGAATCAAATGGGCACCTCATGTTGTTACTTAAAAAAACCATTTTTTTTTGTTTATTTTGTCTATAATTCATTTATTATTAATTATTTTATTGAAGTAATCTCCAGTATTTGTAACTGTATACGTTAACTTCGCACTCCATAACGTAAATGATAATTTGTTTTTTTGAAAGAAAGATCTAGATGTAAGGATCAACGAATAATCAAGAAAGTAATTCTTTCTTTTTCTTCGCTAAATTATTTGATTGTAAAGATTTTTTAACGGAATGTAAAAGATAAATGATCTACATTATGAAGTAAAAAGAGTCGACATATTAGTTGAAAATACTATGAGTTACTTTTAGAAAATAATTGATAATACAGAAATTATTTGCTAGAAATAAACAATGACTACTTTTTAAAAGTAACGAGATATAACCGCCGTTTCTTTTCAGGATGAATCAAAAATCCCGCCTTTGGGGCTCTTTTCCAATTACATTCGTCAGAGTTCGCGGCTGACGTTTACTTTTTTTTTTTTTAACATTGATATGCTACGTAGTTTCGGTCGCCTCGGCAGTGAATTGACGCGAATTATTGGAGCTCCATATTCGTTATTTACAACGAGAATGTCTCGTTCGCGATACTTTTCAAATCCTTATCGGCTGGAGGACGAGAAAGAAGCTAAAAACTTGCCAAATCTTGACAAAGATGTCAAAGAATTCAGGGAAGATTTGCGCAAGATAATTGACGATATAGTGAAAAAAGAGCCGGCTGACAGTGCATCATATGAGGGTGGACTGTACGTTGGCTCGGCCGGTATCGCTTATGCTTTATTACACGTCGGTCCGCAGCTTACATCGCCCCGCGACGATTCGCAATTCAATGATTACATTTCACTGGCGCAACGTTATTTAAAATCGGCGTTGCGTGATCTTGATAAACGTGGTAATCGCGTTGATTGCGGCTTCCTTCTGGGTGACGGTGGTACAATAGCAGTTTCTGCGGTTGTCGCGAAAAGAGCCGGCGATAACGAGAGATCCGAGATTTTAGCGAAGCGTTACGTCGGTATGGCAGAATTATGCAAACCCGAGGATTTTTTGGGCGTCGGTTCGGACGAATTCTTGGTCGGACGAACCGGTTATCTCTACGGTTCACTGTGGCTGAACAAACAGCTTGGAAAATTCGTCGTACCCGTCGAGCTGATGCACGAGATTGCACGTGTGATCGTACTTGCGGGCAAAAATTATGCGCGAAAGCATTCAAGTCCTTGTCCGCTGATGTACGCCTATTACGATACCGAATATCTCGGGGCTGCCCACGGTCTATCCTCGATTTTACAAATTCTCATACAGGTTAACGATTATTATGAAATATAACATAATAGTAGTTCCTTGGACCTCATTGAATTAAACTCTATGATATTTTGGTACTTTCATACTCGATTGGAAATCGACGCCCCTCAAAATTTGCGGATATTGATTTTTGTTCAAATCAGAATCGCGCTAGCTCTTTTTTCGTCGGCCATATTGATTCCGACATTTAAAATTATCGAAATAACTTTTGAACAAAAATTATCGTACCTGTACCAATTTGTCACTAAAATCATGTATAATTATAGACGAATCGTGCTTTACAATTTTTCTCCCACTCACATTATACAGGTGCCAGATTTTTTAGCGACGAACAAAGAGGCCGAAATTCTGGTCCGGACATCCGTTGATTTTCTACTGAGTCTCGAAACATCGACTGGCAATTATCCGTGCGCTCTCGATGAAATTGATTCCGTAGGACGGGCTAGAAGAGACGAGAGTAACGAACTCGTGCACTGGTGTCACGGTTCACCCGGAGTGATTTATCTCATGGCAGCTGCATATTTACGCTGGAAAGATAAACGTTATTTGGATGCGTGTCAACGAGCCGGTGACCTCGTTTGGCAAAAGGGATTGTTGAAAAAAGGTCCAGGCATTTGTCACGGGATTGCCGGTAGTGGTTATGTCTTTTTGCTTCTCTACAGACTCACCTTGGATCATCGTTATCGATGGAGAGCAAAGAAATTTGCCGACTTTTTGAACAGTGACGAATTCAAGAATGGCGCCAAAACACCAGACAATCCGTACTCTTTGTACGAGGGTGTTGCCGGTACAGCTTGTTTCTTCGCTGACTTGATGCAACCGGACAAAGCGGCATTTCCATTTCAGGATATTTTCTAAAAATCAAACGTCACGTTAATATGTTTCTGTATTGACCTCAAGTATTGTATGTCACAGCCATCTCGTTACCTGTATCGGATCACAGCGATGTTACAAACTTTGTTAAAATTGTAATACTGCTGTAAATAATGATTCTTAAAAAAGTATCGCTGATTTTCGTACTTAGAGTATCATCACTGTCCACTGTATTTTGCTTGTATGTCTGATTTTAGAAAAGTGTCTTTTACGCTTATCGACTAATTTGCAATTTTTTAAAACATTTATAATTTTTATTCAAGTACAACTGATAATTATAAATACAAATTATAAAAAATAATTTATTACTCGTATATACATTTGATCGCTAATATTCATCACATTTTTCTTTAATGCTTAAAGCGCAAAAACTACTTTTGTGCTGCTTGGAATAAAAAAATATATATTTCTCAGTGCACTAACTAAAGATCAACGTATCGTGATGATTTTTCGCGTTTTCGTTGTTTCGCTTCGCCGAACGAGTCGTTGGTCGAATCACGTTTTACGTACTCGTTGTAAGCCAAAATTGCAACATTTCTTCCTCCGATTGCACTCATTTCCATTGCGCTCGCTGCCCATTCAATGGCATTTACATGATAGAGCGAATCATGAAGTTTGAAATCGAGACGTGGCTTTGTTCCAGTATATTTTGGATATGCTTTCCATATTATGCTTTTTGTTTGTTCGATCTACGAATATTTAAAGTATAAAAACATTTCTCGGTTTTCACGTTGTATAACTTAAAAGAATTCAATGAACGATGCAAAAATTCCTACATAGAGGTAAGACCACTAACTTTTATTCCCGGAGATTTTAGAGATAATAAATAATTTTAGAAAAATATCTCGCCGACCATCACAATTACAGACATAGTGACGATAGCATTTTTTCCCAAATTGCTTTTTTTTTTTTTTTTTTAAGCAAAAACGTTACCGGCCTATGTTCCATTCATAACGATCTGTTATTTGTCAAAATTAATTCCATTTAGCCGTCTCTGAGACCATTTTGGCTGAAAATTTTGAGGCACATAGATCTCTCGACAATTGAAATCATGAAAAAAAATTCTCTCTACCTTTGCGAACATTTCGTCGATGACGCTTTGTTCGAGAGGATCCCTCGTAAATATTTTCCATACTCTTGAGCAACTTCCTTCGACGGATACTAAATTTCCCACCGAGCTGATTATCGTTTTGTTGGGATCGCAGCTCAATACACCACCGATCGAATCTTCCAGATTGAAATATTTCGGATTTAAATCACCGTGTACGAATGTCGCTACGGTCGATTGATAAATTCCTGGAAATTCGAAATTCGCGTTTTCCGGGAAATCTGAAAAGTCTATCGACATCTGTTGATCCCTCGTTAACGGAGTCGCCACGATCACTATGTCGTAAATGCTTTTCATCGTCTCGGAACTTCCTGTATTATTGAGCGGCATATTTTCGATTACGTGAAAAAAATAAAATGTTCACTTTTAAGGAAAATTAGTGTGCATTAGTGAGTTTGAGGATTTGGAATATTCACCATTATTATTATAGTACACCTCGTACAGTGGCCTATTGTTATTTCTTGATAAGTGGACTATTTTCTTGACGACCGATGGCACAACGTTAACTTTCCCGTTTCTGTATATGAGATGTTTGGGCACCTGTAATTCAAAATATTGTTTACTGCGATAAAAAAAAAATTCAACTTTTTATGTGCTTACGGAACTTTTTTTAAAACCAGAAGTAAAATAAGTCTCTCTTTACATCTTTGTTTCCACCTTTGACCGACCACAAAGCCGCTCCAGCACCGGCTATAGAGACGCAACCGACAAAACTCTGAACGTCCGTATTTTGACCATAATTCACGACCAAAGTAGCCTCGACCAATTCGTCAATCAAACGCGACGAATAGCCCAATTCCGTGAGATGATCTTTCATGGATGTTTGCAGCATTTTTGGAAACTCTTCATTCATAGCCAAAAGTAAGGCAGTTACATTCTCAAATGCTACACCTTCGTCGTGAAGCTTATAAATCTTTGCAAAGTTGTCGAGTACAGAGTTTACATAACTATCGGACAAAAAAAAATGATTTAGAATGCAATGAAATTTGGCAACATTTTTTCATTGATCTTAAGCATATACCTGTGGAGTCTGAAAGGCTGCAGGCCATATCGATAGATCAATTTGGCTAGGGTGAAAATTTCGTAGGTACTTTCTTCAAAAACGAATTCCTCTTTGTTCCATATACCAAACTTTTGATCTCCGCAAGATGGTCTTTCCTCCATACCTGAGCAAGTCAGATCTCGAAATCAATCATACTTTTTTTTTTGGTGATTATGAAAGAGATTTTTGGTTTTTTTTAAATGAATTCAATAACCTACCGAGTAATTTCACAAAATGTCTCATGAGAACATTTCTATCGTGAATTACAGCCCCACCGGATTCATACTCAGTTCCGGCTACTTCTACCGTTGCCAAACGTCCTCCTAACTTTTCTGCTTCGAAGAGATCTATACTCAATTGTCCAGTAAACAATTCGTTCAAGTAGTGAGATGCTGAAGCTCCGCCGATACCTCCGCCGACGATAGCTTTTATACGTGAAAAATTTTAAGGTATTTCATAAGTTACTATCGTCACTATATCCTTCTATAAAAAGTCTGAAGAATGTTTTTATTTTACAAATTCCCGGCCATTTACATACACATTACAATAGCTCAGTATCTGCAGTACAAAACCATCAGTGCATAAAATCAGAAACTTTTTGTTCTTCCTAAGTAAAGATTATTAACGTCATTCACATTCTTTGAGTGTTTACCAATTTTTGGTGCTGCTGTCAACGAGCAAATACCACTTCGCAGTATGAACGTGCCGATAAGCAATAATTCGGAAAATCCTCGCATTTTGACAATGCCGAATTGCAACTATTTCTTAACTGAAATATGAATATTTATTTATAAATAATAATCAATTTGGAGCATTGATTACATTTTATAACCATGAAAAATGTACCCAACCTTATTCAGGTTGTCACGGTTCGGGTAAGGTTAACTTGCTTTTTTTTAGTTCGTTAAATGGCTGCAGAAAGCCCCCTTTCGAATCAGCTGTTTCCAACCTTTGTTGCTTTATTCTATAGAAACATCTACACTAATCTCCATGGCTGTGCAGTACTAGTCAACTAGTCAGTAATCAGCTGCGAGTGGTTGCGAGAGAATCTTCTTTAGCGCGCACGAAATATAAACATGGCGGATCCGTTGTCTCTTTTGCGACAGTACAATGTCAACAAAAAGGAGATTATCGAGCGTGAAAATGAGATAATATTTGGTGAATTTTCGTGGCCGAAGAACGTGAAAACGAACTATCTAACTTACGGGTAAGCAGTCGAGAAAATTATTTTTCTCCGTCCTTAATTTTGACCCCAATCTGGTTGGATTACGATTATTTTTGTTCATTTAGTTTTTTTTAAATTTATTTTCCATACATTTTCCACTTTCAACTCGTTAACAGATCCCAAATCGAACATCTCGTTGATTACTAAATATTACTAAATGTGTTAATCCCAATAATCGCAAAAATTGACATTGCAGTTCGGGCAAAGAGGGCAACGCCAAAGAGTACTACACGCTAGAGTGTCTCTTGTTTCTTCTGAAGCATGTACAGCTCACGCATCCCGTGTACGTCCGTCAAGCAGCTGCTGAGAATATTCCCGTGGTACGACGTCCCGACAGAAAGGATCTGCTGGCGTATCTCAATGGCGAAACGGCAAATTCAGCCGCCATAGACAAATCGGCACCCATAGGACTATCGACGCAGGTAAAACGTACCGCTGAGGATGGCACGGAGAGCGGTTTGTTGAAGAAGCCACGTTTCGAGGAGACGCACATGCAAAAAGTCAAGGAACAACTGGCGGCTAGATTGGATGCGCCAAAAGAGGCTTCCGTTACAGTGGACAATATAAAATCTCTCTCGGAGGCGATGTCAGTGGAAAAAATTGCCGCTATAAAGGCCAAACGTTTGGCAAAGAAACGTACGACCATCAAGGAAAATGACGACATCGGAATGGGCTCGGATTTGCGCGTTATCCTCGATCTGGATGTCGACGACACCAAGGACATTGTTTCGCGCGAGAGACAGTGGAGAACACGCGCGACGATACTGCAAAGTAGCGGTAAAGTCTTTGCCAAGAATATATTTGCCATATTACAGAGTATTAAAGCGAGAGAGGAAGGTAGACAGAAAGGACCATCGGCACCAACTCCGATGGTCACACCGCGCTCCACTCCCATGAGACCGTTGCCACAGCCGGCTGTTTACAATCGTTACGATCAGGAGAGATTCATAAGGCAGAAGGAGGAAACCGAGGGTTTCAAGATCGACACCATGGGTACTTATCACGGTATGACACTGAAATCCGTGACCGAGGGCACTAATCCAGCTGCGAGAAAACCACCCAGCGCCGCTAATCCATCGGCAACACCGACATCCGGATTACTACCGACATCAGCCGCCAAATTAACGCCTCAACAAGCCGCACAGAATAAACGACCCAGTAGAACACCCATTATCATCATACCAAATGCCAATACATCGTTAATCACGATGTACAACACCAAGGATATTCTTCAGGAGCTGAAGTACGTGAGTAACGAGGAAAAACGTGGATCTGGTTGCAAAAGAGAGAACGAGGTATTGCTACAAAGAAGAAAAGATGGAGGACTCACGGTGCCTTATCGCGTTATCGATACACCGCAAAAACTCACTAACGCCGATTGGGAGAGAGTCGTTGCTGTTTTCGTAATGGGACCAGCTTGGCAATTCAAGGGTTGGCCCTTCGATGGAAATCCCGTTGAGATATTTTCCAAAGGTACGAAGATGATTGGAATTAGTTGGCATTTTACAAATCACCTAAACCGACAATTGTGGCTTTTGCCTGATCATTTTTTTTTGTCGTGATTCCACGGTTCTTTTTAGTTTAAGAATCTTTTTTTTATCCTGCGAAATACATAATTTTCTCCTGATAATATCTCAATTGTCGCGTTTTTTTTTATATAACTGAAACATTAAAAATATTATTACAGACCCTTATTATTGTTTATTTGCCTTGCAGTCTCTGCATTCCATTTGAAATACGACGAGATGAAGCTCGATGCAAACGTCGCTCGTTGGGCGGTCACCGTGATCGAATTGAGCCGAACAAAACGACATTTGGACAGAGCAGCTCTCATGATGTTCTGGGAACATCTCGATAAGTGAGTAGCCTCTATTAACCACAGCGATAAATGAAAGATTCTCATTACTACGTTTTTAAGTTATCTCCTTTACTAAACGCCAATTTTCTCTTATTTCAGACACATGATAAAGAATAAACCACATTTGCGTTTTTAATCGAGGACTCTACCATAATCATTGTACATCATCCCTTATAGATATCCATTTCATATTTTTCACGATAAAGAAGAAAAAACCATATATAATGTAAATAAGTAAGAGAACGAGGGAGAGAGAGAGAGAGAGAAAGAATAGAGATTTACCGCGCAAGTATGTATAAATAATATGTCTATACGGATATAGCTTCGCTGCGCGATACTGCTTCGAACAACATTGTAAACGTTAAAACGTCTCCAATTGCGATCGAAATTGTCGAAAATTTCTCATGTAAAATAATAATAATAATAATTGTCACAGTTTCAATCGAATTTTTTCCAGTATTTTTATTTTTATTTACTCGACGTTCGTGAGAAAAGTAAAACAAGAGGGAATCGGAAATCGTGACTGTGATTTTGTCCAAAAGCGATCCTCTTTCTCGCTTACGACAGTTTTCTCAAGCGCGCTTTCCGTCAAGTTTCGAGTGTACTTAACGATTCAGCAAGGCGAACGTTGTACGTGCATGTCCCGAAGGGATCGTACCACAGAAACTGTATTTTCTTTTACGAGAACAAAGAGTATACGTCCAAAGCAAACGAAAGCCCGCGGGCATTTAACGGAACCTCCTCTTACGTTCAGTTCTGTACATCGATGTACGATAATAATTCTGTTTGCACAACCTTTCGGTAATCTTACTAATTCGATTTGTCACGCCCTATCACTTACGGCCCGCGCCTCCGGGCTGGAAAAGTCGAAGCAATACGAGAGAATGGGGTAAAAAATAAGGGAATCAAAGAAAATTCATTGACAGGTCTGAGTTATTATTAAACATTCGTCATATACATTTTTTTTTCATGTTCTCTCGAGGACACCGTCATATTTGGAAATTTAATTCGATGACAAAATTTTTAGTTCGCCGTTAGTAAAATAAATATGTAGAAATAAATCAACGATATTCAAGTTAATGTGAATATTCGAATGCTAAAAATATATTACTGAAGGATTAGAAAGCCAAAAATTGTTTCATCAAATTTCCTATTTTTTTACATTTCCATACGTAGAATTTTTTCAATGCAAATTGTTTAAGTAGCACCGAAAAGAATTTTGGATGATTTAAATAATTAATTATTCATCTTTGACATTTTGATAATTACAGATTGGATTTTTAAACCTAGACCGATAATCTGGGCCGCGAGTATATCCCAAACGAATTTAAAAAAAAAGTATTTTTGAATATATTCAAGATTTGTTTACATTCAATGTGCATTTTTCAGCAATTGAACTTTACACAATTAAAATTTAACACATACCATGTTTTTTATTATTAAAGAATGATGAAATTCATTTGTATTAAAATGTTTTTATTACCTGTGCAAAGAATTGAGCGACTGGGTAAATGGATGGGGTACTACATCCGTACCCTAGAAGATCTTACAAAGGCAAAAAAGAAATGACGGTAATCAGTCTAGGATTAATTTCTCTATTTTAACGTTTAAGAAAGCTTTTAGATAAATTTGTAACACTGCGTGCAATTTGGCTGTACGCATGGAATTCCCGGTATGACCGGTGGCAAATGAAGTAAACCACCGTTTCGACTTGTGTGATCGCGCAATTGTTGCTGAACGCTCGAGTTGAAATAATTATTGTACTGAACGCTGAAACCGACGTTGTTGTCCTGGTCGTGAGAGCTGGAAGCTTTTGCGCTCGGGTAACCGTGAGTTCCGCAACTTCCGGACAATTCACCGGAAACGAGGCCACGTGACAATTGATCGGGTACGATATTTAACAGACAATAACCATCGCCATAAAGATTTCTCGTGAGATTCGAGTAAATTGGCGCGAGTGGAAAAACACTCGAGGGATATTCGGTGCTGGTTCTCGTTTCCGTCAATGAACTCGGCGGCGGACGAAACGCTGAGTTACGGGACGACGTATTAACGATCCCGTTGTCGTTAGCGAAGTACTCAATTGCCTTGAGAAGATCTTGACCGCAACGCTGAAGAACCAACTGGAGAACGGATAATTTTGTGCTTGGAAATAATCGCGATAGTGTGTCCACCGATGTTTGAGAGACGGAACTTGTTTCCTTGCCGGAATCATCAACCAACGTTTCGTTTCGCTTGGCCACGTTGAACAGAACGTTCACGTTGCTTTTGCCAGAATCTTCCTTCAACTGTCACGAGTTTTGAAAAAAAAAGAAATACAACAATTAATCAGTGACAAATTCGTGGCGTGATAAACTCAATTGGTGCGATTACAATTCAATTCGAAAATGCTTTTACGTATTGTAAATTTCGAAATTGAATGGGGAAACGTGCCAATGAGGGGGCAGAATATATCGATGAAGTAGAAGATGTAAAAAATTGCAATTCAGCAAATTGAACTATACAAAAAGTTGAAGATTAAGATTGATGATTTAAAAAGAAAAATGAAAACCACGAAGGATTTGAAAGAACAGGGATTGGAAAGCTTACAGTGGGACTTTGCGCGATTGTTCTATCGGACGAAATTTCAGAAACAATGGAGGTATCTTCTTGCTTCCTTTCACCGTTATCACGCCTCGTCGAGGATCCCTCGTCCGTCACCGAAACGATTGATTCTGTCGCGATCGTCGACGAACCCGATGGTCTCTTGGAATTTGGCTCGGTCACAGCCATACCAAAGATTTTTCCGGGTGGAAGACGATCCAATTTTTGTCCCGTTGCCACTTTCGCCATACTCAATGCAATCGCATCTTCGGCAGCTTGCTGTCTCTTCAGTGCCACCTTTCACAATAAATTCACTTTGAAAACACGCAAGGCATTTTACTCCACATCAAGATAACTCAATTACTCGTTAATAATGCTATTAGCAGCACAAGAACTACATTTCTCGTTTAATTATATCACCAAGAATTTTGATATCATTGAAAAAAATGCACGAGAAAAAGTTGCACGTTAAAAAAAAATGGAAGATATAACATTTTAAGAATTGATGCACTATTAGGAAAAATTCAATGTACTAATTTGTAAGTTCTGTATATTATTATGACAGACTTTGAGATTGGAAATTACTATCACAGTTTTGAGAGGCTAAGTCGTTAAGAAAAAATGTTTTCAGAGCAACCTTTCAACAATATAGTGGATGAAAATTATGAAATGTAAACGCCTCTTCTCTCGCGTGAATGTTAAAAAGTAAAAATTTATATCCGAAAGATTTTACAGGCTAGCAGGTATTTATCCGTGAAAATATAAGAAGTTAGTTCATTATTTTTGTAATTCAATTAAAACAATCGATGCGACCTAATAGCAATTCTGTACAACTTCCATTAAAATTTGTTACATCTTACAAGATCGGTATATATTTTCAAAACGATATATACCGATCTCCATATGTTTTAAAAACAAAAATGCTTTTCTCGACGACGAATGATACATGCATATGTGTTTTCTTAGCGGTGAAACATCGCTGCGTGAATGCCGAGGATACATTTTGAGAACATTTGGTCGTTGTTGTCACAAGCCGGACCACCCGGGACCACCGATCGGTGCCTTTTTAACGCGAGAAAAAAAAACAACGAACTTTTTTTGCAATGATATATCACGGATTAAAAAAATACGAGTGACAGAAAACGAAAAAGGTAAGAATTGAAAATTGAAATCTGAAAATCATTGATAAATTCAGATTTAAGGGGTATGGCCACGGTAGCGGGTATAAAATCATGTGCACATTTAAGAATTTTGTTTTGTATGAAAAAGTGATTTATTTACAAAACTAATTACACATCTATTTAGTATAAATATCAAGCTAATAAAAAATATTGTTTTTTTTGTTATACAAAATGGCCGAATACTGCTATTTGCGTCCACAATTTTTGACCTAGAAGAAAAAAAAAAATTCTCGTTAATCTACATCAGAATACCTAGAGAAGTAAGTACGGAATTTGGAAAATATTGTTTTATTCGAATATTGTTGGTATTTGAACTTAAAAGTTGAATTTCCAGTGAAAAATTTCGTATAAAACTGCTCATAAAGTGGAAAGTTTTTAATTAATCAGAAATTCCGTACGTACTTCTCTAGGTATTCTGATGTAGATTAACAAGAATTTTTTTTTTATTGTTTCAAGTCAAAAATTGTGGATGCCAAATTTCATGCCGCGGAGCGTCTCAAAAAAAGAGGGTATCAAAACCAAACCAAACCAAACACCAGTAGTCGGTTATTTTGTATAACAAAAAAAATATTTTTAATAAAAAATATTTTTTATTAGCTTCATATTTATACTAAATAGATGTGTATCTGGTTTTATAAATAAATCACTTTTTCATAGAAAAAAAAAATGTTAAATGTGTACATGATTTTATACCCGCTACCGTGGCCATATAGTACAATCAATAGGGAGCCCGTTACTCTTGTCCGCATCGCACTAAAAATAAAGGGAATTTTTTTTTTTAAATTAGGTTCAGTATCACGTACCGAATGTGAATTAACAAAATGGTTACACATTTTGGGAGCGGAAGTGCCGCCATTTTGAGGAAAACCGTATTGGCCAATATCTCCGTTACCGTGCACTTTAGGCCAAAAATGGTAATAACCTTTCTCGTAGATAATCGAATTTCCCATATTTTTTTTAAATAATTTTTTTTGTATCACTTACCGTTTACGACTTATACCACTGTTAAAATTTATTTTTTCACTTTTCGACCTGTATCTCTCCTAATAATTGTTTAAACAATAAAACGCTAATAACTTATCTTTTGAATCCATACATTTCTCACAACTTTTATTAAAAACTTTTTTGTCTAAAGTTAATATTCTCAAAGTTATAACGCGTTCAATGCTGCGCTACTGGGTGCAAGGTTAATAAAAACGAGGTATGCATAGTACAATGATGAAAATTCAATACATATGTAAAAAAATATTAATGATATTGACATAATTAACAATAAATACCTTCTTACCTGCAAAAAACAGCGACTTCCCGTTGACATTTTTTAAATATTTGTATAATATTTTTAACAATTCAATAATACTTCATAACTCGAATTGCCCCACGATTATTATCAAATTATCGATTATATACTGTTGGCATAATGAACGAAGGAATAGGAAAACGGGAAATTTATTCAAAAAGGCATGGAAAGATTGATAAGTCCGGAAAGAATGGTACTTCGCAGCATTTTCGGTTGGAGGCAAAGTTGCCAGACTTATTTTACTTCTTGTCGATGAGCGAACGTAATCGCGCGTTTTCCTATTCTTTTGTTCATTATGCCAACAATATATAATTGATAATTTGATGATAATCGTGGGGCAATTCGAGTTATGAGGTATTATTGAATTGTTAAAAATATTATACAAATATTTAAAAAATGTCAACGGGAAGTCGCTGTTTTTTGCAGGTAAGAAGGTGTTTATTGTTAATTATGTCAATATCATTAATATTTTTTTACATATGTATTGAATTTTCATCATTGTACTATGCATACCTCGTTTTTATTAACCTTGCACCCAGTAGCGCAACATTGAACGCGTTATAACTTTGAGAATATTAACTTTAGACAAAAAAGTTTTGAATAAAAGTTGTGGGAAATTTATGGATTCAAAAGATAAGTTATTAGCATTTTATTGTTCAAACAATTATTAGGAGAGATACAGGTCAAAAAGTGAAAAAATTAATTTTAACAGGGGTATAAGTCGTAAACGGTAAGTGATACAAAAAAAAATATTTAGAAAATAAGATGGGAAATTCAATTATCTACATGTTTAGCCTAAAGTGCACGGTAACGGAGATATTGGCCAATACGGTTTTCCTCAAAATGACGGCACTTCCGCTCCCATAATTCGTAATCATTTTGTTAATTCACATTCAGTACGTGATACTGAAACTAATTTTTTTTAAATTCCCTTTATTTTTAATGCGCCACAATATTCTCTATTGATTGTACTAATACCTTAATGGGTGAAAAATGAAGTAATCTAAATCTATAAATAATAAACAAAATTACCTAAATTAGCATAATGTAACTAATCTGTCGCAGTATGAAAAATTTCCAATATTTCGTAAAAATTCATCAAACCCAATTGTGTTTGCGTATTTACAAAAATAATTTCTTCTTTCGTTTTACGTTTGTGCACGACAAACGGTACAAGAGCCCAATTAATAATGAATTTACGCAGTGTACGTGAACGTCACATGAAAATTACATACTTCGAGTCTCGGGATAACGGGGATTTCTTCACATTGTATCTTCGAGGGTGGTATTTTCTCGTGAAGTTGAAATTCAAAGGATATTGCATTCTTCGAGGTATATAAAGGACTTATGAATCGTCGGTATATACGTAAACGTCGAGGAGGCGGATTGAAAGCTTACGATGTAGACACAAGATCGAGTATCGTCATAATGCTCGTGCAAACATAAATGTAACGCTACACCGAGCGTTAATGGATTTCAACTCTCGAGTGTATAGTTTTGTACGTCGGAGACACACGATTGATGAGACGAGATGAAATTATAGATACCTATATACTGTCGATCACGTCACTGTCGCAGGACGCAAAGAGGAAACGAATCTTTTTGTATTTTTATTTTAAATTATGAAAATTCATTGATACACACAGACGCGACAATTTATTTTTATCAATGACGAAACCTCAGTTGAAAAAACCAAATTCAATAAACATAACAATAAATCGTGGACAATTAAAAATATTGCTTTCAGAAATCGAGGAAAAAGTTACGGGTTATGGCCACGGTAGCGGGTGTAAAATCATTTGCACATTTAACAATTTTTTTTTCTATGAAAAAGTGATTTATTTATAAAACTAATTACACATGTATTTAGTATAAATATCAGGCTAATAAAAAATATTTTTTTTTGTTATACAAAATGGCCGACTACTGCTATTTGCTTTTGGTATATATTTTTTTTGAGGCGCTCCGCGGCGTGTCATGTGGTTTCAACAATTTTTGACCTAGAAAAAAATAAATAAATTCTCGTCAATCTACATCAGAATACCTAGAGATGTACTTACGGAATTTTTGATTAATTAAAAACTCTCCGTTTTATGAGCAGTTTTATACGAAATTTTTCACTGGGAATTCACCTTTTAAGTTCAAATGCCGACAATATTCGAATAAAACAATATTTTTCAAATTCCTTCCGTACTTCCCTAGGTATTCTGATGTAGATTAACGAGAATTTTTTTTTCTGTCCTAGATCGAAAATTGTGGATGCGAAATGCCGCGCCGTGTGCCAAAAGCAAATATCAGTAGTCGGCCATTTAGTACAATAAAAAAACAAAAAAAAATCTTTTATTAACTTGATATTTATATTAAATAGATGTATAATTAGTTTTATAAATGAATCACTTTTTCAAATAAAAAAATTGTTAAGGTAGTAGTCTGGTAACTTAAGCCGATTTTCATGTCTTTTTTGGAGGGCGTTTTTTTGTAGGAAAATAAAAATGAATCATTTTGAATATTTAGGATGTTTTTATTTACATATTAAGGATACAAAAAAAAAATTTTTCGAAAAAATGTAATAGTTTATTATCATTATTATTATTGATCGAATTTGGCAGCTCGAAAAAAAAGCGCGTGGGTGGCCCCGGTGATTTTGGCTCTTGATGTTATCTGAAATCAAAAATTCTTGATAATTCTTAATCTATAGACATGTCATTCTGGTCGGAAGTACTGAAGTTAAATTTCATGGATAAATAACAAAATGGCGGGTAAAATAAAAGGACTTTTTTTCCAAAGTCCGCCATTTTGTTATTTATCCATGAAATTTAACTTCAGTAGTTCCGACCAGAATGACATGTCTATAGATTAAGAATTGTCAAGAATTTTTCATTTCAGATAACATCAAGAGCCAAAATCACCGGGGCCACCCACGCGCTTTTTTTTTCGAGGTGCCAACTTCGATCAATAATAATAATAACAATAAACTATTAAATTTGTTCAAAATTTTTTTTTTTTGTATCTTTAATATGTAAATAAAAACATCCTAAATATCTAAAACGATTCATTTTTATTTTCCTAGAAAAAAACGCCCTCCAAATAAGACTTGAAAATCGGCTTAAGTTACCAGACTACTACCTTAAATGATCAGAAGATGCACTGTTGCTCGTAGTTTTTTTTCTTCTCACAAATAAAAATTCAATAAAGGATATACAATAATGATAATTAATAATTTTCTCTCTTTCACTAATATATTCACTGCGGAGCAAATTTATTTCTCATCATTGACCTGCGTCTAAGAACTGTTGAACGTTTTTGAATTTTCGTTCGCTAATTGCTTCAATATCGATGTAAAAATGAAAAAGAGAAACTAATTACGTTAACGTAAAAACTGATAATAATTATTATCATTTTTAATCTCTGATAAACGTTTCACAATTCTGTTTACCGATATTTTTATCGTGTAATTTGGATTATTTTTACTGCGTACATTTCAGTAAAGGGACAAAGTTTGTTCTTAACTTTTCACGCACAAAATATCGTCCATTTTTACCTGCAAGTGTCAATGCGTGTGCCGATACTCGCGACACCTTAAATTTATCTGATAACGAGCAGGAAGACAATTGGAAAGATATTGGATTACCTGGGCTGCCATTACTCGTTGTCGTTCAGCAATCAACGAACACTTTGGACACATGCATTCTCGATAACGGCACTCTCGTTTGTGTCCCCTGAGCCACGATATAAGTCCGTGATTTCTGCAACGTGCACACTTTGGCCTTCTTTGCTTGCACTCGCTCGCGTCGTCGTCGGTTTCCGATTTTTTCGATTTTCCACGTAACATTTTATCCCTTCCTCAATCTCAAATGTTTGACTTTTTCAAATTTCACAAGAATTTTTCCTGTATTAAATTTTTGTATATCGTAAGAGGAAATCACGAAATCAGTAAAAATTACAGATCAGGGATGTAAAACTACAAAATATGGCTAAAAATTTTTTACGATTTTCATTGAAGGTTACAATTTCAAGTTTTTTTTTTCTTTTTCAATTCAAATTTTATTTGACATGTACGAGATGAGAACGAACGAGATGGGAAAACTATTGATTGTTAAACTTTGCCGATAAGAATCTTTGAATGACGGTTAATCGTCGACTGACGAGAGGAGTCAACATTTTTTCGTAACAACCCCACGTCGCGCGTCGAGAGATTTCATCTATCGGTGTGCTCGCGGGGTATTCGAGGATTGGTTGCACGTGAAACGGCGCGGATGTGAAATATGGCGTTGAAGCTCACGAGGAACCGCGTCGTCTCCGACGCGATCTCTTCCTTTCTCTCTATCGCGTGCTACAGAAGCCAGCATCCCTTCGGGGTACAGAAAGGAAGAAGACAAACATTAGACCGTACCACCCTTTCTTCTCGATTGGCTCCCCATCGTGTTTGTTCTTGATATACGAAGCCACCACCTACCATTACCGCGACTCTCTTTTTTTTTCCTGTTAAACCTTCCCCGTCGACCATATCACACACCATTGTCGACGATTTCTCGAGATCGATTCGATTTCAACAGATTTACGTATTACACGCACGAATGGAGCTCAACAAATATCCTCGAGCGTATGTCAAAGCTTCCAACCTTTTCATTCTGTTTTACGGAAGAAAATGTAGAAAGGAATATCAGTTCTGATCAGTTTAGTTCAATTTTTATATTTCTCGAAGCAATTTTTTTAAATATTTCGTTATTATTTTTGCTTCAACAGATTTACGTGTTATGCGCACGAATCGTGCTCTAGAAATAATCTCCTATTGCGAACTAAAAGCAGTTTTTTTCTGGGCACAATGAATAGCAATGAATGGCAAACCAATACTTTATCGTTCATTGCCTTTGGCAAAATGACCTTCATTTTATTAACGGGCTGAAACGTATTGAAGCTTGAAATTTTTTAACTCTGTTCTACAAAAACAAAATACAAGTGAGTGCAAACTACAAATATAGTACAAAAATTAAAGTCACTTCAGGCAAATTTTCACATTTCTCTTTTTCTCTTTTTAAAATTCCATAAGACTTTTTTCTTAATTTTTTTTTTTCTAAAAATTCTCTGTATATATTTTGAAAACTATTTTCATCTCTGCCAGGCAAAATGACCTGTATTTTATTAACGGGCCGAAACGTACTGAGGCTTGAAACTTTTTAATTCTGTTCTACAAAGACAAAATACAACTGACAAGAAAAGTACCAGAGGTGTCCCCCTTCGATTTTGTTGAAACTCATGTATGTCATAGAGCATTAAAAACTAAGCGACACATATTTTTTTTCATCGGCGGCAAAACGGTTTCAAGGGGTGAAACCATCCCCTAAAGTTGCACAGGTCAAATGGCGATTTTGCAGTTTCACATACGAGGTCTGTTCAAAAAGTATCGCGAATTTTGAATTTCCGCGGGCTACGTATATTCAATTTTCGATTTTTTTCTGGCGTTAGGTTGGTACTCATGTCCCTCACTTATGCTGAAAAAATCGGCCATTTTGAATATTTAGTTATTTGTTGACAGCTGTTTTGGCTCGTCTTCGATTTTTGCCTATTCCAAAAAAGCAGCTTCCATTGCGATGATTGATCCCATGATAAACCCATGATTCGTTACCAGTTATGACCCTCTGGAGCAAATTTGGGTCGTCGTGGACCGACTCCAACAGCTCCTTAGCAATGTTAACGCGACACTGTTTTTGTTCGGAAACCAACCTAACGCCACAAAAAAATCGAAAATCGAATATACGTAGCCCGCGGAAATTCAAAATTCGCGATACTTTTTGAACAGTCCTCGTTCAAGCAGTGCATCGATTTTCATGAATCAAAAATTAAAATGTTTCTTATGCAAAGGAATGAAGAACTCACCAGATAATGAAAGGAAAAAATATTTAAAGGGTTCGAAACACCCTTGAACATGTACTTCTCGCACCCTGCATTGAAAACTTGCGAATCGATTGGAATGAAAATTATGCTATTTTATAGCGGAAATAAAATTAAAGTTCACTTATTTTTGTATTTGTGCAAGAAAACTGTTTAAAGGAGGCAAGCTACCCCTATTTGAGTTTTTACATTCCAGTTGTCTCCTTGTCATTCCAAATGCGTTTGCCGATACGAACTCTTATCATTAAGCTATAATGAATGATTCACCGTTTTTTAATAGAAACCCTTTAACTCTGTTCTACAAAGAAAAAATACAACTGAGTGCAAAATCCAAATATAGTACAAAAACTGGAGTCCCTTTGGGCAAATTTTCACATTTCTCTTTTTCTCGTTTTAAAATTCCATGAGAGTTTTTTCTTAATTTTCTGGTAAAAATTCTCTGTATATATTTTGAAAAAATTTACGTCTCTACCAGCTCGAGCAATTAATAACATTTGGAAAGATATTATTATTTTTTTGACAATATCAATATTTTCGTGTGCAGTACTAATATTCCACAGCTATTACCTCTCGGGGTATTTTTAACCCTTCCTTTCTGAATAAGGCAAATTTGTTGTGTGCTTTGTCGTCGAGATGGCAAAGAAGTAAAGAAAGATAAATTTGATCTATCATGAGAAACTGTCGATTTTCATTGATCTTATTTTTTGCACAATATATTCGAATATTGGAATTTTATCTCTGAGGATGGTCACCATTCTCCCCCTTATCCTTCAAACGTCGTTACAAAAACAAAAATACAAAAAATTATTTCTTCTGAAATAGAGGAATAGGGATGCGGACAGTGAATTAATAAATTGAAGAACGAGTCGTCGAGATGTTCAATATGCTGGCAAGAATCAAGATCGTATAATTCGTTAGATAACTTTACAAGTACAATATTTTTTTCATTTTTTTTTTTCATCATTGCTTCCAACTTCGTCATTGCGGATTTTCGTCTCGTCCTCTTGAATATTCAGCGAGTATGTCAAAACGATCCGAATACAACAATAGAATGCGATATGAGAGTTGTTTTTATTTTATTTTTTTCGTCCCGATTACAGTTCGTCGTTCGTTACAAGTGTGCATGCCCCGTTTATTTTTTTTCCATATAATTTACAATCTCCTACTAACGCGCAAACACATTCGTGAATTTTTTCTATACAATGCATGATCTTTTGCAAATTCCATCGAAACTTCACTCCCTTTGATATGTGCTTCTTTTTCCTCCCTGAAATTTCGATTTGTATCGTCTTCGCCGTTCTCTTGATTCATATTTTCCCATTTTTTATTAACATTTTTATCTTTTTTTTTTGTTACAGAGTAGAAGAGAGAGAGAGAGAGAGAGAGAGAGAGAGAGAAAGAGAGCTCTCGGTTAAGTTTTCAAAGCTCTCTCCAAGTATTTTGTTTTCAATTCATCGTTCGGAGTTTCAAAAGAAAATATCACACCAAAGCTCGAAGCCGAGATTCACGAATCTTGGCCCCATCGTACCGCCCCAACGGAACATACATCGACAAATCGCATCGAGTTCTCGTGAGTCTTTATTTGTTTTTTTTTTCTTTCCTCTTCTTTTTTTGTATCACACATCGTACACGCGCTCGTTGCGAGAGAGGCAAAAATACTTGGATCAATCAATCATTAAATGCAAATGTTACGTAGATATATAAATATTGTATCAATTAATTAATATATATAGCAGTGTGCAACGTGGATCTGGAACGATCACAGAAACTTAACGCGCCAAATATATTTTTATTCTTTATTATTATCACAAAAAATTGTAACGGATCGGAAATGCTGCGAGAGTCAAAGTCCCCCTTTTCTTTTGACGTTCGTGTGACATTTTTTGTTTGTTTTTTCTTTCTTGTTCTTTCAGAGACTCTGATCTCTCGCACGAAGTCTGTATGTGGACAAAGCGATTGTACAATATGTTTGTTTATTCTTTACTCCTTTATTTTCGCAATAAATTTTATAAATCGATCGATACAAGGGCTATGGACGAGAGATTACGAATTTTCGTGTCTTTACGCTTCGTACCAAAGGCCAAAGTCATTAAAGAGCGCGTACATGTGCAAATTGGGATTTCGTGGCATTCGGAGAAAATTCGTTCAGGGGTGGATTCCTTAGAAGTCAAACGCTAAAATAAAGATTAACGAGAAATAAAATGTTATACGAAAAGAAAAACCATTTTTTCGATAATGTCACTGTCATTACATTTCGTTACATTTAACCGACCATCACTTTTGGCTTTTGGTGCGAATTTCCACCATTGTGTGACGTTTAACGATTAATCGTATCATTATCGATCCTCTGTCGCGTCTCTTTTATGAAGAAACAGGGCGTTAAAGCTCGGATTACATTAACGTCGCCCACTTTTAGAACGAAAGCTCGTACAAGCGAGAGCCCTCGTTACAAGATTAAAATTAACACTGGCTCTCGTCGGTAGGATTTGTGTGTGACGCGTTGGGTGTGCGTGTTCGTGGGGGACACCAGTGTCAAGATCCATATATTACTGGGTGGGATGGGAAAAAACACAACGAGACCTTCGACGGGGATGAAATATCCGACTATCTCTGAGCTTAACACGTGTTTGCCGCTCAACGCTCATTTTTTCTTCACCCTACAGGTAAGAATAGAATTACGCGTTTGTCGCGTGTACTTTAAAAAAATAAAAATAAAAATTCCTCTCTCGTCCTTAGCCAAAACGATCGTGAAGATTTTTCTTCTTTTTAACATAAGCTTAGGAAAACATTGTCAAAAATTGCGAGTTTTCTCGGTTGACGTAATTTCTTTTTAACATACGAAAAAACCATACGCAATTACGTTTACAATATACAAGTATGTACATACAGGGTGAACCAAAACTAGCACGTCAGACTGACGCGGGGATTAGATTGGCTTCGGACCTATAAATAATAACAAATATGACAGTAAAAGTCTCATGGTTTTCGAGAAAAATCGTGTTTTGGTGATTTTTCGGAAAATCGCTATTCTTGTTATCTCGCTGTTTTCGTTTGTGTTTCCGACCATTTTAGGATTTGCTGTGAATTCAGACTTTGATTTGCTTACGATTTGGACTTTCGTAGCAATGGTAGCGGAATAACAAGTGCTTGGTGGCGATTTTCCGAAAAATCAAACAAACAAAAACAGCGAGATAACAAGCATAGTCATTTTCCAAAAAATTGTCTTTTTTGATTTTCCGGAAAATTGCTATTCTTGTTATCTCGCTGTTTCCGTTTCTGTTCCTGACGACTTTAGGATCTGGTGTGAATTTGGACTTTGATTTTTTTACGATTTGGACTTTAATAGCAATGGTTGCGGAATCACAAGTGCTAGGTAGTGATTTTCCGAAAAATCAAACAAACAAAAACAGCGAGATAACAAGAATAGCCATTTTCCAAAAAGTTGTCTTATTTTATTTTCCGGAAAATCGTTATTCCTGTTATCTCGCCTGTTTTCATTTGTGTTTGTGACCACTTTAGGATTTGGTGTGAATTTGAACTTTGATTTACTTACGATTTGGACTTTCATAGCAATGGTAGCGGAATAACAAGTGCTAGGTAGCGATTTTCCGGAAAATCAAACATACAAAAACAGCGAGATAACATATTCTTGTTATACTGCTGTTTTTGTTTGTGTTTCCGACCACTTTAGGATCTGGTGTGAATTTGGACTTTGATTTACTTACGATTTGGACTTTCATAGCAATGGTAGCGGAATAACAAGTGCTAGGTAACGATTTTCCGGAAAATCAAACACACAAAAACAGCGAGATAACATATTCTTGTTATACTGCTGTTTTTGTTTGTGTTTCCGACCACTTTAGGATCTGGTCTGAATTTGGACTTTGATTTACTTACGATTTGGACTTTCATAGCAATGGTAGCGGAATAACAAGTGCTAGGTAACGATTTTCCGGAAAATCAAAGACACAAAAACAGCGAAATAACATATTCTTGTTATCCTGCTGTTTTCGTTTGTGTTTCCGACCACTTTAGGATCTGGTGTGAATTTGGACTTTGATTTACTTACGATTTGGACTTTCATAGCAATGGTAGCGGAATAACACGTGCTAGGTAACAATTTTCCGGAAAATCAAACAAACAAAAACAGCGAAATAACATATTCTTGTTATCCTGCTGTTTTCGTTTGTGTTTCCGACCACTTCAGGATTTGGTGTGAATTTGGACTTTGATTTTTTTACGATTTGGACTTTAATAGCAATGGTAGCGGAATAACAAGTGCTAGGTAACGATTTTTCGGAAAATCAAACAAACAAAAACAGCGAAATAACATATTCTTGTTATACTGCTGTTTTCGTTTGTGTTTCCGACCACTTTAGGATCTGGTGTGAATTTGGACTTTGATTTACTCACGATTTGGACTTTCATAGCAATGGTAGCGGAATAACAAGTGCTAGGTAAAGATTTTCCGGAAAATCAAACACACAAAAACAGCGAGATAACTTATTCTTGTTATTCTGCTGTTTTCGTTTGTGTGTCCAACCACTTTAGGATCTGGTGTGAATTTGGACTTTGATTTTTTTACGATTTGGACATTAATAGCAATGGTAGCGAAATAACAAGTGCCAGGTAGTGATTTTCCGAAAAATCAAACAAACAAAAACAGCGAGATAACAAGAATAGCCATTTTCCAAAAAATTGTCTTATTTTATTTTCCGGAGAATCGTTATTCTTGTTATCTCGCTGTTTTCATTTGTGTTTGTGACCACTTTAGGATTTGGTGTGAATTTCGACTTTGATTTGCTTACGATTTGGACTATCATAGCAATGGTAACGGAATAACAAGTGCTAGGTAGCGATTTTCTGAAAAATCAAAGAACACAATTTTTCTCGAAATCCATGAGACTTTTACTGACGTGATATTTGTTTTTTTTTTAAAGGCCCGGAGCCAATCTCACCCCCGTGTCAGTCTGACGTGCTAGTTTTGGAACATCCTGTATATATGACATTTGCGTGTGTGTGTGTGTGTGTGTGTACATATTTATATATACACCTTTTTTTAACGTAGGAATAAGAGACCTCTCGACACGTCATTATTTTTTAATTAATTTTTCTTCTTTAACAATAAAATTGCAGAGTGAGCACGTGTCCGAGGGATCACGCGATCTCCCTCGACTCCGATTGGCCCCGAAAATCAGAAGATATCTCTCTTTTTTTTCAAATCATTTATTCGTTTTCGTTTTTTCTTCATATCGCTCTTCCACTCATCCACTTTATTCCTCTGTCATACATTCTTTTTTCGCATACTTTTAACATTTCTCTCTCGTTCTCGCACAACAGCGCGCCTCGCAGAATAGTTTTTTTTTTTTTATTTATTTTTTTTATAAAGATATGTATTACTCGTCATTTTCTTTTTATTCCTCCTCTTTCTCGTTTTCTATATAACGATTAATTCGCCTATTGATCGTAATATCGATAAGATTGAAAGTTATTAATATTTTCTTTTCTTCACTTTTTATATCCTCTTTTATTTCCGATCCGGTAATCGCGCGATTTTTCTTTTAGTTGCGCTTCTTTTTTTTAGACGCGACAAAGTTCGCCCCTGATTTTATTCTACCGTTTTCTTCTCGGTCCATCTTTGTTTTTTTTTTTTTTTTATAATATGCGATCGAGAATTCGAATCGAAGAGAAAAAGTGAAGCTTCTCGTTTCATCGTATGTGAACAGTCGGGGAATCGGCACGATTCGAACGAAAAACAATGTCGTTTCAATTTATCATTTGACGGAAATGAAAATGACATATTTTCTCGAATAATTAACGACATTGATATCATCATGATTGATTATAAAAATATAATTGTTAAAACTTTGAAAATATAGTTATAGAGATTATTATCAATTATAAATAATTAGTAAATTGATATTCATTATTTATTTATTTTTTTTACAATTACTGATCATACTTTATCTCATTGAATTATTCGTAAATGAATTTTTGCATTCGAACGGTGCCTGTTTAGTGATAAAAGTCCTGGAAAATTTGGCGCATTATTATGCGTGAAAATTGTAACGCACTGGTAAGAGAGAATACAAAAGGGACGAGGAGAGACACGAAGTACCATCGTTCCCGTATGTATATTATTCTAACGAGGAGGATGGGGATGGTTGATTGAGGGTTTGGGAATGATATGCAGGAAAAATCGTTAATCGATAATCGATAATTCATTGTCGTTCGATATGCTTCAAGTGTGAAATGTGCGAGGACGCGTGTGTGGTTATCGTGTGTTTGTCCTTCACCCCGAAAACACGAAGTTTCACACAGCAGAAGTCTCTCGCTTCTCTCGTGAACAATTGACGAGCCAATATATAGTATTCCTCGATGTACGTACAAAGGAGGACTCACTCATTATTTTCAATGCCGTTTTATCATACTCTTTTTGTTTGCAACTGCACTGTCTCGTTCTAAGTCTCGTTAATTAGCCCTAAATTATAACGGCATATTACAATTCCGGCAATCGCACGAATTACGGTTACGATAAAGTTCTGCAAATTACAAGTATTACATTTTTCTATTCTCTTACGATTTCGATTTTTTTCCTTTCGTGTGAACGTTTTGCTCAACCGAGACTCCCCTTTGTTCGATACAATAAATTGTAAATTGTACTTTCGCGGCGGTCGATATGTGAGATTTGTTTTTTTTTTTTCAGCGATGAGGATTTTACATCTATATAATGATATATATAAAAATGTTCCTTATCAATATTGTCTCTTGATGCGATGATGACCGTGGTGGGGGGTTTTTTTTTTATGGGCTGAAAATGAAGGGATCGAAATAATTCGAGGAGGCTTCAGAGCTACAGCGTTTAATCGTGGTAATTTAAAAAATTATTTGCATTACTGGAACCGATGGAATTAATCACAGAGGATTTATTCGCGAAATATTTGTTTTTTTTTATCTTGCAAAATTGTTCCTATTTTGTTGAGCTTATTGGAACAATGTTAAAAATTTTATTTAAACAAAAACTGCGAGAAGTTATGATTTGGAGTTGAAATAACGATCCACAGTAACATTGTGATTTTTCTGTTAATTCATTGGGTTTATATTTTTTTTTTTTAGATTTCATAGTCACACGAATTTTCCTTTGAAAATATGTACGAACAATTTTCGAGGCCTCAATACTCGATCTGATTCTTTATTACAATTTTTTTTCATTAAGTAAATTAAGGTAGTAGTCTGGTAACTTGAGCCGATTTTCATGTCTTTTTTGGAGGGCGTTTTTTTGTAGGAAAATAAAAATGAATCGTTTTGGATATTTAGGATGTTTTTAATTACATATTAAAGGTACAAAAAAAAAATTTTTTGAAAAAATTTAATAGTTTATTATTATTATTATTATTATTGATCGAAGTTGGCACCTCGAAAAAAAAGCGCGTGGGCGGCCCCGGTGATTTTGACTCTTGATGTTATCTGAAATAAAAAATTCTTGATAATTCTTAATCTATAGACATGTCATTCTGGTCGGAACTACTGAAGTTAAATTTCATGGATAAATAACAAATTGGCGGACTTTGGAAAAAAACGTCCTTTTCCATTTCGTTATTTATCCATGAAATTGAACTTCAGTAGTTCCGACCAGAATGACATGTCTATAGATTAAGAATTATCAAGAATTTTTTATTTCAGATAACATCAAGAGCCAAAATCACCGGGACCACCCACGCGCTTTTTCTTCGAGGTGCCAACTTCGATCAATAATAATAATAATAAACTAATAAATTTTTTCAAACTAATTTTTTTTTGTATGTTTAATATGTAAATAAAAACATCCTAAATATGCAAAACGATTCATTTTTATTTTCCTACAAAAAAATGCCCGCCAAAAAAGACATGAAAATCGGCTTAAGTTACCAGACTACTACCTTAAATCTCGCCCGGAACCAATATGTTGATTGTTAATTGAAGAATTAAAAATTCAAAGATCATCTATATTTTGTTAATGTTTGAATTTATTAATTCAGTAACGCTGAAGCTGCATCAAATTTCTCGATTTTATTTTTTAACCATCACATTTTTCTCTTCTTCATCTTTTACAACATACAGAATGATAAATATTGCATATATATATGAGATCCTTGAGATTATCTATGCTCTGAACCGTTCAGCATCCCGCCTCCAAAGTGAGTCTCGTTCGAGCAAGGCCGTTTGGTTTCTCGATGTAAACTTACGAGGTTTCCTCTCTGAACGCGTGTGATTCAATATTCCTCGTTAAAGTTCGATAAATAATTTAAAGTCAGAGAAAGAGATAGAGAGAAAGAGAGAAAGCGAAGGAGAGACGACTGCGAAGAACTAAGGAAAAAAAAAGTCACGCACGTTAGTTATTTTTAGTTCACTCCCGTCGTCTAACTGTCTTATAGCATTTCATTTCTCTTTCTGTTGTGCTTCCCTTAATTTTATATTCCCTTAATTAACGGAGAGGAAAAACAAAACAATTTCATCGACAATCCCGTTAATTTGAAACACAGTTGTTTCAAATAACATGCCGCATTTTTTTCAATCCATAACATCTCTCTGCCTTTTTTTTTTTTTCTAGTGAATTTGTGTTTGTGTGTGTCTGTGTATGAGGCTTTTTCAAAAAACGCGCTAAACGCAATATACCGTCTTCTAAGTGTTAAATCACGGCCAAAAACTTACGAGATAAATCACTATTGTGGTTTTCCTTCTTCTTTTCATTCTCCTCTCATCGTGAACGATGAGTCAATGTTGTTTTTTTTTCTTTTTATCTTCGACACTTTTACCAATCTCTCGATCTTTCGTCGTATATCATTTTTTTCGTTCTCCCTTTAATATATATACTCTCTGCTCGTTTCAACGCTTACTTTTTTTTTCTCATCAATCTTCATCATTTCATTTCACGTTGACGATAATAAATTCTAGTTAGCGTCATTACAAAAACCTTACAACTATTCAACAAAAACCAATCTCGTAACAATTCTTACTTATGTATTTTTCTTTTTGTTTGTTTTGTTCTATTTTTATTTATTTATTTTTATTTTACTTTTTCATCGCTTCGTTTTTATTTTGTGCACTGGTCTATCGTTTCGCCAGCGAGCCCTCTCCCCGGCCGTAAAACGTTCAACGTTCCTGTGTTCTTTTTTCTTCCTTTCGTTTGAATTTTCCCGCGTCACGACGACATCTTGCGAAAATTTTTCGTCGCGTTGACGCGCGAAAAACGAAAAGATATCGGGGCGGCGGTCACTTCCGGGTGCGAACGAATCGCGATACACGCGCAACGTGATCAGCCACTTTAGCGTACTACATCTCAACACACCATCGACGATTTATCAGCTCTTTCTCTCGTTCAAATAGTTATTATTCAAGCTCAAACTGATATCACTATACAAATGTAAACTTCTTTTTTTTTTGCTTTGCTTTGCGTTGTGTTTTTGTGCATTTTTTGTAATGTATAAAAAAAACATTCTCGGGGTTGAAGAACGACGCGCGCGTAAATTTTTCAACGACGTAAAACATCGCGCTTCAATTAATCTTTCCACGCGGTCATTTCAATTCCAATTATTTTCCTTGTCAATTTGATCCTCTATAAAAAATTGCATCTTATCATTCAATGTGAGTAGTAACAGTGCAGTTTTAGCTCATTTATCCTTCGAACGGTCGCGAACGTGCAATTTTATCGGCCGTTTTTTCTACTTCCTCATTCGTCCGCCGTGTGTCGCATTTTTCTTTTCCGTTAATACCTACAGCGCTACTTACTAGTCAATTGAGTGTTAAATTTTAAAAATCATATTTACAAACCTGTGTCGATTGATCGAGAGTAATGCAAATCGCGAGTCATCGGTGTCAATCGATGGACAAAAGTTTGCAAACAATTTGTTTCATTAACTTATCGCTTATTTGAGTAAAATTGTAAGAAACCTTAGCCTTGTTTCCCCATTAAAACAATCACTAATAAAATTATCCGCGTTCTAAATATTGGCAACTCAACGATCGTGTAATGTGACATCTGACGGCGAACTTTTGCACCACTCGCACGTGATCCGAATTCATGCTACGGGTATTCTGTACATGTTTGTGAAACCGACATTTTATGACGGTGAGGACGCCCTATTGCTTCGCCAGCGCACTTGAGTTCCCGATATTTAACGCGTCGATCTTCCGTTTCCCCATTTTGTAATCGCCGTAGTCTGGTCTAGAGCGAGATTTTTGACGTCATTTCTAATGTGCAATAACGTTTAAACCGTTGAAGTTGTCTTGACGAAAATTTACACGTGCATTTATTGATCCTTAGAGAATACTTGTAAATAAAAAAAAAAATATTTTAAATATTTTCATGTAGTTTTTTGCCTTGTTGCAACATGGTGCGCCGAAATCGGCGCCCACTCTGGACGATGTTGTATGCATCTGAAAAAAAATATATATATATATATTCTCAATCTGTATGAGTATTCTGAGCACTGGTAGCAGAATTGGTACTTAAAAAAATGTTTTGACAAAACGGTGGCCTGTTGAACTTCCATTAATGATATTTCATACATTTTTGGGTATTCGACGAGTTATAAAATCTCGGCAAAATTATTGTTCGACTCAATAAAACATTTTTTTAAGTACCAATTCTGCTACCAGTGCTCAGAATACTCATACAGATTGAGAATATATATATATATTTTTTTTTTTTCAGATGCTACAACATCGTCCAGAGTGGGTGCCGATTTCGGAGCACCATGTTGCAACAAGGCAAAAAACTACATGAAAATATTTAAAATAATTTTTTTTTTAATGTACAAATATTCTCTAAGGATCAATAAATGCACGTGTAAATTTTCATCAAGACAACTTCAACAGTTTAAACGTTATTGCACATTAGAAATGACGTCAAGAATCTCGCTCTAGACCAGACCACGGCCTTAAAAAAAAAAAAAAAAGGTAGAATCAAACGGACAATGAAAGGACGACAAAACGATACGGTAGAGTGTAATGTATCGGGAATAATAATATACGATACATGCCGAGCGATCTACGTCGTTAGTTGTCTTATTTGCAAATCTGCTTTATTCTTATTATAATTTCTTTTTCATCTTCTCTATTAGATATTAATTAACTGCCCGCAGATGATCATCACCTGCCTGATCGTGTCGCGAGATAATTTTTTTTTAATAAATCGACTTGAGAATTTTATTTATAGTCCAACGAAAGTACGAAAAGATTCGTTGGGAGAATGAAAGGAATGAAGTAAATGAAAAAATAAATGAAACTAGGAACAAACGAGAGCCGTACATAACAGAGAGCCGGAAAATTTATACCGGGCTTTTCTTACGCGCACCCGATCGTCACTATCGAATTTTATATACGCGCATGTACGTATATTTCGACGCTGCTTACGAAAACTAGCATGTTTCAGATTTCTTACGAAAACAAGCACGCTTTATATCTGCGCGAAAACTATCATGTTTCGACTTCCACCGTGAAAATTAGCACGTTTCAGTATCACTGGAAGTATTTCTCATTTTTAACTCCACGTTTTTTGAACATCCTTTTTTACTCCAAATTGACGAAATATTTATGCTTGTCATTTTATACTGTTTTATTTTTTGTTTGAATTTTGGTCTGCTAGGCTTATAATAAGATGGCAAACAGCAAATGCCTCGTCACTTTGGAGTAAAAAAAACCATGGTTCAAAAAAATTAGAGAAAAGAAAATCGAAAACAATTGCGGTGTGTGCAAAGTTAACAATGTCAGTTTTTTTTCCCTCTCGCTACTTCGTCCAAGACCTGACATTTCTCGAGATATCTCAATCGATTGTTTTGAAGATTTTGTCAACTGTACTTTATACTTATACTGTACTTTATACTTTAGTCGTTGATCACTCCAAGATTGTGTTTTTTTTTTTAATGAAATAAAAACACAATGAACGATTCTTCAGACTGTAAGTAGAATATACTTGTTATAAACAATAATTTTCTTCAATTCCATCGCTGACTCCGAAACTTGAAGTCATGAAAAATATCATTGACGAACAATTTTAGCTTTTGAGTGGTGGAACATTGCGTATCGTATTTGCGAATCGTATTTTCAATAATGTTATTATTTTTTCTTATAGAAAACGAATATAAATGTTTAAGGGTGCACGGGCGATACACCCTTAATGTTTTTCATTTATTCCTTCTAGTGCTCCCGAAAAAATTATTAAAACATTTGTGAAAGTTCTGAATCTCATTCGATTTAGTTCGGCAAATATACTACTTTTTCCAGTGCAAATCGAAATATGCTAGTTTTTGCGTCGAATATCGAAAGGTGTTGATTTTCGTGGTGGAATTCGAAACGTGTTGGTTTTCGTAAGAAATTTGAATCGCGCTACTTTTCGTAAGCAGCGTCGATATAGAATAATTTCCATAAGGAGTAATAATCGTAATGATAATCGATAAATACATAATTATTTTTCATTGTTTTTTTTTTGTCTTTTTTACATAACGGCACATTTTTCCTTAAGGCTTATCGCGCTGTTGCCCTGCACCGGTTGCAACGACACCGAACGATTTTTCTCGAGGGTAAGAAGATCGCGAAAAAGCGCGTTTACGTTGTGATTCGTTTTGGCCGATGTTTCGAGAAAACCGCAGCCCCAATTAGCCGCCTCGGCTGCACCCTCGGTCATTGGGACCTCGCGCACAGAGGGACTTTCGTCGCACTTGTTGCCCACCTGTCGAGAACAATTTTTCCTTTTTTTTTTTTTTTTTTTTTTTTTTTCTTATCGATCCAATCATGGCCGCCCAGATTCCAGGACCACATATATGGGACATTTTGGGTAATTGAATATCATTTTTTTAAAGTGGCTTTCTAATGTTCTAATTACCAATAAAAATATCTAAATATTTTCCTTCCTCATTTATTCTCTTTGAATGTAAAATAATTTTTAAATATCGAAAGTATCAACAAAATTAGAAGGAGAAAAAAAATAGTTGTCAATTTTTATGCAACACCTGTACTGAATCTCATCTTTGTAGGATTCTAAAGATTTTTTTTAATTAACCAGCAAACTGCTGTCCTACGAGAATTAAAAAAATGGTGATTTTACACTTTTTTTTATTACGATCAAACCGATTTTTTCGAGAAATATCCGTAGTTTTTTTTTTTTTTTGCAATTAGAAACATAATTAAAAATTTTCAAGTCAATCGGGTAAAAATTGTCCAAGTTCTTTATCACGCCAATAAGACAAAAAGGTGTTTTCAGAAAAACGCATTTAAAGTTTTACATATAACTTTTTTGGTTTGTTCACTTAAGAAATGAAACTAAGAAAATGTATTTTCCTTAGTTGTAATAGTACGATTTTTTGAAAATTCAATCATGGTCATACCCCTTAATGAATTGAATGAATTTTAATTGATTGTTTAATTAATTGGAATACACTCCGATACGACATCATTTCCAACACGATTATTATTCTATTGACCGTTTCTATAACCTATACATCTCGATTATATTTCCATTCCACCGCGATTGCATCCATACTTGTACGATATATCTTCTCGCTAAAGAATTTTCCTTGGTTCACTCTATTATACGAAGTTTTGTCGTTCGCCTTTACGAGAATAAAAATAGCGAGAGTCACGGAACTGCTGATTTCGCATGAAATGCCCAATGTATACGTATATACGCTCGCTATTATAACGTCACGTGCCCAAGTGCCGTCCACGTGTCCCCTTATATATTCACGTACTGTATATAATAATCGGTAGTGATTTGTGCGGTGAACCGTCTACCCGTATAGCATAGTACGCCATGCAAGACCTGAACCACTTGAATTGTCTTGGCGGGCCGTTCAACCCTTCGAAAACCACGGAAAACTTTGTCAATCAGTTTTTGTTAATATTTTTCATAAACTCAGTTTCATAATTTAATATGCTAAGATCCGTATGGAGATTTGCTTAACGAGCTCGACTTGCTAATCATCACTAAAAATTCACACGGACAAGATTTTTCTCCTTTACACTTTCACAATGAGGCCTCGCATAAGATATTTAATTTATGTTACAAGTGGGATATGTGTTACTTCATTTTTTCATGAGATTCTCACTCGGGACACTTTTCGCGCTACATATTTCGTTCATTTTGCATATGATTATAAAAATGCATATTTTGGTATGTCCAAGTTGCTACTAGGGTATACGAGCTTCGAAATTTCAGATAGTACATGAGCTAACAATCGAAATCACTTTTATTTTAAAGGGAAACTTCTCTCTTCGTTTTTCAGTGCAATTAACTCGCGAATTTTACTCCAAAATAGAAGAGATTTCACGAATAAATGAATTCGCCTATCCCCAGTGATTTTTCCCTGATTCTAACTTCTTGAGAACGTAAAGAAATCTTCGAATTGGTTGTTTACTCCAAAAAGATAAATTGTTTATTCCGAAAAAACAAATGATTTTTCTCTTTTCGACTTTCTCAATGAGGCCTCGCATAAAATATTTAATTTATGTTACGCAGTGTAACACTTCATTTTTCATGAGATTCTCACTCGCGACATTTTTCGAGCTACATATTTCGTCCATTTTGCATATAACTATAAAAATGCATATATTGGAATGTCCAAGTTGCTACTAGGCTATACGAGCTCCAAAATTTCAGATAGTACATCAGCTAACAATCGAAGTCACTTTTATTTTAAAGAGAAACTTCTTTCTTCGTTTTTCAGTGAAATTGACTCGCGAATTTGTCTCGAAAAAAAAAGAGATTTCACGAATAAATGAATTCGCGTAACCCCAGTGACTTTTCCCTGATTCTAACTTCTTGAGAACGTAAACAAATTTTCTTCGAACTGGTTGTTTAGTCCAAAAAAAAACACAAATGTGTAACGACTAAACGTCAGATCCCTATTTTTCCTGTTTTCGCCTTTTTGAGGAGGTAACATTTTTTTCCATTTACTGCGTTCTTTAAACTCAGTATGATTGTTCGTTTTTTGGAGCACCAAATACCCTAAATATTACTCGCAGATGTCGAACGGGCATTTTTTTCGAAATACAAAGAACCTACTGGCAAATATATACGCAAAAAAAAATTGAATCATTTATCTAAATTTCTTGTAATGTACTGTTTCAAAAGTCTTTTGGGTGGGTTTACTTTTGTTCTTTGTTGCATTTGAAAGAATCAAAATAAATAATGAAAACGATACTTTGATGAATTTCGATGGACAAAATCTTACCAGCATTATTGGAATTTGCGATATGTCCTGTCCCTTCAATTCTCGTATAACGGCCCATATTGGTCGTAGCTCCTCGAGGCTCTGCCGCGAGCAGACCGAGTAAACCAGGATGAAGGCGTGACCCTTGCTTATAGAGAGTCGCTGCATTGCGGGAAACTGATGGGACCCCGTTGTGTCCGTAATTTGAAGAGTGCATATGTTTTTGTTGCAGCTTATTACCTGAAAATTCAGGCTCGTCCGATAGCTGCTCGAAATATCTTTTTGTTTTTTTTTTCTCGTTTCTTCTATTTTTTTTATTGTTTTTCAACAAATGAAAATTGCACCAAAAATGTAAATACGTTCGATCGAGATATTTTGCAATAATCTTGAAAGAACACTACATATATAAATATGCAGCTCTCGGACATTCGCATCGCGCACACAGCACGGGTCCAACCAGTCTCGTAGCGGTTATTAAAATACTTTTTGGTATTTCTCATATCGTGTATTGAAATAAATAAGAAAAAAAAGTACTTAAATCAATGGTTACGAAACTATTAATGAGATTGGATGAAAAATCGAATTCGAACGAGAATAGCCAAAAGAATAGCGATTGGACTGTTTGCAGATTTTTAAATAACTTCATAATTCCCTGGCAATTACATTCTGAACAATTTTTTCGTTGCAATTAACATGCAAATGTGCATTGGAATAAAAATGGTATCGATTTATCGAGTGAAAATGTTGTTACTTCGATTCTTCGTCGAATTAAACAAAAAATACAAGATAATAAAAAAAATTGGCTCAACAAATATTTGAATTAAAGTTCTAGGGAATTTGCAATATCATTAAACTACTATGATTCTCATTGAATCCAATGTTTTTAAATGATATTAGAGTTTACCCTATTTTTGCATATTTGTTGACAAAACTTTCTTTCAAAGAGCTTTATCAACATTTTTTTACTCATTATAACTGTTTAAACAGGGAGACGACAGAGAAAGATTTTGTGCTATGGATTAACAGAAACCTCATGGCACTCTCGATCCCTGAAAGAATCGACATTTATCAAAAAGAAAAACAAAATTGGTCAAACCTTCCCAGTTTTCTGTATCTTCAATACCGATTTTTTTCCAAATTAATTATACTATCGCCGTGTACGAAAATTATCACCTAATTTCCAATGTAGGCTAATTATCCTTGAGGAAAAAAAAAAACAAAACCCAATGAAAATACATTGAAAAAAGGCTCCAATTGCAATTGAGATAGATCCCTGAAGATAGAATTCAATGAATGAACAAAGAAAAATAATTACGTTTATCAAATTGGCAAACGACGAGACGCAAAAGTTTCAGATAATAGCCCTTTTGTGTCTTTATCAGAGAATAACGAACGGCGCGAAATGGCCGAGACATTGAAATAAACAAGTCCACAATAGCCAAATGGCGCGAAACGCTTTGCAATCAACGAGTTTGCGATTTTCATTCGCGTTCAAAGAGTTCAAACAATGAAACGAGCATGAATGAAACAATAATAGCTTTATGGAAATATATGTAATAATGTCATACAACAAAAAGTATATTCTATTTATACATATATATATAAATATGTATAATATACACAACTTGTATACAGATATATACATACATTGTATATAGATATACAATGATTGTTTTTCTCACGGGTCAGTGGCCAATGGGTGGAGGCGCGTGTAAACCGCACCACTATTATCCCTTTCTCGCTCTCTTTCACTTGGCTATTCTCGTCGTTCGATGACACGGACCTCGCTACTACGCGGCCACATACATATTTCCACTACGAGGATATCGTTTCGTATACTATAAAACATATCTACAAACACAGGCACACAATTAATCGTGTAGTACCGTGGCATATCTCATTCATAGTTTCGTCCAAACAAGATAGACCAATGAGTGTGCAGTGAAAAGATCTAAAACCGGAAGTAGAAGAAAAATAGCTTATATTCGATGTAAACAAGGACAGGAATTAAAATTAGATTTTGGATTTAAAAAACATAAAAGGATTATCCTTTTCTTTGTTCCATGTGCTCATTGAAGAAGTTAACTACGCGGCCACATACATATTTCCACTACGAGGATATCGTTTCGTATACTATAAAACATATCTACAAACACAGGCACACAATTAATCGTGTAGTACAGTGGCATATCTCATTCATAGTTTCGTCCAAACAGGATAGACCAATGAGTGTGCAGTGAAAAGATCTAAAACCGGAAGTAGAAGAAAAATAGCTTATATTCGATGTAAACAAGGACAGGAATTAAAATTAGATTTTGGGTTTAAAAAACATAAAAGGATTATCCTTTTCTTTGTTCCATGTGCTCATTGAAGAAGTTAACGATAATTGTGTTGGCTGTAAAGTTTAATGATGATGCTGAAGCTTGCATCGTTGGAACGCAACGAAAATAGTTTTTAAACATTTTTCTTTTCACTACTGCTCTCGCTTCTCTCGCTCATTTAGGCCAAGCTCCTTAAGGTAGTAGTCTGGTAACTTAAGCCGATTTTCATGTCTTTTTTGGAGGGCATTTTTTTGTAGAAAAATAAAAATGAATCGTTTTGGATATTTAGGATGTTTTTATTTACATATTAAATATACAAAAAAAAAATTTTTGAAAAAATTTAATAGTTTATTATTATTATTATTATTGATCGAAGTTGGCACCTCGAAAAAAAAAAGCGCGTGGGTGGCCCCGATGATTTTGGCTCTTGATGTTATCTGAAATAAAAAATTCTTGATAATTCTTAATCTATAGACATGTCATTCTGGTCGGAACTACTGAAGTTAAATTTCATGGATAAATAACAAAATGGCGGACTTTGGAAAAAAACGTCCTTTTCCATTTTGTTATTTATCCATGAAATTTAACTTCAGTAGTTCCGACCAGAATGACATGTCTATAGATTAAGAATTATCAAGAATTTTTGATTTCAGATAACGTCAAGAGCCAAAATCACCGGGGCCACCCACGCGCTTTTTTTTTCGAGGTGCCAACTTCGATCAATATTAATAATAATAATAAAATATTAAATTTTTTCAGAAAAATTTTTTTTTGTATCTTTACTATGTAAATAAAAACATCCTCAATATCCAAAACGATTCATTTTTATTTTCCTACAAAAAAACGCCCTCAAAAAAAGACATGAAAATCGACTTAAGTTACCAGACTACCACCTTAAAGAAGACCGCAAAAAAATGTTTTAACGTTTTTGTCGTCGAAAATCCAACCTTAAGGGTGCTGAATGGTATAAAAAAATCTATTTTCGTTGCATCACAACGATACATACTTCAACATCATGTTTAATGACACATCGAAAGTAAGGGATGATTCAAGTATTTTTTTGTACCTGTCTATAAGTGTCCTCGATGGTCGGTATGTAAGATTCGCGAAAAGTTCCTTTAACGAAACGCAATACGAGCGAACTCTTGCCAACACCACCAGCACCAAACACGACGACACGATAGTCGTTGCTCTGTTCCGGCATCCTGACATCTGCCGTGGTTACGATTTAAATCCCCGCTCAATGGGGTCCAGTTTTTGGCCAACAATACGTTTTTTGGTTTGTTGCTTTCCCTAGCCCCCTCAATGCTCGCGCGAGCTTTTCTATCCTTGAAACGATTTCGCGAGTTTCCCACGACAGGGGAAACTCGAGATTCACGATCAATCAGTGAATTAAAATTCGTTGGAGATTGCGAATGCTTTGTGTTTCGTGCTATTTATCACTTTCGGTTATTTTGATTTTTTTGGATTTAACAAAATAACTTCCGGTGGTTCGTTTCGTTTTTGCTTGTTAGAATGAAAACATTGTACTCGAGAGATTCGTGCAGGAGAGATGATATTTGGGCGAAAAATTTTGATTCCTTATCCTGTTGATGAAAATTTCACGAGATAGCGAGATCGAGTATTCGTTCCTGTGAACGATCCTTCCTCAACTGCCATCCAATCACCATTATACGCTGGTCGCTGCAGCGAGTCCTCTCGAGCTTGAATGATGTTCCTCCCTCTCTCTCTCTCGTTTTGCTTGCACAAATTCTCTCACCACCCTCGCTCCGGGAAACGGGATGACACGGCTTGCGCCCAGGTGAAAGGTTATAGAGACGCTGAAAATCCACCTACGTGAATTCCTCGTTGAGGATGCGAAACCTGCTGGTGGTATTGCAAAGCCCTTCGAGACTCCTACGTTTGCACTTTATCGACGAGACTCTCTCTCTCTTTAGCTGATCCTCTATCTCTCTATATATCTGTCTGAAAACCTCCACCCACCACCCGGTGACGAACAACACTTTGAGAAACACACGCGTTGTCCGGACGCAATTCAGCTTCTCGACAATGAAGATTTTCCTTCAAGAATTGCCACTCCGCAGACGTTGAACTTTGTTCTCTCCTCTCTTGTGGAATATCTTTACGCACTAATCGTTTCTCGTCTTTCTTTTTTTTTTGCGTTTTTCCTTCGAGTCCGTTGTCCTTCCCTTTTACGTTATATCCTCGTCGTCGTACTCGGATTAAAATTCAATTCGATGCAATCACGAAAGAGAAAAAATTCTATAACAAGAGCACAATAGTATACTTGAAATTTGTACTTGGCAATGCGTTTCGTTCTTTTGTTGCTTTCTCCTTTTTCTTAAATTCAACTTCTCCTCTTGAACACTACTTTTTAGGCAAAATTTTCGTTTTTTTTTGTTTTTTTTTTTTTTTTCTTAGTGATGACCGATTAAACAAGTGGCTTTATTACCGCGATCACATTTGGACACACGGTCGAGGCCTCGGGGCGTTAAGTTTCTTATTGGGGAGAGTTTGGTTATTTCGAGTCGCGACCAGGCGGGGAACACCCTCTCTACTCACCGGTGCTCTCTCACTCTTGTTCGACCGCTTTTCCTCTTTCTCGCTCTCGCTCTCTCTCTCTCTCTCTCTGTCTCTCTCATTCTGTGTGTGCAATCCTACGTGCGCAATAGGACCGTGAGACCATCAGCGGAAAGAGAACCGTGGAAAATCAATAGGCAGCGTGGGCGTATGAGTAAACGGAAAAACGAGTGAGAACGCCGACATCACCGACGGGCCACTCAACCTGGCGCTGGCGTTTACTGTACCGCGAAACTGTTTTTCCAAACTCTTCGCGAATATCGCGGTGACCGTTGGGAAAATTCTGTCTTTCAATTTTTTTGTGCAATTTTCAATTATCGTGTGTACACATTCAATTATGGAGGATCATTGAACGATTTAATATGAATAAATAAAAATTTCGTACATTATACAGTTAAGGAATTGTTTAGTTTACTTGTCGATTCATGAAATTCGATATATTTTAATTTTTAATTAGGATTGTTTTAGACTAGGATTTTTCATGACGATGTCACTGCCCTCGTTCTCGATAGAATCGTACGTCCATTTTCTGTGATTTCTGTGGAAAAAAAAGAAGATGGATTACTGAAACTGAATAATTTTTTCTAAGGCTATCTATTTTATATTAAAACTCAAAAAATCCACAGAATCGAGTGTTTTTCTTTAGTATCAAAGAGCATTCGTAATTGACTGCATAGAAATTGACAAATTTGTGTCAAAAAAGGAGATGGATCAATCCATATTCATTATCATTGAAAATTATTTTATTATAGGCCATGAATTATTCTACGAAATAGTTCTTCTGTATACCAAATTTTCTGTACAGGTACATTTTTTAAAATGTTTTCCACACTTTTTTATATAGAATTTGTATAGAAAGTGTATAAAACAGTGGAAAAGACTTGTCGCAATAATCTATCGGAGTTGGTATAATAATTACCTGCACTCGTGACCACATTTTGTTGATCCACATTTGTTGCAAGCAAAATGACAGCCTGGACAATCCGTTTGCAAACAATCGCACAGATTCGAGCCTGTTTTTATTAAAAATCCTCTCTCGTCATATACGACGTGTTTCTTGCTACCCGGATAGAGACGTCTGTGCAATTTTCTCTTCTCTCGCTCGCTCCTTTGAGGATCAAAATCGCGAAGGAATTTTTTCGTTACACTGTCGACCCCTCTTAGTCTTGACGAACGTGTACTCTGAGAATCAGCATCATTAGAGAGATGAAATGTATATTTCTCAGTTTATGAATGTTATTACAAATTCATTTTATTCCAAAATCATTTTTGGAGTAAACTTACCCTTTCATTTGAATCCGATCCAGAATTCATTGTCAATTCGTTCAGTTGATATCATCCAATATAAAGTAGAGATCTCATCTAGAAAAAAAAAAAAAACAAATTTCAAACGTACTCATAATCTCGTGATTTTATTAGATTTTGTGACAAACTTTATTCGCGTGTTTCTTACCCAATTCCGTGCAATAATTTATTTAAGAACTCGACAACTCGGGATCGCTTGATTTTCGACAATTATTATTATTGTTATTTCTTTACTTGTTAATCGTCGTTTTCCGCATAAAAACAAAAGATTATATTGTTATTGTTAACGATGACAGCAAAGAAGTGTGAGGTTAGATTTTCTTCCACATAACTTCTCGCCGTCGCGTTTTTTCCCTCATGTCGGTATGATAGGAATCATCGCGAGAGTTCTCTTGATATAGTAGGAATCGTGAATTTACGAAAAACAAAGAGGAGGAAACTTGCTCTGACTAAATCAGCTGTTGTTCACAGTGAATTCGGGATATCTGGAAATAAAATGTTATCCCTGTGCACGATTGTCTAAGGAATTCGATGAGTTTTGATTCGAGATGTGTGTAAAGTACACTTTTTCTGTACATGAAAAGAATAAAAACAAATAAGTCGGAATAATCGTATTTTTATTTTTCAATTTGTCAAATAAAATCGTTTTAAAAAACCCAATCGAGAGAATTTTATGAATGCCTTTGCAGTCATGAAAAAAGAATATTGAGATCGCTATATAAAATATTTTGGCAAATGCCAATAAGTCTCCAAGAAGTTTTGAGATTTGCATTCAAAAATTTGTTTTACATGATCCTAAATGCATTTTCAAGAATCGCAAAACGGTTATGAAGCTTAAAGCCCTTAAAGTCGGGACGTGCTCTCAAATTATGTGTTGTAAAATTGAAAATAGTGATGTCTTTGTTTTGAACTATTCGTTATAACGCAGAGTACACAAATCTCTATTTCTACGCATTGTTTTACTGATTCTACAACCTATGTGGCAGAGGGCTTCGTCCTCGAATGAGATATATATATATATATATATATATATATATATATATATATATATATATATATATATATATATGAGCTAATACTTTCATTCGCTGAAAAGCGTTCCTTCCCACTTCCAAGTCTAACGATCTGCCTTACGACCGTGAGAGTTGCGTAAGTCCAGTGATAAAAATAAAACGAGACTCCTAGACCGTGACCTTCGGAAACGCAATACGTAAAGTAGCGTCTACACGTAACTATACAATCACTTTTCCTGGAGGAGACATAAGAAAACGACGAGCGTGTAATCCACGGGCCCAGACGTTATTCCATTCATAAAAACGTGATGTATTTCAGTAGTATTCTCGTGACGATATGCCACGGGGCAACGTGCGGATCGAGATGAAAATCTCTTCGTCCTATAATATATATATCCGCTCTTGTCTACAGACATATATCAATAACAAGAATAATAATAATAATATCAATAGTAATATTTTATCTGGTTTTATTTTCGAAAAAGATATATTGCAATGTGTACATCCACGCGCAGACACAATACTATCAGTAACAATGAATAATTCAAACGATGCCTTGCGGAGTATCGTATATTTTTGTACATAAATTTCTTTCGTGAATAAGATTCGTCGATCATTTACGATTTACGTGGTTGGCCATTATCCAAAAATAATACTTCCTCGGTAACTAAAGAGAAAAGCCTTAAAAAAAAAAAAAATCGCAAATAGCTTCGCTATCGTGGACTCGTCCCTGGGGCTACACCCCCAACGTATGACAATGGCAAGGTCTCGTTTCTGGCTTTACCCCTATCGCATATTACATCGTATGCATAAAACAACAATGGTTTGATATCTGTCGTGGGCGTATATAGAGGTTTCATTTGTTCATTCATCGGTTGGATTAATTATCATCGTTATATTAAGAAACGACGACATGGAACTTTGTATAGTTCACAGCCCTCGAATAAGTTTACCCGATGCCTCGCCTTTTGGGGTTCGGGACATTTGTAAAAACTCTTTTGTACTGTAAATATACCTGTAATAAAATCCTGAAATAGAAGAACGATGGAAAAAAAAAGCCATGCCAACAGAAATGTCAAAGTGACGATGAGGCGAGGGCGAAGAAGCGGAAGGGGGGGGGGCTGAAATAACAGCGGGGGCGAAGTGTTTTATGCGTGGTAGTGGCCGCGTGGGTGCGCTGCCGTGTACCAGGGCAAGTCCCGACACACAGTCTCTCCTCGTCATTGATTATACTTTACCTTCATGGCGGCGATCGCTGCGGGACAAGGCGCGCGCTGGCGCGTGGTCGGCGTTTCCTCGCCTACGACCCAAATGCCTGACGATACCTCGCCGCTAACCCCTTCACTATTTGTACAAGAGTTTGATAAACGATATTTTAACGCAAACTATTACGATGACTGGTATGCAACGTCGATGCTTTGTTCGGAAACTTGCTAATTGGGAGGGTGGATGTATTGATGAGGAATTTTGGCACGGGTAATGACGTAGGATTCGCGAGACCAGCCGTTGTGGGATGATCTATAAAATGTTTAAAATATAAAATGTGTTGTAATAACAATATTCTAATAACATTATACATGATAATTCCCGTAATACCAGATAATCCTCCCTTTTTTTTCATAATTTTGATATATCTGTCGCAAGGCTCATTCGATTAAAGGATTGTCAAATTCAAACATTAGCATCGTTAAATATAAAAATGGAAAAATAGTGTATAGCGTAGATAGAGTATAATCGAGCAATGGCCAAATTCAAGGACACTCGTATAATTTGTCGATGACTATAAAAAAATAAAGACTTATTAGTGAATTACGAGCAGAGATGAATCGAAAAGTTCGTACAAAAATACAATTAGCATTTATTATTGCGAGGGAATAGTCGCGTGTTGGCACGTTGCAAAACCTTCTCGGGCGGCCGATATGTTTATACGGTCGCCCACCTACGCGTTATTACGATACCAGAGGTAAATTGAGGGAAAAAAATGTGAAAAAGGATGGCGAACAAGAGAGTTGTGAAGTACGAGCGAGAGAGGGCACGCAAGAACTTCGTTTACATACGTGATTGGTATTGGCGAAGAGGATGAAAAGAGAAGAGAAAAAAAAAAAAACTATGTTAGTACATGCGGTTTGTGCCGTGGCAAAGGAACGGAGAATGTGGGCGCACCAGTTTCGCGAGTCATTCAGAGAAACCGGACGCCCATGTATTCAGATTCCCGTGACCGCCGCGAGGATCGCGCGCGCCCGCGCGCTCTCGGCTCGCCGGAGCGAGGAAGAAGGTGCTGAATATTATTCGAAAGCCTCTGCTGTCTATACCTCTATACATCTCTCGTCTTGCTCTCCAAACAGCCACTGTAACCGACGACTCTACACCCACGTGCGCTTCCACGACTCTCGTTCCAGCGCAGGTATATAATACTATAACACACCTCATAGTATACTATGTACAGCTATATAGAAATCTGCATGTATATAGGTACTCCGAAGCTGTACCATTCACGTTGCCCGCAAGCTTTCATTCTCGATCTCTGCTCCGTTCACCGAATCGTAAAATTCATTTTATTCTTCATCTAGCCACATACTTTTGCTCGTACACTTACGAACATTGTATTCATAGCCATTTATTTTATAAGGCCGTAGTCTGGTCTAGAGCGAGATTTTTGACGTCATTTCTAACGTGCAATAACATTTAAACCGTTGAAGTTGTCTTGACGAAAATTTACACGTGTATTTATTGATCCTTAGAGAATACTTGTACATAAAAAAAAAAAATTATTTTAAATATTTTCATGTAGTTTTTTGCCTTGTTACAACATGGTGCGCCGAAATCGGCGCCCACTCTGGACGATGTTGTATGCATCTGAAAAAAAAAATATATATATATCCTCAATCTGTATGAGTACTCTGAGCACTGGTAGCAGAATTGGTACTTAAAAAAAATTTTTGACAAAATGACAGCCTGATGAACTTTCATTAATGATATTTCATTATTCGACGAGTTATAAAATGTCGGCAAAATTATTGTTCGACTCAATAAAAAAATTCTGTTAAGTACCAATTCTGCTACCAGTGCTCAGAATACTCATACAGATTGAGAATATATATATATTTTTTTTCAGATGCATACAACATCGTCCAGAGTGGGCGCCGATTTCGGCGAACCACGTTGCAACAAGGCAAAAAACTACATGAAAATATTTAAAATAAATTTTTTTTTTTTGAATGTACAAGTATTCTCTAAGGACCAATGAATGCACGTGTAAATTTTCATCAAGACAACTTCAACGGTTTAAACGTTATTGCACATTAGAAATGACGTCAAAAATCTCGCTCTAGAACAGACTACGGCCTTAAGTCTAACGAATTTGAATAATGACGTTTGTTAAACATCTTGCCATTTCTCGAAATGGGGCCCTAAAAGGGAATTTTAAAAAATTCACTCGGTACATTGACCAAAAATTCGTTGGTGAATTGAAAATCCTGTAATTTTCCTTCCTGATAACAAATTTGAACTCTACTTTGTGCTCATTTCACTTATAACACAATTTCAGTCGTTATTTTAACGTTTTATTTTGGTACTGGGAAAATGTCAGCGTGTAAAACGCTCCAGCTGCAATAATTTGCTAATTATATATTATCATATCGAATTTGGACGCTCATTTAATTCGTCAACCCGATTCATTCGTTATTCGAACTAGCTGCCTCCTTGGCTTTTCGATATTTCGCCACGAGCGTTCTTTTATTCTTTCCGGTCGTCGTCGCTCAGCGACTATGAACGAAAAATCTCTGCTATGAGAACATCGAAGAGTTTTAGGATGGTTTGCCGTTTGTGTGGGCGTTTTTCGGGAGGATCGATATATCTGTGAGGCTCTTCCCTTCTCCGAGAGCGCCCCTAATCTCTAACACTGATATCTCCCTTTATTTTATGTCTCTCAAAGGTCAGAGGCAACCGCGAACACAAGTTGTCCGCTATACAGAGCCCTTTCTGTTTTTTTTGTTCGTATTAAAAGGCTTCGTCGACCCTGTAACCTCGAGAAACCACGAAACCGTTATATAACGCGTAACAAAGTTTTTTGAATAACACACGCGAGAGAGACTCCATCGCGTCTCTCCAGATGGCGCTCCCCTGTCCCGTGAGATTTTTCTTCGCTCGTAATTTTCTTTTATTCTCTTCATTTCTTTCTCCCTAACGACTTTTCTCTCTATTAATTACATCCACCGTCGTCACGAGAGCTAAATAAATCCCGGGAAATGATAATTACGGTGCAGCAACTGGCGTAACCGCGCGCGGAGTTCCTACATGTAAACCGTGAAACGAGGGAATCCTCAGCGATTGTGGCGAATCTCGCGATGGGGAACTTTGAAATTGAAATATATATAATTATTATATTCACGTGAATATACCATTATATACGTGTGGGAGAGAATTCTCAATGCAACGTACGAAGGCCTTTTATGCACGGAATTCACAATTGTTTTATGAAAATTCACACACATTTATATATATATGCACACATGTGTGTTATTAATAACCCGTTGCAAATCACATATCGTTTCGAGTATACAGAAAGCCTTTTTCTGGAACTCGTAAAGTATATAGCAATGTGGTACTGTTAGCATCGATGTATACGAGGTCTGTTCAAAAAGTATCGCGAATTTTGAATTTTCGCGCGCTACGTACATTCGATTTTCGATTTTTTCGTGACGTTAGGTTGGCACTCGTGTCCCTCCTTATGCTGAAGGGATCAGCCATTTTGAATGTTTAGCTAATTGTTGACAGCTGTTTTGGTTAGACGTGTTTTGGCTTGTCTTCGATTTTTGCCTATTCCAAAAAGTGGATCGAAGAATCTGTATGAAATTTTGTGTGAAAAACAAAATTAAGTGCGCGGACGCATTCCGAATGTTGACTGTGGCATATGGTGATGCTACCTTGGACCAGAGCAACGTTTATCGGTGGTACAAAATGTTCTCAGAGGGCCGAGAAGATGCGAACAACGAGATGCGTTCCGGACGCCCGAGCACATCAACAACAGACGAATACATTGATGAAATGAAGAAAATAATATTGGCCAATCGTCGAATCACCGTTAGAGAAGTTGCTGAGGAACTAAACACATCGATTGGCTCGTGCTATTCGATTTTTACCAATGATTTGGGCGTGAGACGAGTCGCCGCGAAATTCGTGCCACAATTGCTGAATTTCGAACAAAAACAGTGTCGCGTTAACATTGCTAAGGAGCCGTTGCCCTCGGTTCGCGACGACCCAAATTTGCTCCAGAGGGTTATAACTGGCGACGAATCATGGGTTTATGGTTATGACGTGGAAACTAAAGCTCAATCATCGCAATGAAAGCTGCTGTTTTGGAATAGGCAAAAATCGAAGACAAGCCAAAACACGTCTAACCGAAACAGCTGTTAACAATTAACTAAACATTCAAAATGGCCGATATCTTCAGCATAAGCGAGGGACACGAGTACCAACCTAACGCCACAAATAAATCGAAAATGGAATATACGTAGCCCGCGGAAATTCAAAATTCGCGATACTTTTTGAACAGACCTCGTATATACATATATTGCTTCGAGGAGCTATAGATTGAAAAGATGTGAAAGCCATACCACATTGCCTCTATTCTCGTATATACTTTCTACGGGAAAAAGGCTTTCCTGGTATTGCAGCACTTTGCCACGAGCAGATCATTTATTTTCTTTTATAAAACACGCACTTCTGTAACTCTTCTAACCTCGCAAACTATCATCTTTCGTATGTACGTAAATGTGAAGATTTTTACATTAAGGTAGTAGTCTGGTAACTTAAGCCGATTTTCATGTCTTTTTTGGAGGGCGTTTTTTTGTAGGAAAATAAAAATGAATCGTTTTGGATATTTAGGATGTTTTTATTTACATATTAAAGATGCAAGAAAACATTTTTTTGAACAAATTTAATAGTTTATTATTATTATTATTATTATTGATCGAAGTTGGCACCTCGAAAAAAAAGCGCGTGGGTGGCCCCGGTGATTTTGGCTCTTGATGTTATCTGAAATAAAAAATTCTTGATAATTCTTAATCTATAGACATGCTATTCTGGTCGGAACTACTGAAGTTAAATTTCATGGATAAATAACAAAATGGAAAAGAACGTTTTTTTCCAAAGTCCGCTATTTTGTTATTTATCTTCTTTACATTATCGTTACTTTATCGCTGAGACATGAAATTGTTCGACAGTCCGTATTTTTCATTTCTTCTACTCGCCAAGCAGTTCGAGCATCGGGAACGGATGTCCGGCGATGAAAAGCCCCCACCCCAACCGAAGAAGATAGACCACACACAGAAGCAGACAAACACTAACGCGTATATCGGCTGGTGTGCGGGGATCGAGGTGAAATATACGCTAGAAAAGAAGAAGCAGAAGAAGAAGAAGGTCGAGTTAAGTTGGAAGCGAGAGAGGTATAAGGATAGCTTCCCTTTCATCGGAACTCGCTGCTTCGCATATATCACTATCTATAGAAGCGTATACATATATACCTGTTTAAGTGATGTATAAAAGAAGCCTTTTATAATAGCTGCTCGTATAAGACGGCGCAAAGAAAGCTGCCGGATGCAGGATGAGTACTAGAGGGGTAGAAAAGGAGGAACGTCATTATCTTATCTCGAACCATTTCCTGTCAACCTGGGACTCTCCGAAGTCGGAATCTTTCTCTCTCTCTCTCTCTCTCTCTCTCTCTCTCACTCTGTCTCTCTGTTACTGCGGTGTGTTACCAAGAGCTCCTTTCGTGGTAATTCACATACGAATAACGACGGGACGGCTTCAAACGCGTGTTAGTTATTTACACATTATATATGTACGTAAGCTTTCGCTCTGTCTCTCCGTTTCACGTTTTCATACGAACACGCGCAAACTCGATCACCCACACACACGGTGCTTTTAACGTCGTTGGCGTTGCTTATGGTAGGTATTACTTCCGGTAGACCGGGGATTCGTAGTAGAGTAACATTGTATTGTAAGTATATATATATATACGCTTGAATACCAACATTCCCAAGGCCATTATTCACACATCTGGCAATGTACACTGAACGATAATCGTCTTCCTTCGTCAGCTCTCTCTCTCTTTCTCTGGCCCAGAAGGACCGACGAAGCGTTAAGAAGTGCATGGAAGCGATAGGATCTCTGGTCATCCGGCACTCTTAACATGTGTACATCGTTTTATTTATGTGTAAGATGAGGAAAAACTTTTCATAAAAACCTTTAATGTCATTACTAATGGCAATTTTGTTCGAGACAAAATTCTCGTTATTCATTCGTTGTGCTTAGGTGCAATTAACGTTTCACCACTGTGATCCAGTTGAATCAAATCAAAACAAAATTTGTTTATCATTTATCATCACGTTTTCCATGGAAAAAAACGTTCAAGAATTCCGTTAATAACATTTTTTTATGTTTCTTTAGGAATATTCGTAAAATATATTTTTTTATTGCTTAAGACATTTTTTTTGGTCGCATTATTATTATTTAAGGTAGTAGTCTGGTAACTTAAGCCGATTTTCATGTCTTTTTTGGAGGGCGTTTTTTTGTAGGAAAATAAAAATGAATCGTTTTGGATATTTAGGATGTTTTTATTCACATATTAAAGATACATAAAAAAATTTGTTTGAAAAAATTTAATAGTTTATTATTATTATTATTATTGATCGAAGTTAGCACCTCGAAAAAAAAAGCGCGTGGGTGGGCCCCGGTGATTTTGGCTCTTGATGTTATCTGAAATCAAAAATTCTTGATAATTCTTAATCTATAGACATGGCATTCTGGTCGGAACTACTGAAGTTAAATTTCATGGATAAATAACAAAATGGCGGACTTTGGAAAATAAAGTTTTTTTCCAAAAAAACTATTGATGTTATCTGAAATCAAAAATTCTTGATAATTCTTAATTTATAGACATGTCATTCTGGTCGGAACTACTGAAGTTAAATTTCATGGATAAATAACAAAATGGCGGACTTTGTAAAAAAAAAGTTTTTTTGGAAAAAAGTTTTTTTTTTCCAAAGTTTTTTTTTTCCAAAGGACTTTGGAAAAAAAAAGTTTTTTTGGACAAAAAAGTTCGCCATTTTGTTATTTATCCATGAAATTTAACTTCAGTAGTTCCGCCAAAGTCCGCCATTTTGTTATTTATCCATGAAATTTAACTTCAGTAGTTCCGACCAGAATGACATGTCTATAGATTAAGAATTATCAAGAATTTTTTATTTCAGATAACATCAAGAGCCAAAATCACCGGGGCCATCCACGCGCTTTTTTTTCGAGGTCCCAACTTCGATCAATAATAATAATAATAAACTATTAAATTTTTTCAAAAAAATTTTTGTTTTGTATCTTTAATATGTAAATAAAAACATCCTAAATATCCAAAACGATTCATTTTTATTTTCCTACAAAAAAACGTCCTCGAAAAAAGACATGAAAATCGGCTTAAGTTACCAGACTACTACCTTAAAGTGAATGCGTCGAGTGTTTTGTGTGTCGTTGAATTGTGTTTCGGCACATTCTTTGAGAGATTTTTTATCACTAGTAATTAAAAAAAAATTGATTATTCCGTAGATATAACGAAACAGAGGAAAATTATTCTTTTCGTTTCGAATTTAAAGAATTTCAGCGCTAGATACGAACAACAACATTGACATTAATTTACAATTTATTGTCTTGACATTAACGGTTTTTTTTGTGTATATTGAACAAAATTCCAAAGGTCTTACCAATTTTTTTTTTCTTTTCAAATTAAGGACAAACAGAGATAATGTACTGTGGCGTTACTGCTTATGCAATCATCGATACGATGTACGCGAACGGAAGATAGTGTGCAATGCTTATCTGAGACAGATAGAACGGACAAGACGGTCGATTGAACAACGAAGCAAAAAGAGAGTCGAACGTGACAACGTCGCGGTTTATTAACCAGAAAGACTCAATGAAAAGGCTTGTCGACACCTGCTCGAGAGCATCGAAAAGTTTTATTTGTGAATTACGACAGCCGGCGAAAAATTACAAGAGCTAATAGTCGCTTTTACCTATGGCGACGTTAATAGTCCAATGAGGCACCTTTCAGAATTTTTTTCTCGAGCCCTCCTCTCGCGATGCTGCTCGTAACAGACAAATACAACGATTTTTCGAGTGAGATACGAAAAGTATTATGTTGTACTCCTCGAATACGTTATATATGATACGAATATTCTATCGAAATGGACAGCGCGTTGATAGAGCGCCGTAGTTCACCGACGCTCCGCCAGGTGGCTACTAGCGTGGTCTATCTCGCGAGAGGAGCATCGCTGGCTGCAGCTATAAGGCTCTCTCCGTTTCTACCTTCCGCGGATCCTATTGATAGTAATAATTCTGTCTCCGTCCCTTCATCGAAGTTTATTTCATTCAATTATGAAAATATTTCAACAATGCAGTATGTCATGGAAGCGGTAATGTCGCAAGTTACTTATTTGGAAGTTAGCGAAGAATTTCTAAACCAACGCTACGAGCTTTGCCGTGTAAAACTAACGGCTCTGAGCTTTCCTTCGTTACAACAGACTCCGATTAACGACCTCTGTCTCTCACCCACTGTATACGATGTTGAGTAATCTCGAATGTGCACGAACGCAAGAGTTTAACGACGTGCCATGAGAGCCCGCTCTCTCGCAAGGTTCATTAATCCTCGTTGCCTTATAACGATTCTCGCCATTCTTTGGATAAAAGTCCGCTGCACTTGGTACACAATCCGTGCGTGCGAGAAACGGTAAATTTTCTTTTCATTAATCTCCCTTTTCGCGCGCGCGCATACACACACACACAAACAGCCATAAATATGTGAATGAGAGCTCGAAAAAAGAAGAAAAAAAAACGTCGAAGAATATTCCGTCTGAAAAGTTACCCACACGTCTCGCGTATGTGCCGGGCACAGATCACCGAGAAGCGTGTAAAAATTCTCGTGAACGAAAACGCGACGTGAGAGCTTTGTCGAAACGAGCAAGTGGGGTCTGAGAGCGAGAGAGATGGGAGAGCCTGAATGGAAGAAAATTGTCGGGTCAGGCTGGGTTCGAGGGCTCCGAGTGGCGGAGCAAATCGTTATCTGTCGGGACGCAGAAGAATGGGGGGGAGAAAAAAAAAACACGTGCCCGGCCGTTCGGCAGAGCACGGCACAGCTCGTGAGCTCTCAGGGATCCATCCACACTAGTATACACACCTATGTATACATTATACTTGTATATATGCACATGTATATAGCTTATACATTATCTATATCGCGTATATGTAGTAGAAATTGAGCCGGCATTTCACGTGCTTCTAACAGCCCGAGGAGTCACACAAGGCAGTTCCGTGGAAGGTCGTTTTACGTCCCTACAGACTTCTCCTCTTTCTCTACCACTCCTTATAGCCAGTCGTCCAACTGATTTACTCGTCCATCCTCCCGAATCCTCGTCTCGAAATTCTCTAGCTAGACAGCGAGATATACTGGAAGCTATAACCCATAATATAGCGTATTTTTCTATGTATATATACACATAGAAACGCGAAGAAGGGGAAGGGGAGAGAATGAGCGAGACAGAAATTGTAGCAACCGCGTGAGGACCGATCGAACACGAAAATACTTGAGTACGGTGGCATCAGCGCGCGCGCGCTCCCCGCTTACTCTCTATCTCTTTCTTTCAAATGAATGGAATGCCAACCCACGCCGAGAAGAGCCATCGTACACACAGGAGGGAGCGGTGGCGCACGGAACCTCGAGGGTCGAATCTCCCCCCACCCCACGTATACCTATACCTAGCGTGTGTATATAATACGTATGCCCTTTTTTTCTCATTCTCGTTCATTTTGCCCTCTCTAACCCCCTTTCGACAATCCACATTTCTACAAGTACGTATAAGTGCTCGGATAGTTCTCGTATGTGTATTTGCGTTTATACCAGCAAACATTAGGTTACACGTATACGACATCGGTTTACGCTCGTATATAACGCTTGTACAAGTGGCTCTTCCTGAAACAAACATCGTTTACCGTCGGCACACGAACGTGCTGTCGTACGCGAACGATACATCGTTTTATATATCTTTTACGATATCTAATGCGGTCTATCTCTCTCTCTTTTTATATCTCTGCTAATAATCCAGCTACACCGGAATGATAAATCAAGATATGTGCTTTTGCTTCTATACATATATGTATATTACAGGTTTTTTCGGAACTGACTGAACGCCTTTTTCCACGAAAATTCGACAAGAACGATACGACTTTTGTCCTGATCGATGAAACGATCCGTTGCATTTGCATTAATATTTCTTGGCTCACGAGCAAAAAAAAAAGTGTTCAGACTTTTTTTTTTCATCTCTGCGCTCTTAAATTGTCGATGTTTCACGCAACCAGGACCTCAATTTTGAATCACCCGGTATATATATATATATATATATTATGTTTCACGCCCACGCGCACGTGAGGGAGTGCGAGCGAAACAGCAATATTAACCGTTCTCTCTGTGTATGTGTCTCTTTTACAACTTGGCCGCGGCTGTGTTCTCCTCACTTTCCGCACTCGACGGTACAAACGTGCGCGCCGATTTCCAGCGCGCCCGTCGCGTTTTCTCTCGCAATCTTCCCCTCGGCTCCCGCGCTCGGGGAAGCGACCCCCACGACCCGCGACTACCCACGCCTCGTTAATGAAAACATCTTTTGTCAATGAACTGACGTCAGTCCACGCGACGATTGGTCCGTTGTATATTTACCACGTGATCATTGACCAATTGGAGCTTCGAATTTTCTCCCCCCATCCCGTCCTTCGCCGCGCAACTGTGCGGTTGAACGACGGCGCGGCGGCGGAGGGGGGGAGCACGACGGTGTGAACGAGCGCCATTTGCCCATTCTCGACGGAAGGACGCTCGAGGCAAGGTGTGGCTGTGGGGCTCTTCGGGATCTCTCCGGGATCTCTCGCTCTCTCTCTCGTTTGCCTGCGTAATTTTTGTTGTCGGTGTGCGTCTGTGTGTGTGTGTATGCCTGTGTGTGCGCTCTGAGCAGAAGCGCTTCATCAGGTCCCAAGAGCGCGATATTGTTCGCGCTAAAGTGAGAGAGAGAGACCCCGCGATCCGAGAAATCCAAAAAGGAACCGCATCACGCACCATTGCCTCCTACCCCCTCCCATTCCCTCGTCGCCCGCTCATTCCGTTAGCGCCTTTCCCCCTCCCCCTCTCTGCGTACAATCGCGTGTATAGACCACGCACTCAATCGAATCCCCGGACAATCACGCGTTAATCCCTGCTCGTGGATATTACTCACTCTCACTAACACACGAAGAGACACGCTCTTATCTCGCGATTTTATGTCGTTTTTAACTAAACGCGGAGATCGGTAATAGAACAGTGTATATCTTCGATTCGCGTTGCCTATCGCCGAGAGCGACTACGGTTTTTATCTTTCGCAGTGCGCGCGTGTGTGTGTGTGCGGGCGCGCCTCGCTTCACTCATCTCGGGTAAACGTGAAGTTTGTTGTGAATAACTATCCGAGAAGAGCACGGCGCGCATGTCGTGTTTTTTAGTGAGTGAATACGGTTTTTCTTCTCTCTTCTATTTTTTTTTTTTTTTCAACGAACACTAAACGAGCCTGGCAAAAGGGCTTTGTCGTGAGTGCCCAGAAAGTTAGTTCGAGGGGGGAAAGAAAAGAACAGAGCGATCTGCGAGAGTGAATGCGCGAGTGAGACGTGACAGGAAGATCGCGCGAGAGAGAGAGAGACGCGCCGAGGGAAGCGCGAGAGCCGTATAGCGTTTGTGTGTGCGCGCGTGTGGTCCACTATACGCGCAGCATCACTCCGGTGGTTAAAGATCGAACCGCGTTCGAGAGAGGACGCTACCACTATTCCAAACGGGATGAAGCAGAACGTTAAAACATTTATTAACGTATATGCACACGAGTGTATAACGTTTTGATACGAAGGAGCGAGAGGGAGAGAACGATAAATATGACACGAGGGTACGAGAAAGCCTTCGAGCAATATATCCGCCAGACAAAAACATTCGTACGGAATGAAAGACTGATGTAAAAAAAATTGTGCCACCGTTTGTTATTATTATTATTGTTATTATCAACGAGGGATGAACTTGAAGGTTTTGTTTTTTCTTCTTTACTTTTCTGGTGACTCGTGTCATGCATCGTAGCTCAGTAAATCACGCAAACATTCCAGTTTTATGCGTCCCGAGTACTGTATATGTTCATGTGTGTCGTTTTTTTCTTTAATGAAATGAAATTATAATCGTCGCGTCGATTAAACGGCGATCGATAATTGGTGAGAAAGAGCTAGCGAGGGACATTACAGGCTTGCCCGCAAAATCACGATTCTCAATTTTGTGTTTTGCTCTCGGAGAGGGGAAAAATCATTTGTTTTTTTTTTTCCACCGCTCATCTCACAAGTGCCATTTCCTCGAGTATCCAATTCGTCTCACGAAGACGCGCGGATTCTGTCACGTGCCGATTGTCAGCAAATAAGAAGAAACAACGACACGACAACTTTTTTTCGATAAATTTCGCCACGTTCGGCTTTTTCGGTTTTTTTTTTAGAACGAGAAAATAATTGTCGATGTTTTGGGGTAAAGACGCGAAGAATTCCAAGATAACAAAGCTCTTTTACACAGTGCCATAATACGGTGTAACGAAGGAAAGAGCTCTGCGGATCAAGCGGCGTTGGAACTACCAGAAAACATGGAATTGAGAATTCAATTGCGTGGCTAAGACATAAAACGAGTATTGAGAAATTTTGTATCTGCGCAAACTCATGCGAAGAATTCCTTGAACAGTATCCAAAGAGCTTGATAATGCCCGGTGGTATAGGAGACGAAGGTCTTGTTGCGGCTGAATGGCTCTTCGCCGAGCTGAGATCACAGTTGGGCGGCGAAAAACTTCTGATACTCGATTGTCGTGCTCACTCGGATTTTTCGGAAAATCATATAAGAGGTTCGGTGCCCCTTGCTATACCAAGTATTATGCTGAGAAGGCTAGCCGCTGGAAAAGTTGATTTACTCGCTACCATAAGATGTCTCGAGCTTAGAACTAGGGTAGAAGTTTTTTTGTACGGCGACGACGAGAGCAGAGGTACTTTTGTCCTGGTCGGCGATGGCACAGAACCTGCTGGACATCAGGGCGAAACTATACAGGTGCTTGGAAGAAGATTGCGAAGCAGCGGCGGCGGCGTCGCTACTCTTATAGGTGAGAATATTTTCCTGTAATTGTCAAACTATATATAATTAATTTCATAATTTATAACGCTTCGGATAATGATACTTTGTGATCAGAAATTATTTGCCCACAGACGTCGCAACGTAAAGTTGAATTTGATGAATGATTTTGAGTACAGCCGAATGTGATAGATGGTCTTTTCATTGAGAGGAAGACGTTGAAGAATTTACTCTCGCTTGGGTGACTTTTTCTGTAGAATTTTCTATGATAAGTGACCTAAAGTGAAGAAACGGATTTTCAAATGTACATGCTGATGAAAAGTTCCGTCGAAGATACTGAGAACATTGATTTTAAGCAATAGTGGGATAAGAAACCCAATTTATGACTCTGATCCTTTTTTAAAGTATGATTTTTAATAGTTGATTCTCCATGAAGAAACCAAAGTTATAAAACTTTATTCTAATGTAATGTAATATCTTGGAACGAATTATTGGCACTGGAAAATATGGAATAGAGCAAGGATGGTTGAATACAGCAAGTTTTTAGGAGCATCACTGATCTTCAATTAATCATTTATCTGGCCATTCATCTTAGCGACGAAAATATATTTAAAAAGGAGTTTGAAAACAAAACGCTTGTGTACCAAATCTTAAAAATTTCTTTTATTATCGTTCTACAATATAATTACTAATGTGAATTATGAATTCCCGACAATTTTCAGATATAAACGGGCAAATAATTTCCCACTTTGCATTTTTTGGTAGAGAGATTTTTAAAATTCGTTGCATTGACGAAAAAATACTAAACAATCCATAATTGCACAATTTAATTAATTTAACTATTTTTATCATCAGTGTACTTACGAAACTGATCGGTCAATGGATCAGCAACTTTGGAAATGCAAAGTAGTCTACATCTAAAAAAATATATAAAAAATTCACAATATAAAATCAATTTTCGTTAAGGTAGTAGTCTGGTAACTTAAGAGGATTTTCATGTCTTTTTTGGAGGGCGCTTTTTTGTAGGAAAATAAAAATAAATCGTTTTGGATATTTAGGATGTTTTTATTTACATATTAAAGATACAAAAAAAAATTTAATAGTTTATTATTATTATTATTATTGATCGAAGTTGGCACCTCGAAAAAAAAGCGCGTGGGTGGCCCCGGTGATTTTGGCTCTTGATGTTATCTGAAATCAAAAATTCTTGATAATTCTTAATCTATAGACATGTCATTCTGGTCGGAACTACTGAAGTTAAATTTCATGGATAAATAACAAAATTTATTTGCTAAAATAAAAGGACTTTTTTTTCCAAGGTCCGCCATTTTGTTATTTATCCATGAAATTTAACTTCAATAGTTCCGACCAGAATGACATGTCTATAGATTAAGAATTATCAAGAATTTTTGATTTCAGATAACATCAAGAGCCAAAATCACCGGGGCCACCCACGCGCTTTTTTTTCGAGGTGCCAACTTCGATCAATAATAATAATAATGTCAAACTATTAAATTTAAAAAAAATTTTTTTTTTCGTATCTTTAATATGTAAATAAAAACATCCTAAATATCCAAAACGATTCATTTTTATTTTCCTACAAAAAAACGGCCTCCAAAAAAAGACATGAAAATCGGCTTAAGTTACCAGACTACTACCCTAATGAAACTTCTAATTCCGACTTTATAGATAAAGCAACGTTAAGACATTGTATAAAAGCTCGTAAATTTTTCTACCTTCTCCCACGTTAGGTTTTTTTTTTTTTACTACCTAAATCTTAATTGCTCGAGATAAATGTATTTCCCGTTGTCAGCTCAAAGAATCTCGAATCTTTCAAATGATCATCTCTCCAATCCTACGTTCATTATCAGTACAAAGTCTGGACAATCTAGTGATTCACTCGGGTGAACTTATCGCAAGCGTCGTCGTCACCTCGACGAATTCTCGATACCGGTAAACCGTGATTAGATATCACGATGATTTTTTTTTACTATCAGATTTAATCACGAGATTAAACACGGACAAACGTATAATCGCTGCAAAATTATTAAAACTCCAGAAGTGAGATTTTCCTTTACTCCATCCTTCAGCTGCATATGACAAAGACAATTGTCATTGGCCCCAAGGGGTCAATGGAGTGAAGAGCAGTTGGCAATGTGACTTGACTGTGGACATCGCAGCACGAGCTCCAATTAACCCTCTAAATGGATGTGGGCTGATGTGCAAGCGTCAAGAGAAGAAAAAAAAAAAGAATGAAAGAAAGGAGAAGAAAAAAAAACAATTGAATTCCAGAAGCGTTCATAGACGAAGAACAATGGGTAGTAAGGAAAGAAAAAGAGCATTCTCTTGGGAGAGTCGAATGGCAATTTAGCCGGTTAAAAAGTCTAGTCCTATATAGGCAATACCCTTTTTTTTTTTTCCTTCATTTTCAATCATGACCAACGTTGGAACTGCCCGTCAAACTTTCAGTAAATGGTATTTCTCTCTCCGCCTCTCTCTCTCTCTCTGGCGCGCGCGCTCTCCCCTCGCTCTCTCTCTCTCTCTCTTCAGATATCAGCTGAAAGACCAGAGGGGAAGTTGTGAATGAAGTATTGATTTGTGTGGGAGGCATTCCGGTACAGTTCAGACACTTAATTCGTATATAGTATAGCCTTCGCTGCACAAGGCCTTACTGGGCCATGCCGTTCTTCTCTCCTGTTACTCACCTATATGCCCAACCATTCATCTCGAAATTCAATCATTTTTTTTTCATTCATTCATCATTCGCGCAACAACGATAAATACATTTACGCGTAATAAACATTAAATTAGCATGAAACGGGCGTGTCTCGTGATAAATTCGATATATCCGACGATGCTTCATTCGGTTATTTCATTTCATATTATTTCAAGGATAATTGAGGTGAAGAAAAAAAAATGCAATTATTGCGTTTCATTCTCACGGATCACAATTTTTACAATCCTTAAAAAATTACCCAGGTGGAAATTGTAATTTCGTGCTTTTTTGTTTCACGCGGAATTAAACGTAAAGTTAAACGAATTTAGGGTAATTACCGCGGTTGAATCGAGTCAAATCAGCATTATTTTATTTATAGTAATTAACAGTAATTAAAGAATGATGAATTACCGTGTGTGTCAGTAATAAGAAAAAAATATTTTAGCAATGAGTTAGTTTAAAAACAAAATGAGCCATTTTTATTAATTTTTTTGTTAAAAATAATTCCACTCTATCAATTCGTCGGACAGATTTTTAATAATTTTTATTGTTTAAATATAGGGGTAATTTGTTCATCAAAATTGTGAGAAACAAATGGCAATGATATTTAAACAAAAAAAAACTACTAATAGTCTGACTGTCTACTAATAGTCATTCGTCATTATCGATAAAAAAAATAATGGATTATTCCTTAGGGAAAGAAAAATTTAATAAAAATGCATCTCGTCGGTAATTGGCATAAACTAATTTATTTATTTTTTTGTTACGATTTTTTGTTCTATATCACTAGACACCTACTATTAATTATTTATCACTGTCAATTGACGCACGACAATTTGTAGAAATGATTTTAAAAAAAATTAGAATCTCGTAGATTGTTTAATAATTATTTTCTTGCGCGACGCACGAGGGAGAAATACTGACCGTTCGAACGATTGTCATTAGTCTTCTTATCGGGACTTTAACCTTCGTTAATAAATCATCTAGTCGCTCGGATATCTACGCGACTTTATTATGACTATACTCGCGGTTGGCTAACGATCCGCGACGATGACTATCGGCATACAAACCTTGAACGAGAAACATTTTCATATCTCGTAATCATTGACATTGAATTTTATGATTAATCAATGGGAGAGTTAAAAAAACTTTGCCGAGACGAAATCTTCATGTAATGATTGTTTTTTTTTTTTTTTTCGCGTATCGTTACGATATATTTTTCATTCGCTGTTTAAGGTGGTTTTGGAGCATTTCGCGATCGTTATCCAGAATGGTGCGAAGGTGGCCAAGTAAACGCCGGAGGACAAACCGGCCAAGAGACGAACGACGGTGAATTGATGGGTCTTCGTTCATTACGCATTTCAACTCCGCCCACGAGAGCTTATTCCGATTCGGATAGCGACAGTACGTGCGATTCGTTCGGTGAGATTTTACGATTTTTTTTCATTTATTTATTTTTCTCATCTCACGCTCTCAAGTTCCGAGGAATTATAACGTGAATTTTTTCATTTGTCGATTCGATAGTTTTTTTTTTTTTTTTCGTTTTCGTTGGTTTTCATTTAATTTAATTTTTTCCAGGTCCAGAAGAGGACAAGGACTTTCCCGTGGAAATTCTTCCTCACTTGTATCTCGGTAATGCCGCCAATAGCGAGGACAGAGACGCTCTGGCGCGGCACAGAATACAGTATATTTTAAACGTAACGCCCGATCTGCCAAATGTCTTCGAGAGTGCGGGTTCTATAAAGTACATGCAGATACCGATAAGCGATCATTGGAGTCAAAATCTCGCGAGTTTCTTTCCACAAGCGATACAATTTATCGGTGAGTACGGTGGCAATTGTTTTTTTCAATCCCCTTCTTTTCGTATCCTTTTCGATAAAGCTTTGTCGATTTTTTTTTTGGGAGTTTTCAACGTCGTATTTATATTGATAAACGTCGAAACGCATTTAAAACGTGCCCGGACATACGCATGGACGTCCTGCCTGTGTTGAGATTGCAAAAATTATTTGAGAATTAGTTTAACACTTCGTTTGTAAACCTGTGTCGTTCGTGTCCGAGCAAAAACACCTTTGGTTAAATTTTTTTTCCCAATGTCTTCATTTATTTAACAAAAAAATGTATGAAAAAATTAAATTTTCGAGAATTTTACATTTGGCACTTCAGAATGAATATTTCGAAAAGTAGCATGCATTTTTCAGAATTTTTCAGTGCATTTAAGGGGGTGAAATAATGGCCGGACGCGAAAGATCCACGTTTAGATATGGGAGGTACGGAAAAAACGTTTACAGACGAAGTGTTAAAAAGAAATTGACTTGATTTAACATAATTATGGGTCATTTCTTTTAAATGATTTGAAACTGTTTTTTGTTTAAATTACACTTAAGGTGTCGAGTCATTATCGGGTTTGGTATCAGCTTGACAGTATGAAACTTAAAATTTAGTATTTTAGTAGGAACGATATTTATTAATAATCGATGCGATTTTATATTTAGATTTTTTTTTTTGTTGAAAAAATGAATGCAACCCCTCTAATTCATGACATTTTTTAGTTTTATCAGATTGCAGCTTTCCGCACAATTAGAACAAAGGATCCGAGAATATTTCGTATTGAATTGGTGAAAATCGAAAAATGCATTTGAATGATAAAACTGAAACAATTTAATTCGTAATGATTGAGCTTGATGATTTAAAAAAACGACAAATGAAAGATGTTCAATTTACCTCCACGCAATTCGCCCTCTCTCACGAGGCTTCCTCCGCAAGATAGAGCATAAAAAAGAAGTTTCGTGAAAAAGGGGTAAAATCACGAGGAGGCAATGGGCAACTTTACAATTTGCACAGCCCTTTATTTCGCTCGTTGCGAATTCGTTCGGAATTTCTCGCGTTACACTTTGTACGATAATTGAGCAATGACTCGCTAAACTCGTTTTCCCGTAGGTGATTTTCGTAGTAGTTGTCGGGCATTCGGAGATAATTCTCCAGGCGACACCGTCTCGGCGACAAGTACAAGAAAATATCGAGCCAAAGTGCTTGATCGGATTGTGATTGGAAGTTCGATACCTAAAAAAGGCAAAAGATTGCACAAATTCGAATTCCGGATTTTCTAGCTGATTGCGTGTTTGTTGATTGCGTAAAAAAAATGGCAAATAGTATCGACATTTCTCGGGGCTCGGTTTCTCAAATTCCGTTCGATGACGCAAGTTGAATTTATAAGTACATGGAAGCTTCGACGAATTTACAAATTCATTTTTGGCTTCTTAAACAGGAAATCCTGTTTAAGAAAGAGAGAACCTGGTAAATCCCGGGTCTCGCGCTCCGAGAAGAGGGGGATACGATCGGAGGTTCTCTCCGGGAAGGGATATTCTTATAAATAGAAAACTTTCCCACGTGGCACCCAAGCCGCGCGCTAGACAATTAAACAACGGACGTCCGGTCTGTATGGGTTGGGCTGATCCAACTTTTGCCGCTCTGTCTCAGCTCCGCGCTGTAGTATACTTATAAAATGTGAACTCGAACGAATTGCAGGGTTTCGCATTGTTGTCGTGAAGACCCGTTTGCCTGTCTTATATATATATGTATATGTATATATCCTCCCACTTTTCTGTATCACTTCCTTGCGTTCACTCATATATTTACATAAAATATGAAGAATTCCATCTTGGCCGTTCTCAAAGCCAACGAGCCGCGTCAAGCGTTACGTTACACTTATCTCGTATTCGCACGTTGTCACCGTTTGTCCCCGTATCCATCCTCTTTTCACCGTCGAATTTAGGACGTGCGTTTCAAAAGAGGAAACCTCTTTTTGTACTACGAAAATTTGTACCTCGATCCCGCCACACCCCATTGACAAATTCTCGTGAGAACCGCAAAACAGCCTGCCCAAGAAAGGAAGAAAACAAAAGGAATTTGAATTTGAACGAATCTGATCCGTTGCCAACTCGTTCATTGATTAATTAATCACGATGTGTGTGAACATTTTTTGTATTGTTACAGAGGAAGCACGAAGCACGGACAAGGGTGTACTGGTGCATTGTCTCGCCGGTGTCTCGCGCTCGGTAACTATCACAGTCGCTTATCTGATGCACAAATGCAGTCTCAGTCTCAACGACGCTTTCAATCTCGTACGAAGTCGTAAATCGAATGTCGCACCGAATTTTCATTTTATGGAACAATTGCACAGCTTCGAAAGAGAATTGAGAGATCGTGGCGATCGTAATAAGCGAAACAATCAACGATGCATCGGTGCTTGCCGACCTGGCGGACCGTGCAATTGTCCGGCGCCGAGTTTTCTAAGTCCGATTGATCTCGGACTCAGTCCCGATTCGGGCATAGAATTTGACAGATGGGCAGCTAGTACACCGGCCGAATGAGACGGGCATGGAGGGACCCAATATAAATTTTAGGTCTCTCCTTGGATTCGCGCCCGTAAAACGCAACGATTAAAGAACCCGAGTGATTTGCTTTAACGTTACTTGACCGGACGGAAAGAAACGTGTCTTTCTTTTGCTCCACTTGCCGGGGTAAGAATAGCACTTTTTGCCCGTGACTTTTGAAACTTACGATGCGCGACAAGGGTCCGAAAGACTTGTCGGACTTGTTTCGGACAAAATGGTCATGACGAAAAGCGGTTGGGGCGGCGACGGAGGGAAAAATTACTATCAACGGCGTTGTATTTGCGTCGTCGTCGCTGCGTTCGAGTTTGACGATTGAACGACGGAGACTCAACTTCCTCGTCGCGAACAATTTATCGCAACTAAGCTCGTGGCTGAACGAGAAAAGAGTAAATACTATCCGCGGCCCGAGCTAATAGTATAAAAGCTTCGTGCCGCGTCTATGTTCGTTTTTTTTTTTTTCATCTGGAGATTTTTTTATCACGCGCTGTCAATCAACAAACTCCACACAAATTTTAGCACGCCGCGACTTAGGGAGAGAGGGTCGAACGTCACTGTGCCGATTGTTTGTTATGTAAATCGTACAGTTGACCGCGCGAATCTTTTTGTTTTTTTTTTTTGCACAAAAAAACAAATTTTAATCTTGTTGATGCTCCTCCGTCACGTGGTGGTAACGTCCAGGTGTTTGAAAGTATTTTATAATGATAAAAATCAATGATTACGATTCACGTTGGAAATGCTTCTCGCGTAATCGTAGATGTTTTTAATGCAATGATAAATGAGAAATTCCGAAGAGAAGAAATTAGGAAAAAATTGAACCGATGAAAAAAAAAAAACAAGTAGGATTTTCGCGGTCGAGACTCAAATCTCAGTCGTCAGTAGAGAAAGACAGAGATAGAAAATAAAAATGAAACTTTTTCCGTTTTGAAAAGTTGACGTGCACGTAATTGTTCTATACGTAGGCGTTTGGTAATTCTCGTTTTTTTTTTCTACCGTCGCATATACATTTTTAGAGTATGTATATAATTTTATACCCGTGTCGAAATGAGGAAAGAAACTTATAAATATGTATTTTAATAATTCTTCCCTCAACGTCCCCGGCCCTCCCACTCACCACCCGGAAAACACGTCGATCATATCGAGGCTGTTTTAATTTCTTCATTGCCGGAAAAAACAAATAAATATCGCGCGAGTAAAGAGAATAACAAAAAAAAAGCACCGATTAGACGAGTATCGTTGAGAACGAACGTGCAATTCGCGTTTCTTCTCTAACACGCGATACCTCGATGTTCAAAGTGACAAGGAATACACGAATTTCCCGTCTATCTCCCCGAAACCATGTGAATGATTTTACGAAGAAAAATGAAAAGATAGAGAGAAAAAAAAACGAATGTCGACGGAAAACTCACTGGATGTGATTTTTTTTTTTTAATAGATTTTTTCGACGATCGCACACTAACGGACAACACAAAACAGATAAATACAGAAATGATCTATTCTAAAAAAAGAAGAAAAACGGTATATTTGACACACGCACTCACACGAACACACTTTTCCCAACTTCCGGAACTGTGATTATGTAAATTCCCGAACGTAGTTTGAAAGTAGAAAAGTAGTATAATGAGACAGCCGGGATTCGGTGCATTTCTACAGGGCATTCCTGATAGTATCGAGCTTGACTCGTATCGAACTATCGCGTTCAATAGCGTTTAGGAGACGTAGGAAAAAAAACAAACAGAACAAACAAAAAAAAAGATGTGTTTCTTCGACGCCTCTTTGTGGTCCCTAAGCACCACCCCCATAACCACGCACCCAACGGCGCTTTCCTTTTGTTGTGGGCGGAAAAAAAAACAACAAGATAATCGTCGAACGTTACTACATTTTAATTTTATTTTGTGAAAGAAAAAAAAAGGTAACGTTTCGGCATCTTCGATTTTTCCAATCTGGAAGATAATGGTACCTGTTGCGCGCACATATTTTCATTTGGCTTCCATAAAATTATACGTTGTTCCGCGAACAATTGTAACGAGTGTGTTTAGGGATACGAAGATAAAGCCTCCCCGTAAAACGATCGATCATGCTCTGTACTCGTGCAAAAAAAAATACCGCACTGCTTCTATCATTGTCTTGCTAGAAGAGAGATGAAAAGAGAAAAATAATAATGAACAAAAAAACAAACGTGAATATACGAAAGTTTATTTTTTTATAAATGAAGAACATCACATTCCCACCACGAGCCATAATGGCCTGAAACCATAACTATCTCAATGTACTATATGTATATCGTTTATCAACCATTATCGAAATCAATATGAATGTAATACCGTGAATGTTATTTTTCATGTAATAATCCGCAAATCTACGATAACACAATCTTGCAATTTCACAAGATTACATTGATCTACACTTAAGGGAAATATTTAAAAAAAAATATATATATATACATACATACATATATATATTTGACGTTACTGTAATAACAATATTCTACTACTAAACTGTTGTCTGTTGTACGTTTAATGGGCGTGAATGTCCGAGAAATTTAATCAAATATTATGTATATTACATAAATTATTATTTTATATCCATCGTTGTATATATATTTTAAATTAATTTTCATTAGAAATACAACTTATCTTACCTGCAGTAAAGCTCATCGTTCAATTGGCCGTTTGGCCAATTTACGCACACAATCCCGTCGAAAGGCTCAAGCGACATGGCCGAAAAATAACGAATGTCCCTCGTGGCAATATTCAATTTTATTGTATTTTCTTTTCCTTTTAATTCTCCGTACAAGTGTGTAGAAAGTTTTGTCGTTTCTATTCAATGCTTTCGCGAGGTAACATAACTCAAACGACAAGAGCAACGCCCTGACGTATTTTTCTTTCTCCTCTTTTCCCCCAATGTTTTTGTTACATCAGTGTCTTTTGTTTCTCCAGATATCAAGATATACATTTCGCGTATTGAAAAAAAAAAAAGCGGTCGTTATATAATAACGTTAGATGATCAAATCGATGATTTGTTTCGAACAATTGGCGAGTTTGTTTTGGGAATTGAGGTCGACCGCGCTCTCGGAGGTCGTTCGTAGGAGTGTCAGAGCTTTTTCGGACTCGCGAACGCTTCGTATTAGCTCGTTACGGTCGTTGGGATCTTGAGCCGTTGCTAATAGAGTTCCGAGTCCCACGAGGGCACGAAAAACAGCCTCGGGTTCGCTCAAACGCGGTAGAATATCAAATAGCACGTACAACGTTCTCGTACGGCCGGCAGTGTCGTTTGTCTTATTCACCGCGATTATGAGATTTAACAGGTACGTCGATATTGCAACCTTGAATTGGAGGAAGAAGGAATATTCATGAAATTTCATCAATGAAGAAGATAAGTATAATTTAAATGTAAATAAATTATTCGCCAAATTATACCTGATTATTTTTGCTACCGAGCGATTTTAGATGCACAAGAGCCTCGAGAACCTCGTCCTTATGGAGTAAACCGAGACTTTCGCCAATCTCGTGCGCAAACATATTCGCCAAGAGACGAAAGGTGAGCATCTGATTGGCCGGTACGGCACTAGATTTTACATGATTTCTCGCTACTTGGAACAATTCATCGGTGCACAAACTGTCGTTTGAGTTTTTACGCAAAACCGACAATCGCGCTATGTCGAGCGAGGGAAATACAATTTGATCGGGCCAATCTAGTAACGCTCGTAGCACTTGAACAGCATCGATTCTAAGCTCCTCGGTAACTTCGTCGCTTGCCAATTTTACAACGGACTCCAATTGCTCGTTCGTTATTCGACTTTCTTGTCGTTTTCCATTAAGCTCTTTGAGTTTTTCTGCAAAAAGTAATGACAAATTTATCGTCATTCTCCGTTAGACTAAGAATTTCATAATGAATTTTTTTCTGGATACCTAAAATCGCCGGTAAATTTGCCTGTTCCAGCTTGAGATAATCAACATGAGGTATATAAGTGGGTATCGCGCTCGTGCGACTCGAAGAAGTACTCGGTATCGACGTTTCGGAAACTGTACGCGAGGCGTTCGGAGTTCCGGCACCGGGCACGTAACGACTTGCTCCAGTGAAAGGATCGGCGAATTGTGAATCACTCTTTAGTGTTGGCACGCTTTGGGAATTTTTCACTATAAAATTGGCCACCTGTAAATTCGTAATTGAAGTGTCGTCGGTGTTTAGCCAATAGATTTTCACGTGAAAGTTTAATCGAACGAAATATGAGAGAAAACGTTAATTTTCTTTTTTCGTAACTTCACGAACTTCAGATAACATTTTTTTAGATATTTATGATAAATTAACTTTTTAAACTACTCAATATCTTTTTGACATTATCATTTGTTTTGACCGAATCTTCAATATAGTTGATTATTTTTATTATGTTGAAATTTCATTTCATAGCGATTTAACAAAATTCTCGTGCAATTCAATTTTTTTTTGCATTTTTCAAACGTAGGAAACGATATTCTTACCTGATCGAGGAACATTTGACTCAGACCGTTGCGATGAATAAATTTTTGTGCGGCGTGCCACGGATCCTCGGTAATGTTGTACGGTAATTTCAACGGCGGTACACCGTCCTGTATGTCAACCGAGAATACATAATCGTACTCTTCACCGTCATAAAGTTGTTTTCCCAACGACCTGTTGGCGTCATTTACGCCGCTCATCACGTCACCGATCAATTCCCACTTTCGAGTGCTCAACGACCACGTGTAAGCTTTTGCTTTGCCATTTTCATTTATCATTTTTGTCTGACCGTCCGTTTTACCGGGTTGTTCCAATGCACTGGGTCCGGGCAGTCTGTGTGATGATTGAAGTATTATTATCGAAATTCACAAATGTTCGGTGTAGCCAAGAAAAACAATTTTGTCGTTTTAATATTTAGCCCGATATCTCGAAATATATGCGAACATTGTTTAATTTTACAAGGTCTGTCACAAACATTTCACACATATACGTCTATTTTTTTCGAAATGTGATTTTCGACTTATTCGAGACATTCTAAGCAGTCTGGGATGAACAAAAAAAAAGGATTGGTCAATTTCGATGAAGAAGTGACTGTGATTAGAAAAATCTTAATGTAAATATAATTACTCACTCGCTGATTTTAACTCCACCAACGGACAGACTAGATTCAAGCTGATCTTTCGCCACTTGTTCCTCGAACGCTTGCATCTCAGCGGGCTTAGCGTATCTCTTAGGATCAGTGGTGAATATTCTAACGGTATAATCCGAGGAGCCAGCGACTATATCACCGTTTGCCAAAAGTTTCACGCACCATACGGATTGTGCTGGTACGGCTATGATCTCGTCCATCGTACCGTTTCGCCATACGCGTACCGTCCGATCTTCGCTCGACGTTACAACGAGCTTACCACTGGCCGTCGACGCTATACCGTATATATAATTCTCATGTGCGGTAAATTCGCCGAGGCACGTGCCCAATGTCGCGTTCCAGTGTCTCACTATCGCGTCGTTCGCGCAAGTTAAAAATTCATCGTTACCGATCGCCACCGCGTCACGAACACAATCGTTATGACCGTTTAGCGTATGTAGAACTGACGAAGAATTTTTGTTCCATACAATCACAGTTTTGTCGGCCGAACCAGTTACTATCGAGCCGTTTGCTAGATCAATGACGCACCATACAGCCGCTGTATGACCGACCAGTGTCTTTTCTGGTTTGCCAAGACTCTCAAGTTTCCAGAGTTTAGCGCTTAGATCCCACGAACTCGAGAGAAACGTTCCTTTAACGTGTCCGGCTCGTAAATTACATACGGTATTCTCGTGCGCCTTGAACCTCTCAATTGGCTCAATTTCACCGAGTACATAAACGCATATGTGATTGTCATTGCTTCCCGTTATAACGAGACCTTTGGGATGCAACTCGGTCGGATTTATCGCGCATACGGAACTCACGAAATTCGTGTGACCCGTCAGTATCGCCGTTTCTTTGTAATCCGTTCCGTTTCTAAAAGCAAAATAAAAAACGGGTTATTTTCTTCTAGTTCTGAATTTGATGAAGAATAAATATGTGAGTATTATAGGTTTTGGCGCGGTTAGATCTTTTTCATTAAGTGAAAATGAAGAAATAAAAATTGAAGGTAGCTTCGACGCTAGATGGTAAACAAACAAGTGGTGGACTGTAATAATTGTTTTTTATAAAACATAACATCATGAAAATCAAGACTTCGACTTTTAAACAATGACTGTTATCGATAATCTATATCGGTGAACCTATAGACTTTGTTGGAACTAAAATTAAACCAAGAGTATGGATTGTTGTTTAAGCAACCTAAATGAAAATGTAACTATTCATAAATTAGCAAGACTCTGTAAAACAGCCAGATCTCATTATTGTTGATTGACGTAAAAAAAGTTTGTCAAAGCAGCTGATGTAAATCTACCTAAAAAAAATATATAATAAATGATTCTGAACTAATCGGACTGCGTAAAAACCATGCAAACTATCCAAATATTACGCAGCAAAAACTGATTCGTTAGTCATCTAAAAATCATCGATTGGAATAATTCATGATGGAAATGATAATTCTGTATATTTACGGATCTGGAGTCCATATACGTGCGGTTTTGTCTCGCGAAGCAGATACGACCGTGCCATCGTTGAAAGTAGCCACAGCTCTGACATCGTTGTCATGACCACGTAGTACGCAATTCAGTTTGTAAGGCTCTTTCGTCATGTCTATTTCACAGATTGTAAACAAATATCGCAAGTCACTCCTAACTCTCGCAGTGTACCAGAGCGATTATCACAGGGATTTTCGACGACTATAGAAACTTTTGCTGTTAGCTGCAATCACCGAAAAATTCCTGAAAAACGCGAGCGAATATGACCGTCTCATTAAATCCTACAATGTGATACATTTTATTCGAAAATTTAATTTCTGCTCACAAACGTTTTAACGTATATCCGTCGTACCAAACGTGTTTTTCATTCCACAGTGTCGATCAGACGTGCCGAAGCTTCACGGACGTTCCGTAAGAAATTGTTACTTTCGTCTATCGTGCACGATATTAAAAAAAAAAAATGTCCCCTCAATTACTTACTTTGAAACACCGTCAAAAATGTATCCAATTATTGCAATTCAGATCAATCGTATTCGCGTGCACATTCTCAGGACGCCATTGACACATAGTACGAAAAATACTTTTCTATTATACGCGAACCGGCGAAACCGGGGAGACTTACCGAATAACCGTAAATTCCTACGGCAATGAGTTTCGCGAGAACGCCGATAGATGACGCGCGCGCGCACTTAACTTGAGTTCCCTCTCGGTACAACCACCGGTTGCTTTTGCACTTTGTCGTAACGCTCTTGCGCCCACACACATACGAATATATAATTTCAACGTGAGAAGCAATGCAAGTGCAAGCCTGCTGCTGCCTGCTGCTAACGTAAACGCAATTTATACGGGGTGCGTAGACCAGTCTTATTAGCGCGTATCGCGCCGTAGCTTAGTTCATTAGGATCTGTTTAGTACAGCTTAGATAAGAAAGAAAAGTCGGAAAGTTTCTTTGGCAAAGGGAAATATCTCAGACAAAAGACAAACGCCGCTTGCAAGATTTCATAACTTATATTTCGAGTGTTGCAGCTTGTAGTATTTCTATATAGATGTAGAAACTACAGTTAGCGTGTGATCAAATTTGCACGGTATATTATGAAATAACATAGCTAAAATACGTCTATACGTAGTAGCGACACCACAATCTTATTAAACAGAAGAAAAAAAACCGTAAGCCATTATTGTGATAGCGACCTCGGAGATAAAGTAACATGTACACCGTCTGTCGAGATAATCTAACACGATAAAAGAGAGAACCGCCGTGTAGCACTCACGCGGTGTATCCACCTAACACTTAAAAACGTTTTTTTATTTTTGCCCACGGGTGCGCAGTTATAAAGCGCTGCTGCGCGTCGGTGGTCGATGCTTCGATAATTAAAAATCGCTGCGTTAATTCAAGAAGATCGTGTACGGAAACTTTGCTGATAAAAATTGCCTAATTGCTCGTGAAAAATAGTCTTTTATGAAGATAGATATAACGAGTGGTTTATATGTGTTTTTAGTGGTCCAAGGTGTGTGTGTGTGTTGAGAATCGCAGTAACGAGGTTTTCGTCGATGAAATAAATAGTGTAGTGACGTGTCATATCCGTCGCAGTCTGTTGGCCGGTCGGGATCGGTAATGATCGCGGCTTTGCGCGCGCCCTCTCTCGTTCGCTCTCTCTCTCTTTTGTTCCCCCGGCTAATTTTTTCGTTCTCCTCTCCCTCTCTGCACCGCGTGGCTGTTTACGTTTCTCCATTGTATACTTTATCACGCTAACGCGGTGTGTTCTAGCGTTAGGAGAAAAGAAAAAGGAAAAAGTTTCGTATACTCGTCGACGAACGTCAGAATAATTTAGAGTTGACGGATACGTACAGTTTAAAACATTTTTTATCGGATCTTATCTATATTATTGTCGAAAATTTTACTTATCACGTTCATTATCGCTCCTGTTCACCGATTACGCGAGATTCTTTTTTTTCTTTAGGTTCGTCACTTTTTTTTTTGTTCTACGCTTTAGAGCAGAGCTATAAATATCGTGTACTTTGTAAGTGTTTCACGTTGTCTAATGGTGCTTGTGCAACATGTCAGGCTTTTTGAGGCAAGTACTTTTATCGATAAAGTGATACAAACTTAGAAGTATTTGACATTACTTTGTAATATTTTTTTATTCTGCTTCGAAAACTCTCTGGTTATGATCGAGAGATTGACTGAATCAGAAATTAACAGAAAATAGATTTTCGTAACGTTTAAAAATTGCAATTCCAATTATAATCACTTGTTCAAACATTTACAATTCTCATTTTCGTTTCTTGATTTCGTAATCTAAAGATACTTTCAATGTTACTTCAGGTTATATTACATTGTAACTAAAAAAAATCTAATTTACGAAACGATTTTAGAAAAATTGTAATTTGAATAGCGAAAAAAAAAATTACCTTGACATTTCTGAAGATAACGGAACGTATACATGAAAAAATACCACCATATAAATAATGATTGTTATATGAATCTCGTATCGGACGTATTTATGCTTTTGCATTGAAAATATGATTTAGTAGATGATATGAGAGTCGTGAAGAAATGACTAATGGTAGATTTGCGATGTTGATTCTTTCGACGAGCGATTGTTTCTTCGTTCGATTGATGAGATGAGATCGATTAAAGTTATACGATACAGAGGCAACGAATGAATCAATGATCGCGCAGGTAATATTATCACGATGAAAATTCCATTTCAATTGCTATGAAAAATAGTCACCAGGGTCGAATTGAAAGAAAACATTGAATAGATTGATCTGTTAGTGCGCATGAGCGTACAGAGAGTACATGAAGGTTATCAATTGTGTCGGGATAATCGAACGTGCGCGAAGTGAGCAACGAAAGGATTCTCGTGAACGTTTGAATTTTTTAGTTTTCATTTATCGCCCTTCGTGTCGCTTTCGTATTTTTTTTTTTTTCGATCACCATCCCACTCTCGCAACCTTTCTCATCTCATTGTTTACGCATCGTTCACGTCGTAACCGAAGCGCAACTCTCTGTGTACATTTTGTGACGAGAGAACGCGCGGCTCGCGTGTGTGTTTAATATTCTGCTTTTGCATTATATAGTACACACAATATGTATGTCATGTTTGTATTACAATACAATCTGTACAACGGAATGTATGTCCCAATCATTGATCATGTGTGAGAAAAAAAAACGAATTAAATATTAAAACTCTCAGTAATCGATGATGCATGTATATAGCCAAATTAAAAACTTTCTTTCAATGAGATTTGTGTAGAGCATGCTAATGGGAAAAAAATTAAAAATATTGAAGATACTAATAAGTAAGATCATCAAATTTGAGCTTAGAAAATAATTTATTATTGCCATTTGTTTCAAGCTTTTTACAGCAATATTTAACGAAAATCGAGTATCAAAATGAACGAACAATTTAAAAATATTTTTACTAAAATAATATGGTTACATTTGGCGGAAAAAAATCTGTAATTTTTATATTTGAAAATTTCTAAAAATACTTTGGAAGTTTATTCGTAAAAAAAAAAAAAAAATTCTCAGTAATTGATGATGCATGTATATATTCAAATCAAAAACTTGCTTTCAATGAGATTTGTGTAGTGTATCCGAATGGAAGAAAAATCGACGATATTAAAGATACTAAGAAGTAGATCATAAAATTTGAGCTTAGAAAATAATTTATTATTGCCTTTTGTTTCAAGCTTTTTATAGCAATATTTATCGAAAATCGAGTATCAAAGTGAACAAACAAATAAAAAATATTTTTATTCATATAACATGGTTATATTTGGGGCAATAATGTATAATTTTGATATTTAAAATTTCTGAAAATACTTTGGAGGTTTATTCGTAAAAAAATAAAAATATTAAAACTCTCAGTAATTGATGATGCATGCATATATTCAAATCAAAAACTTGCTTTCAATGAGATTTGTGTAGTGTATCTGAATGGAAGAAAAATCGACGATATTGAACATACTAAGAAGTAGATCATAAAATTTGAGCTTAGAAAATAATTTATTATTGCCACTTGTTTGAAGCTTTTTACAGCAATATTTAATGAAAATCGAGTATCAAAATGAACAAACGAATAAAAAATATTTTCATTCATATAATATGGTTATATTTGGGGGAAAAATGTATAATTTTGATATTTAAAATTTCTGAAGATACTTTGGAGGTTTATTCGTAAAAAAAAAAAAAATTAAAACTCAGTAATTGATGATGCATGCATATTTATATATTCAAATCAAAAACTTGCTTTCAATGAGATTTGTGTGGTGTATCCGAATGAAAAAAAAATCGACTAGCTTAGAGAATAATTTATTATTGCCATTTGTTTCAAGCTTTTAACAGCAATATTTAATGAAAATCGAGTATCAAAATGAACCAACAAATAAAAAATATTTTTATTCATATAATATGGTTATATTTGGCGGAAAAAATCTGTAATTTTTATATTTGAAAATTTCTAAAAATACTTTGGAAGTTTATTCGTAAAAAAAAAAATAAAAAAAAAAATTCTCAGTAATTGATGATGCATGTATATATTCAAATCAAAAACTTGCTTTCAATGAGATTTGTGTATCCGAATGGAAGAAAAATCGACGATATTGAAGATACTAAGAAGTAGATAATGAAATTTGAGCTTAGAAAATAATTTATTATTGCCATTTCTTTCAAGCTTATTACAGCAATATTTAACGAAAATCGAGTATCAAAGTGAAGAAACAATTTTAAAAAATTTATAATTTTTCATTTAAAATTTATAAAAATACTTTAGAGGTTTATACGTAACGAGAAAAAAGAAAGATATTATACGCATGAAACAGTCGTACCTGTTTATTTCAGCTATTTTAACAAAATTAGTTAATGTCATTCAACAAAGTAATCGCCTGGTCCATTCACAAATGTCTATTTTTATCAAGTTATAAATCGATCGTTCATAAAATTACCGTTAAAAAAGAGAAGAGCAATCCAAACATTCTGTTACTCCGCTTTTACCGTTGATACGTATATCGTTCGATAATTGCCGTTGTCAGCGTATAACGGAGGTCTTTTACGAACTAAAAAGAAACAAATATATATATATATATATTTTGCAGAGGAATGCCGCTGTTCAAGCCAAAAGCCACACCGCGATCTCAAGTCTCGGAGAAGGGAAGCGGCATTAACGGGTCTTCGCATCATCACGAGGGTCACGACACGAGCAGTAATGGTACATTGAGGCGTGAAAATGTTCAGGATCCGACCTCACCGGCCGCAACGACTGGCAGTCAGGTGGACACGAAGCAACGATTAGTTTTTCGTTGTCAGCTGGCGCATGGCAGCTCGACCGGACAGATTTCTGATTTCAGCAACGTTCGTGAACTGTATCAAAAGATCGCCGAGTGCTATGACCTTTCCTCGAACGAGGTATAATACAGGAGAAGAGTTTTTTTTTCTCCTCAAACGATAATTCTCGTTCATTAAAGATTTATGGGGTCAAAGATTAATAGATAAAATTGCGCAAATGACATACTTGCAATTTGCTACCTCATTGTTTTATTTCCTTCAATTTTGTCACTTGTACGGACGAAACGTTGTGAACGAAACAAAATAATCGGGAAGCAATATGCAAATTTTTTATTTACAGTTCTTTATTTTGCGAAAATTGCAACTATTGTTGTGTCAATTTGCGATTTTGCCGATTTTTCTTTTTAAAAAATTATAAATCCTCGCTTCTATCGATTCTCTTCGAAACTCAATAGCGAACAACATTAATCAATGGTTCATAATAGTAAAAAAAAATTATTCTAGCCCGATAGCTTAAAAATTGCGAACGCTATCACACTTTAACACTTTTAAAGATATTTGCAATATTTTAAAAAATTCAAAAATATTCCAACATTTAGATGCGAAAGACTAGCTGGTAAGAACGATCGCCTCTATTTTACGAAAATTATGGTGGTGTTCTGAATTACAAAATTTATTCTTGACTAACCGAACATTGACCGAACACCCCACGTATAGTGAGAAAAAAAACACGATAAAGAAAATGAGACAAGCATTCGGTACGTTACGCCACCTCCCCCGACCAACCTCCCCAAACCGGACGCAGGAAACATTGGTCACGGATCGTGAATCCGTCGACGCGTCGAACTCATGCGTGTATAATACATTTCTCTATCTCTCTCTCTCTCCGAAAGGTTCACTTTTCCCAGTGAAATTTCCCTCGATGCGCTCTCAAACGTACAATCAACGAAAATTGTATCATGATATTTAATCACTTTAAGAATTTTCATTGATCGAACTTGAATATGCATAAGCATTCAATATCAGAAATGGAAAGTCGTGAATTTTTTTTGCTCTCGTGAAGTCCGTAACGGGTTTTACATCGTCTTGGCAATAAATAACGTTTTAACATGCTGTAATTCATTTTTCAACAAAATTTAACATAAAAAAACTTCTTTGTAACTTGCAGATACTCTTCTGTACGCTGAACACACCGAAGGCCGATATGTCCGAGCTCTTGGGCGGCCAGATTGGATTGGACGACTTTATATTCGCTCATAGAAAAGGTTTGAACGCAATAAATTAAGACTCGATGTGTCACTGTCTCGGGCCATGTATTCGTGTCACTAATAATATTGCTACATTCGCGTTTTGCTACAACGAAACAATAACTGTGCAGTGTGCTGAGTCGGCGAACTTCCGTGTAGTTTCCTTTCGCGTGTATATATCGTTTTGTGTGTACCGTAGTATGGAATTGCAATATTGTCCCAACGACACGCGAGATATATCGGCGAACGACTTGTAATTGTTCTCGTTGTCCTTGAACGGTGTTTTTTTTTAAGGAGTATGCTAATTGAAGCGTTTGACGTTGTGCAAGACACCAGTTGTTCGTCGTGTAAATTATATCGAACGATGATGTGGATATTTCTTTAACATTAATCACAATGATGATTAAACAAAAAATTGCAACATTTTTCGTCACAGGTCAACCAAAGGAAATTGAATTGGTTAAAAGCGACGATGCGCTTGGTCTCACGATAACGGACAACGGCGCCGGCTACGCATTCATAAAACGCATCAAGGACAACTCGGTTATCGACAGAGTCAAAGTAATTCACGTTGGTGATCACATAGAGAAGATAAATTCGGAAAATCTTATAGGACGTAGGCACTATCAGGTCGCGAAAATGTTGAAAGATATACCGAGAGGCGCTACGTTCACATTGAGACTGGTCGAACCGCAAAAAAGCGGTTTCGGTAGTATCGGACCGCGTGGTGATATAAAGAAAGGCAAAAAATCTACGGGTTATGGCTCTGGCAAGGAAACTCTGAGGTTCAAGGCCGATGGAAGTGCTCAAATAGAAAAAATCGTGAGTACATGGACGTTGCATAGTTACGCACTTTTCTTTTTTCTTTCTCTCTTGAAGCAGTCATTGATGTTTTCTTTTTATTTCGTCTCGACAGGCTGATAACAATGCGGCTACAGTAGGAGTCGAGAAGATTAATGCGATTTTGGAAAATTTTATGGGTATCAATGACAATGAATTGGGTAAGCTGAAAAAGATCTCGTAGCTAAGTGATCTGTGTGATTGGGATGGCGGCCGAAATAGCGAAAGACCAAAAAGTCGAACGGTCGAAATAGCGGAAGACCAAAAAGTCGAATGCCAATGGGCCCGTACCAACGGGTCGTTCGAATACGCCTATTAGCATTCGACTCTGTCAATCTTTCGCTATTTCGAACGTTCAGATTTTTGGTCTGTTCTATTTCGGTCGCACGATTTTTTTTTTTTTTTTGATTTTTGCTATTTCGACCCCTCACCCGTGTGATTCCAGTGTGTGTTTGTACATTTTTCATTTTTTTTTGCTATACAGCATCCCAAATTTGGGACTTGGCCGACGGAAAATTCAACAGTATGGATTTCGCAGAAGCTATTGATAATTCCGACTTAGAAGCGTTCGGCTTCACGGACGATTTCGTTATCGAATTATGGGGTGCTGTTACCGATGCACGAAGCGGTCGTCTTCGATGATCTCTGTTCGTAACGGAACAATCGTTATTAAATTATTATTAGAAGAAATACATTTGTTGATATTACGATATAGAAGAGAGAAAAAAGTGGGTATTGAAAGTTTTACGAGATGAGATCTCGAAGTCTTCGAGAGCGACGCGTCTGCCATACACGATTTAGTATCGACGAACGCGTCGATATACAAGAGCGTGCAGTTTTTGATAAGCTGGTTATTGAATATTCAACGATGGACGAACAATGTTAGATTTTCTTTTTATACGTCACAAAAGTTCACGATATTCATAATTGCGATTTGTTCATTGCGATAAATATGGCCCAAGCAAGGAATCGAAAGAATTTCATATGTCATTCCACGTTTTATCTGCCATGAAATGTCATTTATATGTGTGTATATGTGTATGTTACGTTTGAGAAACTTGAGGAACCTTCTAGTGGATTGCGCGGGATTGATATAAGTTATGTATGACGAGAGAGCAGGATTACGGATCGATTGCCGACAGAGAACAAATTTCTATGTCTGTGCATTACAAAAGTATTTTATATGTGTTAAAAAATGAGATTAAACTAATGGTATATAGTAATATATATGTGAAATCTGTTATCAGAAAAGCGTCATAGTATTATCGTTATACGGAACGTACACTAAGAGTTTTTTTTTTTTTTTCAAGATTGATTATGTATGCAGATAAAAGGAGGAATTTTGATGCAGTGAACGGTGTTTTTGGTTGCGATGACCCTGAGTCGAGAGTGATACAGCGCTATGTACGTCAGACGAGTAGTATATTTTTTTAAATGTACAAGTTTATCGATTAACGTGTTCTTGGCGTTAAAAACAACTGATTTATTAATGGGCTAAAAACAACAATTCCCGAAGAAATGCATTTTCGTGCAGTTTTGCAAAATACTCAACACGATTTATCCAAAAACTTAATTTTCAACAGGTCGTTTTGCTCGTTGAAAGATGCTCCACTAAATTGTGAAGCTAAATGTGTTACATTCAATTCCTTAGAAGACCGATTTCATTCTATAGCTTAAACATTTTCGTTGTAAACAAACGCTTAAATTTTTAAACAATCGTACCAATAATCTCTGTACTGTGGCGAATTGGTAGATTATCTTCCAAAGAATAAATGAGCTACCGAGAATCAAAATTGGACCAACAATATATGGATTATTCTTTAAAAAAAAGAACGATTACAAAATGTAAATTCAGAAATTGGTAGAACTACATTTTTGCCAATTTCTGAAGAATACAATTGACAAATGATTCACTATTAATGAATTATTTAGTATGCTGGTAAAATGTAAGCCACTCATTACTATCAGTTAATCTATAAAAGTTTGTAAGAACGTAGATTCCCATTTATAGAAACAACTTCCTAATCCTTTAATATACACACACAATTACAAGTTGTTTGCTAATGAACATGAAATAAAACAACAATAACTTCTCGCAGTAGCTATTTTGATGAAAGATAAGAATTTTATTAACTGATAAAGCATGACTACCCATGTTTTTAAACGTATGTATATACTCTTTATATATATATATATATATGTTTTTTCGGCTCATCGAGTCGCATGACCTCGCTCAAAGCCGGTTTCTCCACCAACCAAGCTTACAAAACAAATTTAATCATGCCATATTTTATCATCCAATGCCAAACCCATTCTTGAATTTTATTAACCACGTAGCCTTATCGCTCGTTTCGATTCCCCATATTTTAAGATTAATTTATCAACATCTTCGTATTCGAATCGTTGTATGCTCAGTTTTTGCTGGTACAGCCAGGAAGTATGTCCGTACGTCAGAACCGCGCGGATTTTTCGATAGAATTCTAAATTATAATATACAAATAAGTATTGTAAATAAATTTAGATATGGCTTTTACAATGAGAACATTTGGCGGGTTATTTCTGCGTGTGAATGCAGGGTGTCGAAATTACAAACAAATCAACGTCACGAGAGTACGTATCATTATTCCATCAATATAACCTAACATTTTGTTTATGTTTAGAAAATATGATACTTTGTTATTGCATTTTTGCTATTTAACAAAATTTTTGCGAAAAATATCGTCAACAAATAGTATTTTCAGGTATCCACAGTTAATTTTTCAATCAAAACTGACGGTCCTGATAGCGACGCAGATGTGCCAAAAGTTAAAGCACCAAAGGGAGATGGAAAAGTATTCAAATCCATGACTGAGGTAGTATCGGACATTCCTGATGGCGCAAAACTTTTGGTCGGTGGTTTTGGCCTCTGTGGCATACCTGAAAATCTCATCAAAGCAATTCTCAACAAGGGATCAAAAGATCTCGTTGTCGTTTCCAACAACGCTGGCATTGAGGACTGCGGGCTTGGACTCTTGTTGCACGAGCACAGGATCAAAAGAATGATCTCCTCTTACGTAGGGGAAAACGCTGATTTTGAGAAACAGTATCTCAGTGGTCAACTTGAGGTGGAACTGACTCCGCAGGTACGATTTCTGATATCAGTTAATGCAAATATGAATTGAAAATCAACAAACATGAAAAATACCTCTTTTGGGATAGTTTTGGAAAAATGACTATAAGTTATGAATTTGCACTTTGCATTCCCTCATAATTTTCCACTTCTATGATAGAGCAGCTTCTAATAAAGAAAAAAAATCCCACTCAGGTTGTACTCGTTGAATATTGCGTTACTTATTCGATCGAAAACAGGGTACTTTGGCCGAAAGAATAAGAGCAGGTGGTGCAGGAATTCCGGCGTTTTACACACCAACGGGATTTGGCACGATAATACAAGAGGGCAATGTCGTTGTGAAGTACGACGATTCGGGCAAGGCCGAGATATCCGGTGAACCGAGGAGCGTGCAACAATTCAACGGTAGAAATTACGTTATGGAAACAGCGATAACGGGCGATTATGCTATCGTTAAAGCGTGGAAGGCCGACAAAGCTGGCAATTTGATATTTCGTAAATCAGCGAGAAACTTCAATCCGGTAATGTGTAAAGCGGCGAAAATCACCATTGTCGAGGCCGAAGAGATACTCGAGATAGGTCAGTTGGATCCGGACAACATTCATGTACCGGGAATTTACGTTGATCGTATTATTCAGGGACACACGTACGAGAAAAGAATTGAGGTTTTCATACTTTATTTTTATATATTCGAAATTACAATTCGTCGTGAGCGGAAACGTGGAATAATTCAACGAGCTATTTCTGTACTTTAAAGCGTTTAACGACGAGCAAGACGATCAAGTCGAAAAAATCGACACCGGCTAGCAAGGCCAGAGACAGGATTATCAGAAGAGCGGCTCTCGAATTCAAAGATGGGATGTACGGTGAGTTATAAATTAATTTGATCTCTTTGGCTAAGTAAGTGAATTTAATTTCTTTATCTGACATGGCAATTAATTTATTGATTAATCGAACGAAATTATGTTTTTTTTTCCATCAGCGAATCTTGGAATTGGTATACCCATGATGGCGAGTAATTTCATACCGAAGAGCATAAAAGTTACACTTCAATCTGAGAATGGACTTTTGGGTCTCGGCCCATTCCCCTCGGACGATCAAGTCGACGCTGACTTGATAAACGCCGGCAAAGAATCCGTCACCGTTCTACCCGGTGCATCATTCTTCGGCAGTGAAGAGAGCTTCGCGATGATTCGTGGGTGAGTTTGAACCGAATTTAAATAAGTATTACTTCTCTTTAAATCTTAAAAAAAGGCTTTTAATCGATTAATCGACAGTAATGCGCGATGACATGTTGGACATGCGTTTTTTTTGCAATATCCAAAACCAGTTACAATTATTATTGAATAGGTACGCGAATTTAAGCGAATTCATTATTTCGAACTCACATTGCGTTTATCATTTTCAAATTTCAAGCGGTCACGTCGATCTGACGATTCTCGGCGGTATGCAAGTGTCACAAACAGGTGACCTGGCAAATTGGATGATACCGGGAACGATGGTTAAGGGAATGGGCGGAGCGATGGATCTCGTATCAGCGGCTGAAACTAAAGTGGTCGTTACGATGGAGCATAAAGCGCGTGACGGAAGTCCCAAAATTTTGCCAAATTGCACATTACCAGTTACAGGTCTCTTTGCCAATGGAAATACAAAATTTTACGGCAATCGTTCACCTAATTACACATTTTTAATACCAACTTTTTTCTTTTAGGCCAACAATGCGTAGATCTGATAATCACAGATCTCGCAGTGTTCGAGGTAGAAAAGGGTGAGGGCCTGAAACTAATTGAGATCGCGCCGAATGTCGACATTAGCGAAATCGTAAGCTCGACAGCTTGCGAATTTTCCGTTTCCGACGATCTCAAAGTAATGGGTCAAGTGTCCATTGACGAAGAGAGCTGAACGTTACAAGTATCTCGCATTTAATTAATGTACATAACCAGGTACGCAAGCCACCGCTTCACTGCTCTACTTTTTAGATACTTCGAGGAAAAACAAAAACAAAACAAAAACTAATTCCACCGACAATACGAGAATTATTCATGTAAATATGATCGCAGTGACGTTTGACGAATGTTTCGCTGATAATCTGTTTTTTTTTAATTATCAATAAATAGAATATGCGCCATACGGAGTTACTTATTAAGAGAGAACATTGTGCAATAGACGTATTATTTGGTATTATACTTTACTAATTATGTCTAAGATGAATGATTTTTATTTTTATTTTGTTCCGACGTATACCCTTTCGGGTTTTTTACGTTTGACCCTTCCCAATTTCATTTTTTCGCGCCATCACTCCCTAACCGCACTTCCAGTGCGCCCGCAGACGTCGTAGCTAAACTGTAGCGCGTTTGCTATGGACACAGGGAAACTGCGGAAAATCTGTGTCGATACAGACGGCTTTTTTTTTTTTTTACTGAGTTTCAGTTGTATTTACTACAATGGGAAACTCAGAAAAACTTCCTCCCGCTCAACAGTCTAAATAGTGACTGCGGCCAAAGCTGCTTGGGTGATGGCTAGAGCGCCGCCCCGACCGCGCGTCCACTGTTGTCGGAAATATGAATGATGATGAAATCGAGCATGAAAATAATTTTTTTCTTCTGTTTCTTCGTAGTTTAATTATTCGCGAAACTTTGCTTTAATTCTAGCGGGCAAAGGCAGCAAGTACAGTACACTGTTGAGAATAACGAGACCAAGTGCAAACGCCAGTGAAATCAACAAATTGAGATCGACGTTAAGTACCTCCGAGGTATTTTCACCATCGCGAGTGAATCTCTTGACGAGATACGATTTACCATCCGGATATCGACATAATTCCGGTATACCGGGACAAGCGAGACTCTCGTTGTATCGTAAATCACCGTGATTAGGAACGTCTATGGTCAATTGATTCAATGCCAACGAGGCGTATCTCGTTGGTAAACCAGTCGAAACGGCCGCCAGCCAATCTGGCAAATTTTTCAAACTTCTAACACCACCCGAACCAATGAGCAACGACACGAGAATGAGATACAGAACTGTTATAACGCCGGTTAATGGTCTCGCGATAATCATGAAAAATGCAATGGTCACGTGCTCGGCGGCAACGTAACTCGCCCATAATGTACCCGAGGCGTATGCCCATGATGGCAAATCGAGCTCCAATATCGGTATCAATATACCTATTGTTATTATCGTCGAAATAAAACTCAACGGTAGACTCAGCAGTGTGTAGGCAGTGAGAAACATCGCACCCCCGTAAAGACCTTCCCTCTTCTCCTGATAGTATCTCGCTCGAAATCCCGGAACTATAGTATCCAAAAGTCGAAGAAAAAAACCGATTAAACGATTTATTAGATAATCTCGGTGATACACGTGTGGGGTGACTAATGGCGAAATTTCGTGAGCATTTTTGGGTTAATCTTGGTAATGGATAAAGGTGACCGATCAATTATCCATTAGTTTAGTAATGGGTAATGCCGATATGCGCATTATGCAAAATTTTAATAATGAGTAATAGTAACTGCTCCGTTATTCATTATTTTGATGGTGAATAATGAATATCCTGTGCATCATTAATTTTTTTTTCTAGTGAATAATGCCATTATTTATACATAACAATTTTTAAGACCTCGCACTTTATCGCCATTAGTCAACTAATGTATGAACTAACGAATAACTTACAGAGAAGAGCGGTCGTGGCTATTCCCGCGAGGTAGAATATCGTAAGACAATTGAAAACAAGTCCCTCGGTCTGAAGAAATATTCTGGATTGTACGGGACTCGAATTTGAGTACAAGACGCTTAGTAGAGCAACGCAAAATGGCAGTAAGAGTACACGCGCAGCAAAGTGTCCGAGGCCAGATTTATTGAACGAAAATGTCGCTGCCATACCTCGTCTGAAAAAAATTATTGAGTAATGTTGTGAGTCGTTAAGTTAATTGCTAGAAGTAAATTCAAAGATTTCAGATGGATTGTGAGTGTGTGTGAAAAACTTACAAGTACAGAGCCAAAAGTGTCGAGAAACATCCTGGCTTGATACCACGACCTAAGCCTTTATGAAGAAAACCCAATGGTGTCTCCTTGACGCTCGGTGCAGTCTGCGGCGCTTCCTCCATATAAAGACCACCCTCGATTTTGAATTTTTCAACGAGAACGGTTATCTGCTGATTCGACTCGAGGAATCTTTCTCTCGAGCGCCGATCGACCGTCGATAGACACACTAAGAAATCATTAAATAATTTAATTATCGCGCGGTAACAATTTCATTTTCTTCTCTCAATCCGATGTGGTTCTAGTATATCTATTTTGTTGAACAAAATTTTTGTCAGTTATTCAACAACTAAGGTAATGTGTTCTTTCACTCTGACGAACTTTCGATCTATCTTATTATAATTTTTCGTTTCCACTTACGGTAATACATCAATGGATTTTCAAGCTCGGGACATGGAAACCCGATGTAAGTGAAATAATCGAGCATACTTCTCGTCGGTCCTGAATAAACAACAGCGCCGAGACAAAGAAGCGTTACCCGACTGACGAACGGTAGAACATCGGATCTCGGTGTTTCCATTGTCAGAACAACGATTGAACCTCGTCTCGTTGCGTATGACCAAAGCATAGATACGATGAGGTACGTGTTCAACGGATCGGTGTCCCAGGTTGGCTCGTCGAGTAACAAAAGCGCTGGATCTTTCGCTAATTGTACACCCAGCATCAGACGACGATATTCCGGTCTTGTTAGATCGTTCACAGCGCGATTTGCAACTTGAGACAGTGCCAAATCGGCGAGTGTCTGACGTACGCGGGCCTCGCGATTACTCAAATTTGCCAACCACGTTGCGTACGTGAGAGTCTGACGTACCGTCAAGCTCGGCATTAGGTGGCATCTGTGAGCCACGTAACCACCGTGGCGTCGAAATAACTCTGGTGTCAACAAACTACCACTGAGCGTCACACGACCTCTCGTCTCGCCGACCGCTCTTCCAGCTGTAAACGTGAAAAAAATTTCAAATTTCTATATTTCTTTCTCTTTAAGCTTTCTTAACGAGAGAAGCGTCGTGAATAGGTACAAGTTTTTAGTCGACCGAATGAAAAGTACTCATTTTTCATTCACCTAAATAGAAATTTGCCATTTGCAGGTTTTTTAAAATCACAACCATTTATGATAATTCTGGAAAAAAATGTATATTTCATAGCATTTTGGACTCATACGCCATCCGTATAGAAATTTTTTTAACCATCTATCAAAATATTTTTCTTGCCGATTTTGATTATTTTAAATATCAAGGAACTATCAAAAACTAATGTTCTTTTTGAGGAAGTTAAAAACATGATTACGATACAATGGATAAAAAGAAATTGAGGCAAAATTAATAGCATTACCAATGACATCAAGTAACGCTCTTTTTCCAGATCCCTTTGAGCCGAGCACAGCGAGTACCTCGCCACCGTGAACTCTCGCTGAAACATCACGCAATACAGCGGTCGGCTCGGTCTTGGAGAAGCAACTTCCCTCGATTACAACGGCGGTCGAGTGTGACACATTCGATATGTCAAGAATGCATTCCGGGAGTGTCATCCTTTATTTTCGTTTATAAAAATCCGTCAACCACGTGTATATTTTTCTTTTTTTCTTCGATAACGTATGTTTATTTCAAATGAAAAAGAAACCGATGCATCTTCAGCATAAAAACATCCTGTAAGTATAAATATATCTTTGTTTAATCTTTCGATGTATTTCCGGTTGAAAAAGTATCAATAAGTACTTACAAAACTAGTATATGATTTTTGCGATGAGTTGTTTGTTTACAAAAAAATAACTGTCAATTATCTTCAGGAAAAAAACATCGTGTAAGTAAATAAAATTTGAATCTCTATATTGTATCAAAAAGGAAATAATAATTCCTAAAAGTGCTTTCGTTTTACACGCTGCGTAGACACACAGTGGTGGTTTCTTTCGTCTTGTCGGAAAAAACCTGATTGATTTAATGAAGACAAAATTGGGTAATCTAAAAATGTCATGAGTACGAGGTCATGAGGAAGTCCAGATGCTGTTGACGTCGCTGTTGATAGCACAAAAGGAAGCGTATATGACGGGTTTAATTTTGGCCCATTTGGATTCAGATTACAGGGAACAAGCAGGCACTTGTATACCCTTTCCTGAGCTTGGACACACTTGTTTGCTCGAGGATCTCCAGAGTCTATCAAGTGGTTTATCCGTCATGTACAGAAATGGAATGTACTATGTGTATCCTGTCATTAGCGAAAAGACGAGACTCGCTAGTTCGCAGGTTCTCTGTCAAGACAAAAAAATTTTCCATAGGAAACAGAAAATTCCTTCTGCCGAGTGGCTTCTGTCCATTGGTTTCTCAAGCGCCAACGGGCACGAGAGACAAAAAATCGTGCAACATACGACCAGCAGGATCCTCGGACCAGTTCGACGATTGAGAGGTTGATTTCGTCTCTCACGCAGCTGACACGAAGAACGACGTGCCAGTAAGCATCGAGTGATACAACACAAATGAGAAAATTTACGAGAAGTATCAAGTGACAGAAACAATGAAAACACTTGACGCGGATTGCGATTACGATGCGACTGGCAACCATGAGAGTGTAGACATTCTCATTAACGAGAGAACGAGAATTCGTCTTGAGAAGCTAATACTGAAACATCCGGAGGGTATATGGTCCGCCGAATTACCGGATTTATATAAAAAGGAGTACACGATTTCCCTGAATTATGAAGAAATCGGTTTTCGCAGCGTGATCCAATTTGCCTCGCATCTACCCCAAATATTTCATCACACTGAGCCACAGGATAAGGGACATTTCAAGATTTTTCAATGCCAAAGCGTCTGTACCAAATATCAAACAGGGTGAAAGACCAAAAGTTCAGAGTCTGGCTGCGCTTCACAATTTGTACGAGCAGTTTGAGGGGCCGATCGACCCGATACAAACTGTTTTGGTAAGAAAATTTCCTGATTAATCTCTAACTAATTGAAATAATTTTTAAACAACGAGCGCGGGCCGAGCGCTGGCCAGCGCTGGGCTGGCGGCGTGCGGACGCCCTCGTGGGAATGACACGTGGTTGACGTGGTGAGCACGGTTCCTTGAAGGTTAAACACAGTGGACAGGAAGGTGGGTGAGAAAGGGCGAGAGAGGGTAGATGGTAGGGCGGACGGCAGCGCGACAGTCGGCACAGCAGAAAAAAAGAGCGTCGAGGCATTAGCAAGAGAGTACATGAGGCCACGTGGCGGGAAGTGTAGAAATTTGAAAACTGGAAATATGGAAAGCTGGAAATCGTGAAATCGGAGATCCGAGATTGGGAAGGTGGAAAGCTGGAGAGTGGAAATCGCGAAATTTGGAGGGCGGAAGTGCGATAAGGCCGAAATTGGAAACCAGGAATCTTGGAAACCTGGAAAGAGGGAAACTGGAGATCTGGAAAATGGGATCGCGGAATCTGGAAACGAGAAAATCTGAAATCCGAGGGCTGTAAATGTGATGCGAGTAACTAGAAATTGGTGAAAACTACAATGCCGGGAAGAACGAACGGAAATCATCTGGATATTGGCAGGTTGGAAATCGGGAATCGGAAATTTGGAATTGGGCAATTGGAAATTGGAAACCTGGAAAACTGGCGAGTGCAAAATCGGAAAATTGAAAAATCTGGAGAGTGGAAATTTGGAAACTCGAAAACTGGAGATGCCGAAATCCGGAAATTGGAAATTTGGAATCGGGAATTTGCGAAATTGGAAATCTAGCAATCTGGATACCGGAAATCTGGGAAATTGGGAGAGCGGAAATTTGGAAAGAGGGAAAACCTGGAAATCTGTGAATTTCGAAACTGGAGATGTTAAATGGGGAACTCTGGAAACTGTAAATCTGAGAGTGCGAAATCGGGGAACTTGGAAATGTGGAAGTTTGGAGTGTGGAAATTGGAAGAAACTTGGAAATCTGGAAACCGGAAACTTGAAAAGGTGTAATGTGAAAAGTGGAAACCTGGAATCTGGAAGCGGGGAACGTGGAAATTTGGAAACTGGAAATCTGAGAAGGGACGGAAGAAGAAGGAGGGGGAAAAAGACAACAATACGGCGGACAATGACATGCAGGTGGAAAAGGAAGAATGTAACAGTGGAAAATGAGAGAAAGATAAACGGAAGCTATGCGAGGAAGAAACGGAAAATGAAATATTGTGTGAGGGAAGGGATTGTAAAAACCTGAAAAAGGGGTATACAAGGAAATAAATAACAACTAATTCCTAAGATTTTCCTCTTATTACCCACTGCATTAAACAGAAGAAAAAAAGTTAATAAAACAAATCTTCAGCCTAATCGTAACTTAATCATAAATCTTAAAAATAAATAATCATAACATTAGCTCGAAAAAAAGAAAAATACGTACGTGATTATGTCGTTTGTATCTCTAAAAATCTTTCTCGATCGTAAACTTTTCAGAAATCCACCCGAGATCGTCGCACTCCATAACCAAAAAAAGGGTTCTCCAGCGTGACAAAATTTCACAAAACAAAAAGCGCGTTGTTGCGTTTGCTTCACTCGAGTTCGCACGAATCGCAGCGACTGGAACAGCGAGCGAGAGAGCGAGAGAGCGAGAGAGAGAGAAAGAGCTCAGTTCCGCGGTGCAGACACGAGAGCTCGCCGCAGAGTCCAGCGGGGACGAAGAGAGTGACGCTCGGGTTGCGTATACCTGTGGCCAATACCCGCTGGATCGAAAATAAAAAGAAGAGGAGGAATAAAAAAGAAGAAAAAAAAAAGCGGCGAGTGTATACTCGGCGTGTACGAGGTGAATGTCTTCCACTCTTATCCCTGAAAGAAGTTTCGTTGAGGAGTAGGAGAGGAGGTAGCTCGCAGAGTCCAGTGGCGCTGTATAACACTCGACGAGAGTGCGTGGAGGGAAAACAGCAGAAGAAGGAGAAAAAAAGCGTGGAGAAATAAAGAGAAAGAGAGAAGGACGAGAGTGAGCTCTCGAGAATCGTGGCGTCGTGCAAACCCACGGAGAAACAGCTCGGAAGAGTTCCGACAACCGCGCTCAGGTAAACTTTTGTGCCTCCGTTGTGCGCCCAAGAGGCCTCACGCGGCTTTATCGTGTACCGCGAGCCTTGGTTGACCGTACGCCGCGCATACCGATCTTCGGATTTTTCTCTTCTCGCTTCCCTAAACGCACTACAACTAAAAGCTATACATAGAAACAATTAAAAGAGAGTAAGATCAGTCAATCAAAAAGGAAGAAAAAATAATAATAAATCGTCGCGAGAGATCCGAGTGATGCGACAGTGTCTGTATATTATTACTTCTCAAAAGTCCAAACGACTCTACGAATTTTCTTTTTCGATCTCCATCGCCCACGGGACTGGCAAGAGTCACGCAAAGGATTATGGGGAATACGAGGAAGCTATACTGAAGAAATAAGGGTTCTGCAAGGAAGAGTTCGAGGAGTAAAAAAATAGACATATCCCTCGTCTGTTCGCGGTGAGTCATTATCCCGAAGATTCGTCCATGAATTTTCTCGCTTATATTACGTGTGTACGTGCGTGTCTGTGTCCGTATGTGTCCTGGAGATATACCCGTGTTCGCCCACGCACTGCCTAGTCTCTATATAGACGGTTTTACCGGTATTTTGTATATATTTAGCGTAGATACGTACACACATGTAAATAAGTTCTATTGTACGTGAATCGTGTATATTTTTATTATAATTTTAAACCACCGGTATAGTGTTGCAGACCAGAAACTCGAGCTGTTTTTTTTTCTTTTTATACACGTTGTGTGCACAATACGAGTGCCCCGAGTGCGAAGGAGAGTGAGAAAAAAAAAGCGAGTCGCCGAACTCGACGAAGGGAACTAACGTACACGAGCGTTCATCAGGTAGTTCGTACGCGTATGTACTTTTTCTTTTTTACACACGTTCGTGTATATGCGCGTATGTTTGTCGGGGGATTCCTGACGCACGTGTGCATCAAGCCGAGTCAATAAAAGGTTTTGTGTTTCGATAAAACACGAGGCCTGCGCGCATTCAGAATTTACGAAAGATAAACGAATTATCGTTTTCACGTGAACGAGCCAATTTTTTATTTACTCACGAGTAAATTTAAATGTTCAAAGGTTTGAGGCTCGTTCGATAATATTGGGAGAATGTAGAAATGGCGGCGATAGTAGTAATGATGATGCTTGAAGTTAGTGGGAATTCGGGAAGCGAGTAAGTTGGAAATTCTCATGGATAGCTTCCTTCGATTGGTTAGTTTACGTTTGTTCATATGTTATTTGTATAACTTTCGGAAGAATAATCATTTTTTTATTATTAATGAATAAGAGTGATGATGTAGCATAGTGTGGTATTCAGAAGCTCGTAAAATAATGCTTGAAGTTAGTGGGAATTCGGGAAGCGAATATGTCAGACATCCTCATGGATAGCTTCCTTCGATCAGTGAGTTTACGTTTGTTCATATGTTATTTGTATAATTTTCGGAAGAATCATAATTTTTTTATTATTAATGAATAACACTGATGATGTAGCATTGTGTGGTATTTAGAAGCGAATAAGTAAGAAATTCTTATGGATAGCTTCCTTCGATCGGTTAGTTTACGTTTGTTCATATGTTATTTGTATAATTTTCGCAAGAATAATAATTTTTTTTATTATTAATGAATAACAATGATGATGTACCATAGTGTGGTATTCAGAAGCTCGTGAAATAATGCTTGAAGTTAGTGGGAATTCGGGAAGCGAATAAGTAAGACATTCTCATGGATAGCTTCCTTCGATCGGTTGGTTTACGTTTGTTCATATGTTATTTGTATAACTTTCGGAAGAATAATCATTTTTTTCATTATTAATGAATAACACTGATGATGTAGCATTGTGTGGTATTTAGAAGCGAATAAGTAAGAAATTCTTATGGATAGCTTCCTTCGATCGATTAGTTTACGTTTGTTTATATGTTATTTGTAAAATTTCCGGAAGAATAATAATTTTTTTATTATTAATGAATAGCAATGATAGTGTAGCATCGTGTGGTATTTAGAAGCGAATAAGTAAGAAATTCTTATGGATAGCTTCCTTCGATCGGTTAGTTTACGTTTGTTCATATGTTATTTGTATAATATTCGCAAGAATAATCATTTTTTTATTATTAATGAATATCAATGACGATGTAGCATCGAGTGGTATTTAGAAGCGAATAAGTAAGAAATTCTTATGGATAGCTTCCTTCGATCGGTTAGTTTACGTTTGTTCATATGTTATTTGTATAATATTCGCAAGAACAATCATTTTTTTATTATTAATGAATAACACTGATGATGTAGCATTGTGTGGTATTTAGAAGCGAATAAGTAAGAAATTCTTATGGATAGCTTCCTCTGATCGGTTAGTTTACGTTTGTTCATATGTTATTTGTATAATTTTCGCAAGAATAATAATTTTTTTTATTATTAATGAATAACAATGATGATGTACCATAGTGTGGTATTCAGAAGCTCGTGAAATAATGCTTGAAGTTAGTGGGAATTCGGGAAGCGAATAAGTAAGACATTCTCATGGATAGCTTCCTTCGATCGGTTGGTTTACGTTTGTTCATATGTTATTTGTATAACTTTCGGAAGAATAATCTTTTTTTTTATTATTAATGAATAACACTGATGATGTAGCATTGTGTGGTATTTAGAAGCGAATAAGTAAGAAATTCTTATGGATAGCTTCCTTCGATCGATTAGTTTACGTTTGTTTATATGTTATTTGTATAATTTCCGGAAGAATAATAATTTTTTTATTATTAATGAATAGCAATGATAGTGTAGCATCGTGTGGTATTTAGAAGCGAATAAGTAAGAAATTCTTATGGATAGCTTCCTTCGATCGGTTAGTTTACGTTTGTTCGTATGTTATTTGTATAATATTCGCAAGAATAATCATTTTTTTATTATTAATGAATATCAATGACGATGTAGCATCGAGTGGTATTTAGAAGCGAATAAGTAAGAAATTCTTATGGATAGCTTCCTTCGATCGGTTAGTTTACGTTTGTTCATATGTTATTTGTATAATATTCGCAAGAATAATCATTTTTTTATTATTAATGAATATCAATGACGATGTAGCATTGGGTATTCAGAAGTTCCTGAAATAATGCTTGAAGTTAGTGGGAATTCGGGAAGCGAGTAAGTAAGACATTCTCATGGATAGCTTCGTTCGATCGGTTAGTTTTCGTTTGTTCATATGTTATTCGTATAATTTTCGGAAGAATAATAATTTTTTTATTATTAATGAATAAGAACGATGATGTAGCATAGTGTGGTATTCAGAAGCTCGTAAAATAATGCTTGAAGTTAGTGGGATTTCGGGAAGCCAGTAAGTAAGACATTCTCGAGGATAGCTTCCTTCGATCGGTTAGTTTTCGTTTACTCGTATGTTATTTGTATGATTTTCGGAAAAATAATAATATTTTTATTATTAACTAGCTGTATCCGGCCACGCGGTACTGTGGCCCACTCTGGTTCAATGGAAAACACGCACGTATTCGAGTACAACGTTTTGTCGAAATTTTAAAGCAATCGGTGAAGAACTTTCGGAGATTAAAAATTTTGAACAAACGAACATGTACATTTTTATTTATATATAGAAGATGAATAACAATGATGATTTAGCATCGTGTGGTATTCAGAAGCTCGTAAGTCGGAAGCGCTGATGATATCTTCCTTCGTGCATTGCTAAACCAGCGAAGAGTGAGAAGATACTACAGAGTCTCGATAACGAAAGCAATATCTTTGTGCAGTTAACGTAAAGATCGATTACGGATCGTTGGGCCCGAGGCAAGCAAAATTGCGTGTACATATTGTATACACTCGGAGAATCTGCGGGAATTCTCTTCGCGCGAGTTATTTGCTTACTTCTCTTCGTTGAGAAAAGTAGTGAGGCGGGGTTGATGGAGTCACGCACGATTATGTACACGCAAAAATACGTAATACACGAAATTCCCTGTATTATACGCCTTAACGTATTTCCGTTGATATGAAAATTATATTAAAATCGTATAAAGACAGTAAAGCGGTGTTTTAAAGGTTTCAAAATGCATATAATGAATTTTAAGTTCGATATTCTTGTACAAAGGATATAATAGTTTTTTTTCAATTTTATTTACTTTCAATGCATATGAAAAATTGTCTTATTAAATGGAATTTAACGTAAATGTACATAGGAGAATGTCGGAGATTTCAATGCGTGCGAATGATGCACAATGATACACGCCATTGCTATGCTACTTTACATATTCTTCAAAGCACATCGCAATCTCGACGTTTATTTGCAATTCAAACGAGTCATTCATCATTCATACACGTGTGTCTTTGGAATCGAGTGTGGAGGTATCGAATGTGCAATAATAACAATGACCTCGGTCAGTTAGATCGAACAAAAAATTGACAAATCACCGGAGGCTTTTTTTTAAAATAAATGTTCAGATTTACAATCAGATCAATCGTGCCACGAATATTAATACACGTTTTCAAGGAAAATTGAAATAAGTAGGACGGTCATTTCACAGGACATCAACTATTGTCGATTTATTGATAAAAGTTTGTGAATGTGACTTTTTTTTAAACATCTAACATTGATTCAATTACCACGTAGGGCTGAAGCTATTTTCTTATTTTTTTCCAATCTAAGCCTATCCACATTGACATCACTGTTGAACAACTTGACTCTCAAATTCATACAGGCTTGAAATAAAAAAAATAAAAAAAATGATCATTATTGAGCATAATTAGGCGGCGGATTAATTAAAAAAATGTATACGAATAGGATTTACGATTAAAAAAATGAGTGGAGATTGTTTTTTAAAAAAAATAAATGTTCAGATTTACAATCAGATCAATCGTGCCACGAAAATTTGTTAATACACATTTTCAAGGAACATTAATATAATTAAGACGGTCTTTCGCAGGACATCGGCTATTGTCGATTTATTGATAAAAGTTTGTAAATATGATTTTTATAAAACATTTAGCATTGATTCAATTACCACGTAGGGCTGAAACTAATTTCTTTTTTTTTTTCCAATCCAAGCTTATCCTCATTGACATTACTGTTGAAAAACTTGACTCTCAATGTCATACAGGCTTGAAATATTTTTTAAATCATCATTCTTGAGGATAATTAAGCGAAGGATTAATTAAAAAAATGTATACAAATAGGATTCAAGATTAAACAGTGCTCGTCTGTTAAAACACGTGCGTTAAATTATTTGGGGAAAGGTGTGGTGAGGACGGAAAAAAATCGAGGAGAGATCGGCTCGTGACAAAGAAAGGGCAAACGCGTATGGCGAACATAGTCGAGATTTGCCGGATGTCGTTGTTTTATTTTGTCGAGAAATTCATCAACAGACATTTTTTTTTTTGACGTATACTTTCCACGATTTCCAGGAAACGTTAATATACGTGTGTGATTCCCTCGTGAATCGAGGGCACCGGTTTACTCACCGGTATAGCTGTCTCGTAGGAAAAGAATTCGCGTGTTTCAAGTCTATCTCTTACTCTCGAGTTTATATATATATACATATAATACAACTGTATGCTATGATGAAACCGGTGCGTGGGATTCGCGTATCCATAGTATGCGAAATACGTAGACGGAGAAATTACGATATTATAGCTCTCTTCTTTTTGAAGAGGTATATATGTAGATTTGTTTCGCGTGACACGCTTATATTTCGTTTGTCGTTGAGGCGAAAGATGTACGAAATGATGGATTTCACACTTTTCGACGAACCGATACAGAAATCGGGGATTAGATTAGTTTAGAATAAAAAAAACACTTTATTGCAAAATAATAGCTTCACTCATCCAGATACTTTTTATTCATTAAAGAAAAATAGATGCTTTAAAGAAATATTTGATGCGGCCTAAACGGTTTTTGTCTTTTTATTTCGCAAAATGGCCATTTTTCAAATTTCAAAGTGATACGGAGCTGTTGGAAACTTTATTAATTTATAAACATGTCTGCTTTTGTTTTGGCGTGTATATTTCCGCGATATAATTTGCCAGAGTACTAGTGAACATAAAGCATTTCTTCTTGAAGAGGAATATATGTAGATTTGTTTCGTGTGACACGCTTATATTTCGTTTGTCGTTGATGCGAAATATATACGAAATGATGGATTTCACATTTTTCGACGAACCGATACAGAAATCGTGAATTAGATAAGTTTAGAAAAAAGAACACTTTTTTTCAAAATAATAGTTTCACTCATCCAGATACTTTTGATTCGTTAAAGAAAAATAGGCCCTCGCGAACAGCTAGGCCTTTAAGGGGGGGTAGGGTTTTAAAGGCAAAAAAAAAGCATATATTTATGATTTTTTTGCGGCGACATGAGTAATATAATTTTATTAAATAGAATTACATATTATTGTACAACTATTGAAGTATCTCAGAAAAAAATTTCAATCAAAAATATTGATAAATAAGCCGGTGACGTTGAATCGCCAGAGGCGCCTTGAAAAAAAGTAGTTTTGCGGTGAACATTATAACTCGTTACCGGATCATCCGAAACAAAAAAATTGATATGCATTTTAAAGGTGATGTATTCCTCGAGGTAATCAGGAAGAGTTTTTTTTTTTTTTTTTTCTATTTTTTGCAGCACTTGGAAGTGAAAAACGCAATTTTAGCTCAAAAAATCGCGCTTAATTTGTTATTAAAAAATTGAAAAAATTGAAAAAATTGAAAAAAAAAAAAACTCCTCCTGATTACCTGTTGATTTATGTGAAGTAGTAATGTTTAAATTTTCAAAAGGATCGGTTCAGTAGATTTTGAGTTCTAATGTTCACAAACTTCAAAAATTACGTTTTCGGGAAAATCGATTTAAAGTTTTTTATAATAAAGTTACAGAAACGCTGTAACTCCGTTAGTTTTACTCCGATTGACTTAAAATTTATACACAATATTCTCGACATATTGTTCATTCAGAAAAAAAAAAAATGCAAAAAAATAATTTTAAAACCCTACCCCCCCTTAAAGAAATATTTCATGGTGCCTAAACGGTTTTTGTTTTTTTTATTTCGAAAAATAGCAATTTTTTTTTAATTTCAAAGTGATATGGACCTGTTGAAAACTTTATTAATTTATAAAAACGTCTGCTTTTGTTTTAGCGAGTATATTGCCGCGATATAATTGGTCAGAGTACCAGTAAACATAAAGCATTTCTTCTTGAAGAGGAATATCTGTAGATTTGTTTCGCGTGACACGCTTACATTTCGTTTGTCGTTGATGCGAAATATATACGAAATGATGGATTTCACACTTTTCGACGAACCTATACAGAAATCGAGGATTAGATTAGTTTAGAATAAGAAAAACATTTTATTTAAAAATAATATAGCTTTAATCATCCAGATACTTTTGATTCGTTAAAGAAAAATAGGCCCTCGCGAAAAGTGAGGCCTTTAAAGAAATATTTCATGCTGCCTAAACGGTTTTTGTTTTTTTTATTTCGAAAAATGGCATTTTTTTTTATTTCAAAGTGATATGGACCTGTTGAAAACTTTATTAATTTATAAACACGTCTGCAGTTGTTTTAGCGAGTATATTTTCAACGTACAATTTGTCATAATACTAGGGGAACGTAAAGTACGCGCGTTTATTTCGTTCTCTTCATTTATTTTGAGACTCTGAAAGTATATTGGTGGGTGGGGGGGCTATACCATTAAGAGCGACATTCCATTATTCAGTTCAGTTCATACGGAAAACCTGTATTAGATCGACGTGAACGTTCGTAATACACCTTGGCAAACTGTCTCCACGAGTAATCGAACGTATAGAAGAAATCGATGGACTTTCATTTTAGCCTCAATAAAAATAAAAAAGAGAAGAAAAATTTCGAAAAAAAAAAAAACTGGTTTCTCGTATATAAGTTTTTCCAATGACACACACACTCTCTCTCTCTCTCTCTCTCTCTCTCTCTCTCTCTCTCTCGGTTCAAGAGACACACCGAGAGAGTTTCATTGGAAAAGCTTATATACGAGAAACTAGTCTTTTTTTTTCGACAATTTTTCTTCTGTTTTCGTTTATTGAGGCTAAAATGAAAGTTCATCGATTCTGACGTTCCGAAAGAACCTCTGTGGACTTTTGCTATACCTTGAACAAAAAAAAACGCGTCAAATCGACTTAAGGTCCACAATTAAAAGGAGAGGAAAAAATTTGTTTTATTTTTCCGAAAAAAATATCATATGAAAAATTCCACATGAGATGTTGTTCGCAATGCTGTTTTGGCGATGTAAAAAATTATTTAGATTGGTATATAAAAAATAGCGAGAAGAGTTCTATTTTTTAAATCGTTGTTTGATAAAAAAAATCAATCCATCCTCAATTCATTCCACAATTTTTGAAATTCTGATCTAAATATTCCTGTACGTATAATCGTCAAGACATTTTCGACAATCGTTCGTTAGTGATTTTTTCTTCATGCAAGTCGTAAAGATTTCGCGGATCCCTCCGTCCTTAAGGGGGGGAAATAGGGTTAGGACAGCGTTTTCTCAATGATTTTCATGAGTTTTTTTATAGTATAAAAAATGAATATAATTTATTGAAACTTTGAGAATATTTTATACATATATTTAAGTATATACTATAAAATTTTGGAAAAATTTCCTTGAAAAACACCGAAGATATTAGCAACCCCATATTGCAGGTCACAATCAGACTCAGCATTTCGCGTACATTCTGGAAGCCGCAATTTTCATCTCAAATCAAACGAGGTTGGAATTTACTTTTATTATATGTCTCTCTGCTATATGAACCTAAATGCTATCAAAAAAATAGAAAATTGAATTTTTTACAGGGGTCAAAACAAAAAAGCATGATTTTTTGCCATTTTTTACAACTTTATTTGCAAAAAAAAATTATTAAAAATAATGATAATATTCCGATTTTAGGTTCATATAGAGCGCAATACTATGAAGAAAGTAACTGCCAATTTTCAAAACGATTGGTTGGAAACTTTTCAAACTAGCGTGTACGCAAGTTTAAAAAAAGTCGTTTTCAGAAAAACGCGTTTGAAAAAATAGCGCGCTCGGGGCCCGAAGGAGAGCTATTCACTTTAATGGCTTATAACAATAGAACGAGTCGGAATTTTCAATGAAAAATTTTGGGTATATATTTTTCAATAGTTTTACTAACAATTTACGAAATAAAAAAAAATCGATTTTTTGAACCGTCTAACCCTATTTCCCCCCTTAATCATCCGAAGATTCGTAATAATGTTACAGAAAAAGAAAAATCGAAATCATCTCTTGAGAATACCTCATTAACCTCGTTGACTACAATATACGCCATTCAAAGTGATAATATCGCTCCTTGTATACACCGCTCATCGAGCGTGCAGTATACATTAACGTGAAATGCTTGAACACCTGTTGCAACAGCCAGTGAAAAATTATGTTCGGTGTAATAAATATTTATATGGCAACATGTAATACGATATATCTCATCCGTTTCTTGGATATGTCCCCAAAGTGCGTCTCGTACGAGTGAATTTTTTCTCGGTATACGTACAAATGTTAATTTATTGCGACAGAATTATGGCATTTAGAGGAGTGGGGCGTATTATTATTTTTGTATATTTATAGAATTTTTATCACGCTCTCCTTTTATTTTTAATCTGCGAAACCGAAATTTTCAATTACATTTGAAATATAGCGACTCAAGATTTTCTACTGATTAATTGATTGAAAGAAGAAAAAAACAGTCAATTCGTTCGTATGATTTCTCTAATAACGATGCGATATACCGTGAAATTGCAGGGAAAAATAAAAGAAGAGCCATTCGATGATATACATTTATATGAAATTTTTTTTCTTTCTCGGCACAGGAGGACAAATGATAATTTAGACACAAATAATTATATTTAAAGTTTCTTCTTTTTTTTTTAACTCTTTTTCGAATATTTATACTCTTATAGATTTCTTTGCGAAGAAAACGCGCAGTCATACCATACCATATTTTTCAATTATAACTGAGAAATGGTATTTAAAATTTCCATTGACAATGCAATATAATATCGTAATATCGTTAATAGGGCGATTTTTTTTTCGACTATTTTTTTTTTTTCAGTCCCCACCCGAAATTTTGTTGGATATGTCGGAAAAGAAATTCCCTGAAAGTTACAGCCCTTAATATTAATTCTAAGTACTTTCCCAAAGCGTGAGAAGATTTTCCATCTAAAATACACGTAAATCGATTTTTTTTTTCAAATTTCTATAACTCAGCCGCATATTATGCTATCATATTGTTCTTGGTTTCGATTTACTCAGAATAAAACAATCTAAAAAAGTGCCTTTTGCGGCGAAAGTGTAAATTGTACTGGTGAGTTGGCACGGGTCACTGAAGTTGATTTTTTACCCAAAATTCTCGTTTTTTTGCTGTTATCTCCGAAACAATTAACTTTACGAAAAAAATGTAAATGAAAAATTTGTTGGAAATTTAATTTTCTACAAAAAAGGTCCTATCGACCCAATTGGTTAGATTAATATTTCTTGAGATATTGAACTTTAACTTATGAGTGATATAAAATTTATAAAATATTAAATAATAAATAAAAATAAAAAATAAAAAAAGTTCAATATCTCAAGAAATATTAATCTAAGCCATTGGGTCGATAGGACCTTTTTTATAGGAAATTAAATTTCCAACAAATTTTTCGTTTACATTTTTTTCGTAAAGTTAATTGTTTCGGAGATAACAGCTAAAAAACGAGAATTTTGGATACAAATCAACTTCAGTGACCCGTGCCGCAAAACGCACTTTTTTAGATTTTTTAATTCTGAGTAAATCGAAACTAAGAACAATATGATAGCATAAAATGCGGCTGAGTTATAGAAATTTGAAAGAAAAAAAATTCGATTTACGTGTATTTTAGATGGAAAATCTTCTCACGCTTTGGGAAAGTACTTAGAATTAATATTAAGGGCTGTAACTTTCAGGGAATTCCTTTTTCGATATATCCAACAAAATTTCCGGTGGGGACTGAAAAAAAAAAATAGTCGAAAAAAAATTGCCCTAATCGTTAATGACTAATTAACAACCGGAATGTAAAATTTCAATTTTTTCAAATCAAGTTCGACACTCGATTTGTGCTCTTTCTTCATTTTTGCATATGATACAACGGATATCACGTGTCTATACCGCTACATGCGGTATAGACAGATTCTTTTTCATAACGTGTGTGTGGTGTGGTATATATGAAAATTATAGTGATCCAGTGACGCATGCAGAACCTTCACGATGATTACTTCACTGCACCTTAATGACTCACGAGAACGTATGGGATTCCTGTGTACTGTTCCTTCTCTCTCTCTCTCTCTCTCTCTCTCTCTCTCTATAATATGTTACCGGGACGTATACGATATTCATAGACATATATATATATATATATCTATATCTATATATATACGCTACACGGGGAAGTAAAGTTACAGAGGTAAAAGAAGAAGCCGTAGAAACACAGAGGCAAATTGTAACGGTTCGTGGAATTCTCATGGTTCGCCGCTACTACGGGGTTCCCGAGTTTTAATTCGCCGTTTGCCCGTCCGACTCTCCTCTGTGCCTCCGGGGTAGTAAATAGATCTTCTTCTTACTCGTTGTACAACCGAGATCAAGAGGGCCTCGCGGAAGATGTACGACGGTAGTAACCGGAGAAACCAATCTACCAAGTATTTGCGTCATTAGCTCGCGAGAAAAACTTCCGGAGAACAATTCAAACAGCGCCCCCTCGAGGAAATTATACAACTTCCTAGTCAAATTAGAGTTGGTACTAAGAAAAGTATTGTTTTCGCGTCTTTCAAAACTCCAGCGTGTTCTTCAACTGTTGCAATTTGTTTGAGGAATGTCCGTTCTCTTTTTTTCTTCAAGTACTTCATTCTTTCCGCTATAATTCACCATTTCCGATTAGCGATTGAATTATTTGAAAACAACAAAGAACACAACGGTTCAAAGATGGTTGCAGTCGCAGGTGTCATGGCTGTTTCGCGATTCAAATTTTTTCGTTCAACCTGTACTTGAGCGCATTTTTACATCTTCATTTCAACACTCGTATTTCATTTATTTCTTATTGATCGAGCATTGTGTCTCGCTTATTTAAGGGGGGCAATAGGGTTAGGACAGCGTTCTCTCAATGATTTTCATGAATTTTTTTATAGTATAAAAAATGAATATAATTTATTGAAACTTTGAGAATATTTTATACATATATTTAAGTATATACTATAAAGTTTTTGAAGAATTTCCTTGATAAACACCGAAGATATTAGCGACCCCATATTGCAGCTCACAATCAGACTCAGCATTTTGCGTACATTCTAGAAGCCGCAATTTTCATCTGAAATCAAACGAGGTTAGAATTTACTTTTATTATATGTCTCTCTTCTATATGAACCTAAATGCTATCAAAAAAATAGAAAATTGAATTTTTTACAGGGGTCAAAACAAAAAAGCATGATTTTTTGCCATTTTTTACAACTTTATTTGCAAAAAAAATTATTTTAAACAATGATAATATTCCGATTTTAGGTTCATATAGAGCGCAATACTATGAAGAAAGTAACTGCCAATTTTCAAAACGATTTGTTGAAAACTGTTCAAACTAGCGTGTACGCAAGTTCAAAAAAAGTCGTTTTCAGAAAAACGCGTTTGAAAAAATAGTATCAAGAAAAACAAAGTCAAGGCAGTCATAAATTTTCTTCGGTGTTTTTCAAGGAAATTCTTCGAAAATTTCATAGTATATACTTAAATATATGTATAAAATATTCTCAAAGTTTCAATAAATTATATTCATTTTTTATACTATAAAAAAATTCATGAAAATCATTGAGAAAACGCTGTCCTAACCCTATTTCCCCCCTCAATGGCTTATAACAATAGAACGAGTCGGAATTTTCGTTAAAAATTTTGGGAACATATTTTTCAATAGTTTCACTAACAATTTATGAAAAAAAAAAAAATCGATTTTTTGAACCGTCTAACCCTATTTACCCCCTTAAGCCCGTTTCTTCCAATTACGTTTGAAAAAAAAAACGGTGTTGTTCAGTTTTGTCTCTTTTACCGGGATACATGCCCTCGCCCTTTTACTCTCATATAGCTCGAAAACTGTAAATCGTAATGAATATGTAAAGGCAACGTTGCCCGCATGGACACATTTCCTTGTGCACACAGAGAGGCAGTACCGATGTTTGTAGAGTAGCAAGATTACTTCTTTTTTTTTTTCTCTTCCGTTTTATTTTCATTTTTAAGTGCGGGTTGCGAGATAACGGGCAGGCGATAGGAACGAGCCGGTATATTCACCAACTCGGTACATAAATTCACTGTATGTACAGGCCAAGATATTTTATTACTCGTGTCTGGTGGAATGAATGACAAATAATTATTCTGCAGTACGCGAGAGGTAAGTTGGAAGTTTTTTTTTCGTCGACTTCAGGATACTTTCCAATTTGCGTCTCGCACATGCACATAAATGTTTGGAAGAAAAAGCTTTACCGATCTTAGCAAAGCAAAGATTGGTTGTGGACAATGATTTTTTTTTGTTTTCTTCGATAATTCGAACGTCGAACTATCGAGGCGATACAACAAATATTAAAATATTAATACCTCTCGTCTGTGTGTATAACGAGTAAAGCCATTCTCGATGTACATATGACGCACACGTAACTGTGTCAATTATTTGAGTTTCGCGTCTTGAGAAAATAGACAACAGCTTGTGAGACAAGTAACAGACTGTCTTTTTTCCTGGTCTCTCTCTCTCTTTCTCTGTTTCTCTTTTACACGTATGCTCCTCACTGGATCCATTAAAATGAAACGGCAAAATGCCAATGAACAGGTGGCGTTTATGGATTTTTAGGTCGGTGGGCTTACCGTTAAGTGGGATGCTGCGAGGCAAATGTGTACCTACATATATATCCATGAACGTATAATATATCGGATATTCTAGGCCAAATCGACAGAGACGTTAAACCTCACCATTTTTTTTGAAATTTAATTTTCTCTTTGGGTCACACTTGAAAAAGATAGGAATATCTTTCAGAATTTGTAATTAGCTCGCTGTCAACGAAAATATTAAATTAACACATAATCCATTGTTCTTAAATCTTTAACGTAAATTCTCGTTACAAACAAGTTGTGTGCAAGGCGATAATTGTTTTTTTTTTTTCTTTCAAATTAACAATTTATTGATGCAACAGAATTAATTCAACCCTTTCGGCGATGACGACTACTTTTTTACAGCGAAAATATAATTGTTTCCATCGTGCCTTTGAGCGCATTTTTACTTTTTTACCTTTCATTGTTTACCACGCCGAATTTTTCAACACTCGTATTTCATTTATTTCTTATTGATCGATCGTTGTGTCTCGCTTATTGAAAGTAGTAGTCTGGTAACTTAAGCCGATTTTCAAGTCTTTTTTGGAGGGCATTTTTTTGTAGGAAAATAAAAATGAATCGTTTTGGATATTTAGGATGTTTTTATTTACATATTAAAGATACAAAAAAAAAAAATTTTTGAAAAAATTTAATAGTTTATTATTATTATTATTATTGATCGAAGTTGGCAGCCCGGGTCCTAACTTTTTGTCTACCGAACCGATTGCTTTCAAATTTTAACAGGCCACTCTACACACTTATAGTTCTCGTCGGAACCACCGAGAAATTTTTTCACCCCTAACTTTTCATTTTACAACCCCTTCTTTGCTAAAATAAAAGGACTCTAGCAAAGAAGGGGTTGTAAAATAAAACGTTAGGGGTGAAAAAATTTCTCGGTGGTTCCGACGAGAACTATAAGTGTGTAGAGTAGCCTGTTAAAATTTGAAAGCAATCGGTTCGGTAGAAAAAAAGTTAGGACCCGGGCTTCGATCAATAATAATAATAATAAACTATTGAATTTTTTCAAAAAATTTTTTTATTGTATCCTTAATATGTAAATAGAAAACATCCTAAATATCCAAAACGATTCATTTTTATTTTCCTACAAAAAAACGCCCTACAAAAAAGACATGAAAATCGACTTAAGTTACCAGACTACTACCTTAAGCCCGTTTCTTCCAATTACGTTTAAAAAAAAATGGCGTTATTCGGTGTAGTCTCTTTTACCGGGATACAAGCCCTCGCCCTTTTACTCTCATATTGCTCGAAACTGTAAATCGTAATGAATATGTAAAGCCAACGTTGCCCGCACGGGCACTTTTCAATATAAAAGAAAAAATAACAAAGAAGAAACAAAATGTAATTTCTGTGGTTTCTTCCTAGAATTCCCCATACACTGACATGACCGTCGAGCAATTTCAATGCCTCTATAAGTTTCACGCTCGCCCATCAACGTGTCATGTTATAATCTTTTTAGCTCGTCATCGTCGCTTCGGGTGTACAATTGATAATTCATCGGCGCAGATACGTCCATCTTTACAGAAAAGACAGTTACCCTCCGTACAACAGTTTGTGCCTGTAGTGGAAGAATATATACGATTCCATTCGAGAGCTCTACATATTCGCGTTAGGCGAAACGGTCATTGCGTAGCGGTATACTTGCCGATGTTTTATTTTTTTCCCTTCATTTCACAACATCCGGTCCGGTGTGAGATCCCACGGACTATCGAGCCCCTTTTCCCTCAAAATTGCCCAACCAGAATCGGCGTCGCTCCATACAAATTCACGCAAATATACGAGACAGAACTTTTGTTACAGACACGAAAAAAAAAAAAAAATTTGCCCGGTGATGCGGAGACCGTTTTGTTTTGTCCTCACGTTCAAATGCAGCCGGAGATAAAGGCGCGCCATGCGAAACCCAACGTGCTCATGTTTCTGGAATGCCGGACACCCGCGAGTGTACACGCCAGAGAACAACATATATCGCATACGAGACTTTCACGGTCACCGTATTCCAAGTGCGACAGGCGTCTTTATGAAAACTCGTTTTTTTTTTCGTATTTTATCTTCTTTTTTTTTTATCTCTTCTTCTCACTCCTTACGTTTCTCTCGATTTTCATCTCCCTCCGTTGTCTTTCCTCTCATGTGTCTTCGCGATCGACCGCATTCCAAAAATTCATTCTGCACAAGCGGCCGTGCCTTCGTGACGAAGATGATGAAAGGTCATCGGTGATTTATAAACTCAATGATTTGCTAAAGTGATCTCTTCTATGTACTTGGAACTAATGGATCGTCTGTTGTTACTTTATTATTATCTTACTACTATAATAAAGCTGGAAAGTTTGTATGTTTTTATGTCTTTTTTGGAGGGCGTTTTTTGTAGGAAAATAAAAATGAATCATTTTGGATATTTAGGATGTTTTTATTTACATATTAAAGATACAAAAAAAAATTTATTTGAAAAAATTTAATAGTTTATTATTATTATTATTATTGATCGAAGTTGGCACCTCGAAGTTGGCAGCCCGGGTCCTGACTTTTTTTCTACCGAACCGATTGATTTCAAATTTTAACAGGCTACTCTACACACTTATAGTTCTCGTCGGAACCACCGAGAAATTTTTTCACCCCTAACTTTTTATTTTACAACCCCTTCTTTGCTAAAATAAAAGGACTTTAGGTGCCAACTTCAATCAATAATAATAATAATAATAATAAACTTTAAAATTTTTTCAATCTAATTTTTTTTTGTATCCTTAATATGTAAATAAAAACATCCTAAATATCCAAAACGATTCATTTTTATTTTCCTACAAAAAAACGCCCTCGGATAAAAACATGAAAATCGGCTTAAGTTACCAGACTACTGCCTTAAGCCCGTTTCTTCTAATTACGTTTAAAAAAAAATGGCGTTATTCGGTTTTGTCTCTTTTACCGGGATACAAGCCCTCGCCCTTTTACTCTCATACTGCTCGAAACTGTAAAGCCAACGTTGCCCGCATGGGCACTTTTGAAAACAAAAATTCATTCTGCACAAGCGGCGTGCCTTCGTGACGAAGATGATGAAAGGTCATCGGTGATTTATAAACCCAATGATTTGCTAAAATGATCTCTTCTATGTACTTGGAACTAATGGATCGTCTGTTGTTACTTTATTATTATCTTACTACTATAATAAAGCTGGAAAGTTTGTATGTTTGTATGTCTTTTTTGGAGGGCGTTTTTTTGTAGGAAAATAAAAATGAATCATTTTGGATATTTAGGATGTTTTTATTTACATATTAAAGATACAAAAAAAAATTTTTTGAAAAAATTTAATAGTTTATTATTATTATTATTATTATTGATCGAAGTTGGCACCTCGAAGTTGGCAGCCCGGGTCCTAACTTTTTTTCTACCGAACCGATTGCTTTCAAATTTTAACAGGCTACTCTACACACTTATAGTTCTCGTCGGAACTACCGAGACATTTTTTCACTCCTAACTTTTTATTTTACAACCCCTTCTTTGCTAAATTAAGAGGACTTTAGGTGCCAACTTCAATCAATAATAATAATAATAATAATAATAAACTATTAAATTGTTTCAAACAAATTTTTTTTTGTATCCTTAATATGTAAATAAAAACATCCTAAATATCCAAAACGATTCATTTTTATTATCCTACAAAAAAACGCCCTCCAATAAAGACATGAAAATCGGCTTAAGTTACCAGACTACTACCTTAAGCCCGTTTCTTCTAATTACGTTTAAAAAAAAAATGGCGTCATTCGGTTTTGTCTCTTTTACCGGGATACAAGCCCTCGCCCTTTTACTCTCATACTGCTCGAAACTTTAAATCGTAATGAATATGTAAAGCCAACGTTGCCCGCATGGGCACTTTTGAAAACAAAAATTCATTGTGCACAAGCGGCGTGCCTTCGTGACAAAGATGATGAAAGGTCATCGGTGATTTATAAACCCAATGATTTGCTAAAATGATCTCTTCTATGTACTTGGAACTGATGGATCGTCTGTTGTTACTTTATTATTATCTTACTACTATAATAAAGCTGGAAAGTTTGTTTGTATGTTTGTTTGTTTGTTTGAACGCGCTAATATCACGAAATACTAATACGATTTAGAAAATTATTTTTGTATGAGATAGCCCATTTATTCACGAAGGCTTTGCGCGTTGAATCGGGGGATGAAAATTGAACGCGGTTGAAACCGCGGGGCACAATTCGTTATTGAATAATTGTAACCATAAGTATTACATATTTTATTTTATATTAAAATTATTTATAATTTGTTACAGTCAATCGTTCAAGATGGGATCGGAAGCTTGGGAATTGGAGAGAAGATACTCCGTGCCCGGAGCTCTGGATACCCGTGGTCTCGAACCACCCGCCAGTGAAGATCTTCACGCGTGGTCAATTTACAGGTAAAAAAAAATTGAAGAAAAAAAAAATAAAATAAATACTCACGGCAATAATCAATAAGAATGTCCGTTCGTGAGATTGATTAACGTTACGTGAAAAACAAAATGACTATTTCCAGGCAAAATTTGAATTCCGATTTCACGGATTCGGCTCTGGGTTCGGCCGAAAAATCGCCGTTACCCTACGGAAACTTTCAGCTTCGTGACTCGACGGTTCAGAGTATACTGAGACATCCTCGTTACGGTCCAAAGAGTCCGCTCGCAAGTAATTCATACACTTATCTGAAATTCGGTCTGCCAAGAGTGCTACCACCGTCGAGAGCGCGGGACGGTTCGAGCGGTTACGATTCGAGCGAGGAAGGACGTAGAATATCGCACAGCAATGTTGGCGTTGGAAATTCCGTGTCGGCAATGAGATCGGCAAGGAGCGATCCGGATTTTCGTCAAGTTCACGGTACGCCAAGTCGCGAACATCAGGTCGCACATTCGCAGCTTATGGTCCGTGAAAACCCGAGATTACGAAGTTCCAGCGAGGCTAATTTACTTCAGAATGGCGGTAGATCGAACAGAAGACACAGCATCGCTCCGATGGATCCTGGCTACGGTCATCATTCGGCAATTGGCCAACAGGGAATTCTCGGTCCTGAGAGTTACTCGGCTGTGCAATCGAGGAGGATACCTTCTTTACAAAATCCACATATACAATTGCGAGGTGTCGAAGCTTCGGGCTCGAACGGTCTGCCATTACTTCGTGGCGTTACACTCGAAGCCGGTGCCAATGACGTACTCGCTGTTATGTCTACGACCGAGAGAGAAGGCACCGCGATCGTCGAAACCATTGCCGGACGTCGAAGAGCCAAGAGAGGCGATATATTGCTCAATGGACGTCCGGTTACCGCCAGTACTCTTAGGTACGATCGATTATTCGTTTTTTTTTATCCGTTCGAGAAAGCTGTTCAAGCGAAATATTACTGGGATGTCGTTTTTTAATTGAACACCGTCGGATTAGCGTTACTTCATTCGTAGTTCACTTTTTAACCCTTAAGAGTTTACTCCGCAATTGAAAGTTTGAAAAAACGAGTGTAAATTTCTTATTTCAATAAAAAAAAAAAAATCGTATCAAAATTCCCAAACGAGAGATATGAAAAAAAATTTCGGATCGATGTACGAAAAGTTGTACGTGGAGTTCGATTTTTTTAAAATATTTGTTGTCCACCAATCGTTCGTTTGCATCTTTCTGCTTATGTTCTTTGAAAGACGACTATTAAATCCGTGAATCATTTGACATTGACATTTCTTTCGAATTTAAGGTCACGGGTCGCTTATCTACCGGCCGAAAGTGGTCTCAGTCCGGGATTAACGGCTCAGCAAGTATTGAATTTTTACATGTGCCTGAGGGGAAGCTCGAGAGCTTCGCCCATGGAGACCGAGGCGATACTTCAGGAACTCGGCCTCGAAGCTACTAAACACTGTCTGGTCAATTCGTTAACAACCTCGGAAGCGCGAAGATTATCGCTCGCTTGTCGATTGTTGCAAGATTCTCATGTACTAACGTTGGACAGGCCGACGCACGGTCTCGATATATTCGACGCTTTTTTCCTAGTCGAGTATCTCCGACAGTGGGCAACGAGGGGACAGAGACTCGTCGTATTGACGTTACATCCACCGACTTACGAGATACTCACGATGGTATCGCGAGTGGCATTGACATCGGGCGGAAGGATAATGTATTCTGGACCGCGACGCGATATGTTGCCTTACTTTGCACTAGCGGAATTTCCATGCCCGCCGTTCAAAAATCCGTCGGATTACTATCGTGAGTAATATTTTTCTCTAATCGATTTCGTCCAATCTCCAGATCTTCTTAGCAAATATATAAAAAAAGTTTTTCAGCAATAACGATAATTCAAAGTTTATTAACAACATTTAGAATTATATTTGAGAATACAAATTCCATTATTTATGAATGAACTTAATTCAATTGAAATTTCACTCGTTCCGTATCGCGTTGCCATTGTACCGGTCGAATTGTTATACACTCTTTATAAAAATATATAAAAAATGTACAATTTGCTCGTCCGACGCAGACAGCATTGATTGATTGATAATTAAATATTTTTTTTCAATTTCAGTCGATTTAGTAACACTGGACGATTTATCGGCCGAAGCGATGCTCGAGTCGTCCCAGAGGATAGATCATCTCGCTGAATTAGCAAGATCAAGACTTCCGGCACTGAGCGATCCCGGTGCACCGATTGCTCTTCCACCCTCGATATCACGCGCAAATATATTCGTTCAGATTTACGCTATCCTATTAAAAACTCTGATCTACAGTCAGCCATGGGCGCTGACGAGATTGTTGCAAAAAATCGTTATCTCAGCGTCTCTCAGTATAATACTCGGTGCTGTATTCTGGGACGTTGCCAGCGACGGTGATTTGTATCTCAGAGACAGAATTGGTTTTCATTATGCTAGTTTAGGAATTTTCTTCTGGCCCCTCAGTCTCGTTGCTATATGTGAGGTGACGGATTCCCGACCAAACGTCGAGAGAGACATAAGGGACGGTCTTTACGGACGATTTATTTACATTTTTTTGGAGGTGAGAAGGTTTGTCTTACTTCGCGGCAAGATAAAACGTTTCGTTTGTGGAAGATTGGGGAGGTACCGTACTGGACGTTTGACCAATTCACAAAGTAAAATCGAGAAAAGAAAAGTTGAAATATAGAATTACAACTGTGAAATGATATCACGCTTTTTGTACTATTTGCACATGTTTACTCCTTGATACTGCTTTTATTTTAGCTCAGATGATAATCATATTGAAGAATTGATTTTTTTACGATGTTGATTAATTTTTATATTCACGGATATGACGGTCGATAGGACACTCGTTCCGTAGTATTGGTCAAAGCTCGCACACATTGAGTCGTCGTTTGACCAAAAAATTAACTCCAGTCGGAATAGCTTGCGCTCTGAAGCGAAACGATATTTTTTTGTTAAATTCATGCACATTCTAAAAGTGGCGAAACCTCGTCGTTTTATCCTGTGCCGGAAATAACGATAAATTAAAAAATAATGTTAAAATTTTCTTTTTCAGCTCGTCTGTAGCGTGCCTTCTTGGTGCATCGTTTATCTTATGTATCTGGCGCCAGCTTTCGCCATGTCGGGTCTGCATCTGGTCGTCGATGAGAATCTGACGTCACTGTGGAACTATCTGGCGTTTGGATTGATCTACATGATGATACAACATTTGATATGCGTTTTCTTTGCTCACGTTTGTAAATGGAGCACATTGGCAGCTTTGTTCGCCGGTATCGTCATCGGCGAGATAACGATTGGCGGTGGTGTTACGTTACATTTGGAGAATTTGCCATATTGGTATCGGAAACTAAGTCCATTGGAGTGGACACTCTCGGCTCTGTTGCCTCAGGTACATGGAAACGAGATGTTGAATAAACTCACGAATTGCAAGGGTAAACAGGTACTAAGACAGGATATCATAGTACAAGCACCTTGCGAACCACCCGATGGTATTCTCGCACTGCGGGAATTGGCACTCGACAATATCGTCCAGTGGCCGGAAATGAGATTGGGCGTATGCTTGGGTGTCGTTGGACTATTGATTATCGTAGGATTTTTCGTTGTTCGTTATTCAACGCCAAAAAGGCCGAGAAGCGCACCGAACAAACCTTGAAAATGTCTGCGTAAGGGGGGGTTTTTTTTCAATTTTGAGGTAATGATTTTTCTTTCATTCCAATCTCCCGGAAGCTGTAGTATAAATTACAATTGTTCCCTTTACCGCGTGTATAACTGAGCTGATATTTCATAAGAAGATTTATTTCGCTCAGGATATTTCGACATGGTCTAGATCATTGTGATTTTTTAAAGATTCAAAGAGTATAGGCGCGTCTTTAGAAACTTGCAAGATAGACGGGTAATGCGAAGGAACGAGCAATATTAGGAATACGCATATATTGTATATGGTATTAAATAGTTATTATATTCATCGTTTTGAGATTCATCATCCTTTCTATAACAATAATGTAGGCAAACACATACGTCCATTGTATATGGTACTGTGCAATAGATTAAATCAATTCGTAGAAGTACATCTATATTGACGTAACAATTTGTATTGAACGAGAAACATATGAAATATGATAAATTGTCAATTAAAATTGAACAATAAACTATGCAGAAAGTAATTTTTATTAAAGAATTCGATAATTATTGGATTATTATTATTTATTCGAATAAAATAAGAGACGATACACAGAGAGATAGTGTGTATCCGAATGATTGTCCGAAAATGCGTGCGGTAGGATCAACTCGTAACAATTTTAAAAAATGTATATAATTCTTGAATAATTAAATTGTTATAGTATATTAATAAAAATGATTGGTAGTATCTAATAGTTTATATTCATTCATATGGCATTTTTCTAATGTTAAATTGTCGAGCATCGCCAGCGCCACCAACGTTAGTTTCCTTATGGACCCTGCACGAACACGTGCGTTTTCAATGCCTCTAACAACACAAACTTAACCTCTATTTCTCAACAAGTTTAATAAATTAGATTTTCACATTAACATCAACGAATGTGAGTTGATAACATTCTAGAGACAATTATTTCGTGAATAATTCGAAGCTATAGACAAAAAAAATGGGGAAAAAGGGTTATAATTGGAAAGCCCGTCACGCTCCTACCGTTGAAATCGACGATTCTACTACGAAGAAGGTAACATTCATAATTTGTCATTTGTAAAAAAACAATTTATCATTTTTTAAATTTATGTCCAAACTGTCGAGCCTATAATTACGTTTGATCATTCGTAACAATTTCGAATTTTAGATCACTGTAGATATCGAGCATCATAAAGATAGATATGACAATTGCAACGCCCTGGTGCTTCCAAGCAAAAAACGCAAAACTAAGAACAAAGACAAGAGGGACACCAATATTCGTTTATTGTCAAAGAAACGTCGTAAGCAATTGGAGAAAGTTGTAGACCGGAAGGAGAAAAAGCTGCGGGTAAAATTTCACGTACCAATAAATGACTAACGAAAATTCTGCCTCAACTAACTTTTCTCACTGTATTTTTCTTTCCTCCGATTCTTATCAACAGCGAGCTACTCTTCTCGATGATCTGGCCAAAGTTCAAGCTCCAGCCGAGGAAATTAAGCAATATATTTCACTAACAACCATTCAGACCAAAGGTTTGAAACGTCATATTCGAGAGTTAAACGCTCCTGATGTTAGACCAAAAGATATTAGTGACGACAAAGAGGACAAGCCAGATGATATTGTCAATGCTATTAGGGGTAGCAAAAAAATGAGGCTAGCAATTGTACAGGAGGAATCCAATCGAGAAGGTTCTACGGATCCAAACGTCATTGGTCTAGATGTAAATTTGATTTACTTAACTTTTACTCCATCGCATTAAGTTTCTTTCATTTTTATAATGTGAATGCAACTTTTGTCACAGTACACGTTTACAACAGAAGCCCTAGAGTGTTTCTTTGCAGTTGTACTCTGTGGAAGTATTATTAATAGAATACAATTTAACTTAATGAATGTAATATACGTGTTTTAGGAATCCAGCGAAAACGAAACAGAAGCCAGCGAATCTGAGGATAACGAGAGTGATACTGCACCGAAAATCGTTGAAGCAATAGCTCGGCCTCAAGAAGAAAAAAAACTTTCCATAGAAAAATCTGTAATGGTGACTGCAACCTCGCCAAGTGCAACGTCAACGGTAAAAACAAAGAAAGCAGAAAAATTGAAGATAGATGAAAAAGATCGAGTACCCGCTGTATTTGTAGTGGTTGATCGTAAGCCCGAAATACAAGAGGGTAGATTAAAACTTCCTGTTCTGGCGGAAGAGCAAAGTATCGTCGAAGCAATAAATGAAAATCATGTTGTTATTATCACCGGAGAAACTGGAAGTGGTAAGTTTCGATTTTATACAATTAACGTTGATTTGCGCAATTATTTTAAAATATTAATAAAACATCATATCAAAATCTCCATTAATAATTAATATTTTCAGGAAAAACTACTCAAGTACCGCAATTCTTGTACGAAGCCGGTTACGCTAAAACTCGTATGATCGGAGTCACGGAACCCCGAAGAGTAGCAGCAATGTCGATGAGCAAGAGAATTGGACACGAGATGAATCTCACAACCAGAGAAGTATCGTATCTCATACGTTTCGAGGGAAACGCGAGTTCGGATACAAAAATAAAATTCATGACCGACGGTGTTTTGCTCAAAGAGATACAGACGGATTTTTTACTGACAAAATACTCGGTCATTATACTCGACGAGGCACACGAGCGTAGCGTCTATACGGATATACTTATTGGTTTGTTGTCGAGAATCGTGCCTTTACGTGCCAAAAGAAACGATCCTCTCAAGCTCGTTGTAATGTCTGCGACGTTGCGAGTCGAGGATTTTATTGGAAATGCAAAACTCTTCAAAGTACGACCGCCGGTTATCAAAGTTGAATCGCGACAATTTCCCGTAACGATACACTTCAACAGACGTACGAGTTCGAATTACGTGCTCGATGCTATACGTAAGACCGTGAAGATACACACGCGTTTGCCCGAGGGTGGAATTTTGATATTTCTCACGGGTCAGCGCGAAGTTAACACGGTTGTGCGTCGTTTGCGCAAGGCATTTCCCTACAGAAGAGCAAAATATCATAAATCTAGCGAGAAAGAGTTTAACGAAAGTGCGAAGAAGATGGAATCGGAGAGTGGCGAGGATTCCGAGGAAGAATTTAACGCTAGACGTTCTCTGAGACTTACGAAACAAAAGCGAAAGAAAAAAATTATTAATTTGCCAAAAATTGATCTTGACGAATATTCCGCAATTCCAACGGACGATACGCAAGAGGATCTTTTCGATGTCGATGAGAACGATGACGATGAAGCGAATATGGACGAGAACGAGGATGAGGACGAAGATATTCTCGATTTAAAAAGTACAACAACGTCCCAACCTCTATGGGTTTTGCCACTTTATTCTTTATTACCGGGACGAAAACAAGCGCGAGTTTTCGAGGCAATTCCAGAGGGTTGTCGTCTCTGTGTTGTATCGACAAACGTCGCTGAAACATCGCTGACAATACCAAATGTCAAATACGTGGTAGACAGTGGACGTTGTAAAACACGTATGTACGACAAGGTAACGGGTGTCAGTACATATCGAGTTTGTTACGCGAGTCAGGCAGCGGCTAATCAGCGCGCTGGTAGAGCCGGTAGAACTGGTCCGGGTCATTGTTACAGATTATTCTCGTCGGCGATATTTAACGATCAGTTTGAAAAATTTAGCGAACCGGAAATACGCCGTAAGCCCGTTGACGATCTTTTGTTACAGATGAAAGTAATGAATATCGACAAAGTCGTGAATTTTCCATTTCCATCGCCGCCCGATCAGTTACAATTGAAAACCGCCGAGAAACGTTTGCGTATTCTCGGTGCGTTGGAAAAGTCTGTTTCACACGGACAAGAGAATTATAGCTCAAAAGTGAGTCCTCTCGGACGTAGTATCGCTGCGTTTCCCGTTGCACCACGTTACGGAAAAATGCTCGCTGTTTCGCAACAACAAAATTTACTGAAATACACGGTATGCATGGTAGCTGCACTGTCGGTTCAAGAAGTTTTGGTCGAACCACTCGGTACGGACGGTACGGCAAAAACAAAATGGCTACAGACACGAAGATTTTGGGCCGGTACGGGAAATAGTTTGTTACTCGGTGATCCTATGGTACTGATTAGAGCTGTCGGAGCTGCCGAGTATGCAGGTTCAAAGGGTAAAATACAAAATTTTTGTGACGAACACGGTTTGAGACCTAAAGCCATTGCTGAAGTTCGTAAGTTGCGACAACAATTGACCAACGAAATAGTCGTTAATATACCAAGTTTGAATCTTGATATCGATCCTAGAATGTCACCGCCGAGCGATACCGAGGCGAAACTTCTTCGACAAATTATTTTAGCCGGTATGGGCGATCAGGTAGCGCGAAAAGTATCGCCCGATGAGATAAAGGAGGATCAGGATAAGGCAAAGTGGAAACACGCTTATAGAACGTTGGAAATGGAAGATCCGGTGTTTATGCATTCCAGTTGTGTTTTACGAAGAACGAGCCCCGAGTGGATCGTTTATCAGGAAATTTACGAAACGAACAAGATGTACATGAGAGGCGTCACCGCTATCGAGCCCGAGTGGTTGCCAAAATTTGTTCCTCAACTTTGTTCAATGGGTTCACCGGTGGCCGGTACAACGCCGAGATACGACGAGGAGAGTGGCAAAATTTTCTGTCAAATTAACGGTACTTTTGGTCCACAAAGTTGGGAATTGCCAACGATGGAACTCGAGCATCCGACGAACAGGGATGGCGTTAGATATTTTGCGAGATTTTTACTTGAAGGACAAGTTTTTCCGAAACTCAAGCGCTTCGTTCCGTCATTATTGTCAACACCTAGTAGCATCGAGGCGTTTTGGGCGAAATTACTGCCGAGAACCGAGATCCTCGTTAAGACACTGTTATCGAGAGGAGTCATGTCGAGGGACAAATTGGCCGATGTTTGGAAGGACGACAAGCATTATTTGTTGGAGGCTTATAAAAAATGGTTGCCCGAATCTGCTCAGAGTCAGGTCACTCTGATCTGGCCACCGATCGAATAATTATCGTTTCAACATCCCGTTTTTTCAGTCGCGATGCAGTACAAATGCGATGAAATCGACCGACGAGACTTTCGTTTATTGCAACGAAAAAGAGTTTCGTTGGTGATGTCACCGAATCACAGACAATCGTGTTGTTCTTCGAATTACTTTTTGTTCCGTACGTAAATCTCGTTGCGTATAATTGTAATATACATAATATGTGTGTAGATATATTATTGTTGTTTATATTATTGTTTTCACTTAGCGGCTAGACTTAAATAAATCAATGTTTAAATAGAAAAAGAAGAATTAATCATTTGGTAGAGGCCACGAACCGTTTTTTTTTTGTGACCAAAAACTCGCTATCATCGTTTACACGAAATCTCGGCGAACGATTGTTTCGAACGATGATTCGTGCCCCAGGACGTGTGTGTGTGTGTTCACGAATATACGAATATTCGCGGTTAATGAATGACTATTCGTTCGGTTTTCGTCGTTAATTTTCTAAGAAAAAATAAAATAAAAGAATGACGAAGCCCGTGTCGTTTGACCGAACTATAACGGCACGTAGTTTGTTTTTTACGTTCAATGGCAGTCACGATTAGATCTTTACTCTGTCTTTAGAGGTTTCTTCTCTTTTCTCTTGATGGGATTGCTCTTGCAAGTTTTATAAACGTTGTTCAGATCAAAGCCAGCTTTCACATTATCCTGAAATGAGTAGAGATTTGTATTTTGTTTGAAAACTGACGACAGTTTTTTTCAAAACTCGAGACAAGAAATGTCGTACCAGTGTGAATAGGAACTTGACGAGTTTGCCTTTGCTATCCGCGTACGGTCGCCTTTCGATCTCCTTTCCGTCCTTGAAGAGAATTAGCGTGGGCAATTGTTTGCTCGTGCTGGCATCGCTAACGCGATATTTCGCCGCAGCATCGGGATAACGACCGACATCGACTTTGCCAAATTTAAAATTCTCCAGAGCGTATCTGTGCGAAATTGGAACAAGAGGGATGTGAGTTAAATTTTAAGATTGCTTTCGTCGTAATTTCTCAACCTATCTGTATAGTAAATGTTGGCTCGACAATTGTAAATTTACGAATATTAGAGCAAACGTAGAATTTATCATAAAAATTGAAAAATATGAATAAATAAAGGAAGTTTTGATTGGTAAGAGATATTTTGGATGACGTACTCGGCGGAGAGTTGAGAAAATATTGGAGCAAAATTGACGCAAGCGGGATTCCACGCCGTGTAAAAAGCTACTAGCCAAACGACTCTGGAGTCGCGTAACTCATCCTGCAGTCCGTTGGAACCTCTGAGATAAATAACATTCTCCGGACCTTGATAAGTTGGCTCCGGCAGGACTAGTCCACAAACTGAAGAAATGCAATTGCATGGTTTGGCAAATATCGCAAGAAATAATAATAATAAAATAGCAAAGAAAAAATACTCACGTATGAATAGAACCGCAAAGAAGATTCCCATTCTAATATCGGCGTAAAACCAAAGTATGAGATTGGCAATTTTCGTGTAAACGAAGCTCGAAGTTAGATAATTTATCATAGTGGTACTACCAGCTTTTCTCGTCCTTATCATTATGACGATCATCAGAAAAAAGAGAATTTCCGTTTCTTTCTAAAAGTACAAACAATCAATTGACATTTCGATGGGAATTCAAGTGTATTTTCATTCAATAATCGTTGATCAATCGTCGATTATCATCGAGCAATTATGTACATAGTAATCAGCTGTTTGCGTGTCAATTGATAGAGCATATTTGTATTGTAAAATTTGTAAACTTACTCCATCAAGTTCGCAATCCGCTCGTGCAAAAACGTTTTGACAAACAATCGGCAATCTCTTAGCCACTAGATACGACAAACTTAGAAGAATATTTACGAGATAATAGGGCTTTATTAATAAACGCAGATCTTTCTTGAAAGACATTTTCACCGACGATTATGGTGCACGATGTTTTTTTATGAAGATAAAAAACCGTTTGTTCTATAGAATAAAAAAAGTTTGTCCTCCAAAATGAATCTTAATCTCGTGAACTATCGTTGATGCATGTGTGAGATATTAACGGAGATTCGTTAGGATGTTTGACACGTTTAATTAGTTCATTTCCTCTTTGAGTTTTCGTGCACTCTGTGTGCGTTTACCAGCGAGAAACGTTTACTCTCGTTCTCAATCTGGGGCCAGTCCAGACTGGGAAAAATCAGCTAGGAACGGGAAATACCACGTAGTGTCACCTATAAATAAGCAGCCTCAGCTGCTCATATTCCGCAACGAACCCACAGCCATTTTTTCCCCCTGGATTATCTGGCTTATCCACTGTTGTGACACAAAACAGCTGCTTAACAATAATAATAATGACAATCAGTATAACAATACAATGATATAAAATAATAATAACTATGAAAATAGCAATAGTCTATAAAATAATAGAAACAGCAATGATAATATAATTGCGTGCATTCAACTCATTCATTCGTCGATTCGTGTACACCGGAAATTGGGAGCGTCCACCAAAACTATTAGAGCGAATAATCATTAAATGAAATACTTTTAATTCCCCGGCAATTGTCGTTGCTGCTCCTTATTTTCTCCCCTGTAATTCTCGAATAGATACAGACAAACATACGCAGAGACTTTTATATTTATATTCTAAAATATTTTGATGTTTCAATTTTTTTTCAATTATTTATTACATTACTATATATTTTTTATTTATCGTATGTAATATTTTTATCAATAACTGATAGACGAAGCTCTCATTATCAAACATTCCTGTTCGAATATTTGTAACTTATTGAATTACTGATAACAGCTGGAGATCTTTGTTGTTTATGAGTGGAGTATTTCCACTCATCCGCTGACCGCAGAGAGAACTGATTTATGAATTCTCCGTTGGAGTATATCATACTGTGATTTCTAGCAAAGCTGGTCAGACTAAAGTTGATTGTGAACAACTGCGAACATGAAATCGATACCTGTTATATGTATTTTCCTTGCTCTGAGGTCTCAACTCGGAGAAGTTGAAACGAAGAAAACAGTTCCTCTTATAATGATAACATGGGACTATCACAATGCTACGCAAAAAGGTATAGAACATTTAGTTAGTCTTTTACAATGGAAAATACCACTTTGTAAAATGATGATTAAAATGAGAAATTGTTGATGTACAGGATGGGAAACACTGTACAATGAGAAGAGAAGCGCCGTTGATGCCATAGAGGAGAGTGGAAGTTTGTGCGAAAGGATGCAGTGCAGAAAAACTGTAGGATTTGGTGGAAGCCCTGACGAATCTGGTGACACTACGCTCGACGCTATGATTATGGATGGGTAAAAGCATTACCAAGCGGAGCAATGTGAAAAATTGATTTGTTTGATTACAATTGAAAAACTGGTACTTCAAAGTTCAGCATATAATAATCGATTGACAAAGTTTTTTAATACAAATTTGTTGGCGGAAGCAACTTTTTAATCGGATCTAAATCTCCATTTCAATTTGTAATTGAAAAATGAAATTTTCATTTGCCTATTCGAGAAATCATCATTTCAAATTGTTCCTCAAAGCCTCTAATTGCAATTACTCTGAAATAAAAGTGTTACTATGGACGTTGGAGCTGTTGGTGGAATACGTAACGTAAAAAGTGCTATATCGGTAGCGCGAAAAGTTTTGGAAAATACAAAGCACACGTTGTTGTGCGGAAGTTCAGCCACAAAGTTTGCCAGAGAAATGGGATTCAAGGAGGAGTCTTTGAGAACAAACGAATCCACACGGATGTGGATAGATTGGAAGAACAACAATTGTCAGCCTAATTTCTGGAAGGTACTGGGAAATTGAATTTTTTAAATTATTTCTTTGCATTGCATATGTTTCCAATACGACACTTTATGTGGTCTGTTAATTTTGAATTATTAAATTTGCCACATTTCGTACATCACACGACAGTATTTAACAATAAAGTCACTGTGCTATCCTCATTTTTAAACATTACATTATCCTTAAGTCTTTTGCACAGTATACAATTTACATCGCTACATTTTTATCATTGATATCACGTTTCATTCGGAGCAATGTACTTTATCAATTGACCTATATAGATAACAGAGTGACAGAGTCAAAGTTTATGAATTGGAGTTTTGTGTTTAAATGAATTTTTTTAAATCTACATAGCACAATCATTACATCTTCTGATCGCAAACTCAATATAGCGAACAAAACGAGTTGCGCAATAGATAAAATATCATCGTTTTGAAATATCTTGAAAAAAAAAAACAAGAATTGAACATAAACGAATCTTTCAAGAACATGTCACATATCCATACACTGATTGGTAATAAATCCCTAATAATTTTGTTTCAATACTAAAGAACAAATGCTACCGTGCTAATGAAAAGTTTTGAGTAAACGATGTTACCTCAACAGAAGCGTAACTGATAAACTTGTAAAATGTATTCGACATTGCTATGATTATTGCAGAACGTAAATCCTAATCCCAGAATGAACTGTGGGCCTTACGTGCCGACGAAGAAAAATCTCAAATTCGAGAATTTCAATGATTATCCACACTCGAACGAGGAGAATCACGATACCATTGGAATAATAGCTATGGATATGAAGGGTAACATAGCCGCGGGAACTTCAACAAACGGAGCGAAAAATAAGATTGAAGGACGAGTCGGTGACTCGCCAATTCCGGGCGCTGGTGCGTACGCCGATCAAGAGGTCGGCGCTGCCGCTGGTACGGGTGACGGTGATATAATGATGAGATTTTTGCCAAGGTCAGAGTCCCGAAGTTTGGATTTTTGTTTGCGTTTTCAATATTCCTTTTATTGTTTTCATTGACTTATTATTTTAACATTGTTAAACAGCTTTCTCGCGGTGGAGGAGATGAGACGCGGTGCCGAGCCAGCGGATGCTGCAGCCACGGCTGTAAGCAGAATAGCAAAACATTATCCGACATTCACGGGTGCAATAATAGCGTTGAATAAAAATGGCACATATGGTGCCGCCTGCCATGGAATGACCTTATTTCCATACTTTGTCAGTAATCCATTGTTGGGACAAGCAACGTTTATGTTCGTTAAGTGTATCTAATTCACTGAATTACGGAAAATTTGACGTGCGTTATTCAAGAATGTAATACGAACAGAAATACAATGTAATTACAAAATTATTTTTAATAATAAATAAAAATTAATAGACATTACTCGTTAATGTTTTATTGTAAAAGCAGTAATTCATTATTTTGCCCGCACTACCAGTTTCCGATATTCATATTTCCCGGTTATTGGGTACATTAGTTGAGAATACATCCGGTACGCGGCATCACAGTCTATGAAGTCCTTCCCCATATCCTCGTACGCTTGCGCAATCCTCAACAATCATGAATGATCCGCGTTACTTTTTTTACGATGACGCGACTATGAATTGTTTTGGTTGCTCTAAAAATTGACAATACACGAGTTAAACGATCGTCTTATTTTCGAAAACTCTCTGTTACGGTCAAATTGAGTCGAGAAATTCATTCGTTTAATATTCATTTCTCATGGATCGTGGAAGTCACCGGAAGAGTTCGGAGAAAAGGTACTAGCATCCGGTTTGCGAGATCGCACAGTTACAGTTTCCGTGTTTAACCTATGTATGATTTTTAACGCAACCGGAACTCGACGCAGTGGCACTTTACGAACAAAATAAAGTTTCGCAACGAAGATACTTGCTACTCCGTGTATACATTCAAGCAATATTGTTGTGAATTTTCATCGCAACGACAAACGCAAAGCGTTATTTGCTTTTGTAATAAATGTTCGAATTGAGATAATAATTTTTGCTCCTTTTTATTTTCAGCTTCGATCCGGACGAGGATTCCGATTACGCGATGATCAAGAGAATAAAAATGGAACCCGAAACTATGCTCTCCCAGGACGACGATATAATGGCTCAATTGCAGCAGGAAAGTTCGGATCTCGAGGTTGAGCCAAGTTTTGCTCTCGAAGGGAATACCAACGGAGAGGATAGCAACGAGGGGGTGCTGATGCAACATATGGACATCAGGGAACCTCTGTCGACGCTGAGAAATCTTTTGGAACAGAGACTCGGCGTTGAACTCGTAGATTATTCGTTCTGGCTTCAAGACGCTCAAATGGTTTAGAAACGATTTTTATATTACAAAAAATATGATTTTCTATCTTAGGTCTAAGAGGAATACTTTATAACGCGATATTTAACTTATTTGCGCAGCTGGAAAGTCACAAGAATCTTGTGGATCAATGCGTTCAGGGAGAAGGTCTCGTACAAGTTAACGTCCAGATAAAATCAAATCAGAGATGCATCAACATAGTGGATGTTTTAAAGCCGGCGGAGGATTACGTAGAAGTTGCGGAGAGCACTTGTAAGTTAAATTTCTTTAAAATTTCATTCTTGATTTCTAGAAAACGTATAATCAATACACATATATATAGGGACATTAGTATTTTTACTCTAAATAAATTTAATACACAAGTAAATGAGAATGATTTTTGAAAATGTGAAAAAATTCTTATTCGAAAATGTTTTATAAATAATGGAGATTAATTAATGTTTGGTACGTAGAAACGTTACCCATGTCAAAACGTCTGAAAGATATTATGAACAGTTGTTCGCTATGTTAAGATCACCAGTGAGCTGCTTCAAGAATATACCACTGTTATTAATCATTTAATTTCAAAAATACGAATAAGTTATAAGAGATATAATTACCTTAAGCACACTTTAATTTATCAAGATATTTTACTCAATACTTACCCTCTAGCGCCGGTGCCTCAAGAAGAAAATAAGCAGAATGTGATCAGGTGGATGGTAGACGCTCAGTACAAGCAAGAACAGGTAGAACTTTCTCTCAAGTATGAATATTCTCAGAAACCTCGAAAAGTACCATACATTTTATAAAATCAATCTCTTTGTTCAGGAACGTCTGAAGATACCGGCAGATCCAAAAGACTGGTCCCAGACTCACGTGAAGCATTGGCTTCAGTGGGCAGTGAGGCAATTTAATTTAGTCTCCTTGAGACTCGCCGATTGGAATATAACCGGCACGCAATTGTGTGATTTAACCCTCGAGGAATTTCAATCTAAAGTACCCCTCGATCCTGGCGATGTTTTCTGGACTCATCTCGAGCTTTTACGAAAGTGCAAGTTTGTCGGTAAGTTGAAATTTTACTTGTGTCATTGTGCCACTCAAAAAAACAAAAAGATAGAATGACAATTTCAGCTGAATTATGATTTAAAAAAATTCGTTTCACGCAGCGGTTGTCCAGAAGGATACTTCGAACGCGTCGAACGAGAATACTTCCGGTAGCGAGAAATTGATGAAATCACGCACACCGAAGATACCAAAGTCGCGGGCGATGTTGAATCAGCATGCGCGTTTGGTCGGTATGCCATTGTCTAACGTGGAAAATACAGCGATAACATTAGCAGCCTCGAGTCGTACGGTCAACAGCGGACAAATTCAGTTGTGGCAATTTTTGTTAGAATTGCTGACCGACCGCGAGCATCGAGACGCTATAAGATGGGTCGGGACCGAGGGCGAATTTAAGCTAAATCAGCCGGAAGCAGTTGCACAACTCTGGGGCGCTCGTAAGAACAAACCATCGATGAATTACGAGAAGCTTAGTCGAGCATTACGTTATTATTACGACGGTGATATGATATCGAAGGTTCATGGTAAACGTTTCGTTTACAAATTTGTTTGTGATCTCAAGCAATTGCTCGGCTATTCGGCCGGTGAATTGAGTAGACTCGTCGAGGAGGGTAGACGATACTTTTGATCGTGTGTCCTCTATGCTCTTACAATTTAAAATTATAAACGAAGTGTCTTCTACAAAACGCGAACGAAAAAAAAAAACAAGGCATAAATCATGCATTTCCAGAAATTTTTTGTTTTTTTTTTCTTCATTTTAACACACACAGTAACTGTTGGCGTGATTCTCGAAACTCACGAAATTTGACACGCCTATAACACGAATTACGAGATGAATTACCATAATCTTAATCGCTGAGATACAAGAATATACGCGCTATGCGTAAAAACACAATTTATTATTACATTGATAACGGAAAAAAAAGAATGATACTTGTAGATAGAATACAAATGATGTGCGAAGAAAAGTTTATCGAAGAGACGTTGAGGAGAAAAGTTCAATACGGTGTCGTACGGTATCCACTACATGTGTATATTTTATGTACATTTTTTCATTCTGTATTTTTATATTATTGGAGTACACAATAATTGATGCGATATCTATTAAAAAGTGAAATTAAAAAGAAAAAGAAAAGCAAAGTTCGACGTGAGAGGAAACAACGCAGACTCTCGAGAGTCCATCAGCGATGAAATTTGTGCAGGCTCACGACGAGACTGAAATAAATAAAAAATAAAAAAGTAACAAAAACATTTTTTTTTTCAAAGCATTTTTCCTTCAATTGACTTTCGTTCATGTTTATAATTAACAGTACCGTAAAATGAGATTGTCGTTATTTTCCTTGACTTTGTCGTCGGTAAACGTTGATACAGATTTTCCGTGTTGAAAAGAACGTTGCAATGTTTTTTTTCTTTCGCTCTCTCGTACTTATAATCACTCTCTCTCGCTCTCGCTATCGCTCTCGTGTGACGAGGTAAAATAAAACGGGGAGGGGGTGCAGTGCGTTACGAAAGGAAACGAACAGGAAAAGACAAAACCCAGTCAATCAATCCACGGCAGAATTCATCGCCAATACCAGAGAATCTAGCCTGTGAGATATCAGACGCGACGTCACAAGTTAGGGTCTCAGGGAACCGGCGAAGCGGCAGGCTTTAACAACGCCTGCCCGCCTTTGCCCTTTTTCTCTGTGCTTCTCAAATACTTCCCTTTTCATTCTCTCTCTCTCTCTCCCGCTCATTCTCTCAATCACATTGCCATACATCTCTCTCTTTCTCTCTAAGCCTTTCACACAAAAATCCTTCCCATTCCTTTTTTTCCTATATTCATCGCCTCGCCTCTTAATTAATATCCTAATCTCCCTTTTTCTCATTGCCTCAAAGTTCTCATTCTCGCGGCGACGACAATAATTCGAATTTTCGTAAATTTCATCGTGTAACGTTAAACGGCGTTGTCTCGAAGATTTGTTGTCGTTGTAGCATCAATGAGGCGAAGTTCCAACGCCGAGGCGCCGACGACCGGGAAAGTTAGCAAGTTGTACAGTGGACTTCATATCTGCGAATTTTTCATTCCCAACTATACAACCTACTACCTCACCCAGGCGTCGCCGCTGTACAAAATATTTCGTTACGATTTTTCCTCATTATCTAACTTTATGAGCTAAAGAAAATATTTTCATATTGGATTCGATATAAATTTTCATCTTGTCATTATGGGGTTATCTTGAATCTCGCGAGAATCGCAGTAATTGTTAGTCTAGAAAGTATCGATGACTCTAAATAATTTATAATTAGTATAATTAAAAACAACAAAATATATATCGTTATTTCAGTCGGTTGTTATATCAGTTGAAAAAAAAGAAAAATTTACTATTTGAAGAAGTAGATATGCCGCTAAAGTCAATAGAAATATTACAGAAACTAATTTGTGAGAAAAAAAAACTTGACAAAAATGATAATTCAAAATGAATTTATACATTTTTTACATTAACATTTTTTATAATTAAATCATATTTAAGGCTACATATTCTATACGTATTTTTCAATTTAGATGGCACCAATCAAATGAGGTTGAAATTTGTAAAGAATTATCTTTTACAAACTTTTATCGATCAACGGACGATAATGGGATGGTTGTCTATTGAAAGTTCCGAATGAAAAAAATTTCTCAAGATTTACATATTCGTGTTATTTTCCAGAGATAATTCACACTGTCGGACAATTGATCGAAAATCGTTTAAAAATGATTTTTCACATTTAATCCTGATTTTGGTCGTACGAAGTACCGTAGCATCTTAAATCTTGCAATAAGATTTCAATCGTGATTTTAGGATCGTTCAATACCTTCAATATTTTCTGAACGACGAAAAATTATCTTTTTCGAGCTACAAAAGTTGTAGAACACTGTTATCCCAAAATTTGGACCTCATTCAACACTAAACGTACCGAGCGGGGTCAAATGACCCCGTTTCAAAAATTACTTTAAAATCGTACATTCATTGTCATCTCTTTCGCTCATCTGACTTTCTGTAAATTTGTTTGATTATTTTATTAGAAATCAGAAGTGATGCTGCGAATTATTTCCTTTAATAAATATAAGAATTTCTTTCTAAAAATCAATGTTTATTACATAAGGGTTCAAATAACCCCGTATGGTGAGAATAGGTATATGTAAAGTACCGGTACGTTTAGTGTTAAACAAACCAAGAGCCATAATACGTAATATGTTTCTTCATGTACAATAAAACATCGATGAAACTTAATCCTAACGATAACAATTTTATGAAAGTAAGTGTAAAGGCTCTTTTTTTTCGTGATTTAACGAAAGAAACGACGAAGAAAAAAGAAGAAGGAAAATATCGAATAATTCGTATTCTTTGAAAAGAGGATGAACAGCTATCGAGCGATAGAATTGTTCGCCCTTAAGTGGTTCCAGCTAATTGGCTCCCACGTCGAAAGTTTCAAGATCTTTTCTTCACGTTTTTATTCGCTCGTTCGTTTTTTTTTTTTTTTAAATAATTACATTTTATCGACTAGCTCGATAACCACAGTGTGGTGAGAGTGTATTTTTTTATTCTCACTTTTTCTTTAAGCGCGGATGAAGCAAACCGCAAAAAGATCGAAGGACGCGCACGTATCACGTTCGTCCGAGGTATGGCCCAGCATCCTCGTGTATCGTAAAGACCACGGGGGTAAAGAAAAGAAAAGAAAAAAGTAAGCGAATTGGACGAAGAGGCGCAACGTTGGGGTATTGGTAACGATGAGCGACGAAAGGGCGAGAATTGTCTTTAACGCCGGCCTGACTACATGTACCGGTAGATAGGAGCTTGCGGTATGCATATAAAATAGCCCACAAGTTCGGATCTACGGGTTAGTGTCATCAAGTAGCTGCGTCTGTATCGGTTTCAGTGCTTTTTTTTTCTCTCCTCCCGCTCGATTCTCTCCTCTCGTAATGAATTCGAAAGCTCGATTCGCGTACAGCATCTCTTCTTCATTCATTGAATTGGCAAACGAGATTTCTCGCATCTTGCTTCTCGAGCCCTCGTACCAACGGTGAATCTTCGTCCTGATGAAATTGTCCTCCGAGTAACAAGCCTGAAAAAGCGAAAAAAAAAATTAGTGCACTGTTACACGGGATATGGGAAAATTAGTGTAAGTGTTCGAAATTTTTTTTATACCGGATACCAGTTTGTAAAATTTCAATTACGTCATTAGCGTAGCGGGTATATAAAAAATTGAATTCATTAATAATATCGTTACTATGCTAATGTTGGTGGTTATTGATAATTAATAGGATTGAATTACGTTTTGAGAAGATTTTATCGATTTGCAATTTAATTTGATCATAGCATTTGTTATTAATTTTCGAAATATAACAGTGAAATATGAATGAAATTTTATTTTATATATTCTTTAATCGCGCGTGAATATTCAAATTATTCTCATTGTTATCGAGTGGCGTGCGAAAATTTAATTGCAACGATTAATTGTATTTTTTTCATTTGTACATTTTATCTGCTTGATTAACGACGATTTTTTTGATCCATTAACCAAACATGAATTTTAACGTCCCCGAAAAGAGCTCATTTGTACGGGGATGAAATTTTAGGTCCAACCTATCGTATAAACAGCTTTTTTCTATACAGCAAAAATAAATAAGTACTTCTTAATGCAAACTTAATGATTTTCAATAGCAATCCTCGCTTTTTTTCGACAAGTTTTAGAGTACAACGTCTAAAAGACATATTGAAGACTTTGTGATGGAAAGCTTGCCGAAAAACGATGCACTTCTGGAAAAATCGTCGATAGCATTCAGACATAATTAAGATGTATTTGATTTGAAATTCTATTTCCAACCTATCGTATAAACAGCTTTTTCCCATACAGCAAAAAAAAGTACTTCTTAATGCAATCTTATTGATTTTCAATAGCAATCTTCGTTTTTTTTTCGACAAGTTTTAGAGTACAACGTCTAAAAGACATATTGAAGACTTTCTGATGGAAAGCTTGCCGAAAAACGATGCACTTCTGGAAAAATCGTCGAAAGCATTCAGACATAATTAAGATGTATTTGATTTGAAATTTTATTTCCAACCTATCGTATAAACAGCTTTTTTCTATACAGAAAAAATAAATAAGTACTTCTTAATGCAAACTTAATGATTTCAATAGCAATCCTCGCTTTTTTCGACAAGTTTTAGAGTACAACGTCTAAAAGACATATTGAAGACTTTCTGATGGAAAGCTTGCCGAAAAACGATGCACTTCTGGAAAAATCGTCGAAAGCATTCAGACATAATTAAGATGTATTTGATTTGAAATTTTATTTCCAACCTATCGTATAAACAGCTTTTTTCTATACAGCAAAAATAAATAAGTACTTCTTAATGCAAACTTAATGATTTTCAATAGCAATCCTCGCTTTTTTTCGACAAGTTTTAGAGTACAACGTCTAAAAGACATATTGAAGACTTTGTGATGGAAAGCTTGCTGAAAAACGATGCACTTTTGGAAAAATCGTCGATAGCATTCAGACATAATTAAGATGTATTTGATTTGAAATTTTATTTCCATCTATCGTATAAGCAGCTTTTTCCCATACAGCAAAAAAAAAGTACTTCTTAATGCAATCTTAATGATTTTCAATAGCAATCTTCGTTTTTTTTTCGCCAAGTTTCAGAGTACAACGTCTAAAAGACATATTGAAGACTTTGTGATGGAAAACTTGCCGAAAAACGATGCACTTTTGGAAAAATCGTCGATAGCATTCAGACATAATTAAGACGTATTTAATTTTTTCGACGTGCGGATTAATGAACAAAATTTGTTACCTAAACTGGCACTTTACATTTGTCCATTTAACTAATTATCTGTTTAATTATAAACAAAATATCACGTACTAACTACCAGATCAATTTAAAATATGTCTGACAGTATTTTAGTCAGTAGAATTTATTTATTCGGTGTACGATGATAAAACCGAATGAAACATTGAATTTAGGAAACGTATATATGAGAATGAAGAAATTTATCAGAAGCGCGCGGGATTTTCACTGAATGGCAATCGCGTCGTGCGAGCCCTTCAGGGTCGCGCCAATGTCGGGCCAGTGGCCCCTACACGACGAGTAAAAAAAGATGAAGAGGAGGAGAGAGAGAAAAGGAAGGAGGATGTTGCGCGAAGGGAATGGGAGAGAGAGACAAGAGAAATAAAACAATAAAAATGTTTAAAAAAAAAGTAAAGATCGAGAACTCTACGCGCGAGAGAGAAAAGACGAGGAGGGAAGTTAGGCCGAAGGGGCAGAAGAGGCAAAAGCGTCTCTCGCGTTAACAGAATTCTCTCAGCGCCCCCGTCCACGCTAGCGTAGACAGTTTAATGGCCTCCGTGGACTCTTCTTCTTCTTCTTCTTCTTATACTTATTCTTCATCTTCTTAGTCTTCACGGGACCGAAAGGGATAAGGGCCCGTTTCCAATCGAGGGATTAGCAAGGCGTCTGGTCCGGAGAAAGATTTTCTCCTTCACAAAAGTTTAGTTATATATTTAACGTACAGTACCAATCATTTTGTTGAAATTATGGAAAAAGGACTTTAATAAAGGATAAAAATGATAAATTTCTAGAGTATCAAATAAAATTCAACAAACATCAAATGATATTTTGATAAAAAAAAAAAGACTGTAATGAATGTCATTGCGACAAATCGCTGTTTTCAATTAAAAAAACAAACAAAAAGATGTCTTAAAAAAATGAAAAAGTACTTTTATTACCCCCCGAAAAAGATGATGAAAAATCATATTTTTCACAGATGAAGAATAATAAATGAACAATTTATGGAAAAAATAAAATTGCAAAGATTCGAGATATAATGTGAACGGAGCTTCAATCTCGACTTTGTGGCGACGGAGGGAACGAACGGTAAGAGGGTAAAAGAGACAGAGAGAATCGAATGACCGCGTGGTTGAGCTCGAAGGTCTTGGGGATGCAATCTCCGGACGCACTTTACTCCTCTTTCTCTCTCTCCCGTGAAATCGAAGGAATAATCTTTCTCGGTTGAGACCGAAGCAATGAAGCCAAGGGTTCGGGTCGATTTACCAGCCTCGAGTAATGATCGATTTACAAATGGAGTATCTGGCGAAAACGGGGCTCGTTCAATCGATTGGTCAACGGTATCGGAAATACGAAAAGTTTAATGTCCGTGTACACGTATCCGTTTAACCGATACGTGCTAATCGAATATCGGCGAGGTCTCATCGGGTCGTAGGAGAGGTCAAATTGACCCGAGACTCGTTTCGAACGAGGCTAAAAAGAAAAGGAAAAAAAACCAGATAGCTAATTCTCCAGAGTCCTCATCGATATCGTCCCGTGCATTCTCGAGATTACCGGAAGTAGCACGATAACAAAATTGACTATACTTTTCTGACATTAAAACGAACGGTGTGAAACAAAAATTAGGTCAGAATGTTTGATCAGAAAAACAAAACTTGCTATCCATTTTTTATTAAGCATTTAAAAAATCTCGTTTATTCCTACTCCCGGCAACGAATACAGGAAGTAATTAGACGAAAAACGCTGATGAAACATTGCGTGAAACAGATTGCTCATTGAAAATTCGTCAAAACTACGTTACCACTTCGAACCCTCTGCCGCCCACCCGCCGTCGGTGGACATTCGGACGCCTACTGTGTGCGGTAGCCGTACGATCGTCCACGATGAATTACGCGTCGAAAGTTCGTCGACTTTACGTACTACCGGCCTACCACTATATGCATAAATATATACATGCCGCCATAGATATACGTAATACACGTGCATTCACGGTCGTACATTGTGCGATATAGCTATATATTAGCGGATGGTGACCGATCCTGTGGGCGTACGAATATCGGGGCAATAGATGACGAACGAACATTATATGGCGGGGGCACGATGTTGGCTTTGGTATGGGAAGAGTAGTGGGGTGGGGGGGCGACCCTAGGCGTAATCACAGGGGCGTTGAATTTGTGGGGAAAACGACTAAGAGGGGAATGTATATATATATATATATATATATTGAGAGTGGGAGAAGAAGACGAGTTTTGAACGGCAGCGAGGTGGTCGGCAATGTCGAGCCTAAGTAACACGTATAAACACAAACAATAATGTTGGTATTGGTGTCGTAAAAAGTGGAAGGAGTACGTAGGAAAAGAACGAGAGAAGGGATAGAAGGCTATAACCACGCCGCCATATTATATTTAGCGAGACGGAGAGAGCATAGCCGGCAGAGAGTGGTATTACAGGGCCCGTGTGAATGAACTTCCGAACGCTCTCTGTCGTCGTTGATGCCACGACCAACCGCATGCAGCAGAGCGAGCGTTCTCACCAGAGACTCTCTGTGAGAACGCACGTTGGGGCTCTCTGAACGATTCGTCTTTTCAGCCTCCGACGCGACTTCGACTTTATTCCTTTCCGATACCACTTTGTCGAAAGACCATCGATATTCGTGAATTTAACCGTTACCGTCATTCGTGCGTTGTCCAATTACTTTAAATATCGGCGGTTTTGGCATTGAATTTTACATCTGTGATGCAAAAAACCTCCGGATAACAATTTTCGCGGGCAATTCAAGTATTTTCTGGCTTTTCGTTGGCTACGATGAATCCGCCATTTTGAACTACGAAATCTTTAGTCTACATTCGAAAGTAACCTCAATAACTCCGTTAGAACGAATATTCACGAAAGTAGGATAATTTTTTGTATTCCGTTAGATCTCATTGGTTCCACCAATTTGAATCTGACTATAACAGTGGGTCAAAAAAGTATTCATACAACTTGTTTTTTTGCGATAACTTTATAGACATAAGCGATACGCAAAGAAAGCCAACTTTATTTAATAGCACATCAGGTGCAGAGATAAACTGCAAATGGAGAATTTTTTCCCAGGAATAATAGAAGAATTATGCCAAAAAAATCGAAAATTTTCGGGCAAAAAAAGTATTCATACACTTACGATTATAGTGAAAACCTACATCATCATAGTTGTTAATTATAACTAATATTTGGTGTGCATCCCTTTTGCTTCAATTATCGCCTCGAGTCTCTTAGGCATGGATTCTACTAGCTTTTGCGTTGTTTCTTTTGCTATTTTCGTCCATTCATCTAAAAGCACTCTTTGGAGATTGGATTTGTTTGTTATCTTTCTTTTTCTAATTTCTACATCCACCAAGTGCCATAAATTTTCAATAGGATTGATGTCCGGAGATTGTGGTAGTGTAATCAATTGTTTGCGGACATTATAGAGTAACCATTCCCTCGTTTTCATGGCAGTATGTTTCGGGTCGTTATCTTGTTGGAAGTAGAAATTTCCATCCAGGCCCATTTTATCTACACTTGCTTTGAAATTGCTGCGCAACACGTCGATATACTTCTGGGCATTCATTGTACCATCTATAAAAGCCAGATTACCAACGCCATAATATCCCATACAGCCCCAAACCATGACGCTTTCTCCGCCGTGCTTTACAGTCGGTATTAAAATTTTCTACCGGAGCGCGGTATTTGGTTTCCGGCAGACGAATTTTTTTCCATCGGACCCGAAGATGTTAAACTTCGATTCATCCCAGAATACGACACGTTTCCGAAATTCTATAGATTTTTTTACGTAGGTTTTTGCGAAACCTAAACGTTTATCTCGATTTATATTATTTAATGGTTTTTTTGCGGGCAGAATGCGAAACGTTTCGAATAGTCTGGGGACACACGCTCTTCCCCGATGTTGACGCGACATCATTCGCTAGACTGCGAGCACTTGTGAACAGTTTTTTTGTAGCCTCCGCAACAATACTCCGACGCTCTCGTACCGTTAGTATTCTCGGTCGACCGGTTCGTGGCTTATTTTCTGTGCTGTTTGTTCTTTCGTATTTTTTTTTATTATATATCGCACTGTTGCGAAACTTAGATTTAGTTCTTTACTAATTTTTCGATAACTTCCACCGCGTTTCCGAAGAAAAATCACTCTATCTCGCATGGATATTGATATTTCGCTTTTCTTTGCCATCATGTCTGTTCAGAGCTTGTAGATCTACTACCGCATGGAACAGGTCAAAACCATTGTGTAAACGAAGACTTGTTTACACTGTACGCAGAGGTCAGACCGTCCGTGAGTGAATATCGAGGTTTAGCAGCTCAATCGTAAGTGTACGAATACTTTTTTGGCCCGAAAATTTTCGTTTTTTTTGTATAATTCTTCTATTATTCCTGGGCAAAATTCTCCATTTGCAGTTTATCTCTGTACCTGATGTACTATTAAATAAAATTGGCTTTCTTTGCGTATAGCTTATGTCTATAAAGTTATCGCAAAAAACAAGGTTTATGAATACTTTTTTTGACCCGCTGTATATATTTTAAATCAAATCCACATCGAAAAACTCGCTATCAATGTTCATTAATAATCGAAGCATTTTTCCGTTTGCAGGTTAGCTGTATCCGACTCCGCCACTTTGAAATTTTCGTTCAATCTCAATTTTCTCAATATACATCTTTACGACGAGTATATTTGAGTAAAAGTTTGGCAAGTTTTATCAAAATTCGTTCACGCGTTTGTCCATGGTCGAGTGACAAAAAGAAGGAGTTGATATTCATCGCGTTTGATCGAATTCAATGATAACGAACTTCCATCCATTAATCATTAATCGTGATGCTTAGTTGTCATGACCGTTATGTCTCTCAACTTTGCAATTACTATTATTGATAAAAATATTCATTTTCAAACGGGCATTTTTAATGTTTCTCGTTCGAATCATCGGGTCTTGGATTTTCAACAGTTTTTTCTCTTATTGCAGGATTTTTTTGTCTTCTCAAAAGGCCAGAAATTTTATTGATTCGTACGTTCGGTGAATATGTGCGAATAAAAGTAGGAGAAAGAAGGAAAAAGAAAGGAAATGATAGATAAATAAAAACAATGGACGAGAAGAAGAGAATACGAGAGAAGAAATGTTATATGGTTACACGTTTCTTTTCGCTTGCGTGTATCGAACGGGACACCACAAGAATATATATAGTACAACTATATATATATATGTATATATATATAGTTGCATACAGATGGATGAACATGGCGAAGAGATCTCGAGCTGAAATATCGAGAAACGTTGTATATGTACGATATAAATTGTATATCACATATACCTATACGTATATGTTCCCACTGGGAATCTTTCCTCGCTCACGTTTCTCGTCTTTTTCGCGTTCTATCCCGGGTTTCAACGTTCTCGAATGGCCACAACGGCTGCCAATGTCTGAAATGTGAAAGATAGCGGTAGAATTTTTCCCCGGCGTCGATAGAGAAGCTGAAAGAGGAACGAGAAATCGCGTACACAGCTATACGGGGAATTGCGGGTCAAATCGACAGGAGCCTCTCGCACAATATTCTTCTTCTTCTTTCTAGCATCTCTTAGAGATACACGAAAACAAAAAATTTACGTTAATATTCAGATTTTTGTCGAAAATCATTTTGAATCATCATCGAAGATGTAGAAATGCTGGAAGTTATCGATTCTCCTGATATTTTTATAGTAAACTCTTGGTTTAAAAGAAAAAGCCATTTTTGAGAACTTCTCGAAAGTAGAAATGGTTCGATAGTTGCTACAAAAATATAAAAATATATTTTTCTTATTTTTTTTTCATTTTTCAATGTTCAAAAGATGATTTTGCGGTAGAAAAATTATTGATAATACGAATAGTTATTGGTCAAGTAATAAAAATCATTAAAAAAGCGATGTCTGACATAATTAATTTAACATATAATAATAATTTTGTATCATTTAACTATTTCTAATGATTTTTTCTCCAAATACCGATGCCCATTCTCAATCTTTAATTGGAAGAAAAACAAGTAATAATCTTAATTTCTCTGTAGCACCGATACCAGAACCGATAGCCATTTTCGAAGTGTTCTTAAGAATTCCGTTCCTTCACGAATTTCTGGTAAAAGAATACTAAAAAAATTTGATAACATCGAATAATGTTAATATGGCACTTTTGGTGATATTGATTAAACGTAATTTTGTACAAACCAAAAGAATGGCTATATAATCTCTTTTCGCGTCTTCCTACGCAAAGAAGATAAACGAAAAAGAAGAAAAAAGAAAGACAAAATGCGTACGGATTCTAGTCGCGTTGATTTCAATTGGAATTCCCCATATATATAACTATATTATTACAGAAATATAGTTATACAGTTATGGTATATAACTATATGCCAGGTTGCGTAGAAAGGAGCAAGAAGATACGCGCTGTAAGGGGTTCTATACATATATATATATATATATATATATATATATATATATATATACAAGAAGAAAAAGATCCAAGGAGAAAAAGAAGGAGAAGAGCGGACAGACGCGTCCCCATAGCAACACGACGCGAACTCACAGCCATCGCTTTTCTTCTCCGGCGCGTTTGGACCGGCTTTCTCCCCTGCGTAACGTGACCATCGAGCCTGGGATGCAACAATCGTTGCACGGCTTGTTGTCGCAGTTGCAAGAACTTTCATGTTATTTTATAGTATAGTGGGAACAATTGTCAAATTCTTCTTGCCTTTACGCAGGTATTTCAATGGCAAATTACACGGAAATACTGTTTAATGAATATGTCGAAATTTTACTCCAAAAAAAAAAAAAAAAAAAGAGACAAAGTGTCGAATTTTGGATATGTTTCAACCGAGAGCTTCTATATTGCACTGGAAAAGTTTCAAGACCATTGAATCAGTAGTATCATCGAGATATCATCCTGAACGAATTCCCGAGAAAATTCTTTTGAAAGTACTGCATTTTTTTTTCTTCACTTGTTCGTTATAAAATCAATTGGACGTTAGAAGAATCGTTAAAACATGTTTAAGGAACGATCGTGATGAAATGATCAGGGCATCAAAACTGTGCATTTAATCTGGTAAAGGTGAGTGTTGAAATGTTCTTCTTAAGAAGGAAGAAAAAATTACAAAAACGAGAGAAAATGAAAATGGTAATAGAGGTGAAGGAAAAAAAAAATAAATCGTTCAGTGCAAAAGGAGTGAAACTTTTTGAAGTAAAAAAAAAGTAGATTGTAAAAATTGTCATGGTCTGTGGGTTCATGAGCAAAAGCCGGAAAGTAATGAGAGAGGGAGAAAGAAAGAGAAACCGATGAGAAATAAAATAAAAATGATATAGAAGAAATGAAGGAATTTTATACGGCCACCATAGCTTGATTTACAGCACCCATAGAGAATTCTATCCCCGCCCACCGGCTAGATCAGATGGTCCAATGACTGGCGTTCTAGTTAGTACCAGTAGTATTAGTAGTAGTAGAAATGAAAGGCGGCTACTCTCGAACTGTTTTATATGTGCGCTCTCTCGCCTTTTTGGTGCCTATACTCTCGTCTGCTCTTTGGAAGCAACCCGAGTTGAGTATAAAATTGTTATTATCCCAAATAAGATTTAATTGTGCCAAATTAATTGAAATAACATTCGCTTGAATTGAATTTTGGTAACAACAACTAAATATTTATTTCACTATAATCAACAGAAAAAAAAAATGTATATTAAAGAAACTCTTTTCTCAGTGTATCAATAATGCAGCGAATTAAGTGCGAATTAACAGCGCTCACTGGTCAAATTAGTCAAACTGTTGTTAACTCAACAATAAAAAAAAAAAAATACACGAATGTGAAACAAAGACTGCACTTTCTAATTTTTATCGACGTTTACAAATTAAAAAAATAAAAACGCGAATTGTCCAAGCGAAAGTCAACTTATGGCCAATTGAATACGTCAGACTTTAAGATTTTTTGAGAGAAGAACCAAAAGTAGTACTTCATTTTTTTTCGTGACATTAAAATAGTGCTTATTCGATCGGAAATTCTCCGCTGATAAGTAATTGAACTTTCTTTTTCATATCGATATCGAGCAAGCAAGCAAAAATATCGAAATAATTAACAAAATTGTAAAATGTGACGTTCGATAATTAAAAAAAAAAAGTATAAATTCAACTAAATCCAAATTGTATCTAGTTCATAATATACTGATTTTTATTTCTAACAAAGGTTCAATGCCCTCGACAATGATGAGCACAAGAGAGTTAGAGAGAAAATATCATTTCGTTCGCGAGACTCGATACTCGGTCAATATATCGGTCTAAGGGCCATTGTGTGGTGGCATATTACAATATATTTCGAGAGATCGATATACTTCTCATCTTTTATTAAATATAACGAGGATTTAATAGGATATGTAAAGACTGTTAGACAGAATTTTATATTTATATTAGACTGTGTCATTTTTGGGCAACTTTTTTTTTCTGTCCTAACAGATTTTTTACTCTCAAAAAGGGAAAAAAAGAAGTCTGGAAATTTTTATATTCAGAGGTCGCTCATCAGTTTTGCAGATATAAAGAAAAATTTCCCATGATATTTCCTTTGGATATTAATATTAAGGGCTAAAATTTAGACAGACTTCTTTTTCCCCTCTGTGAGAGTATACAATCTGCTAGGAAAAAAAAAAAAAAGTTGCCCAAACATCAAAGTTGTCTAATATATATATTTTTGTTTTTAATTTTAGTCGAGAACACGAGTTTCTGTATTATATCTGTCGGAGAGGTCAAGAATGGAGGAGACACACGAAGTTGACGACGGGTCATAATTTATAATGATATCTTTAAGGTAGACATGAATTGTAATAAAACGATAGCCAAAAGTCACAGAGTGGCTTGTAAGCTACCTTTATACACAATCAATGTGCCCCTATCGAATTAAACTATCGTATATTCATTTTGCACCCATTAATAATATGCTTCGCGTGCTGCCTGTATTATTATAATTATCGTAATTATTCTATTGCTGTTATTATTATTACCTAATAACGATCACGTGTAACGACTAACTCGTGAGATGTCAGCATGATAAATCACTTTCTTTTGCCAAAACTTTTTTGATAATAGGAATATTTTTCTTTCGAGGATATACAGTCACAAAAGAAACATTTAATTCGACAAGAATTTCCGTATCTATGAATATCGCAATGAAATGGAAAGAAAAATATCGTTAAAAACCGCACAAAAAAAATTAATAAAATGAATTGGGAAAATTTGTCGTACTAAGAACGGCTCTAAACTCTAAATTATTATATCGTTCGAGAAACAAAACGCTGTTGTATGTTTATATTTGATTAAAAAACCAGCACTATAATAGTTTTCCAATGCCAAGATGCAAAAAAAAAATCAATGAAATGAAATGGGACATTTTTTCGTACTAAGAACGACTCTAAACTCTAAATTATTACATCTTTCGAGAAACGCTGTCGTATGTGTATATTTGATAAAAATAAACTACCACTATAATAGTTTTTTAATGCCAAGTCGATTGAGGAACGAAAGAAGACGTCGAAGACAATTTTTCAAACTCAGCAATGAAGTTACTTGCACATAGTGCACAGTGGTTATTTAAATAAAATGTTTCATTTCCGATCGATTTTATGAATTTTAATGTCAATAAATGGGATGAAAATGCGTATGGAATAATTTGTGAAAGTTTTGCCGTCAATTTCACGCGGGTATATTTTCGCCAGACAAGAAAATCAAAGGTGACAAAACTCCGAGTATCATATCGGAGCGAGAAATCGAGAGCTTCAACGGTGAATCATTATTCGCAACACGTTGCCGGCAAATGACTGGGGGGGAGCCTCTTAACTTTCAACACGGACAACAAGCGTAACACGTGCGAGAATTACGAAGGTCGCAATTTCATTCGGAGGTAATTTTAGTTTTCGATAAAAAAAAAAATAAGCAAAAATTAACTGAATATTTAACACATACGTTAGTAGATTGTGATCTACTGGTATATAGAAGTAATTCCATAAAAATAATTCAATTCCGAGTGTACTAATTATGACATTTGCATGAAATGCAATAAATAAATTTTCCAACAAAAGGCACCTTGAAGTACTGCACGAAAAACAAAAAATGTAAAAAACTTTCATAATCGATTCTTTCACAATTAAAATTTGTAAATTTCCGCGTGTACTCATTAGGACTTTTGAAAATGCAATAAATAAATTTTCCAACAAAAGGCACCTTGAAGTACTGCACGAAAAACCAAAAATGTAAAAAACGTTCATAATCGATTCTTTCACAATTAAAATTTGCAAATTTCCGAGTGTACTCATTAGGACTTTTAAAAATGCAATAAATAAATTTTCCAACAAAAGGCACCTTGAAGTACTGCACGAAAAACCAAAAATGTTAAAAACTTTCATAACCGATTCTTTCACAATTAAAATTTGCAAATTTCCGATTGTACTCATTAGGACTTTTGAAAATGCAATAAATAAATTTTCCAACAAAAGGCACCTTAAAGTACTGCACGAAAAACAAAAAATGTAAAAAACTTTCATAATCGATTCTTTCACAATTAAAATTTGTAAATTTCCGAGTGTACTCATTAGGACTTTTGAAAATACAATAAATAAATTTTCCAACAAAAGGCATCTTGAAGTACTGCACGAAAAACAAAAAATGTAAAAAACTTTCATAATCGATTCTTTCACAATTAAAATTTGTAAATTTCCGGGTGTACTCATTAGGACTTTTGAAAATGCAATAAATACATTTTCCAACAAAAGGCACCTTGAAGTACTGCACGAAAAACAAAAAATGTAAAAAACTTTCATAATCGATTCTTTCACAATTAAAATTTGTAAATTTCCGAGTGTACTCATTAGGACTTTTGAAAATACAATAAATAAATTTTCTAACAAAAGGCATCTTGAAGTACTGCACGAAAAACAAAAAATGTAAAAAACTTTCATAATCGATTCTTTCACAATTAAAATTTGTAAATTTCCGGGTGTACTCATTAGGACTTTTGAAAATGCAATAAATACATTTTCCAACAAAAGGCACCTTGAAGTACTGCACGAAAAACAAAAAATGTAAAAAACTTTCATAATCGATTCTTTCACAATTAAAATTTGCAAATTTCCGATTGTACTCATTAGGACTTTTGAAAATGCAATAAATAAATTTTCCAACAAAAAGCATCTTGAAGTACTGCACGAGAAACAAAAAATGTAAAAAACTTTCATAATCGATTCTTTCACAATTAAAATTTGTAAATTTCCGAGTGTACTCATTAGGACTTTTGAAAATGCAATAAATAAATTTTCCAACAAAAGGCACCTTGAAGTACTGCACGAAAAACAAAAAATGTTAAAAACTTTCATAATCGATTCTTTCACAATTAAAATTTGTAAATTTCCGATTGTACTCATTAGGACTTTTGAAAATGCAATAAATAAATTTTCCAACAAAAGGCATCTTAAAGTACTGCACGGAAAACAAAAAATGCAAAAAACTTTCATAATCGATTGTTTCACAATTAAAATTTGCAAATTTCCGATTGCACTCATTAGGACTTTTGAAAATGCAATACATAAATTTTCCAAAAAAAGTAATCTTGAAGTACTGCACGAAAAACAAAAAATGTAAAAAACTTTCATAATCGATTCTTTCACAATTAAAATTTGTAAATTTCCGATTGTACTCATTAGGACTTTTGAAAATGCAATAAATAAGTTTTCCAACAAAAGGCACCTTGAAGTACTGCATGAAAAACAAAAAATGTAAAAAACTTTTATAATCGATTCTTTCACAGATAAAATTTGTAAATTTCCGAGTGTACTCATTAGGACTTTTGAAAATACAATAAATAAATTTTCCAACAAAAGGCATCTTGAAGTACTGCATGAAAAACAAAAAATGTAAAAAACTTTCATAATCGTTTCTTTCACAATTAAAACTTGTAAATTTCATCTGAAGAGACTGAAATACGTGACAATAAAGTGGGGAAAAAAAAAACTATCATTCTGATTCCGCTGTCAATCATCGTACATTGTCCACTTTCCCGTTTTCGCTCACGTGCAATTACACGCTACAGTGGCCTCCTCGTCGCGCTCTCGCTATTGCAGCTCGTGGTGCATTCTGCAGTGCTTCCCCACCTTGACGGTCCAATGTGTCTCACGAGCCTCGGGTGACTCGCCACACGCTCCAGACCTCCGGGCACTCGCGTCCCTGCGGTCTCTCGCACACACAATTTCTGCATTTTCCACGATAAATACCAGAGTCAAGGTCGCGCAATTTGTGAAATTTTTGCGGCTAATGACCTCGAACGATAATTTTGTCACCTTGAAACGAAATAATTGCGGCTAAAATTCGAGAAAATCTCGATGATAAAGATTTTCGTCCAGGGATTAAGAGTTACAATGAAATGAGTAAGATGTGTACCCTGAACTTTACCAGAAGTACAAAACGATGCTGGTTAGATGCATCAGAACGAGATTTTTAGCCGGGACCAAGTGATCTCTCCCGTTCGACTATATTTTCATATCCGGTTTGTCGCGTTAATAGTATTAGCACGACGAGTAACGATCGAGAGCGAGAGATGGAGAAATGACAGATGAGGGAAAGACAGTCAAGTATATATGCACCACCGAAGGGATGAAGAGACACGGAGGGATGTAATAGGCGATACTGACCTAGGCAATTCGTTGCTGGTGGTCATTGGGATCGATGCCACGCAACATTTTGCCAATTAAGGTAGTTTACGTGCTACTCAAATTGATCCTACATTTTTTCTACTTGTATAAAACTGATGTTTTAACATGAAACATTTCCAAAATTCATGTAAATCGCAATTTTCATTGATGCTAACATTTCATTGTGAATTTCCACGTTAAGGGTGATTTTTTTCAGATTTTTATTCTTCGTACTTTTAAGAATAAAAAAAAACTTTAAAAAAAATTCCACTCCGTTGCAAAGTTAGAGCGATAAATATGACCGGACATCGGGTTGGGACGACTACTTACCGGAAACTGTAAACGCATTTTTCTCGAAACTATGTCTTTAGACAGTGTCAGCACGATAACTCAGTCAATTTTTAATACTTTTTAACCTTTTTTTTTTACATCTTGATAATTATTTTCTCTATAGTCTGACGAGAGGTTTTTTTTAATTTTTTGGTTGAACAATTTGTTATAAACTACTAAATAGTATTTTTCTTGTAAATTGCATACTAAAGATTGAAATAGTATCATTTCTTTATTTTTGAAGAAAAAAAAAAAAAAAAACAATTCCCTCCGTCAGACTATTACTGCTACTATATTTTACTAGAGTCTTTTTTAATTTTGCAAATTGGATAATTTTTGGCGAAGTCATGATGTCGACAAGGAGACGCCATGTGGTTTTCATCAGTAGTCCATTTATACCCTCAAAAAATAATGTTAAGATTGAAAAAAAAAACTTAAAAATTTTTTTTTCTTATAGTTGAAAGGTTAATAAAAAATATGAAACCATCAATTTAATTTTTATTCACCATACAACCTCTATAATAATTTTTCAAATTTACTCGGATTTGAGCGCGCGCAGCGGTACGTGAGTCCTTAAGCATTCCCACAAATGTACGACAAACAATTTGGCAAGAAAAAAACAAAAAAATTACGCTAAAGAATTGAACGACCATGACAGTAACACTGAAAAAATTATCCATTATTTTGTACGAGATTCACGAATTCCCAAGTGACAATTAATTGTCCGTGAAACAATGATCGCGCTCATACTCCATGTAATGATTGTGCGATAAAAAAAAAAAAAACAATGTTATACAGATGCACGAACAGAAAATTGGACAATTGCAATTTAGTCCCTGTTGCACGCATCCAGTTTCCCATCTGTTTCGCATTCTTGAACACTGCCAAACACACGTCGATGCTCTCGCGTTTGTTTTACATATATATAGACTCGAAGCAACAGGAGCTTTGTGTGTACTAAACTCTCGACTGGTATTACACTACCAGAACACTGCGGTAGTTTGGATTTTCGTTTAAATACATATACATGTGTGTGTGTGTGTGTGTGTGTATGTGTAACGGAGAGCTGAAGGATCTCGTACTTGAGACGTTTATATTGTGAGTCCAGGGGCTCTCGACGGGAGGAACGGAGTAGCAGCCAGGGGGGTAAGTATTAGAGTTCTTGTAATCTATACATTTGCCCTGAGAGAAAGAGAGAGAAACGTTGTCGGACGTGATCCCTCTTCCATGGACCCGCGGAGATTCGGAGACTGATACTTCGGTCGCCAAGTTTGTCCGAGTATGAGGGGAAAAAAAAAAAAAAAAAAAAGAAAAAGAAAAGAAAGCTCGTCGCCTCTGTTACGGGACATCGGAAAAAAAATGACCGGAACGTGTCCAAAGTTAATTAACGAAGAATAAATACTTTGATTATTTTTCGAAGGATGATCCGATCTCACGAAGGTAATAGACAAAATAAATTATTTATATCGACGCTGCTTGTCGATTGAACGAAAATTCATTGGCCAAAAAATATCGTGGGAATCGTCCATCCGTAAATCAACAATTTTTTGGCATTTATTTTTGTATGTCCGTCTGTTAAACGCCATTATGTCCTAATTTTTCGATGAATTTCCATGAAACTGTGCCTGCTCCGAGCTTAAATGTCAATCGGAAAACTCGTACCAAGGAAAATTAAATTCAATGACAATAAAAAATGGCGGACGTTGTAGCTGACTAAAAAAAAACAAACAAAAATCATTCAATCTCGATGGAAATTTGTACTTGGGAAGTTTTTGAACTCGCGGATTTTCGATTTAACACTAAACGTACCGGCGCATAAGGGGTTATTTTACCCCTTATGAAATAAACGGTTGATTTTCAGAAAAAAATTCTTAATTATTAGAGGAAATAATTCGTAACATAACTTCTGATTTCTCATAAAATGATCAAACAAATTTCCAGAAGATTAGATGAACAAAAGAAATAACAATGCATCAACGAATTTAAAGTAAATTTTGAAAGGGATCATTTGACCCGCCGCTTGGTACATTTAGTGTTGAAGATCAACATTTCAAAATTTAAGATGTCGGACTATATGACGTCCACCGAGAGAAAATAAAAAATTATACGATTTCGATGAATAACTGAAAGCTGAAGATTCTTCAAGATCGTAGATTTCAGATCAATGTAAGATGAATGTAAAAAATTTTGAAAAATAAAAATGGTTGCATCAGTAGTCGAGGTTTAAAGTTCCTCGAACTGGTCCACGGTAATTTTAATTAGTAAATAAAAAAAAGCTCAGAATCCTTTCAGTAATAACGCGCTCTATTATCTCGACAGACAAACTCTTAATCCTCCGATTTTTCAATAACTTTTTCTACAAAGAAACAACGTCACCTATCTTTATTGATTTTATTTCATTAAAAATTCTCGCGCAACAAAAGAAGTCAAAATGTTTATAATCACCATTCGAAATCGTCGAAAGAGGGGACTGTTTAAATTATATACGTAAATTGGGGAGGCTATTTAATTGAACCGAAAGCTGTCTCGTAAAAAAATTCCTCGAGAGAAATAATCCGAAGCTGCAGACACGAAACTCCACAAATTATATTGTTATATCTATGTGTATATATGTGGACAAAGAGAATTACGAGTAGGAGAGCGGTCGCGTGCGCGAATTAACTCTAACCAATGCCTCGCTTAACAAGTAACTAACTACTTACTATTAACTGCGATATTACAACTACAAAGTCATACCATCGTATGCACGCACGTGAGTGTACAAAGGCGCAAGAAACTACTATTCCCTACCTCGAGGCTGTACACTACCTCCTTCTAAGCCACCCTCGTCTTTCTCTTTATACATATGCCTATGTACGTGCATATAGACACAATATATGTGAGTAGACAGTACAGTATGTATTCTCTTTCTCTCTCTGTCTGCTGAATGGTTGCTTGCACAACTTTAGGTATTGATCTTAGACGGAACTAGTTTCCCCGTTTCCGCGGGTTTCCGTGGATCCGGAAGGAAACTCCCATCCCCAATGTCTTGTGTTTATACGCGAATCTTAGTGTAGACAGAAAGAGAGAGAGAGAGAAAGAGAGAAAATTGTGAAATAACCGGGGTTATATACTCCATATTCCTTAAGGGGTATGGCCAAGGTAGAATCTTCAAAAATTCCATGTTTTTTTTTGCTCAAATGATGCTTTATCATCATAAAAATAATCTACCTTTTGATTTATTGCGAGAAATTTTTTTTATAGCCTCTGGCACGGCAATAGAGTACCCGAGCGCGTGGCGTGATAAATAACTTCAACAATTTTTACCCGATTGACATCAAATTAAAAAATTATGTTTCTAATTGCATTTGGCAATTAAGTACGTACGAAATTTCTGATTAATCAAAAACTTTCCATTTTATGAGCAGTTTCATACGAAATTTTTTACTAAAAATTCACCTTTTAGGTTCAAATGCCTATTCGAACAAAATAATATTTTTCAAATTCCGGCCATACTTCTCTAGGTACTCTGATGTACATAAACGAGAATTTTTTCGCAAAAACCGATATATCTGGAAATTTCAAGTAACGACAAACCCGCCACCGTTTTTGCATTGAGACTGAACCGCAGAGAATTTTTGTATCTTCAAGAGCATTTCAGAAAGTCGTCGAAAAATTATCGATACGGTCATATACGGAAAAATGTAAAAAAAAATCGATGATCACACTTTGGAAATGTGTAGAAAATTCAAAAAATATCATGGCTCAATTAATCAAGTGGCATTTTAAAGCTCGAACGGTTCACCACTTGTAACGAAAATTAACAAAAATGGCACCGTACATTTTGCTTTCAGGCTGAACTTTTTAAAAATGTTATTTTTTAAATGGCAGCTTGAAAAGCAGACATTTTTCTAAATGAAAAATCGTTCTATTTTTTTGGAGTAGAATTTTGGCTGGGGTTTTGAAAAATTACGACAAAAGGATCGTTACAAATTTTCTTTTTAGAGTGTCCTTTTTGTTTATCGATCACCGTTCGCAAATTAGACGACTCAGGAATATATCTTGGTCTTAATTCATATGGACCCCATTTATGTAATATATATATTAGGGCGATTTTTTTTTTGACCATTTTTTTTTCTCAGTCCCCACCTGAAATTTTGTTGGATATGTCGAAAAACAAATTCCCTGAAAGTTACAGCCCTTAATATTAATTCTAAGTATTTTCCCTTAACGTGAAAAGATTTTCCATCTAAAATACACGTAAATCGAATTTATTTTTTTTCAAAATTCTATAACTCAGCCGTATTTTATGCTATCATATTGTTCTTGGTTTCGATTTACTCAGAATAAAATAATCTAGAAAAATGCCTATTGCGGCGAAAGTGTAAATTGTACTGGTGAGTTGGTACGGGTCACTGAAGTTGATTTTTACCGAAAATTCTCGTTTTTTGCTGTTATCTTCGAAACAATTAACTTTACGAAAAAAATGTAAATGAAAAATTTGTTGGATATTAAATTTCCTACAAAAAAGGTCCTGTCGACCCAATTGCTTAGATTAATATTTCTTGCGATATTGAACTTTATTCAAAAAAATTTTTTTTATCATTTAATATTTCATATTTTATAAATTTTATACTACTCATAAGTTAAATTTCAATATCTCAAGAAATATTAATCTAAGCAATTGGGTCGATGGGACCTTTTTTGTAGGAAATTAAATTTCCAACAAATTTTTCATTTACATTTTTTTCGTAAAGTTAATTGTTTCGGAGATAACAGCAAAAAAACGAGTATTTTAGGTAAAAATCAACTTTAGTGACCCGTACCAACTCACCACTACAATTTACACTTTCGCCGCAAAAGGCACTTTTTTAGATTGTTTTTTTCTGAGTAAATCGAAATCAAGAACAATATGATAGCATAAAACGCGGCTGAGTTATCGAAATTTGAAAAAAAAAAAAAAAATTCGGTCTACGTGTATTTTAGATGGAAAATCTTTTCACGTCAAGGGAAAGTACTTAGAATTAATATTAAGGAATGTAACTTTCAGGGAATTTCTTTTTCGACATATCCAACAAAATTTCGGGTGGGGACATATATCGAGATATATATGTATATATATATATTTCGATTACAGCATATATATATATATAATTTGAACGTGTGGCTGTGCTGACTGCTGTTGCCTGGTTCTACTACTACTACTATATTGCCTCGTTCGCTGACTGGCTGCTGCTGCTGCTGCTGCTGCTGCCGCTGCTGCTCTAAGGTCGAGGACCTCAACTCGGGGTGTTTCACCTCGCTCCCGGCCTCTCGAGATGGACGAGACGCAAGGAACCTCCACTATAATACAAGCTACTGTAATACCGGGCGAATTCCACGAAAGTGTAACACGAAATTTTCCCTCTCGAACAAAAAAAAAACCCAAGAAAACTGTTCGTAATTGCAAAATTGATAACGAAATAACAACAACAACCAAAAAGTGGATGAAAAAGGCTTTAACCGAAGATTTTTGGGATTTCTTATTTTGCATTGCTGAACGGGTAATTAAGCGTTTTTTTTTGTATCATTTCGAAGAACATACCTGGAAGTTGTATTCAAACTTTAAAATATAAAAAAAAAAGCCAAAATTCGCACTTGCTTTTTATTGTTTGTCGAGGGGTTTCCATCGGGTGTGGTTAATTTTTATGACTTTTTTTATTCTTTAATCCCTCGAGCCACTCGAGAACCTCGAGTGGCTCGTTAATTGATTGAACCTCTCTGCTGTTTGTGGCGTTAATAATTTCCGAGATTGCATTTGTATGCATCTCTCGGTGCATCGGACTCTGGTACGCCTGTGCGAACCAGTTGGAGGCATCGAACAAAGGAGCACACAAAGTATCCGAGAACAGAACACACGTTTATGTGTCGTGAACGATTTTTTTCTTTTCTATCAATTAATCTAAGTGGAAATCGTATCGCAGGCTTGAGATATAAGAAAAAGCATTCGAAAGATAAAAGTCAAGGGTTGTGGGCATTTTCATGTCGAACAATTAAAATAAAAAGATTTTAACGCTAGGGTAACATTATACTAGGAAAAATCCAATCAAACGTTTCATCGGTAAAGACCAATTTTGACTCGATGTCGATCCAAAGGTTTCAATATCAACATCATAATGCCATTTCGACGAAAAAGATTATCGTCGGTGTGACGCTGATATCACAGTTAAAAAAAAATCACGGTTACAGGATTAAACATCATTGCGAATATTTAAATTAATTTTTCAACGAAATGGAACGTTTGGAAAATGACTCAAATTGATGTTTCGACAAATGAATAAAATTTAGAACATTCGTGAAACGGATCAATTTAACAATTCGACAAACAAAAATGAGATTCAAACGAATAATACATTTTGTTATTTTAAAAGAAAACGTTCAATTTTGCCAGTTTTTCCGACCGATACGATTTTCCAACCTCGAGTATCAACCTTTGAACGTCCATTTTGTCGTTTTTTTTTAACCATCCACTCAGGTGTGGCACTGTGAGTCCGCCCAAATGGAGTATACAAGAGTTTCGGCGGCGTAACGCGGCACGAATTTTTGTAATTTTTATAATACGTCTCAAGATAAGTTTAACACTTCTAAAGATAAAATAATCGAGAGAGGGCTTGGTTATTCGATGACAATTGAAATAAATTTTTGAATGAAACCGAAATTTAGCATCCAGTAAAAAAAAATCAGCTAAAAGGGGATGTGCGTGCGCTGGTAATGGCCGAGAGACATTGACGCGCATTGCATGTTCATAAAAAATATCACTGTCGGCGCGCTCCGACGCCTCGTGCACGCCGGCAATGTCAATCGTCCATGACGCGAGACGGTCACTATCGACTTCGAGCTATCTCTCTCTAAATGTATATATACACAGATAAATATGTGCTGGAACATTCGGAAGTACTTTGAAACATGTTGGAATTTATTTTAATTATTAATAAATAATTTTTATTTTAATTTAACTTATGGCTTAACCGATGTGTGTATGAAAATATTGAGAAATGAGCAAAAAAATTCTCACCACGTGGATTATAGATGAAGATGACGATCATTTTATAATATCCATTTTGATGCTAAATCGAATTGAATTTTTTCCGTTGTCTTGATGTAAAAAAAAAAAATCACTAGTTCGTTTTTTTGCGAATAAATATGTTGCACTTGCACACTGCATTTCATTCTTGATGCACGCGATATGTTTAAACAAAAAGACTATGTTCGGGAAACTCTTTTGGCTCAGATTTCTCCTTATTTTTTTTTTTATTTTCTCCTTGTTAGCATCGGGCATCGAGGACATTTTTTCGCATCACAGATATCTCTCGTTGATTAAAAATGTTCGTTAATAATTGTCGATTAACCTCGCCACTACTACTTTTCTAATCTACTGCTGTGATATATGGGCCGTGAAATTCGGAAATTTTTTTATTTTCATTCGATTTCAGATTTTCGGAAAAAATAAAAGTGATTTACGAAGAGACAGAGAGAATAACGAACGAAAAAAATTATTTTCCACATTTTTGAAATGCAACAATGGTCACTGATGCTGTATTTCATTTAAAAAACGTATTCTTCAAAACGTTACAAATTAAAAGTGATAGACCCATCGAATTTACTCCGGTTTTAAGCAACTGATCAAAAAACTAATATATCGATAAATTTTTTTCAATTTTTCCGATCGTCCTTTCGTTAATTTTTTAACATTAATTTTTCCCATCTAGGATTACGTTATTTAAACGAATGTAGCATAAATAATTATACGTCGAGCACGAAACTTATGGAAAAATTAATTTCGATACTTTTCTGAGTTGAAATCCGTACTTCTTTAAATTTATGAGCGAAAGGGGGAATAAATATGAAATAATGAAAATTTCAATTTGTTCCGCGTGGAAAATATGACGATTTTATTTTACTAGTCCGAGCGATAAATTTCATATTTTCAATTAATGAGAATCGTGAGAACGTTTAATAAAAAAGTATAACATAAAATGATAACCATTTACGAATTTTTATCTCTTTACGAGTGTCAAACGAATGGTCAAAAAAATTGAGTTGATGACGCAAAAAAGTGAGCAATCAGTCAATTTCAATGTTACTCGAGGACGCCAGGGGTCATGATATTTATCATTTTTCGGTTGACACTTGAATTAATCTTTTTTTTTATCGATTCTTCTCGTCTCTCCCATCTTTCTCCTCTTCTCTCTCTCTGGACTAAAAGATATGAAATTATGACTCGTTACTTCATTTCATCACCTTTCTCTCTCTCTCTCTCTCTTTCTGTCTTTCTGCTCCCACTTTTTTTAATTCCAAGCGGAGTATTCCAAAAATTGCAATTTCTACACTTTAATATATTTCTGTAGAAAATTTACTGATAAAACGAGAACTTTTCGAATAAAAACACAAATAATACACGGGTAAACATTATCGTATGAAATTTTTACTAGAAAACTCGTTCAAATTACATGGAAATTTTTATTTATTAAGAAAAAAAAATGTTCGTCTCGCGAAAAACATTTTGCCGAGAAAACGCGAACAAGCAATTAATACGTCAGTGACTCGACGTTGAACTCCAAGAGAATTAATTTCTCCGCGATTAATTTCGAAAATGTTCTCGAGAGCAATTAAAAAACGAAAAGGGAATATCTAAAGATCCAACTTTTTGCGTCAACGTAAATAATGGCACTCGGATAAACGGCAATTTTAATTTTCAACACTCACTAAAAAACAAAATTAGGAAATTGCGAATCAACGAAAATGTACGTCCGGCAAGACATTTTGTGCGTGTACGACTTTGTACTTGTACGTGATCGTGGAAACGATAAAAGAGAGCAGTATAACACGAGATTCAAACAAAAAAAAAGGAAAAAAAAGCAGTCGAAAAAATCGTAAAATCGTGAAAACTGATGTCCCACCTTCGGCGGCGAGTACCGAGAGACTGGCGTTGCGTCGCGAATAGAGAGAACGAGAGAAAGCGAGATAGAGGGAGAGGAGAGAATGCAGCGTGTGTGTGCGGCGGCGTCGCGGCGGTGGCGGCGGCGATGGTTCAGTGCAGTGCGTCGCCCGGGCGAACGAACAAACTGGCGAACGGTTAGAGAACGGGGGAACCGAAAGAACGAACACGGGGTTCGTGAACGTCGTCGAGAAGGGGAAAATTGGCAAGAGGGAAGAACGAACGAGCGAGGATATCTTTCGGTAGTGGAGGGAAAAGGAGTTAAAGGTTGAAAACTGTCGAACCGACCGAGTGTTCACACTCGGGGAATGCAATTTCTCGATGCGGTGTTAGTGGTCAGGTCAAGTGATACGGAAGACGCGAAAAATGTTCCTCTCGATCGTACGTGGTCGTCTTATTTTTATTCAAAAAATAATAATAAGAAGATCGAAATTTTGAGTGCCAAAATAAGGAATAATGTCAAAGCTGAACATTTTTGGAGCGAAAATAAGGAAGAATCTCAAAGCTGAACATTTTCGGAGCCAAAATAAAGAACAATCTCAAAGCTAAACATTTTTGGAGCCAAAATAAGGAACAATCTCAAAGCTAATAATTTTCGGAGCCAAATGAGGAACAATCTCAAAGCTAAACATTTTCGGAGCAAAAATAAGGAAGAATCTCAAAGCTAAAAATTTTCGGATCGAAAATAAGAAAGAATCTCAGAGCTAAAAATTTTCGGAGCAAAAATAAGGCAGAATCTCAAAGCTAAAAATTTTCGGAGCGAAAATAAGGAAGAATCTCAAAGCTGAACATTTTCGGAGCCAGAATGACGAAGAATCTCAAAGCTGAAAATTTTCGGAGCCAAAATAAGGTACAGTTCTCAAAGGTAAACATTTTCAGAGCCAAAATAAGGAACAATCTCAAAGCTAAACATTTTCGGAGCCAAAATAAGGAACAATCTCGAAGCTAAAAATTTTCGGAGCCAAAATAAGGAACAATCTCAAAGCTAAACATTTTTGGAGCGAAAATAAGGAACAATCTCGGCTAAAAATTTTCGGAGCGAAAATAAGAGATAATCTGCAAGCTGAACATTTTTGGAGCCAAAATAAGGAACAATCTCAAAGCTAAAAATTTTCGGAGCCAAAATAAGGAAGAATGTCAAAGCTGAACATTTTCGGAGCCAAAATGAGGAACAATCTCAAAGCTGAACATTTTCGGAGCTCTAATAAGAACTAATCTCGAAGCTAAACATTTTTGTAGCAAAACGTCGCAAAATGTGACGGATCATTATTTTTAAGGTCAATTGTCGCTATATTTTTATTATTCTTCTCACAGATCGTAAAAATGATATATTTTTTCGCTTTCATATTTCATACCGTTTGCATTCAAAAATAGGCACCATTTTTTCGAAATTTTTTGACTCACAAATCGCGAGAATTATTTTCGATTTTATGCAAAAGTGTTACGCGGAAATATCATCGATTTTTATCATTTAGGAGCCGAGATATAGGTAATTCGAAATTAACGTTTGTACTGAGTAATAAAAATCGATCGTATCAATGACCATATCTCAGTTTGGTCATTGACAGTTACAATTGGTCAATTCAATTTTTCGTACTAGTCATTCAAATATTTGTCGCAAATCAATATTTTATTTAAATTTTACTTTCATCGTGTCTCTCATAAACAATAATATCTCGAAGTGCAACTACGAATTGTAAACGAAATGAAATATTTCATTCCAAACAAATTCAAACAACGTCGTGAAACGACACTAATGATGAATAATTCCTCGAACTAAAAATGAAGCTTTCTTTCATCGAGAAACTTACACGAAAATTCCACGCCAATGAAAGCCTCAACCGAAAATTCAAAGTTGCCGAAACAACGATTAAAAATTTCATCGCCATTTTGAACCAAGACACAAAACGTTCGTACAGAAAATTTCGAGGTATATCTAGCCATTCCGGACGAGAAAGATCGAATAAGCGTGAAAAATCAATCGCTCAAAACGGTCCGGTGAAGCAAAAATAAAAAAAACGTGAACTAACGTAAAGTGCAGTCTGAGCACGTCGTATGTATGCACCGGTTACTACTTCACTGTATGTTTAAAATCGGAGACGGCATATATACCTATAGACGAGCGTCTGGTTATATAGGCGAGCAGCGATGAGAAAAGATTTGAAAAGAATTCGACAAAGGATATTTCTGGTGGTACGGAAGTCGTTGCGAGGACGAAGATAAAAAACAGAAGAAGTGAAAAAAAGAAGAAAAAAAATGGAAAAAAAATGGTAGAGAGGCTGGGAGAAGGGGGGGTGGGGGAAGAGAGGCTTGAGAGGCTGCACTACAGAAAAATGGTGGAAAAGTGAAGGCGAGGAGGGGAAAGTCGGGCGGCGGGGGCGGCGTCGGCGCGATTTGGAGAGGGGAAAAAACAAGACGAAAAGGATGGAGGAGGGGGATACGTTCGGGAACCATTACCATCACTATATATAATACATTTTTCCCCTTCCACACGATCTCCGCTATTAAACACACAAAGACGCGCAAACGCACGCAGGACGCACATTTGTTCATTTATACAAAAAGTCATATATACATGTATCTCATTGGACATCCGGACGAGGTCGCGCGATGCTTCTCTCGGGAAGCGCGGAAAAATGAAAACGACGAGGGGTCAAACGGCCGTCGGGTTATACGGGGCGTTATTGGAGAATGACGAAGGTTCAGTGACACAAGGAGAATTTACTTTTCGACAAACCTCCGAACCGACGCAGTGGACGCGAAGGTTTTGGGGTCGACGGTGCGTGTTCTACGGTTAACGCGTGATTCTTCGCTCGCGTGTATATGTATAAAAGCGGTTTGATGCGTCGCGGTCACGAGAGAAATATGGGGGGGTAAACCGCGAGAAGGGAACAGAGAGGGCCACGAAGAGCAACGAGTAGAAATCGAAAGGAGGGAACCATAAACGCGCCAACCTGCCGCGATGGGCGTGTGGTAATTTATATATAGCCCATCGTATAAATCTGGATAGTTTTTGTCTTTTTTTTTTGTTCTTCTACGAGTAACAAAAAATATCTCGATTCTGGCAATGTGTCAGTGGGCGCCTAATTCCGATAGGCTGCAAACTCGACTTTGGAAATTGCTGTTAATAGTTCGTCCTAATAGAGACTTTTGAAGAGACTTTTGATTGAGACTTTTGACTAGTTTACTTTTAAAATGGAAAAGGACAATTGAAATAAAATATTGGAACCACGATTTTGTTTAACCTTTCTTGGACCATGTGATTCGGTACGAAATGTCGATTGGAAATAGACCATCGTGGCTATAATGAAACATTTATATATGGCCCATCGAATAAATCTGAATACTTTTTTCTTTTTTTTTTCTACGAGCAACACAAAATCTCGACTTTGGCAATATGTCAGTGAGCGCCTCATTCTGATAGGCTGTGGAAACTCGATTTTGGAAATTGAGTTAATAGTTCGTCCTAATAGAGACTTTTGATAGAGACTTTTGACTAGTTTACTTTTAAAATTGAAAAGGAAAATTGAAATAAAATATTGGAACCACGATTTTGTTTAATCTTTCTTGGACCATTTGATTCGGTACGAAATGTCGATTGGAAATAGACGATCGTGGCTATAAAGGAAAATTTCTATATAGCCCATCGTATAAATCTAGATACTTTTTGTCTTTTTTTTTTCTTCTACGAGTAACAAAAAAAATCTCGATGCTGGCAATATGTCAGTGAGCGCCTAATTCTGATAGGCTGGAAACTCGATTTTGGAAATTGAGTTTTGGAAATTAATATTTCTTGAGATATTGAACTTTTTTTATTTTTTATTTTTTTTATTATTTAATATTTCATATTTTATAAATTTTATACTACTCATAAGTTAAAGTTCAATATCTCAAGAAATATTAATCTAAGCAATTGGGTCGATAGAACCTTTTTTGTAGGAAACTAAATTTCCAACAAATTTTTCGTTTACATTTTTTTCGTAAAGCTAATTGTTTCGGAGATAACAGCAAAAAAACGAGAATTTTGGGTACAAATCAACTTCAGTGACCCGTACCAACTCACCAGTACAATTTACACTTTCACCGCAAAAGGCACTTTTTTAGATTGTTTTATTCTGAGTAAATCGAAACCAAGAACAATATGATAGCATAAAATGCGGCTGAGTTATAGAAATTTGGAAGAAAAAAAAATTCGATTTACGTGTATTTTATGGTAGATGGAAAATCTTTTCACGCTTTGGGAAAGTACTTAGAATTAATATAAAGGGCTGTAACTTTTAAGGAACTTCTTTTTCGATATATCCAACAAAATTTCGGGTGGGGACTGAAAAAAAAAATAGTCGAAAAAAAAAATCGCCCTAATATACATAGATATATAATATTTATTATCTGCCGCGATGAACGTGCGATAATTAATATACAGCTGATAATTTATATAATTTATATATGGCCCATCGAATAAATCTGGATAATTTTTTCTGTTCTTTTTTTCTACGAGTAACAAAAAAAATCTCGATTCTGGCAATATGTCAGTGAGCGCCTAATACCGATAGGCTGGGAACTCAATTTTGGAAATGGGTTAATAGTTCGTTCTAATAGAGAGACGACTTTTGAAATTGAAAAGAAAAATTTTAATAAAACACCGGAACGACGATTTTGTTTAACTTTTCTTGAACGATCGGATACGGTATGACATATCGATTGGAAATAGATATCGTGACTGTAAGGGAACATTTATCGTGTTAATGAGCAAAAATCTAAAATAATAATAATCGTATGAAATGTTATGTGGGAATTCGAAAGGAGGTATATCTAAAGCATATAATGCATAAAAGCAATATACAAAGATATATATTATATATGTTGAACGTTTCGAAAAACGTGTTCTCGCGAATGAGAGTATGTTGCACGCATGCAACCGAACGAGGAGAGTCTGAGATATCCGTCCTCTTTCGTGTGGTATGGGAGAGAGTCTGGGAACTTGCGCGCGAGTCTGTTGGGATGCACGGATGCATGGGATGCATTCTTTCTCTCTTTCTTTCTCTAGATATACATATATATACATATATATACATATATACTATAGTCTCTCAGAACGCCCGGGCTACAGCAGGTTCTCTTGTCCCGGGGTTCTCTCGCGTCCACACACATATGGCACCCGGTAGAACTACTTGCTCTCCGTGTTCCAACTCTCTCTCTCTCTCTCTATATATCTTCTCTGTTTCTGAATCCTGGTGCAAATTCAGGAACAGGGACGAATACGAGCATTTCGAGAACCCCGGGGATACTTAACAATCGTTCTCTTCACTAGCTATTTTAATGTATTTAAAAAAGAAAAACACATTGTACGTTAATTGTGCGTTAAAGGGATATAAGAGAATTTAATAAAACAGATTTTACTCAATTTTCTTATCTCTTTAACATTTTATTATCAACTTTTGTTCGTTAAAAATTTCCAGTGAACGTTATTTCATACTTTTTCATCATCATTCATTTATAATGCATCTATGCATCGATAACTATTATTTTTATGATTAATAAAAATGCTGCAATTTGTACTAATGAATAAATAATTTTTTTAATTCACGATTCTCGTATCGTCACACATTTTCAAACGACAATCATCATTCCACATGTTATTTAATCTTGAAAATTTCATTTAAAAGACATATACATATCCGTCATCGTTAGCGTCTCGCTAATACCCTAAATGCACCGGATGTTTCTCGAACCGCGCGCAGTTTTCGTCGATTCAGAGCGGCTGCATATATAACGTCGGAGAGGAAGAAGAGAAAGAAAAAAAAATCGCGAGGGGAGGAGGCAGACAGCAGGGAAGGTTCGATGGTCGAATTATTCTCTCCGCTGTTCTCTTTTCATCCCGTCCCTAAAGCTCCATCGTAGAACGATGTAGCAACAGAGATGAGAGAGAGAACAACAGCGAAATTGGAAGAGATATGCATTTGTGCATCGATGCAAAAACGTATAAATTCGGGCGATTAAAAAAGAAACCCTCTTTTTCTACGAAATTTCATTTCTCGTTAAAATCTCCGACAAATGTACATCGAAAAAAAAATAAATAAATAAAAATAACTCACGCACAGGCGGTTAGTGCAAAAATGTTGGGATTTTTTTTTTTTAATTAAAAAAATCATGCCTATCCAACTTTTGAACAATTTAAACAGGACGAGAGAAAAATATTTCAACAAGCAGATAAAAGGATTCTATGAATTTTTTTTTTTTGCACATTCTTTACGGAGAAGCAAGGGGATAAAACGTTTTTTTTTTTTAATCATCCGTACATCTGGTCGTGTATATGGTTTTATGGGTAATTTGTAGTTAATGGAGGGAGACATAGAGAGTATGAGAAAGGGTGAAAGATTTAGTACAAGTACGATGAGCCTTCTCTTCATCTCTCGCGTGTTTTACGAATAAAGTGAGAGAGAGAGAGAGAATGAGAGTGCAACGGACGATATCGTGCAGCGCGGTTTGGCCCAGCCGGTCAAATATATACAAGTATATATATATATACATACATTATGAGAATCAGGCGAATAATGTGGCGTCCACCTATCCGGTGTACGAAAATACGAGTCAGTTATACTTGCCGGTAAAGTTTTATAAATATATATAAGAGGTATTCCAGACGAAACAGGACTGACCGGAAATTCTTAAAATTTTTCAATGGTTTCAACTAAACTTACAAATAAAACGAAAGATTTTACGAAAAAGTGTTAACAACGTTTTAACATATCGTTAAAACTCTTATTTTCTTTTGTCATATTCTTGGCTTTTAAAAATAATTCGTCAGTAAATTCTGAGCTAAAGTGCAAGGCTTCAAATCGCACGAAATAATAAACGTGATCTCAGTTTAGGACTAAACGTACCGGCACTTAACATACATCTATTCTTACCACGAGGGATGATTTGACCCCTCACGAAATAAACGTTGATTTTTAGAAAGAAATTCTTAATTTATCAAATGAAATAATTCGCAAACGTAACTTCGGATTTTCAATAAAATAATCAAACAAATTTACAGAAAGTCAGATGAACAAAAGAAATATCAACGAATGTACAATTTTAATAAGTAAATTTTGAAAGGCGTCATTTGCACCCCCCTTTGTACGTTTAGTGTTAGATGCCGCGAAAAAAAAACAGCTGTTTCCTACATTTTTTGTTGTTGTTGCAAATTTTCATTACGTAATAACAAAAAGTAATATCGCGGCGGAAGAGAAATTGAGAAACCGTGTAAAATCCATTAACACGGACATACGCGAGGGAGGGATTGATTATAAAGAGACTGATAAAAAAAAGAGAGAATATTAACAAGAAAAAAAAGTACTTGAATTATTTTATTACGGAATTATTACGAAATTGTTGCGAACGCTTTTCTAATCCGCCAAGACCCTCAAAATTACAGCAAAAAAATTATCTCACTTGGAATGAAATATCCCATATATGTATATATATATATATATATTTTTTTTTTACTCTTATTCGTTCAACGATACGTTCGCGTCGCGTGCTTTCCTCGACCGCATAAAATCCTTCCGCTTTGTTTCCACCTTGACGAGAGCTCGCCGAGTCTCTGCGGAAAAATAAAATTCGCCAACTTACTGTATGGGGGAAGAATATTATCATACTGCGGCGAGGAACAAAAGGAGAACGAAGAGGAAACGGATTTTGCAATACCACACGAATTCCCAAATCAGAATTATTCGGTCGTTTTTTTTTGTATTTTTCTTTCTTCTTTTTTAAGAACAAAAGTAAGTTGTGTGGGAAAAATATTATTCGGCAAATTTTTCGCCGATTGGTGGAAGACTCGTTTTATATAATAAGGCTTGATGAAGGAGAACACCACGTGTGTGTGTGTGTTGTGTGTACATCCCTGAAGATTAGATCGCGGATCGATGCGGTTTATGAAACGGAGTCACGCACAGACGTGCATTTACGCGTGTGATTGCGACATACTGGTTTTTTTATTACATACTTTTAGTCTATTAGCATAGTTTTGAGGCGATATGACAATTTTTTTTATAGCTTTGCGTTAAAAGGGACGAGGATTTCACGATTAAATATCGGAGATAAGGTTTCATTTTTTTCTTGTGCGAGCGCAAGAAAAATTGTATTGAAAATCCTAAGCGAGAGATATTTTTCGAAATACTTTTCTGATCGTGTGAAAAAATTTATCGTATAAAAAATTGTAAGGGACGATTAAAAATCGGAGATGAGGTTTTATTTTTTCTTCTGCGAGGATAAGAAAAATTGTATTGAAAATCCCAAACGAGAGATACTTTTCGAAATATTTTTCCGATCGCGTGAAAAAATTTATCATATAAAAAAATGTAAGGGACGATTAAGGTAGTAGTCTGGTAACTTGGATTAAAAAAATCGAAAAATTTTTTTGTGCTTAAGTTGATAGTACAATGTCTTGAGAATATACTGTGAAAATTTCAGACCGAAATTCGAAATACTTCCGGAGTCATAATGAGTATTCGAGAGCGCCTCGAAGTTTTTCTCAAAACAGTGTTTTTCTGGTCAGCCCGGGTTCTAACCGAACCGATTGCTTTCAAATTTTAACAGGCTACTCTACACACTTATAGTTCTCGTCGGAACTACCGAGACATTTTTTCACCCCTAACTTTTTATTTTACAACCCCTTCTTTGCTAAATCAAAAGGACTTTTTTTCCAAAGTCCGCCATTTTGTTATTTATCCATGAAATTTAACTTCAGTAGTTCCGACCAGAATGACATGTCTATAGATTAAGAATTATCAAGAATTTTTTATTTCAGATAACATCAAGAGCCAAAATCACCGGGGCCACCCACGGGCTTTTTTTTCGAGGTGCCAACTTCGATCAATAATAATAATAATAAACTATTAAATATAAAAAAATTTTTTTTTTTGTATCTTTAATATGTAAGTAAAAACATCCTAAATATCCAAAACGATTCATTTTTATTTTCCTACAAAAAAACGCCCTCCAAAAAAGACATGAAAATCGGCTTAAGTTACCAGACTACTATCTTAAAAGTCGGAGATGAGGTTTTATTTTTTCTTCTGCGAGGACAAAAAAAATCGGATTGAAAATTCCAAACGAGAGAGATTTTTCGAAATACTTATCCGATCGTGTGAAAAAATTAATCATATAAAAAATTGTAAGGGACGATTAAAAGTCGGAGATGAGGTTTTATTTTTTTTTCTGCGAGGGCAAAAAAAATCGGATTGAAAATCCCAAACGAGAGATATTTTTCAAAATACTTTTCCGCGATCATGCGAAAAAATTAATCATGAAGAAAAATTTGAAGGGACTATTGTATAAATTGTTGTAGCTGTAGTTTTAGAGAACGCGAAATAGGGAAAGAACGAGAGGCGAAGAGAGAGTAGCGAGAGAAGGAATCGATAGGGTTAGAGTAAAAGCGTAAGAGTTGAGGGTCGCTGCCAGCTCGACCGAGCGTTAAATTGGCCAGGGTCGTAAATCGAAAACTCATGTTCACAAATTTTCGAGCGAATTTATATAATGTAGCGTGCGTATACGATATACACGATACATATAGTATGCATAAACGTGTAAGTGCGATGAAGTTGACCGGTCAATTTCAAAATCCGATTGTTCTTTTACGTTTTGATGATAAAAATCATCGAACAACCATTCGTCACGTCATTAAAATTTTATGAAATAAATCGACAATGTTTTTTAATTATTATTCTATTAGTGCTTTCATCGTATAGTCTTTTCCAGGTTTTTACGTCCCTTCCCCTTTCCATTCAATTCATTCATAACCTACCATGTTTTTTATCAATTTGAAAAAATTGTTTTTTGTCCAATGCTCAAAGAAATTATTTAAAAAAAACATAAATCGACAATGTATTTTTTTGATTATTCCATTAGTGTTTTCATCGTATTCCGTTTTTCAGGTTTTCACGTCCCTTCCCCTTTTCATTCAACTCATTCATAGCCAACCCCGTTCTTTATCAATTTGAAAGAATTGATTTTTTGTTCAATGCTCAAAGAAATTATTTAAAAAAAAACATAAATCGACCATGTATTTTTTGATTATTCCATTAGTACTTTCATACCTTTTTTCACGGTTTTTACGTCCATTCCCCTTTCCATTTGTTCCATTCATACCCTACCCCGTTTTTTTTAATTTGAAAAAATTGATTTTTGTTCAATGCTCAAAGAAATTATAAAAAAAACATAAATCGACAATGTATTTTTTTAATTTTTCCATTAGTGTTTTCATCGTATTCCGTTTTTCAGGTTTTCACGTCCCTTCCCCTTTTCATTCAACTCATTCATAGCCAACCCCGTTCTTTATCAATTTGAAAGAATTGATTTTTTGTTCAATGCTCAAAGAAATTATTTAAAAAAAAACATAAATCGACCATGTATTTTTTGATTATTCCATTAGTACTTTCATACCTTTTTTCACGGTTTTTACGTCCATTCCCTTTTCCATTCGTTCCATTCATACCCTACCCCGTTTTTTTTTAATTTGAAAAAATTGATTTTTGTTCAATGCTCAACGAAATTATTTAAAAAAAAACATAAATCGACAATGTATTTTTTGTATTATTCCATTAGTGTTTTCATCGTATTCCGTTTTTCAGGTTTTCACGTCCCTTCCCCCTTCCATTCATTTCATTCATACCCTACTCCGTTTTTTTTTCAATTTGAAAAAAATTGATTTTTGTTCAATGCTAAAAGAAATTATAAAAAAAAAAAACATAAATCGACAATGTATTTTTTATATCATTCCATTAGTGTTTTCATCGCATATCTTTTTTCAGGTTTTCACGTCCCTTCCCCTTTCCATTCAATTCATTCATACCCCACCCCATTTTCTATCAATTTGAAAAAATTGATTTTTGTTCTTTGCTAAGAGAAATTATTTTTAAAAAACATTTTTTAATTAAAAAAAACTGATATAAAAACGGAAGTGTCCTGCATCTCGCTGATTATCTATGTGTGCCCTATCTGCCCAGACAGAGGGAGACAGAGAGAATGAGAGAGTGCGAGAGAGAGAGAGAGAGAGAGAGAGATTCAGAATTCATCGGAACTACCAAAACGTGTCGGGTGTCTCCGGCAAAATTCGGATCGGCGGCTCAATTCGGCTCGACGGTGGTGTCGGCGGGTGGCTGCCTCTCTCATATTGATCACGTGGCCGCGGCGTTGCAGCGACGAGAGAAACGCACCGCGGAGCTTCGCGATATTCTCCAGGATATTATATACATATACATACATATATATAAAATGTAATACAGAGTCGAGACTCTCATTGCAAGCAGGCCTATATATGTAACAATCTATACAGTAAATTCTCTGTAAAATTTCATCATCCTTCTTAACGAACAAATCAATATTAACATGATTAGGAACTGATATTGATTTTTTTTTTCAAATTTACTAACTTCAAATTCAATTCCACAATCTCTCGTATTGCTCCTATCGCTTTATTAGTTTGATGATATAAAAAAAAATTATCAAATTGCCAAGCAGTTAAGAACATTTGTACTGTAGGAAGAACGGCAGTGTGTAGTACGCACGCGGCGAAAGTAAAGAGAATAAAACGACGAAAGAACGCGCTGGTTGAGCGGAGTTCGGTGCTCGCGGGTTGGCACAGCAATCGCGTCCAAAGCTCCGCGAGAACGCGCTCGGCTTCCTGCGTGATGCTGCGCCGAGAGATGAGGAGAAAAAGAAAGGGTAGACAAACACAAAAAAAAAGAAGGAAGGTAAGCCCTCGGGAGAGAGAGAGAGAGAGAGAGAGAGAGAGAGAGAGAGAGAGTGAATTTATATCGGCGAGCACACTTTTGCTCGGCGCGGGACGAACGAACAGAAAAAATAAACTTTGCATTACCGAGTGAGCGCAGTATTATGTGTGTGTGTACACGAGGAATTTTCTGCTCCGGGGTAAAAGTTGTTATTATGGATGAATTATAAATTGATGGAGGGATGATTTTTTGTAAATATCTGTCAACCGGGAATATAAAAGTGTTTAGAATGTGGAATGCTTTTAAAGGGAGAAAGAAAGAGTTTGCTTGATAGTTGCAGCGGTCGAACTGACCATTGGATTTTCAGGCATTTGGCGCTGAATCCTCTCTGGCGCTATATATATATGCCCACCCGTTGACTCCTCTTTCTCTCGGTTGCATCCATCGACCTCCAGTTCTCTCGAAAGGGGAGGTCGATAAACCTCCACAGCGAGGAATTTCTTTGTCCCCCTCGGGGAGAAATTTTCGAAAGTTTTTCGTCATTCTCGCTTTATATAAATATTTATTATCGCTGCCCATTTATGACGAAGATTTAATTTCATCGGGATTCCATTCCATCGAAATGTCCTTCGTTCAAAGACAAGAGAAATAAACTTTCGCCATGCTTTTTATTTTCATCATACGAATATCTCGGCCACCATTTTCGTCTTTTTTTTTTAGCGACAGTTATTTTAGTAATGTAATGTTTTTTCAACAGAAAACTTACCTAGATTCTTGCGATTCTCGTTTCATTAAGATGTCATTCTGCGAGGCGGATCGTCTTGCTTTCATATTCGCAGGATTCTGCGTGACAGAGAAGAAAAAAATTCGAAATAAACGGATTATAGATTGAATGAAATTAATTTGATGGAAATAAATTTTATTTAAATCCACTATAGATAGTCGTTTGAATAATATTTCAATTAATAGTTCAATATTTCAATATTTATTTTACAACCCTTTCTTTGCTAGAATAAAAAGACGCAAAGAAGGGGTTGTAAAATAAAAAGTTAGGGGTGAACAAATTTCTCGGTCGTTCCGACGAGAACTATAAGTATGTAGAGTAGCCTGTTAAAATTTGAAAGCAATCGGTTCGGTAGAAAAAAAGTTAGGACCCGGGCTGCCAACTTCGAGGTGCCAACTTCAATCAATAATAATAATAATAATAAACTATTACATTTTTTCAAAAAATTTTTTTTTTGTATCTTTAATATGTAAATAAAAACGTCCTAAATATCCAAAACGATTCATTTTTATTTTCCTACAAAAAAACGCCCTCCACAAAAGACATGAAAATCGGCTTAAGTTACCAGACTACTACCTTAAATCGAATTCAATTGAATCTTATTATTTATTGGTCAACACATTTCAATTGATTTTACAAACACAATATTAGGGGTGTTGCTACACTGTCAAAAGTCGGAAACAAACATGTTTCATTTCTTTGTCGTGCGAAAAAACGATCTTATCGCAAAATCCCAAACGAGAGATTCGTTCGTAATGCTTTTCTGATCGCGTGAAAAAATATTCGGATCGATGCGTAGAACATTTAAAGAAAAGTTTTATTTTTAAAACTTTTTTTTTCTTATTTTCAAAGATCCTACTACAAATTTTTTTTCACATTTTAATGGAACATCCGAATATTTGTTTACGATGAACGTAGAAGAATTTTTAACAGTCGATCCTTTGGGATTAACGATAGGATTTTTCTTTTCCAACGAGTTGAAAAAAATGAACTCAACAATTTTTTTTAACTCGTTGGAAAAAAAAAAATCGTATCGGTAATCCCAAAGGATCGACTGTTAAAAATTCTTCGACGTTCATTGTAAACAAATATTCGGATGTAATATTGAAATCTGCAAAAAAATTGTAGTAGGATCTTTCAAAATGAGAGAGAAAGAAAAATAAAACTTTTCTTAAAATGTTCGATGCGTCGATCTGAATATTTTTTCCCTTAAGATGCCAAAAGTACCTGATCAATTATCATTGAGTGCAGATAATTGATAATTAATGACCCACCAATAAATACGATACCGTTTAATACGTTATAATAAATGTGATATAACAATCGTCGATAAAATGACAAATTATTATTAACCGATAATTCCTTTGTCGCGATAAATATAATCGGCAACGCGAATAAACTGCTATAACCAACAAAACGAACGAACGGAACGATACTAATTAAACCGTTAATTCGACAAAAGTATCGATATGCATCACCAATCAAATAAACACAGAACGAACAGGGGATGAAACAAGCTCGTTCGTAAATACACACACACACTTACACACGGACACACAAACACACACATTTATTCATAGGGGATATACATTGTAAATTTGTCCCAGCTCCACACACAATAAAAAATTTAACGTTGGATGGAGTAGCCTCGAGAACTGAGGAAAAGAGAGAGGATTTTCCATCGCAGAGATTACGCCCGAGAAGATTATACGATACAATTATTTAATGACTAAAATCGTATGATGTTGAAGCTTGCATCGTTGGAATGCAACAAAAATAGATTTTTTTCTACCCATCATCCACCTCAAGGTTGAACTTTCGAAGACAAAAACGTTAAAACGTTTTTTTTTTGTGGTCTTCTTTGAGTTGCTGAACTTAAATGGGCAAGAGAAGCGAGAACTGAAAATTTTTATTAAAAAAATCTATTTTCGTTGCGTTTCAACGATGCAAACATCAACATGATCAAATCCTTTTGCATTCCTATCTGAACGATTGTTCACGTAGAAACAATTCGAATAAACATTCGTTTGGTTATTTTCGGATAATATTTTCTTTCCATTTATTCGGGAAAATAAAAAAGCATCCGCCTTATAATAAATGAATTATTTTTTTTTTCCTTCGCCAATGTGGATGGACGATTTGTGAGACCTAGTTCAGTCATTAATACCTTAAAACACATACCTTCGCGTGTATTATGAACGAGAGAAAGGGAGCGAGAGAGAGGGCAAGGTAGAGAGGGAGAGAGGACGACGTCCGGGGGGGGGGGGAATAAGAGGTGGAGAATTGGATAGGTCTCTCTCATGTCGGCTAGACAGACGAGAGACGGAAAACGGCCTTCGCTTCTCCCCCCGGACGCCGGCGGCTTCAGCGGCTGCAAAGAGTAACGAGAGCGAGAGAGAGAGAAAATACATCGGTTGTCCGCTGGATAGAGATGGGGTAGGGGTTTTCAGACGCATGTTCTCTCGGGGAGAGAGAGAAAGAGCGTGTGCGCGGGCGCGACGGCCATGCGCCCTGAGAACTCGACAGGTTATACAGACAGAGACAGAGAAAGAGAGAGAGAGAGTAAACCTGAAAAAAGGGATATACATGGGAAATTCCAGTCGTAGTCGACAGATCTGTGAATCTCAAAGATTTTCAATTTTTTTTGTCCCTTTATATAGTAAAAATAATGGAAGATGCGAGTGATGGGAATTGTTTAATATAAAAAAAATTATTGAAAATTATTTAGCATTTAATTGTTTATCTGACATTATTGTAAAATGATTATTGCGTTAGATTTTCGTTTATTTATTTTTCACTCGAATAATTGTCCCAGTTATATTCTCAATTCTTTGCCTCGATCATGATACAATTTTATTTACCTGCGTGACGAATGTATCGCGAAAATAAGAGCAAAGAATGATGTTAAATTTTGGATCGTTGGAACGCAACGAAATTAGATTTTGTACATCATTAAATCCCCTTAAGATTGGATTAAAGGGGGAAATAGGGTTAGACGGTTCAAAAAATCGATTTTTTTTTAATTTCATAAATTATTAGTAAAACTATTGAACAATATGTTGCCAAAATTTTAAATGAAAATTCCGACTCGTTCTATTGTTATAAGTCATTAAAGTGAGTAGCTCTCCTTCAGGCCTCGAGCGGTCACTATTTTTTCAAACGCGTTTTCCTGAAAACCACTTTTTTTGAACTTGCGTACACGCTAGTTCGAAAAGTTTTCAACCAATCGTTATGAAAATTGGCAGTTACTTTCTTCATGGTATTGCGCTCTATATGAACCTAAAATCGGAATATTATCATTATTTAAAATAATTTTTTTTTTGCAAATAAAGTTGTAAAAAATGGAAAAAAATCATGTTTTTTTGTTTTGACCCCTGTAAAAAATTCAATTTTTTATTTTTTTGATAGCATTTTGGTTCATATAGAAGAGAGACATATAATAGAAGTAAATTCCAACCTCGTTTGATTTCAGATGAAAATTGCGGCTTCCAGAATGTACGCAAAATGCTGAGTCTGATTGTGACCTGCAATATGGGGTCGCTAATATCTTCGGTGTTTTTTTAAGGAAATTCTTCAAAAAATTTATAGTATATACTTAAATATATGTATAAAATATTCTCAAAGTTTCAATAAATTATATTGATTTTCTTATACTATAAAAAAATTCATGAAAATCAATGAGAAAATGCTGTCCTAACCCTATTTCCCCCCTTAACGATGACAAAAAATCGTTAAAACGTTTTATCGGGGTCTCCTTCGTGAACCTGGGCCTAAATGGGCACGAGAAGCAGGAGCAATACTGAAAATGAAAATTTAAAAGTCTTTTTGCGTTGCGTTCCAACGATGCAAACTTCAACATCATAGAAAAAAAAAATAACACCTATATACGAGATTTAAGCGCATTTAAAAAAGTTCTCAGATTTTATTTTTTTTCTTGGACAAAGATGTACTGTAAAAAATTATCGAAAAAAAAATTCGACAACTCCTGACAGGGTTAGTTCAACCACTTTCGTTGATAAAAAAAACATATGAAATTTTCAAACATCTCAAAATTCCTGTAGAGTAATTTTTTCTGTCGCGTTGCAACGTGCTAAAGGGGAAGCAAAAATTGAAAACAAAAGATTTGAAGGTCACAGCCTTGCTGATTTTGTCCTCGAATAGCCCATATATTTGTACATCTTTCCTCCCGTGTGTATCCTATCTATTATATCTATGTGTATCCTCGTAACGAAACGATGAGTATTATACTGACGAGAGTGGGCAAGATATGATGCATAGAAAAAAGCTCGGTGAACAGAGAAGGAAAAGAGAAAAAAAGGAAGAGTTAGAGAGAGAGGGAGAGAAGAATATATATGTGCAAAATGAGAATTCTTTGCCCGAGAGGCCTACCGCAACATCGTAAAGTGTTTTATATATTCCTCTGTGTCTCTCTTTCTTCTATATTCTATCCTTATATATAGGTATCCATATACACACACACACACACACACGCCTATATATATATATATATATATATATATATATATATATATATATATATAGAATATCGATATCAACTCGTATATTCTTTTTTATTATTGCGTGTTTTTAGTATTGTGTGTTTTTTTATTATGTAGGTTTTTACGTACGACCCTTCCCAATGCCATTTTTTTCCACTTTTTCCCCCTATCACTCGCTAGCCGCACTTCAGACGGCTAACCTAACTTCCATTGCGTCCGCAGACGTCTCAACGACACTGTATCGCATTTGCCACGGAAACAGGGAAACTGCCTAAAACCTGTGTCGGTACAGATGGTTTTTTTTCATTTTCGAGCGAATTTCAGTTGTATTAGCATCAGAAAATCACAAAAACTGCCTCCCGCTCAGTAGTCGGCGTGCAAGCCAGTGCACGGCTAAGCGGTCACCCATCCCACTACTGACCGCGGCTAATACTGCTTAACATGGGAGATCGTCGAAGCCGGAAAAAAAAAGAAAAAGGAAAACAGCTCACACTCAAACTAAGGCAGCTGCGAATTTTTTTTTATACGGCTCCATTGATCTACGAATTTCGAAATGAAGATAGTTTCGAAAATCAAAAAATTCAGCTATTGAAATGCAAATCATAAATCTTTTACATTTTAAAAAATTACAAAAAAATGTAAAAGACTTAATATTTGAATTTTAATAGCTGAATTTGTTAATTTCTGAAAATATCTTCTTTCAAAATTCATAGATCACGGAAGCGGTATTAAAAAAAAGTTATAGCGACTACTGACAAGGAAAGTACCCGAGGTGTCCACCTCCGATTTTGTTGAAACTCATGTATGTTATAGAGCATTAAAAATTAAACGACACGTATTTTTTTTTATCGGCGGAAAAACGGTTTCAAGGGGTGAAACCACCCCCTAAAGTTCCACAGGTCAAAGGACGATATTGCATTTTCACATACAAGCAGTGCATCGATTTTGATGAAACAAAAATTAAAATGTTTCTTATGCGACAGGGATTTGGAAAAATATTGTTTGAAAAAAAATAGACACGCCTTTGAAATTAAAGTTAATTTCAAAGGCGTGCCAATTTTTTTTAAAACAATATTTTTCCAAATCCCTGTGTACTTCTCTTCAAAATATCATATTATTAACGAAAACACTCGGTATTTTTTGTCAGATCGACGTTGAAGAGAGTTCTGCTGCGTGCCGCGGAAATGACAGCACCTGACGCGAGAGCTTCCCCAGCGCCATCATGCAGCGTGAAAAATGTGAAAAAAATGTTTTTTGATACATTAATAAACAAGGAACAAAACCCAAAAAAATTTTTCGAATATCTCTTTCTTTTCCCATAAAAAAAAATTCTTGAAAAATGTGAAAAAAACAGGGGGTCACAGTGGTGTTCTCCCTTAAGGAGATCAATTAAATGGGCAAGAGAAGCGTGAGCGATACGGAAAATGGAAATTTAAAAACCCTATTTTCGTTGCGTTCCAACGATACAAACTTCAACATCATCATAATTTTCATTCCGAGCGATTCGTAAGTTTTCAATGTAGGGTGCAAGAAGTAGATGTTCAAAGGTGTTTCGACCTCATAAAATATTTTATTTTTTTCATTATCTGGTGGGTTCTTCATTCCTTCACATAAGAAACATTTTAATTTTTGTTTCATCAAAATTGATGCGCTGTTTCTATATGAAACTGCAAAATCGCCCCTTGACCTGTGCAACTTTAGGGGGCGGTTTCACCCCTTGAAACCGTTTTTCCGCCGATAAAAAAAAATACGTGTCGCTTAGTTATTAATGCTCTATAACATAGATGAGTTTCAACAAAATCGTAGGGGGACACCTCGGGTACTTTCCTTGTAAACGCTAGGCAGTTTTTCTGAGTTTCTAATGGTAAGACAACTGAAATGATGCTGAAATCCGAATCGTTGGAACGCAACGAAATCAAGTTTTTTAAAAAATATTTAATTTTTGGTATTGCTCAAGCTTTTCGCGAACATTTGGGACCCAGGCCCCTAACGGCGATCCCTAAAAAATTTTAAACGATTTTATATGTCTGGGAAGCACCCTTATGGGGGGGGTGAAAAATGGAAAAAATCGGAGTTCGTACTGTAAAAAGATAAACATCTTTTTTATGATCGTTATTCGTTGTTCGTCGTTACAAGAGAACCCTAAAAAATTTTGAACTATTTTCTATGTCCGGAAAGCACCCTTATGGGAGGGTGAAAAACTGAAAAAATCGGAGTCCGTACTGTAAAAAGATAAACATCTTTTTTATGATCGTTATTCGTTGTTCGTCGTTACAAGAGACTCCTAAAAAATTTTGAGCGATTTTCTATGTCCGGAAAGCACCCTTATGGGAGGGTGAAAAATGGAAAAAATCGGAGTCCGTACTGTAAAAAGATAAACATCTTTCTTATGATCGTTATCCGTTGTTCGTCGTTAAAAGAGATCCCTAAAAAAGTTTGAACAATTTTCTATGTCCGGAAAGCACCCTTATGGGAGGGTGAAAAACTGAAAAAATCGGAGTCCGTACTGTAAAAAGATAAACATCTTTTTTATGATCGTTATTCGTTGTTCTTCGTTGAAAAAGATCCCTAAAAAAGTTTGAACGATTTTCTATGTCCGGAAAGAACCCTTATGGGAGGGGTGAAAAATGGAAAAATCGGAGTCCGTACTGTAAAAAGATAAACATCTTTTTTATGATCGTTATTCGTTGTTCTTCGTTACAAGAGACCCCTAAAAAAGTTTGAACGATTTTCTATGTCCGGAAAGCACCCTTATGGGAGGGGTGAAAAATGGAAAAAATCGGAGTCCGGACTGTAAAAAGATAAACATCTTTTTTATGATCGTTATTCGTTGTTCTTCGTTACAAGAGACCCGTAAAAAAGTTTGAACGATTTTCTATGTCCGGAAAGCACCCTTATGGAAGGGTGAAAAACTGAAAAAATCGGAGTCCGTACTGTAAAAAGATAAACATCTTTTTTATGATCGTTATTCGTTGTCGGTCGTTACGAGAGACCCCGAAAAAATTTTGAGCGATTTTCTATGTCCGGAAAGCACCCTTATGGGAAGGTGAAAAATGGAAAAAATCGGAGTTCGTACTGTAAAAAGATAAACATCTTTTTTATGATCGTTATTCGTTGTTCTTCGTTACAAGAGACCCCTAAAAAAGTTTGAACGATTTTCTATGTCCGGAAAGCACCCTTATGGGAGGGGTGAAAAATGGAAAAAATCGGAGTCCGGACTGTAAAAAGATAAACATCTTTTTTATGATCGTTATTCGTTGTTCGTCGTTAAAAGAGATCCCTAAAAAAGTTTGAACGATTTTCTATGTCCGGAAAGCACCCTTATGGGAGGGTGAAAGATTGAAAAAATCGGAGTCCGTACTGTAAAAAGATAAACATCTTTTTTATGATCGTTATTCGTTGTTCTTCATTACAAGAGACCCCTAAAAAAGTTTGAACGATTTTCTATGTCCGGAAAGCACCCTTATGGGAGGGGTGAAAAATGGAAAAAATCGGAGTCCATACTGTAAAAAGATAAACATCTTTTTTATGATCGTTATTCGTTGTTGGTCGTTACACGAGACCCCTAAAAAATTTTGAGCGATTTTCTATGTCCGGAAAGCACCCTTATGGGAGGGTGAAAAATGGAAAAAATCCGAGTTCGTACTGTAAAAAGATAAACATCTTTTTTATGATCGTTATTCGTTGTTCTTCGTTAGAAGAGACCCCTAAAAAATTTTGAGCGATTTTCCATCTCCCGAAAGCACCCTTATGGGAGGGTGAAAAATCGAACAAATCGGATTTCGTACTGTAAAAAGATAAACATCTGTTTTATGATCGTTATTCGTTGTTCTTCGTTACAAGAGACCCCTAAAAAAGTTTGAACGATTTTCTATGTCCGGAAAGCACCCTTATGGGAGGGGTGAAAAATGGAAAAAATCGGAGTCCTTACTGTAAAAAGATAAACATCTTTTTTATGATCGCTATTCGTTGTTCGTCGTTACAAGAGAACCCTAAAAAATTTTGAACGATTTTCTATGTCCGGAAAGCACCCTTATGGGAGGGGTGAAAAACTGAAAAAATCGGAGTCCGTACTGTAAAAAAATAAACATTTTTTTTATGATCGTTATTCGTTGTTCGTCGTTAAATTAAAAGTTTGATACTATTTCAAAATTTTTAACTATAAACTATAAAACTATAGCAACTAAACTATAAAATTATATTTAACATCTTTTTTTATATATTTGTAGTTAATAAAAGTATATATATATATACATATGTAGTATATAATATATATATATATATATATATATATATATTATTATTATTTCAAATACATAGTGTTTATTGTAACTGAAAATAAAAAATTGACTCTTTTAGTGTTTCTGCATAAGCATGTATACCACGTGTTAGTCTATCAAAACTTACCAAAAATCGATATTAAATTAAACTTTTAATATAAGCCGTGATTGCGGTGAACTAATTGCGATGAACAAACACTTCTCAAAAAACATACTCAACAAACTCAAAACTGGATAAACGTTCAGATCGAATGGACTGTGCACTAAGAAATGAATAAATGAATTTTTTGATCGATAGATGCCGACCGATGCATCTATTAAATCATATTTGCTTCGCGATAACTGTCAAACGCGCGAAGGTTAAATAGACGTTAAGTTTTTTTAAATTTTCCAATTTTTTTGCGCAATTTTCTTAATTTTTCTTCCCGTACGAACCTTCTACACAGTATTAGAAAACTTGAAAAAAAAAGATGAATGAAATCGGTAAAGTCGTTCTCAAGTTATGGCGTGACCAAGGGAAATAGGGATTCATTTTTATATACATAGATTAGCGCGATTTTTTTTTTCGACTATTTTTTTTTTCAGTCCCCACCCGAAATTTTGTTGGATATGTCGAAAAAGAAATTCCCTGAAGGTTACAGCCCTTAATATTAATTCTAAGTACTTTCCCAAAGCGTGAGAAGATTTTCCATCTAAAATACACGTAATTTTTTTTTTTTTTTTTTTTTTTTTTTTTTCAAATTTCTATAACTCAGCCGCATTTTGTGCATTTTGTTCTTGGTTTCGATTTACTCAGAATTAAACAATCTAAAAAAGTGCCTTTAGCGGCGAAAGTGTAAATTGTACTGATGAGTTGGTACTGGTCATTGAAGTTGATTTTTACCCAAAATCCTCGTTTTTTTGCTGTTATCTCTGAAACAATTAACTTTACGAAAAAATTGTAAACGAAAAATTTGTTGGAAATTTAATTTCCTGTAAAAAAGGTCCTATCGACCCAACTGTTTTAATTTTTTATTTTTTGTATTATTTAATATTTCATCTATATAAATAAAAATCAATTGCCGCATCTATGAAGGATCATCACTTCCGCATTGGACATCCGACTGGTGGCATTTTTTTCAAAGAAATAAACCACGAAATGACATATCGCTTTCAATTAAATTCTTTTTCGCAAAATATCAACATTCAATGCGGAATTTGTTGTTTTTATGAAAACAGAACTTTCAAACTGAACGTCACATTTTTTTTCGCTATGAAACATGTGACAGCGGAACTTTCAAACTGAACGTCACATTTTTTTTATTGAGATTTTCATATATTATTTCCATATTTTTCATATTTTCATTTTTTTCAAATTTCCGACTTTTCAGGTGGATTTTCCAAAAAATTTCTTTCATACAAACCTTGTTCTGAATATTACGAACACTACAAAAAAAAAATCAGCTAATTCGGTCGAGCCGTTCTCAAGTGATGATCCGTCATACATGCGGCAATTGATTTTTATTTATATAGATGTATACTTTTCTATAAAAACTACAAAAGTGTAAAAAAAGATGTTTAATATAGTTTTATATTTTGGTAAATTTACGTAAAAAGGTATCTAAGAATAAAGTAAGTTTTCTGAGATCGAGTGATATATTCATCAATTTTTGAAATAGTATAAAACTTTTAAATAGTATAATAAAATTAGTCCGATGCAATGCATTCATCTCCGACTCTCGTAGGTGTCAGCGGTCCCGCTCTGTAGAATGACGAGATATACACACATGTATATAAATCGTCGGGCGAGCATGGACAACGTGCGAATCACCGCACAAAGAACAGACGGGAAGAATGAGGCGCGACTGTGAAATATATGAAAAAATATATATATATATTTTCATGTTCGCTTTTTTACTAACTTATTTTTTTCTTAGATGCTTTTTTACGTAAATTTGACAAAAAACTGTAAAATTATATTTAACAATCTTTAAAAATATTTTGGTGGTTTTTGTAGAAAAAAAGAAATATATATATATATATATATTTCTATCTCTCTTCCGCTTTCTCTCTCCCTTTTCATATATATATACTTTTCTACAAAAACTACAAAAGTATAAAAAAGTTAAATATCATTTTATAGTTTGGTAAATTTACGTAAAAAAGTATCTAAGAAAGAAGTAAGTTAGTAAAAAAGTAAACATATGGAATTATATAAATATATATATTTTTTTTAATTTTTAATTTTTAATTTTAATTTTCATACTACTCATAAGTAAAAGTTCAATATCTCAAGAAATATTAATCTAAGCAATTGGGTCGATAGGCCCTTTTTTGTAGGAAATTAAATTTCTAACAAATTTTTTATATAATTTTTTCGTAAAGTTAATTGTTTCGGAGATAACAGCAAAAAAACAAGAATTTTGGGTAAAAATCAACTTCAGTGACTCGTACCAACTCACCAGTACAATTTACACTTTCGCCGCAATAGGCACTTTTCTAGATTGTTTTATTCTGAGTAAATCGAAACCAAGAACAATATAAAAGCATAAAATGCGGCTGAGTTATAGAATTTTGAAATAAATAAAAAATTCGATTGACGTGTATTTGAGATGAAAAATATTTTCACGCCAAGGGAAAGTACTTAGAATTAATATTAAGGGCTGTAACTTTCAGGGAATTTGTTTTTCGACATAAGCAACAAAATTTCAAAAAAATAGTCGAAAAGAGAAAAAAAATAGTCGAAAAAAAAATCGACCTAATATATATTTATAAATAGAGAGAGAGGGTGATCGAGAGCCCAAGAAAGAAGTATCTTCCTGCTTGCCGTCGGGTCTATATATATATATATAGCATAGTCCGCGCCTGGGAGCAAACCTTCTCAGAGTTTCTACTTGAAACAACGTTACGATTTCGCTGTCACACACTAACGCAAGGCAGAGCCGGGGCTGTCGTGCACCAACGCGTAGCGTCAGGGAATCCCGGCGATGTAGTAGTATTCGACCGAGTCGACCGTGTGCCAGCAAACTGCGCGACACTCATGTGCGAGCACCATCGGCAACGCCGCATGGGCAACGTGCGAAGCACCGCACAAAGAAGAAACGTCGAGGATAGGACGAAACTGAGATATATAAATATACTACCGCTCGATGGCAAGCAGCAAGGTACGGTTAAGATACATTGTAACGTGGAGTCTTTTTTGGTCGCTATTTCGACCAGTCGACTTTTTGGTGTTTCGCTATTAGACCCACCCTCAAAAAACATAAAAGTAAAGTTACATTTTTTTCTATTGTTTACAAAAAAAAATTTATGTGAAAAATAAAGATTTTTTATTTTTTCGATGTTCAAAAGCGTTACAAAATTGGTATTTCGATCTTTTTGATCTAGAAAATTTATCATTTTTCGAATAATAAAAATCGCAATACAAACAAAATTTTATGTGAAAAATAAAGATTTTTTGTTTTTTCGATGTTCAAATGCGTTACAAAACGCTTTTGAACATCGAAATTTTTTAGGGGTCTCTTGTAACGACGAACAACGAATAACGATCATAAAAAAGAAGTTTAACTTTTTACAGTACGGACTCCGATTTTTTCAGTGTTTCACCCTCCCATAAGGGTGCTTTCCGGACATAGAAAATCGTTCAAAATTTTTTAGGGTTCTCTTGTAACGTCGAATAACGAATAACGATCATAAAAAAGATGTTTATCTTTTTACAGTACGAAGCCCGATTTTTTCAGTTTTCACCCCTTCATAAGGGTGCTTTCCGGACATAGAAAATCGTTCAAACTTTTTTAGGGATCTCTTTCAACGACGAACAACGAATAACGATCATAAAAAACATGTTTATCTTTTTACAGTACGGACTCCGATTTTTTCCATTTTTCACCCCTCCCATAAGGGTGCTTTCCGGACATAGAAAATCGTTCAAACTTTTTTAGGGGTCTCTTGTAACGACCAACAACGAATAACGATCATAAAAAAGATGTTTATCTTTTTACAGTGCGAAGCCCGATTTTTTCAGTTTTTCACCCCTCCCATGAGGGTGCTTTCCGGACATAGAAAATCGTTCAAACTTTTTTACGGGTCTCTTGTAACGAAGAACAACGAATAACGATCATAAAAAATATGTTTATCTTTTTACAGTCCGGACTCCGATTTTTTCCATTTTTCACCTCTCCCATAAGGGTGCTTTCCGGACATAGAAAATCGTTCAAACTTTTTTAGGGGTCTCTTGTAACGAAGAACAACGAATAACGATCATAAAAAAGATGTTTATCTTTTTACAGTACGAACTCCGATTTTTTCCATTTTTCACCCTCCCATAAGGGTGCTTTCCGGACATAGAAAATCGCTCAAAATTCTTTCGGGGTCTCTTGTAACGACCAACAACGAATAACGATCATAAAAAAGATGTTTATCTTTTTACAGTACGGACTCCGCTTTTTTCAGTTTTTCACCCTGCCATAAGGGTGCTTTCCGGACATAGAAAATCGCTCAAAATTTTTTAGGGGTCTCTTGTAACGAAGAACAACGAATAACGATCATAAAAAAGATGTTTATCTTTTTACAGTACGAACTCCGATTTTTTCCATTTTTCACCCTCCCATAAGGGTGCTTTCCGGACATAGAAAATCGCTCAAAATTTTTTCGGGGTCTCTCGTAACGACCGACAACGAATAACGATCATAAAAAAGATGTTTATCTTTTTACAGTACGGACTCCGATTTTTTCAGTTTTTCACCCTTCCATAAGGGTGCTTTCCGGACATAGAAAATCGTTCAAACTTTTTTACGGGTCTCTTGTAACGAAGAACAACGAATAACGATCATAAAAAAGATGTTTATCTTTTTACAGTCCGGACTCCGATTTTTTCCATTTTTCACCCCTCCCATAAGGGTGCTTTCCGGACATAGAAAATCGTTCAAACTTTTTTAGGGGTCTCTTGTAACGAAGAACAACGAATAACGATCATAAAAAAGATGTTTATCTTTTTACAGTACGGACTCCGATTTTTTCCATTTTTCACCCCTCCCATAAGGGTTCTTTCCGGACATAGAAAATCGTTCAAACTTTTTTAGGGATCTTTTTCAACGAAGAACAACGAATAACGATCATAAAAAAGATGTTTATCTTTTTACAGTACGAAGCCCGATTTTTTCAGTTTTTCACCCTCCCATAAGGGTGCTTTCCGGACATAGAAAATCGCTCAAAATTTTTTCGGGGTCTCTTGTAACGACCAACAACGAATAACGATCATAAAAAAGATGTTTATCTTTTTACAGTACGGACTCCGATTTTTTCAGTTTTTCAGCCTTCCATAAGGGTGCTTTCCGGACATAGAAAATCGTTCAAACTTTTTTAGGGGTCTCTTGTAACGAAGAACCACGAATAACGATCATAAAAAAGATGTTTATCTTTTTACAGTCCGGACTCCGATTTTTTCCATTTTTCACTCCTCCCATAAGGGTGCTTTCCGGACATAGAAAATCGTTCAAACTTTTTTAGGGGTCTCTTGTAACGAAGAACAACGAATAACGATCATAAAAAAGATGTTTATCTTTTTACAGTACGAACTCCGATTTTTTCCATTTTTCACCCTCCCATAAGGGTGCTTTTCGGACATAGAAAATCGCTCAAAATTTGTTCGGGGTCTCTCGTAACGACCGACAACGAATAACGATCATAAAAAAGATGTTTATCTTTTTACAGTACGGACTCCGATTTTTTCAGTTTTTCACCCTTCCATAAGGGTGCTTTCCGGACATAGAAAATCGTTCAAACTTTTTTACGGGTCTCTTGTAACGAAGAACAACGAATAACGATCATAAAAAAGATGTTTATCTTTTTACAGTCCGGACTCCGATTTTTTCCATTTTTCACCCCTCCCATAAGGGTGCTTTCCGGACATAGAAAATCGTCCAAACTTTTTTAGGGGTCTCTTGTAACGAAGAACAACGAATAACGATCATAAAAAAGATGTTTATCTTTTTACAGTACGGACTCCGATTTTTTCAGTTTTTCACCCTCCCATAAGGGTGCTTTCCGGACATAGAAAATTGTTCAAACTTTTTTAGGGATCTCTTTTAACGACGAACAACGGATAACGATCATAAAAAAGATGTTTATCTTTTTACAGTACGGACTCCGATTTTTTCCATTTTTCACCCTCCCATAAGGGTGCTTTCCGGACATAGAAAATCGCTCAAACTTTTTTAGGGGTCTCTTGTAACGAAGAACAACGAATAACGATCATAAAAAAGATGTTTATCTTTTTACAGTACGAACTCCGATTTTTTCCATTTTTCACCCTCCCATAAGGGTGCTTTCCGGACATAGAAAATCGCTCAAAATTTTTTCGGGGTCTCTTGTAACGACCAACAACGAATAACGATCATAAAAAAGATGTTTATCTTTTTACAGTACGGACTCCGCTTTTTTCAGTTTTTCACCCTGCCATAAGGGTGCTTTCCGGACATAGAAAATCGCTCAAAATTTTTTAGGGGTCTCTTGTAACGAAGAACAACGAATAACGATCATAAAAAAGATGTTTATCTTTTTACAGTACGAACTCCGATTTTTTCCATTTTTCACCCTCCCATAAGGGTGCTTTCCGGACATAGAAAATCGCTCAAAATTTTTTCGGGGTCTCTCGTAACGACCGACAACGAATAACGATCATAAAAAAGATGTTTATCTTTTTACAGTACGGACTCCGATTTTTTCAGTTTTTCACCCTTCCATAAGGGTGCTTTCCGGACATAGAAAATCGTTCAAACTTTTTTACGGGTCTCTTGTAACGAAGAACAACGAATAACGATCATAAAAAAGATGTTTATCTTTTTACAGTCCGGACTCCGATTTTTTCCATTTTTCACCCCTCCCATAAGGGTGCTTTCCGGACATAGAAAATCGTTCAAACTTTTTTAGGGGTCTCTTGTAACGAAGAACAACGAATAACGATCATAAAAAAGATGTTTATCTTTTTACAGTCCGGACTCCGATTTTTTCCATTTTTCACCCCTCCCATAAGGGTGCTTTCCGGACATAGAAAATCGTTCAAACTTTTTTAGGGGTCTCTTGTAACGAAGAACAACGAATAACGATCATAAAAAAGATGTTTATCTTTTTACAGTACGGACTCCGATTTTTTCCATTTTTCACCCCTCCCATAAGGGTTCTTTCCGGACATAGAAAATCGTTCAAACTTTTTTAGGGATCTTTTTCAACGAAGAACAACGAATAACGATCATAAAAAAGATGTTTATCTTTTTACAGTACGAAGCCCGATTTTTTCAGTTTTTCACCCTCCCATAAGGGTGCTTTCCGGACATAGAAAATCGTGCAAAATTTTTTAGGGGTCTCTTTTAACGACGAACAACGAATAACGATCATAAAAAAGATGTTTATCTTTTTACAGTACGGACTCCGATTTTTTCCATTTTTCACCCCTCCCATAAGGGTGCTTTCCGGACATAGAAAATCGTTAAAATTTTTTTAGGGGTCTCTTGTAATGAAGAACAACGAATAACGATCATAAAAAAGATGTTTATCTTTTTACAGTACGAACTCCGATTTTTTCCATTTTTCACCCTCCCATAAGGGTGCTTTCCGGACATAGAAAATCGCTCAAAATTTTTTCGGGGTCTCTCGTAACGACCGACAACGAATAACGATCATAAAAAAGATGTTTATCTTTTTACAGTACGGACTCCGATTTTTTCAGTTTTTCACCCTTCCATAAGGGTGCTTTCCGGACATAGAAAATCGTTCAAACTTTTTTACGGGTCTCTTGTAACGAAGAACAACGAATAACGATCATAAAAAAGATGTTTATCTTTTTACAGTCCGGACTCCGATTTTTTCCATTTTTCACCCCTCCCATAAGGGTGCTTTCCGGACATAGAAAATCGTTCAAACTTTTTTAGGGGTCTCTTGTAACGAAGAACAACGAATAACGATCATAAAAAAGATGTTTATCTTTTTACAGTACGGACTCCGATTTTTTCCATTTTTCACCCCTCCCATAAGGGTTCTTTCCGGACATAGAAAATCGTTCAAACTTTTTTAGGGATCTTTTTCAACGAAGAACAACGAATAACGATCATAAAAAAGATGTTTATCTTTTTACAGTACGAAGCCCGATTTTTTCAGTTTTTCACCCTCCCATAAGGGTGCTTTCCGGACATAGAAAATCGCTCAAAATTTTTTCGGGGTCTCTTGTAACGACCAACAACGAATAACGATCATAAAAAAGATGTTTATCTTTTTACAGTACGGACTCCGATTTTTTCAGTTTTTCAGCCTTCCATAAGGGTGCTTTCCGGACATAGAAAATCGTTCAAACTTTTTTAGGGGTCTCTTGTAACGAAGAACCACGAATAACGATCATAAAAAAGATGTTTATCTTTTTACAGTCCGGACTCCGATTTTTTCCATTTTTCACTCCTCCCATAAGGGTGCTTTCCGGACATAGAAAATCGTTCAAACTTTTTTAGGGGTCTCTTGTAACGAAGAACAACGAATAACGATCATAAAAAAGATGTTTATCTTTTTACAGTACGAACTCCGATTTTTTCCATTTTTCACCCTCCCATAAGGGTGCTTTTCGGACATAGAAAATCGCTCAAAATTTGTTCGGGGTCTCTCGTAACGACCGACAACGAATAACGATCATAAAAAAGATGTTTATCTTTTTACAGTACGGACTCCGATTTTTTCAGTTTTTCACCCTTCCATAAGGGTGCTTTCCGGACATAGAAAATCGTTCAAACTTTTTTACGGGTCTCTTGTAACGAAGAACAACGAATAACGATCATAAAAAAGATGTTTATCTTTTTACAGTCCGGACTCCGATTTTTTCCATTTTTCACCCCTCCCATAAGGGTGCTTTCCGGACATAGAAAATCGTCCAAACTTTTTTAGGGGTCTCTTGTAACGAAGAACAACGAATAACGATCATAAAAAAGATGTTTATCTTTTTACAGTACGGACTCCGATTTTTTCAGTTTTTCACCCTCCCATAAGGGTGCTTTCCGGACATAGAAAATTGTTCAAACTTTTTTAGGGATCTCTTTTAACGACGAACAACGGATAACGATCATAAAAAAGATGTTTATCTTTTTACAGTACGGACTCCGATTTTTTCCATTTTTCACCCTCCCATAAGGGTGCTTTCCGGACATAGAAAATCGCTCAAACTTTTTTAGGGGTCTCTTGTAACGAAGAACAACGAATAACGATCATAAAAAAGATGTTTATCTTTTTACAGTACGAACTCCGATTTTTTCCATTTTTCACCCTCCCATAAGGGTGCTTTCCGGACATAGAAAATCGCTCAAAATTTTTTCGGGGTCTCTTGTAACGACCAACAACGAATAACGATCATAAAAAAGATGTTTATCTTTTTACAGTACGGACTCCGCTTTTTTCAGTTTTTCACCCTGCCATAAGGGTGCTTTCCGGACATAGAAAATCGCTCAAAATTTTTTAGGGGTCTCTTGTAACGAAGAACAACGAATAACGATCATAAAAAAGATGTTTATCTTTTTACAGTACGAACTCCGATTTTTTCCATTTTTCACCCTCCCATAAGGGTGCTTTCCGGACATAGAAAATCGCTCAAAATTTTTTCGGGGTCTCTCGTAACGACCGACAACGAATAACGATCATAAAAAAGATGTTTATCTTTTTACAGTACGGACTCCGATTTTTTCAGTTTTTCACCCTTCCATAAGGGTGCTTTCCGGACATAGAAAATCGTTCAAACTTTTTTACGGGTCTCTTGTAACGAAGAACAACGAATAACGATCATAAAAAAGATGTTTATCTTTTTACAGTCCGGACTCCGATTTTTTCCATTTTTCACCCCTCCCATAAGGGTGCTTTCCGGACATAGAAAATCGTTCAAACTTTTTTAGGGGTCTCTTGTAACGAAGAACAACGAATAACGATCATAAAAAAGATGTTTATCTTTTTACAGTCCGGACTCCGATTTTTTCCATTTTTCACCCCTCCCATAAGGGTGCTTTCCGGACATAGAAAATCGTTCAAACTTTTTTAGGGGTCTCTTGTAACGAAGAACAACGAATAACGATCATAAAAAAGATGTTTATCTTTTTACAGTACGGACTCCGATTTTTTCCATTTTTCACCCCTCCCATAAGGGTTCTTTCCGGACATAGAAAATCGTTCAAACTTTTTTAGGGATCTTTTTCAACGAAGAACAACGAATAACGATCATAAAAAAGATGTTTATCTTTTTACAGTACGAAGCCCGATTTTTTCAGTTTTTCACCCTCCCATAAGGGTGCTTTCCGGACATAGAAAATCGTGCAAAATTTTTTAGGGGTCTCTTTTAACGACGAACAACGAATAACGATCATAAAAAAGATGTTTATCTTTTTACAGTACGGACTCCGATTTTTTCCATTTTTCACCCCTCCCATAAGGGTGCTTTCCGGACATAGAAAATCGTTAAAATTTTTTTAGGGGTCTCTTGTAATGAAGAACAACGAATAACGATCATAAAAAAGATGTTTATCTTTTTACAGTACGAACTCCGATTTTTTCCATTTTTCACCCTGCCATAAGGGTGCTTTCCGGACATAGAAAATCGCTCAAAATTTTTGAGGGGTCTCTTGTAACGACCAACAACGAATAACGATCATAAAAAAGATGTTTATCTTTTTACAGTGCGAAGCCCGATTTTTTTAGTTTTTCACCCCTCCCATAAGGGTGCTTTCCGGACATAGAAAATCGTTCAAACTTTTTTAGGGGTCTCTTCTAACGAAGAACAACGAATAACGATCATAAAAAAGATGTTTATCTTTTTACAGTACGAACTCCGATTTTTTCCATTTTTCACCCTGCCATAAGGGTGCTTTCCGGACATAGAAAATCGCTCAAAATTTTTTAGGGGTCTCTTGTAACGAAGAACAACGAATAACGATCATAAAAAAGATGTTTATCTTTTTACAGTACGAACTCCGATTTTTTCCATTTTTCACCCTCCCATAAGGGTGCTTTCCGGACATAGAAAATCGCTCAAAATTTTTTCGGGGTCTCTTGTAACGACCAACAACGAATAACGATCATAAAAAAGATGTTTATCTTTTTACAGTACGGACTCCGATTTTTTCAGTTTTTCAGCCTTCCATAAGGGTGCTTTCCGGACATAGAAAATCGTTCAAACTTTTTTAGGGGTCTCTTGTAACGAAGAACCACGAATAACGATCATAAAAAAGATGTTTATCTTTTTACAGTCCGGACTCCGATTTTTTCCATTTTTCACTCCTCCCATAAGGGTGCTTTCCGGACATAGAAAATCGTTCAAACTTTTTTAGGGGTCTCTTGTAACGAAGAACAACGAATAACGATCATAAAAAAGATGTTTATCTTTTTACAGTACGAACTCCGATTTTTTCCATTTTTCACCCTCCCATAAGGGTGCTTTTCGGACATAGAAAATCGCTCAAAATTTGTTCGGGGTCTCTCGTAACGACCGACAACGAATAACGATCATAAAAAAGATGTTTATCTTTTTACAGTACGGACTCCGATTTTTTCAGTTTTTCACCCTTCCATAAGGGTGCTTTCCGGACATAGAAAATCGTTCAAACTTTTTTACGGGTCTCTTGTAACGAAGAACAACGAATAACGATCATAAAAAAGATGTTTATCTTTTTACAGTCCGGACTCCGATTTTTTCCATTTTTCACCCCTCCCATAAGGGTGCTTTCCGGACATAGAAAATCGTCCAAACTTTTTTAGGGGTCTCTTGTAACGAAGAACAACGAATAACGATCATAAAAAAGATGTTTATCTTTTTACAGTACGGACTCCGATTTTTTCAGTTTTTCACCCTCCCATAAGGGTGCTTTCCGGACATAGAAAATTGTTCAAACTTTTTTAGGGATCTCTTTTAACGACGAACAACGGATAACGATCATAAAAAAGATGTTTATCTTTTTACAGTACGGACTCCGATTTTTTCCATTTTTCACCCTCCCATAAGGGTGCTTTCCGGACATAGAAAATCGCTCAAACTTTTTTAGGGGTCTCTTGTAACGAAGAACAACGAATAACGATCATAAAAAAGATGTTTATCTTTGTACAGTACGAACTCCGATTTTTTCCATTTTTCACCCTCCCATAAGGGTGCTTTCCGGACATAGAAAATCGCTCAAAATTTTTTCGGGGTCTCTTGTAACGACCAACAACGAATAACGATCATAAAAAAGATGTTTATCTTTTTACAGTACGGACTCCGATTTTTTCAGTTTTTCACCCTTCCATAAGGGTGCTTTCCGGACATAGAAAATCGTTCAAACTTTTTTACGGGTCTCTTGTAACGAAGAACAACGAATAACGATCATAAAAAAGATGTTTATCTTTTTACAGTCCGGACTCCGATTTTTTCCATTTTTCACCCCTCCCATAAGGGTGCTTTCCGGACATAGAAAATCGTTCAAACTTTTTTAGGGGTCTCTTGTAACGAAGAACAACGAATAACGATCATAAAAAAGATGTTTATCTTTTTACAGTACGGACTCCGATTTTCTCAGTTTTTCACCCTCCCATAAGGGTGCTTTCCGGACATAGAAAATCGTTCAAACTTTTTTAGGGGTCTCTTGTAACGAAGAACAACGAATAACGATCATAAAAAAGATGTTTATCTTTTTACAGTACGAACTCCGATTTTTTCCATTTTTTACCCTCCCATAAGGGTGCTTTCCGGACATAGAAAATCGCTCAACATTTTTTTGGGGTCTCTTGTAACGACGAACAACGAATAACGATCATAAAAAAGATGTTTATCTTTTTACAGTACGGACTACGATTTTTCAGTTTTTCACCCTCCCATGAGGGTGCTTTCCGGACATAGAAAATCGCTCAAAATTTTTTAGGGGCCTCTTGTAACGACGAACAACGAATAACGATCATAAAAAAGATGTTTATCTTTTTACAGTACGGACTCCGATTTTTTCAGTTTTTCACCCTCCCATAAGGGTGCTTTCCGGACATAGAAAATCGTTCAAATTTTTCTAGGGTTCTCTTGTAACGATGAACAACGAATAACGATCATAAAAAAGATGTTTATCTTTTTACAGTACGAAGCCCGATTTTTTCAGTTTTTCACCCCCCCATAAGGGTGCTTTCCGGACATAGAAAATCGTTCAAACTTTTTTAGGGATCTCTTTTAACGACGAACAACGAATAACGATCATAAAAAAGATGTTTATCTTTTTACAGTATGAACTCCAATTATTTCCATTTTTCACCCTCCCATAAGGGTGCTTTCCGGACATAGAAAATCGCTCAAAATTTTTTAGGGGTCTCTTGTAACGACGAACAACGAATAACGATCATAAAAAAGATGTTTATCTTTTTACAGTACGGACTCCGATTTTTTCAGTTTTTCACCCTCCCATAAGGGTGCTTTCCGGACATAGAAAATCGTTCAAAATTTTTTAGGGTTGTCTTGTAACGACGAACAACGAATAACGATCATAAAAAAGATGTTTATCTTTTTACAGTACGAACTCCGATTTTTTCCATTTTTCACCCCCCCATAAGGGTGCTTCCCAGACATATAAAATCGTTTAAAATTTTTTAGGGATCGCCGTTAGGGGCCTGGGTCCCAAATGTTCGCGAAAAGCTTGAGCAATACCAAAAATTAAATATTTTTAAAAAAACTTGATTTCGTTGCGTTCCAACGATTCGGATTTCAGCATCATCAACTGAAACCCAGTAATAAAGACAGTCGTCTGTATGGGCAGGGGTTTTCCGCAGTTTCCCTGTGCCCACGGCGAATACGACACAGTGTAGCTAAAAAACAGCCGCGGATGCTAACGGTTAATTTAGCACGGTGTGTGGAGTGATAGGAGGAAAAAAAATTGAAAGGGTCATACGTAAAAACCCGTAAGTGTATAAGTTGGAGCACACAGTAATAAATAAAAATATATATCCGAGTAACAAATCCCACGTCGGCCTCGTAACCGTTTGTTATATTTCGAATTAATTGTCTGTTTCACCGAACCAAATCGTCGCATCAATCAATTTACCATCTCCCGTTAATTAATTAATTATTCATTCGAACTAACTTAATTACTCGTTAGAACCAACAGATGCCTCTCTATACGAGCGATAAATATTTCCGTTTGTTTGCATTTACGAGTAAAATGTTAACTGATCGTTCGCTATTCGTTTACATATGATTGGTAATCGATTAAGAGGAATCGGATCAGCGAACACATTTGCGACGAAATTGTTTCAGAACTTTGTTAACAAAGAACGTCACAATTGAATGCCGGAAACAGCGTATTTTAATTTTTATATTTGCGAAAAAAAGCCGTATCGAAAATCCCAAACGACAGATTGTTCGAAATGGATTTCTGATTATGTAAAACAAAAAATATTTAGATCAGTACATCAAAAATTCTAACAATTATTGCATTTAAAAAAAATATTTGTTCTATTTTTTAAAAAATGCATTTTCTTCTATAATTTTCAAGATTCAAATTGGAATATTTATTTAGATGATCGTAGAAAGATTTCCATCAATAGGTCGAAGGCAATTTTCAATATTATTATTTTTTGGGAACTTAACAAAAATTGCGTAGCTCCCGCGTCCCCTTAACACAGGCTCATCGCACAGACCAACTTTGACTACGAATTTCCATTAGAAATTTCGACTACGGAAAGAAAAAAAAAAAGACTTTCGTCGATGAATTGAAGTGATTTTACTTATCGACACATACTTTTTCCAAATTATTTATTTCGAATTACTGCGAGTAAAAATTAAGTAGGATTGCCACCGACGATTGTCTCTGCTTTTGTCAAAATTTCATTAATTTCCCTTCGTTCGCGTTAATTTAATTCTTCATAAAAATTCCGAACTTATGTCGATCTTCATTATCTCCAATGGAATCGTCGAGTTACGCGATTGGACGAGGACGAGAAAAAATAGTTTTTCCCGTTCCCAGAGAGTTTCAATGGGGTTGTAAAAAAAGGGTCGTATATTAGGACCCCGAGGGTTTCGGGACTACGCCCATTTTCATTGAAAAACCGGAGATAGAGCGAGCGTTAAGTTCGAGCAGGGGAAACACCCCGTCCATTCGGATTGGGGCCCCACTAGGAAAATTCACGTCAACGCTATTATATACTTGGCGAGTGAACTAGTAGGTAGGTATAGACAAGAGATTCTCTTCTATATGCTGTTGAACCAAGGGACAAATGGCTCCACCCATTTTTTTTTTATGGCGTAAAAAAAATACTTCAAAGTGAATTTTTGACAAAATGTAATGTAAAATTTATTAAAAAACAAGGTCAATTAAAATTTAAAAAATGTCATTCAAATAAAGCCATTGGTAATAAGACCATTGAGAATAGGATAATACGATAATTAACGTTTTATTGTTAATAGTAATGAAAATTACGATTACTCCGATAAATTATTTTCTACCTCTCAAGTAAATTTTTCATTTATCAAATTATTGTTGTTCGATCGAACAAACATAAAATGGCAATTATTAAGACGAAGAATTAATTTCCCCGTCCCCAATAAATTCCCTGTCCACCCCAAAATTATCCTCCCCCTTTTTTCTCAATAAATTTATCTATTTAGACCCCCCGATATCCGATTGTAAATTATTTGTTTGTCATTGGCAAATTTGTCACACAACAAATTGTACCGTTTCTTCATCATACTTGGAAATATTTCAAATTGATTATTTGAGTTTTCACTGGTATAAAAAAAAAAAAGCAATAAATTGCAAATTCGTGTTACTATTGTTCAACAAAACGTTTCGACTTGTGGCCTATTCGGAGCGGAAAATAAGAAAAAAATTATAATAAGGTCAGAGTGCGAAAAACATGAGGTGAAGAGAAGATATTTTTCGCTTAGATAACGAATGATTATGGTGATTGAGCGATTACATATTAAGCGTCGCACGGCCATTAACGTCCAGCGATAATAATGCTAGTCGAAGCGATGTTATGTACTATATATTACACTGTAAGAATAAAAAAAAATATATATATATATAGATATATAATGAATATGGTATAGTGCCACGTCACGGGACATTTTTTTTTCTTCTCTTCGTATACTTTTTCTTATCTATCGACACTCGTCACCGTGCCGCGTGTTTAACGATATGTGTGAAAATATATTGCTAGACAACAGTTTGAACCAGAGAACGTAGAACAGCTATATTAAAAATTCGTCTTTTACTGCTTAAAAATAAAAATGAAAAAAACCATTTGTTGAATAAATCCGTTTGTACGAAAATTTTAAAACAATGTTATATTCTTTTTTTTTGTAAATCGACTATAAAAATTGCGGTATAATATTTGAGAATTTTTAAGCAGTCTGTTTCATCGATTAATTTGGCGTTTGTTAATAAAGAAAATTTGTCCTTTCACATAATTGCAATAAAATTCTGACCCTATTAATTATTCACGATAAAATTCATAAATAATCGCAATTAAACGTCATTTAAATAATATTTTTAATTATTATTTTTTAAATAACTAAAGTTTTGTAATTATTTTCCGTCAAAAATGGTGAGAGTGAAGATTTTTAAAAAAATGAATCTTATTACATCGGGTCGCAAAAAAAAATCAATAATAATTTTCTCACCTGTAACATCGTCTCAACATCTTGAGTTATCCTTTCCACGAAAAATCCGAGTTACTCAATCGCCGATGACTCGAGTTCTCCCCGTCGGACACGAATCTTCGTTAAAACTGGCACACATATATATTTTTTCCATTCACTATACATTAACCGGAAACGCGCACTAGAAAATAATCGCACAAATAAGGTTCACTGGTCGTCGAATGTCTCGATAAACGAGAAGCGATACGATTGGTAACGTTTAACGGAGAAGCGGCTACGACGAATTAACAAACGTTAAAATGGATTTTTCGAGAGAGAACGAGGAAAAAAAAAAAGACAAATGATGAAAATAGCTTTTGGAGTCGTGTAACATTTTAATTTTCACGATGCAAAACGATGACAATTTTTGCAAAATCATTTTTCCAAACTTTCATTGACCTTTATTGAATCGACAGTAATGGGTAATTATTTATGTCACTGTTGGGTTTTCGTGGCATTGAAAAAAAATAATATTAGCCACTTATTTTCGAAGAAATATTAATGTAGGTAATTTTACAAAACAGTCGAGTTCTCGTTCATTTTTTTTTTTTCAAAGAATAAAGGTACCATTTCCGGTGCAGTGAGCAGCAGCAATTTTTTTTAACAACTTACCAGTATTACAAAAAAACAGCAGTTTTTTTTTGAGTAGGCAAATAATGATGCTGAAGTTTGCATCGTTGGAACGCAACGCAAATAGGTTTTTAAATTTTCATTTTCAATATTGCTCTTACTTCTCGTGGCCATTTGGGTCCAGGTCCTTGGAGGAGACCGCAATAAAACGTTTTAACGATTTTTGTCATCGATAATCCAATCTTGAGGGCGATTAATGGTGTAAAAAATCTATTTTCGTTGCATTCCAACGATGCAAACTTCAACATCATGGCAAATAGTTAGTTTTAGTCACTAACTACTGAGTTACAAACAAAAACTGCTGCTGCTCGCTGCCCATGAAATGGCACCTTAAGTTACAAAAGAAGGGGCTACTCCTTTTTTTTTGTAACTTAAGGTGAAATTTCATGGGCAGCGAGCAGCGGCAGTTTTTGTTTGTAACTCAGTAGTTAGTGACTAAAACTAACTAGTTGGCTACTCAAAAAAAAAAACTGCTGTTTTTTTTATAATACTAGCTTTTTACCGATTATCAGACCGTTGTCAACAATCTAAATTGGCAAATTGATAATTTTACAACGAATGAAACGATCAATTTAAAATAAAAATCAAACAAAGGATATGGATTATGTTTAAAAAATATTAAAAAAACAACAAAATGGCACCGAATTAGCAAATAATTCACGGTTAACGATTGTGTACATCGAAAGCCGTGCACGCGAATATTTTGTCCATTGACGTGCCGATTCATCGGTCGAAAAATTAGTCAAATTAAATTTTCAAAATGTCCCCGCAAGCTTTGTCCAGCATATATTGTGTCCTGGCTTTAAAATCGCAAGTCCTTTTCAGGGCGATAAACGAAAAATCGATCAAATCATTCTCCCTAAGTGAATTTTATAGACTCGCGTTCTTAAACCCCCGAAATCTCTCGAGAATCCATATCTTTTTTCCAACAATACTATTATCAAGTTTTTTTTTGCGCCCTCGTGGAGCTAACGTTTTTTTTTTTTTCTTCTACACCCAGCGATAAGACGAGAGTGAACCAAAAAAAAACGAGCAAAGAGAAAGGGAGAAAAACAATTGGGGGGAAAAAAGAAATTCTTTGATAAAAAAAAAAATCTTTCCCCGGTGTGATTCCAACGGGCTGATTCCTCGATGTGAGACGAACAAGAAGCTGGTACTACGAACGTTCGTAGTACCACCGAATGTTCGTCTCACTCGGGGAATCATTCTGCAGGGCGCAGCGAGACGCCGGGAGAGAGTCTCCCGTAGGACACTCGTGGGAGTCTGTGCCCGACGAATACGAAAAGTTGATACATCCTATGTATATATATATATATATATATATATATATATATATTTATATATATACACATAGCCACACAGAGATAAATATAAAAATATATCTATGACTGTGTACACATGAATATAAACACGTACATATGTATATATGAATTTCCATGCATGTATGTATGTGGTTACTTCAATACAACCACGCTGGATGTAACTATAGCGGGCGTTCGTGTCAGGTCGCCGCTCCCCGAGAGATCACTGCCCTCTCGCGCACGAGCAAGGCCTCCGCTCGTATTCTGCGATAGCATTTATAGATATATATACGTCGCGCGAATATATACATGCACGTATATTCTCTTGCAAGTAAATTTGGCGACATTGAGATATATATAACCATCAACCTCGATTTTGGCATTTTTAATCAATCGATATTGAACTGAATAGTCCACAGGAAAAAACATGCACGATAACAAAAAAAAATTGAAAATCAATTTGTAATTTCTGCATCGATTGTTTTCAGTTAAATGAGCAATCATTGAACTGTTTGGACAATAGCTAAATTAGCTTTTTTTTTAATTTAATTTACAAATAGCTATTTTTGTATTTTTGAAAAATAGAAAGAGAACACCATTCTTTTCAACTTTATTCGCGGAGCCTCTTAAAATTCGGAGAAAACGTGTTTCTTTTTTGGTATTATTTTTTGAAAAATTGAACGCCTAAAAAATACCAAAAGAAAAATTGTTCGCTATCATTTAGCTATTGTCCGCATAGCTAAATGATAGCGAACAATTTTTCGTTTGGTATTTTTTATACGTTTAATATTTTTTTTTAATAATACCAAAAAAAAACAACACGTTTTTTCCGAATTTTAAGAGGCTCCGCGAATAAAGTTGAAAAGAAAGGTGTTTCTATTTTGCAAAAATGAAAAAATACCTATTTGTATCAAACGAAAAGTTGTTCGCCATCATTTGGCTATTTGGACAATAGTTAAATCAGCTATTTTTTTTTATTTTCAAAAAGTTAATTTACCAATAGCTATTTTTGTATTTTTGCAAAGTAGAAAAAGAAAACCTTTCTTTTCAACTTTTTTCGCCGGAGCTTCTTGAAATTGGGAACAAACGTGTTTTTTTTTGTATCAGATAAAAAAAATAAACGTATGAAAAATCCCAAACGAGAAATTGTTCGAAATACCTTGCTGGTTATGGAAAAAAAAATAAAATTCAGGTCGATAGAAAAATTATAAGGATTCAATTTTTTTTATTTCGTATTTAAAAAAAAAAAGTCCATTCCCCGCCAATGTTTTTAAATGCGGATCAGAAGATTTTTTATATAAGTAAAAGATTGCATAAAAAACCTCAAACGAGCAATTATAAAAATAATTGTTCGTTTGAGGTTTTTCATGCAATTATTATATCCGCCAGGTTAAAAGATATCAAAGTCCCTTAAACAGTTGCACGCGACCATAAATTGTCACAGCTTATTTCGAACATATGTAATGCAGACATTTTCTTCTCGGTACAATAACGTCGACGATGAGTTGACAAAATCGAGGCTCGTAACGTACTAATGAAAGCATTGCGACACATAACTTTTTTTTTTCGTAAAAATCTCGTCAATTTCGTTGTCAACAACGGTTCCACTACTGTAGCAAGATTTTTCAATAAGAAAATTTGTTTAATTGTTTTAACGCGTCACGGTAAATTTGCCAATCATCGGTTTTTTCTCGTTGTTTTCAAAATTACCGAATCAAAGGGTCGTTCTCAATTTGGCAACAGATTTTTAAGAATGGAATACTATTTTTTTAATACATACTTGTCGCATTAACTTGAGAGAAAGAGGATTTCACTGATACTTTTCAATTTAACGGAAAAAAATAATTAACGACAATCCCAAAGGAGTGAATGTTGAGAAAATGTTTATGCGTTCATGTAAACGAATATTCAGCTTCTAATCTAGAAAATTGTAGTAGATACATTTTTTCACATTAAAACAATTGTTTTAAACTGTTGAATTATTGTTTCTAACTTTTTTATACAACGGTTTTAATATTTTGTTACGTGATCGTAAAATCATTTCGAACAATCGCTCGTTTAGGATTTTTAATACAATTTTTTTTACCAAAATCAAACAAATTTTACATATTTTTTTTCTTTTCTCTTCCCCCCGCCTCGCCAATGTAACAATATCCACAAAATTTATTGTCACTTCCCTATAATTTTCCGTACAATTTTTAAACTATACCGAAACTCTTCTCTAAATCGACAAAATTCCCGTACTATTTGTAGTTGCTGAGGCAAACAAAATGGTGTATCTCTTAACGACGTCCAAATAGTTTTCAAAAGTCGTTTTTGTTTTTTTCTTTATCAATCTTTAGACTGCAAAGTCTTTCGCAAAGTTTTTAAAACGTGATTACACGAGCATTTGTCGAGAAAGGACGCGTAAGATGACATTACTAGAATCATTAAGACGTACATATTACGCAGCCGTTAGCTAAATTATAAAAGAAGAAAGAAACATATTTCACGAAAAAAATGTGAACGCGCCTTGAGGCAAAACAATACCGCGAGAAGACTTCACACGGTTAAGCAAATTTTCCCACGAGACCGACCGCAAATTCGCGATTTCTCAGTGCGAAAAAAAAAACAAAAAGAACATAAAAAATAAAATGAAATCTTACGTTCGATTATTCTACATCGTCAGCTAATCTCAACGGTAATGGTAGATTAGCTGTTGTATTACGAGAGCTCGCACACGTTTCTCGCCCTATTTCCGGCCGGCGAGATTTGCTCGGCAACAGAGAGCACACAGCGGGCAACGACGAAATAATCTCGACCAAGAGTAGAAACATCGAGAGCGAGAGAGAGAAAGAAAATATCGATATAACGCGTAATCGTAACGCCAAAAACGAAGTTTTCTAAAGTCCCATTTTTACGAAAAGTCCCGAGGTGAAAAGAATCGTGCGTTAAATCACGAGAAAGCGAACATTTTGAGAAGAAGAAGAAGAAAAAAACCATATAAGCCCGTTTAGACGTACTAGTACCTCTTGGAAGCAATACGCGATGAAGAATGAAAAAAAAAAAGAACAAAAAAGACCCTTCTGCTTTTCTTATCTCTCTTGACCATGGTGCTTGAGAGGAAGAAAAAGCGAGAGGAGCGGGGTTGAATTGCGCGAATCGAAACGGTCGCTAGACTCTCGGCCCGTCTCTTCGGCCAACGCGCACACCCACACTATACAATACATTTTTTATATATATTTTTCTTATTAATACAAGCACAGAGCACGCACACTGTTATACGAACGCGGAATAACCCCAAAAAACGAAAGAGCGCGGTACTACTTTACTCGCGAACACGCGCACACACTGACGGGAGATGGGGATTCTCTCTCTCTGTTTCTCTTACAGAAGGCTTTTTTTCGCGGGTGGTCGACGTCTAGCCGGCTGCCCCTCTGGTGGCCGTTAACGGCGAGAACGATTTTGCCCGAGCCACGAGATCGCACCAACACATACTTTTATAAGATATACATGTTTATATAAATTCCTATATGTACGTGCGTTACGAATGTGTGTACGTTTACACTTGTACATTACCAGTCACTCTTTTTGCATCTTAATAACGTCATACACCCACGATATCACGAAAAAAACCCTCGCCCCCCAACGGCAAAAATGTAAACATTAATAACTTTGCGAGTGAAAAGGACAAAGTGATGAGAGAACGCGAGGAAAAGGTCGCGAAGTAATTTGCAAAAAGGTATATGGTACGACACGAAGAAATTCACGAACACAACGGCGCGTGTGCGCGCGCGCGCACCAGCCTCATCGCACACACAACACACGTGGCCCCGGCTAGACAGATTTTCCGACACACACCGACGTGAAGGAGCTTTTTTTTTTTCTGCCCCGACAATTCTCGATATTACTCGGGGAGTTAAAGTCTCGGTGTTACATTTTTTTTTTGGGGGGAGAAAAAGAACGATAGGCATTTTTGTTCCGTGTGAGATGAAATTAAAAAAACATATATATAAAGAAAGGGAGAAAGAGAAAGAGAGAGAGAAAGAGAGAGAAAGAGAGTGCTCCACCCGCGTGAATGCTCAACGTGACCCCCCGACGTACGATATGGCACTGCTCCGTTTTTTTGTCCTCTTTTTGTATCCCTCCAATATATAATACGTCGTGCGTGCGCGCACGAACACAAATGCGTGGCGTCGTGTGCGAAAAAAAAAAGCTGCTCCGCGGCGCCATCTGTACGACAACAAAGGGTACTAAAAAGATCGCAAATTCGATAGACACCAAATGGGTTATGAAACACTCACGGCGTTTGCTTTTACACGGTCGTTTTTCACCGAACGTTCGACGTACGAGCGTAGAGACAATTGCGTTTATACCGATGCCCATTCGAGCGTATTTCTCCCCTTCAAACTCGACGTCGGCCTCTCTCTCTCGTTGATTTTCCCGCGCCGGCGTGCTCGCGCGCGCGCGCCTCGAGGGAGCATCCCGATCCGAACGCCTCGAGGGCTTGCAACGAACTGCATCGGTCCCGCCATTACTGCAACTACACGAGAGCGATTCGACGAGTGACGAAGGACGGGAAGGGGAGGGGGAAGCTTTGTTGAATAATGGCGGCCGATACTTATCCGTACATTTTTCGTTGGGAGTTAGCTTTTTCTTTTTATGTTACATTGCGATGGGAAAAAACGTTAATGCTCTGCTGTCTCATAGAAAAGTTAGATTTAATGGAAAAATTGAGTTACTCTCCAGTGATAAAAATTTCAAGTAAATTTAAAGTTTTTAGTACAATTTTCAGTCAATTAAAATTTAAAAGATATTTTCAAATTATGGTCGTTAATCTCCTTTACGCGAGATTTATAAACGAAAATTACTCTATTTTGAAATTTTCGTTATTGCGAAGCTTTGGGACCGTTTTTGTGGAATTGATCAATGACTTTTTCTCAATTTCCATTGAACACCTAGCTTTTGAATGAGAATCCGCGTTAAGCATTCTTTAAATCGATCAATGGATTCTTACCCGAGTTTCTTTACTCTCTGTTACCTTTATTTGTATTTCATATGTATAATAATATATATATATTTATTTATTTATATATATATATATATGTATGTATCGCACTCGTCGATATCGAATATATTAATATTTTATTTCATCATTTAATATCTTTATTTCTCTTCTTTCGCATAAATTAAGTAGATAAACTCTTGACTGATTTTTTTTCTTCTTCTCGATAAATAAACAAAATATTTTACAAAAGTAAATATATAGCGATTGGGTTATCGGGGCGACCAACGATTACGTTGGATAAAGGCTTGACGAGAGAGAGGAGAGAGAGAGAGATAATATATATATAGTACGTACTCGAGCAACTTTGGTTTAAAAACGTGGGCTACTTTTATTTTTTCATGATTTTTTTCGTCGAGACGCTTCATGACGTCATCGACGATCAACCGCTATCGCGTTGATCCTCGAGCGAGGACCGTATAACCGTTAAATTTCATTACGCAGATTTTTTTTTTTTTTTTTTTCGAGTCTTTAATATATATATTCGATCTTAATACGCTTCGTAAAATAGCGAAAACATTACATATGGCACGCGCCTAATCACTCCCCTCTCGCCCCGATAACCACGTTAATAAATTAATAAAACGCCGGGGTCGAGGAATTAATTAAAAGGGACTAAGATGGGATAAAAACAAAAAGAAAATATTACAAAAATTCTGGTAAAAGCAATCGCGCTAAAATAGTTCTCAAACGTTTTTTTTTTTTTTTTTTGTTTGCGTTTCTCTTCGTCTTTTCCTCGTTCTGAACGACGAAGCGCGAGGGGCTCGTTATGTTTCCGGTTGGTTTTCCTTTTTAATCGTCGCGCAAGACGGAGGCGAACGAAATGTCGTTTAGTTTCCGGGCCGTCGATACGGCGCACCGGGGAAAACAAAAACAAACGCGGATGAAAGTTTATCTCTGTTTTTCTTACGGAGAATCCTTTTGGAGGGTGTAAAGAAAAAAAGAAGAAATGCAACCTCGCCCGTCGAGCTTCGCTTCTTCACGATCGATATCTTTCCATGCGCTTGTGACACACCGTTTTTTTTTTAGTTCATTTTAAATTTCATTTTCTCTACTTTTACGTTTGGTTTTCTTTGTATTTCGTCGTTTCGTCGTCAGGAGCCCATCTTTTTTACATGCTGTTATCTCTTCATGGTTCCCATTGATTCGAGCATTTTAACGATTTCATCGAGCTCGACGCGAATAAAGTGTTTTGTGTGTGTGTGTGTGTGTTTTTTTTTTTGGCGTGTATGTTTGTGGATCTGTGTATACAAAACGTGTGTTCACGCGTTTAGCGAGTTTCGTACCGCAGTACCGAGAGGCAAAGATGGCTGATTATTCCCTAGGATTTTGATGATTTGCTTTGTGTGGCGTGAGGTTACAAGTGCGGACTTGGCGGTTGTTGCTCGTAAAACAGAACGTAAGCCTCGCTCGATACGACGGAACGTCCCGTTACCGATGACACTCGGCTGTCGTTGTACTCGTGCCATTCACCCGAATACGGATGCTTGCAGTACGCCCTATAATGACCGGAATACGTTGTTCCCGAGTGATTAGCAACCCCATAGAGATTATACGTACAGCCCTGTACGCCCGGTGCGGCAAAGGCACTCAGATCCAAACACGTCAGTGGAAAGTCAACGAGGACGCTCAGCTTGCCACGAAAACGTTCGGTCGGTGAAAAACGCTTCAAGTCTGCGACAATGTTTGTTAAGGAAATTAATGAAATTTTTTTTTTCTCAAATAACACGAAAAAATTATTATAATTTAACAAGGTGAATCAGCACGGAAAATTTATATGAAAATATTTTTCATTTTTCAAATCTAGTTTTTTTTTTTTACTCATAAAGTTAACAAAAAATATTCTTCGTAATATTAACATTCCTTCGATTCTTCGTCAAGAATTTTAATATCAGGAAAATTGCGTTGTTGCGTTTACTCGTAAAATCGGCGAATGTGAAGCGAAATTAAATTTTTCAATGAGAATTTGTGAAAACTACACTGTTTCTATTTTCTCGCGAATAAATTATGAATTAATTTCAATTTCGCTATCGAATGAATGTTTTTGTAACAAATGTATCATAGCTGTGTCATGACGATGAAAAAAAACTAGTGACTGACTGATAAAACTTGACAATTCAGATTTTAGATATAATTGAAAAATGAAATGTTCGTCGATAATCGTGAGAGAAATCCAACGGATCATCTAAATCGCAACTTTTTACCAACAAATCACGTTTAATTCGGCCAATTCACCTTGTCCACGAGAAATATTGCAATAAATCGATTACTCCAAGGACGATATAAGCAGCAAGAACAAAAAGGATACGAATAACCAAAATCTTGGGAAACTTTTGAATGCTGAAGCTCTTTGTGCACTTTCTTCTCATCTGGCACTTGGAGCACGTGGGTTTCTCGTCGCCGTCCAGTGTTTCGACTTTTGTGAAATGCTCGAGGCATTGATTGAGCTTAACGGTGCCGAGTCTCAATGGTATCGGCAAACTGAGATCCCAGAATGGATCGAGGGTCACGGATACGTGATCGCAGGCTGTGCAATGCAACGATGAGCGCAATTGTCCAACGAAAACATCGACTATCGTGCTATCCTCGCTACGAAGATATCGCTTCCAACTCTCCGAAGCCTTGTGACTGTCCCTAAACGTAAAGAACGAAAGAAAGGAAAAAATAGATTTTTACGATTGAAATATATATATATTTTTTTCTGTTCGAAATCTCACACTGTTTTGACACTCACGAGTAATGATCGGGTATATCGGTGAGAATGGGCTGTGGTTTTGCCGTCACTCTGTTAACATCCTCGTGCAGACCCTCGAGTAGATAACGCAAAAATTCTTGAGCATCCTGCTGACTGTAGCCCATGAAACGCGGCGCGAATCTCTGTATCTGCGACTTCAGCGCCGCCGTATTAACAACATGATCGCCGCTCATTTCCCAAAGTTCGTGAATCACCTGACCGAACGCCTTTATCAGCGCTCCCTTCATGCTCGACGTCGTTGTATTTATGTCCTGAAGATGCTGCTCGTTTAGCAAATACTCGAGCAACGGTCTCGTGTTGCTCAGACATTGGATCACGCTGTTCATGAAACACTGGCAACCGAGAAAACAAAATAAATAAACGGTTAAAAACAAATCTTTTTTTTTTGGTAAAAATCGAGATATTTGTAAATGGTACAATGAACTTTGGTAATTTTACGAAGCCTGTTTTTCAATGATGTTGAAGCTTGCATCGTTGGAACGCAACGAAAATAGGTTTTTTAAATTTCCATTTTCCGTATCGCTCACGCTTCTCTTGCCCATTTAATTGATCTCCTTAAGGGGGGGGGGGGGGGGGTAAGGTTAATTTGTACAAAAAAAGGCATGTTTTTGTGATTTTTTTGTGACGACGCAGTTAAAATTTCTTTATTAGAACTAATGGTACAGTAAAATATAACATTTGAAGAATATTATATAAAATTTTCACGAAGAAATATTAAAAAATACGACAATGGCAGCAATTATTCGGTTAATTTCAATTTTTCAATTTTTTGGAACATTTTGAAGGGAAAAACGCGATTTTTACGAAAAAAATCGCGTTATTCCCTTCAAAATGTTCCAAAAAATTGAAAAATTGACATTTCGAAAAACCCTCCCAGCGTTACCTGGGGAAAACTATTATCTAACAAATGAACTTTCATTTTTTCATTTCAGATGATCCAGCACCAAGTTATGAGGGACACCGCAATTCTACTTTTTTTTCCGAGACACGTCCGAATAATTGTTGCCATTGCCGTATTTTTTAATATTTCTTCGTGAAAATTTTATATAATATTCTTCGAATGTCATATTTTAATGTACCATTAGTTTTAATAAAGAGATTTTAACTGCGTCGTCACAAAAAAATCACAAAAACATGCCTTTTTTTTGTACAAATTAACCTTACCGAATTAGCCTTAAAGGGCATCCTAAAAAAAACGTTTCAATGATTTTTGTCCTCGAAAAATCCAACCTTAAGGGAAATGAATGATATATATAATCGATTTTCGTTGCATTCCAACGCTGCAAACTTCAGCATCGTGTTTTTCAGGTCAATCTAACAAATGTACTTTTGCATTTTATGCGAAAAATCTCCGACTATCAAAAGAATTTGTTATTTTAATTAATGTTTGTTCGAGTATGGCTTTTTAAAAGAATCGAGTTGTATGATTCAGTGGAGCGACTTTGAAATAATTAAATTAAAATCGTCATTCATCAAAATTGAATCGAAACATGGAGTAAAAAAGTTTAATTGAATGTTGACAAATATTATGTTGAATATTGCGAAATAAATATTTAACACTAAACGTAATCGGCATTTTACATATACTTATTCTTACCATAAGGGGTCGTTTGACTCCTTATGAAATAAACGTTGATTTTTAGATAGAAATTCTTAATTTGTTGAAGGAAATAATTCGCAACATAACTTCTGATTTCTAATAAAATAATCAAACGAATTTAGAAAAAGTCGGATGAGTGAAAGAAATAACAATGAATGTACGATTTTAAAGTAAATTTTCAGAGGGTTCATTTTACTCCGCTTGGTACGTTTAGTGTTAATTGTCATTGACAAATTTCGGTTCAGCGAACTCAGATTCAATCGAGCTAAATATTATTTGGCCGATGCTAAAAAGTGTGCTTATGGCAATTGACAAAATGTCGTATAATACGTGGTGCAATGCTCAAATGTAAATTTTCACAAAATTTTATTAATCCATTTGTTTTTCCGAGTGAAACATCAAGTTGGAAAATAATAAATGTTGAATTATCAATAAATAAATAAATGTGTCATACGGTGTTTCCAATGTTTCGCAATCCGTTCAGGCCATAACGCTCGTCGCGTCTCGACTGAAGTCTGCTTCTCGGCGGTCTCGAGTTCGAACTTTCATCCTGAAGAGAGAAAACAAAAAAAAAAAAAAAATCATTAATTCGATTAGTCTTGAAGAATAATTAACGTGTTGACAGAAAAACGATTAATTGAACAATGACGAGGTATCGTATTTTTTTTTCCTTTTTCGACAAAACAGTTTACGTAATTTTCTGTCGGACGTACGGTGTAATAAATCGGTCGTTTATACAGTCATCGTTCTGATTTCCGGTTTAAGTCATCCGGTGGGGACACGCGTTCGACGATCGATTTAGTCGGTGTTAGTTGGATATAGCCGTGAATTAAATACGTTTTTTTTTTCTTTTTCATTTTCGTTGAATGTTTTTTTGTTTTTTAGCGTGAGTAAATCCAAACACTGTTATTGTTGCCATGGCGAAAAGCTTGTTTTTTCTTTCTATTATTCGTTTTATTTTTTCATTATAGGCCCGCAAACGGGGAAAAAAAAAAAGAACACACACACTCAGGCTGCTCGTACTAAAAAGCACTTTTGATTAAAAACGAAAAATTAAAGGAAACTTTTGTACTCTCGCTGTGCGATTTATAATAACTCACCTTGATGAGAATGGCTGATTGGCACTGGACAACTTTATCGTCATTGTTAACGTTCACCGGTGACGATGAATAAACAAAATTCGCGCTATACCGATAATTACCGGAAACTCTGTAGCGCTGTGGCTTAAGGGGCGCGGCGATGCCAAGGAAAAATGCAAAAGTCACGAATACCGCTACAACGCCCCACGCTAACCACAAGCACCAATTTAGTATTTGATCGAGAGCCAGCTTTTATACCGATGTCCAATGTAATCGGACCTGAATTTTTCGACGATGATTATTCGTCATATATTATTATTATATTCCCACTTTTTTTTTTCCTTTTTCTTCTTCGAGAGACAATTTCGCTTTTCTGGCAACAAACTCGATATCTATGACACTCCAATTTTTATATATTTTTCATTATTGCACCAGAATTTTTGAAAAATTTTATCTACGATGTTTGAGGTTTTAATTATTTTTTTTTTTTTTTTTGGAGCAGAATAACCGTTTTGTTTATGTGATACAAATTTGATATCTATATAAAAATCATTTCAATTTATGTATTACTCTATTTTAGTTTATGGGAAATTTTTCGTACGTTTTTCCTAATAATTCAATATCCACAATTCTCCAATGTTTCAATGACTTTTCTTGCCCTCGATTAATAACTCTATTTCTCACGATGCTGTAATTCGATCGAGTAAAACGATAAGAATCGCGTCACAAATATCCGCGGTCTTAATGTGTCTTTTTTTTTCTTGTTTTTCTTTTCTCCAAATAATCATGAACCGCGAAAAGAGAGACGAAGAAGCGCGTGCTGGTAGTCGTGGTCGTACGTGGGGTCTCACCGAGAGAGGGGTCTATTAATAAAAACCGGTGGATCACACCGGTTCGCGGGCGCGATGTGTCCTCAACGACCACGATGAGATCAAGAGAGTAAAAGAGAAAGAAAGAGAGAGAGAGAGAGAGAGAGAGAGAGAGAGAGAGAGAGAGAGAGAAGAAAGTAAGCACGAGCAAGAGTGTGATTTCGAAACTCGAACGAAGCACCGCAGACGCGTTTCTTCGCAAACGAGATTCAAACCACTCAACTCCGCGGGTAGTATCGTTTAAGCTCTCTCGTTTCTCCCCTAAACTCAAAGGATGAATTTTTGGGTAACACGAATTAACGAGAAAGAAAATGTATAAAAATTGAAGAAAAAAAAAAATGAACGAAACATACTCACGAGTGAACGGGAGGAATTTCTTTCCTTGAGACAGGGATCGTCTAACGTAAGAATAAAAAAAAAAAAAAGGGGTGGAAAAACAAAATAAAGCTGAACAAAGATTGTCGTCGTCGTCGTGTTCGATGGTTGTCGATGGACAAAAATGGTAACTAATTTCTTTTTAAATAACGACAATATATGTGTATCGCTTTAGTTTTCACGGTAAACGAGGTGTACTGTGTGCATACAAAGAAGATAAAAACCCTCGTGGATTAATCGTAGATGTAAGCTAATATGCTCTATATACGTAGCATGACACACTTCTTCCTTCGGTGTGGCTTCGTCGTCGTCGTCGTCGTCGTTCTCTCGGTACAAGCCGAACGAAAATTCAAGACGACGAAGCCACCGAATGCGATTTAATAATAGAACACTCGGAATTTCCACGTGCCACTGTCCCTCTCCGCCCTCGACGATCTACACATACGCGCACAAACACACAGACACACACACACACATATATACAATTTTCAGTGCACTTATTATTTGCATTCGTGCTCATCGCGCCCTCCCTCAACGTGACACGAGTGAGTGACTATAAAAATGCAACGAGGACAAGTTATTCCCGATTGGTAATGAGATATATCCAGATAAAACGTATCTAAAAGCTCGTTCATTAATGAGAAATACTATCCTTAAGGTAGTAGTCTGGTAACTTAAGCCGATTTTCATGTCTTTTTTGGAGGGCGTTTTTTTTGTAGGAAAATAAAAATGAATCGTTTTGAATATTTAAGATGTTTTTATTTACATATTAAAGATACAAAAAAAAATTTTTTTGAAAAAAATTAAATAGTTTATTATTATTATTATTATTGATCGAAGTTGGCACCTCGAAAAAAAAGCGCGTGGGTGGCCCCGGTGATTTTGGCTCTTGTTGTTATCGGAAATCAAAAATTCTTGATAATTCTTAATCTATAGACATGTCATTCTGGTCGGAACTACTGAAGTTAAATTTCATGGATAAATAACAAAATGGCGGACTTTGGAATAAAGTTTTTTTTTCCAAAAATGGCGGACTTTGGAAAAACGTTTTTTTTTCCAAAAGTTTTTTTTTCCGGAACTACTGAAGTTAAATTTCATGGATAAATAACAAAATGGCGGACTTTGGCAAAAAGTTTTTCTTTCCGAAGTCCGCCATTTTGTTATTTATCCATGAAATTTAGCTTCAGTAGTTCCGGAAAAAAAAACTTTTGGAAAAAAAAACTTTTTCCCAAAGTCCGCCATTTTCAGTAGTTCCGACCAGAATGACATGTCTATAGATTAAGAATTATCAAGAATTTTTGATTTTACATAACTCCAAGAGCCAAAATCACCGGGGCCATCCACGCGTTTTTTTTTACGAGGTGCCAACTTCGATCAATAATAATAATAATAATAAACTATTAAATTTTTTCAAACAAATTTTTTTTTGCATCTTTAATATGTAAATAAAAATATCCTAAATATCCAAAACGATTCATTTTTATTTACCAGACTACTACCTTAACCTTAGTTAAGGAAATCATTACATTTTTTTTCACCGACATTTTTGCAAATTTGTTTTTACAGATTTTACACGATTGAAGTAATTTTGAGAATATTTAACGTATTGTCTCGTAAAAATGTTCGGAGTAATGGAAATTGAGGGAAAATCGTGACATTCCGGTTGCGTTTTCTGCAGAGAAAATCTATTACTACAGTTTCCGATGTTTCAAAAGTGTTTAATAAACAAGGTAGTCTTGGAAATATTTTTTTAAACCAAGAATTAAAAATTTGAGAGCAAATCAACTTTTTTGTCACTGTAATGAATTTCATTTTTTTTTATGTGCCTTTATACTCTAAAGTACAAAGAAAAATCCAGAAGGACTACTTACTCTGGGTATATTGAGAAAAAATCTTAGGCCAACATTCGTTAATACAGGTTCACACCTTCATTCCCACCAGTGATTATTAAAGAATGAGTTTAAAAAATATTTCTTCGCAAACAAATCTCAATCGAACTAACCGGACCTAGTCAAACGAGTGGTAATTATTGAAAAATTCCTTTCATAAATTTTTAACGATCAATCGACATTACACTCCGGAGAGTATGTGTTCTTGAAAGCTCGAACCATCAATGTCTGTACAGCGACATTTTCGTTCAGTATTTTTGTTTTCTCAAAAAGTAATCCACACACAGGTGGTCCAATTTTAGACTTATGTGAATTCTCGATAAAAATGAATATTAAAAAAATTAAAGTCTTCTGTGTAAAATCGAAAAACGTTTACGCTGCGAGGGAAAAAATTAATACAAACTACAATCAAAGAAACGAATATAAAATTGAATGTGTTGAAAAAAAAAAAGATACTGCACGACAATACAGCTGTCCACGGATAGGCAGAAGTGCCTGACAATAAATCACGATAATTATTTCAATGCTAAAAAGACACACACTTCGGTCCAGATCGTCAAGTACTTTGTCGTCGATAGTTCGTTAAAATTATGTAAAAAACATTTTTCTTCCTAAACGTATCTCTCATTCCACTATTGCACAATGATGCAGCTACCTCAAAAAACGAAAAAAAAATATAAAATAAATCCCCGGTTATTTTCGCCGCGGAAGAAGTGTGTCGCACAAAAGCCTCGTAGAGTCTCGAGGAAAATGAAAAAATTTGACTAGAACGAAGAAGTACAAAAAAAAAAAAAAAAAAACAGGCCAACGACGTCCATCGAGAACACTTCGGGGTCCGAACCTCTTGGCTCTACTCACGATCTGCTCGTTGAGTCCACGATAGAGATTCTGATGTACGGCAACGGGTACGGAGTTGTTGACGTTCGAGGACGACGCGGAAGACGACGAAGGTCCGCTCGGATCATCGATAGTCGGATCATTCCAGCCAAAGAGGGTTCTCCTGGACGTCGAAGATTTTCCAACGTCATCGCTACGACTGCCCGTCGATCTAACGCCGTTACTCATTAACGACCCAACGTCACCGGTCTCATCGTCGTTGAGCTCGTCGTTGTTTCTCAAAATTGTCTCGTCGTCGAATTTCCGTGATTTCTCAAAGCCATTGACGATATCATTTTTGCCACAATCGCCATTAGTCAAAAGGTTTAACGTAACGTCGGAAGTGGTATCGTCGTCGTCGATTTCATTGGTCGCCGTCCATACCAATGCTTTTCTCGTACCACCGACGTTCGTCAATGTTTTCTCGCGACGTCTCGTCTCATCAACGTTACACGACGTATTATCGTCGTTAAATTCGTTGCCGGTCTCGTTAACGATCGTTCCCGTTCCCGTTTCCACGATCCCGAGGTTAACCTCGCGATCCTGGACATTGTTGTTAGTCAGCAGCTCCGTGTTATCGGTATTAGTGGGTATCTTAGTCCGCGCAAAAGCTTTACGTTCAGCGTCACCAACGGCACTACTACCACCACCAACAGCAACAACAACAACAACACCACCAACAACACCACCGCCAACGTCATCAACGCCACGATCGTTCGAGCCCGTCGAGCCTTTGATATTATCGAATTTTCCCGTCTCAACGCTGTCACGCAGCTTTCCCGTTGGCTTTAACAACGTCGTGACGGACTTTATCGCGCGCCGATCTTCGTGCTCGACTTTACGAATGTCGCGCAACGAGACGGCGGTTACTGTCGAATTGAACGGGTTGTCTTTCGCGGAAATCACGGGAATCGACGACGGTGAAGTTAGCGAATTGACGGAAGTTGACGAATTAACGGTTACCAATGAGGAATCGACGTCGGACGAATAATCCGTCGGCGATAATAACGGGGGAATGTTAAAGCCGTTTTTACGATTATTCTCGTTGTTTGTGCTCGTTCGATCGTGACGTTTGCGCTGTTGGCGTGGATCGTCGTGACGTAATAATTCGCCGGTGACTTTGTCAAGCTCGATTGTTCCCCCAACGCTACTCCTTATCTCCTCGCTATCGTTATGCCCAGTTAAAGTTACGTTATTCGTCGGGTCGTCGTCGTTAACGGCGTCCGGTCTAACGGTCGTGTCGTCGCGAATCGAATTAATCGGCAATTCGGCGTTAACGCGTCGGCGTCGTCGACGAGTCTCCGAATTATAATCGCGCCCGATCGTCGGATCGGTTTCGTTACGAGCGTTCGTTACGTACGATCGGTTAGAGGAATTATCGGCGTTGTTGTTGTCGGCGTCGCGATTATCGTTCTTTCTCGTTACGATAAAACGTCGGCAAATATCGTCGATCGTCTCGACGTCGGGGCGCTTCTCGTTCGGCGATTTATCACGATATCTCGTTAAATCGACGACGGGAACGTGTTGCCCGACGTTATTGAGACTCGTATCGCGTTGATTAATCGAGTTTCTCGTTGTTTCCACGGGACTTATGTTTACCTCGATTGTCGCCGATCCAGGGTCGTTCTTTCGTGCACTTCCGTTGTTTGTCGCGTTCCCGGAAGTTCCAACGTTGCCGCCGATCGGTCGTCTCTTCGTCTCGCGCCTCGTTGTCCAACGTTCGTTGCTCGGTGAAATAACGTTGTTGCGATTGATCGCGCTGCCGTTGCTCGACAATCCGATACCGGAGGACGCGTCGCTCGAGTAAGAACGTTCGCGACGTTCGCGACACGAATCGTACTCGTCAACGCCGTTAAGCTCCGACGGTATACTCGTGGATATGCCCGAGGACGATGCAGCCGACGACGACGACGACGACGACGGTCGCCAATTGCCGTTGTTTATCTTCGACGAACCGTGTATGTTCGGCACGTAATTCGTCGGTGAATATTTCGCGTATAGATCGGCGGCCGTTGTCGCCAAACTTCCCGCTGTATGATGCTGCAAATTGTTACGGTCGCGCGAAGCGCACGATGAATTTGACGAGGCGGTCGACGACGCTGATGACGATGACGCCGAACCGTATCTAAGACCACTGCCGTTTATTGAGGACGAACCGACGATCGAACTCGACTCGTTGTACGACGAGACTGACCTGCAAAACAGAGAGAAGTTTTCGAGTTTAGCAATTGGCCTCTTCTATGTTTGTCTGTGTGTGTGTGTGTGTGTGTGTGTGTGTGTGTGTGTGTGTGTGTGTGTGTGTGTGTGTGTGCGGTTGGGTGACGAGAGGAACGGCGAGGGCGTTACACATCGATCTTCTCGTGGCTTTAGAGATACTGTTTTTGTTGACATGTATGTGTACTTTTTTGTATGTAGTTGGATATGTATGAACGAGAATACTGCATATAATGCTCAGCTACGATGGGCCGGGCTCTTTTTCTCTCTCCCTGTCTCTCGCTCTCTGGGACGCTGGCCAAGGGCTCCTCCGCTCTTTTTGATGCTTTTAACGTTATGCAATTTTCGAACTGGGATATCCTCGCTCTACGTGTGACGATCAATTCTCCGAGATCTCCGCGCACCGCTATCTCGGGGGATTATGAGAGAGCTGACACTGGGGGTGGTTACGGTGAGCGGGATGAAAACGTTTTTTAAACGATCGTTAAAGGGTGAGTGAATTTGTTAATTTTTCTTGTGGAAAAATATGAAAATTTTACAATGAAAATATTTTTTCGAACAATCGCTTCTCTCTTACGAACCATTCAATGATTTTTTCCCCCATTAACATTGTTGTTACATACATTCACGGATTTATAATTTATGTTAATAAATTTTGCGAATTGTCACTCGTTGCATGAGTAACGGAATAATGGTTCCTCTGTGAGAATGCTAAATAACGTAATATCGTGAATTTTTGCGTTCGGTTGAATGATTTTTAATTAAATTTTATGAAAGCTGTATTGTTAAATTAATGGAACTGTACATTTAAGCACCATTAGTCACTGTAGTTTTTAAACGACCGTAAAAGGGTGAGTGGATTTGTTAATTTTTCTTGTGGAAAAATATGAAAATTTTACAATGAAAATATTTTTTCGAACAATCGCTTCTCTCTTACGAACCATTCAATGATTTTTTCCCCCATTAACATTGTTGTTACATACATTCACGGATTTATAATTTATGTTAATAAATTTTGCGAATTGTCACTCGTTGCATGAGTAACGGAAAAATGGGTTCCTCTGTGAGAATGCTAAATAACGTAATATCGTGAATTTTTGCGTTCGGTTGAATGATGTTTAATTAAATTTTATGAAAGCTGTATCATTACATTAATGGAACTGTACATTTAAGCACCATTAGTCACTGTAGTTTTTAAACGACCGTAAAAGGGTGAGTGAATTTGGTAATTTTTCTTGTGGAAAATATGAACATTTTACAATGAAAATATTTTTCGAACAATCGCTTCTCTCTTACGAACCATTCAATGATTTTTTCCCCCATTAACATTGTTGTTACATACATTCACGGATTTATAATTTATGTTAATAAATTTTGCGAATTGTCACTCGTTGGATGAGTAACGGAAAAATGGGTTCCTCTGTGAGAATGCTAAATAACGTAATATCGTGAATTTTTGCGTTCGGTTGAATGATGTTTAATTAAATTTTATGAAAGCTGTATTATTACATTAATGGAACTGTACATTTAAGCACCATTAGTCACTGTAGTTTTTAAACGACCGTAAAAGGGTGAGTGGATTTGTTAATTTTTCTTGTGGAAAAATATGAAAATTTTACAATGAAAATATTTTTCGAACAATCGCTTCTCTCTTACGAACCATTCAATGATTTTTTCCCCCATTAACATTGTTGTTACATACATTCACGGATTTATAATTTATGTTAATAAATTTTGCGAATTGTCACTCGTTGCATGAGTAACGGAAAAATGGGTTCCTCTGTGAGAATGCTAAATAACGTAATATCGTGAATTTTTGCGTTCGGTTGAATGATTTTTAATTAAATTTTATGAAAGCTGTATTGTTAAATTAATGGAACTGTACATTTAAGCACCATTAGTCACTGTAGTTTTTAAACGACCGTAAAAGGGTGAGTGGATTTGTTAATTTTTCTTGTGGAAAAATATGAAAATTTTACAATGAAAATATTTTTTCGAACAATCGCTTCTCTCTTACGAACCATTCAATGATTTTTTCCCCCATTAACATTGTTGTTACATACATTCACGGATTTATAATTTATGTTAATAAATTTTGCGAATTGTCACTCGTTGCATGAGTAACGGAATAATGGTTCCTCTGTGAGAATGCTAAATAACGTAATATCGTGAATTTTTGCGTTCGGTTGAATGATTTTTAATTAAATTTTATGAAAGCTGTATTGTTAAATTAATGGAACTGTACATTTAAGCACCATTAGTCACTGTAGTTTTTAAACGACCGTAAAAGGGTGAGTGGATTTGTTAATTTTTCTTGTGGAAAAATATAAAAATTTTACAATGAAAATATTTTTTCGAACAATCGCTTCTCTCTTACGAACCATTCAATGATTTTTTTCCCATTATCATTGATGTTACATACATTCACGGATTTGTAATTTATGTTAATAAATTTTGCGAATTGTCACTCGTTGCATGAGTAACGGAATAATGGTTCCTCTGTGAGAATGCTAAATAACGTAATATCGTGAATTTTTGCGTTCGGTTGAATGATTTTTAATTAAATTTTATGAAAGCTGTATTGTTAAATTAATGGAACTGTACATTTAAGCACCATTAGTCACTGTAGTTTTTAAACGACCGTAAAAGGGTGAGTGAATTTGTTAATTTTTCTTGTGAAAAATATGAACATTTCCCGATGAAAATATTTTTCGATCAATTGCTTCTCTCTTACGAACCATTCAATGATTTTTTCTCATTAACATTGTTGTTACATACATTCACGGATTTATAATTCATGTAAATAAATTTTGCGGATTGTTGCTTGTTGGATGAGCAAACAAAACGATGCTTCCTCTATGAGAATGCAAAATGACGTAATATCGAAAATTTTTGTGTTTGGTTGAATGATGTTTAATTAAATTTCGTGAAAACTGTATTGTTAAATTAATGGAACCCGACGTTTAAGCAACATTAATCGTTGTAGTGAATCTGTTAAAATCATTTCCCATTATTTTATCAATAGTTATGACAAAATGGTGTTTCAAATTACTGAAGAATATATTAATACGCGTTACTGGGTGACATTGAGAATAATTCTTTTGAAAATTAATTGATGACAAACATTAATCATGACGATAATTTGTAATTAATTTTAATAAAATAAGATTTTACGTTTTTGCTTTTGAAAAAAAATGATGAATAAATTGAAATCGATCTCGAGCAGATAAATATATTATCATTATTATTGCTGTTGTTGCTCTCAACGTTACCGGGTGACAATGGAGAATAATTCTTTGGAAAAATTATTAATGACAAAAATTTGTAATTAATTTTAATATAATAAGATTTAACGTTTTTGCATTTGGAAAAATTGATGAATAAATTGAAATCGATCTCAAGCAAATAAACATATTATCATTATTATTGCTCTTGTCGCCCTCGACGTTACCGGGTGACATGGAGAATAATTCTATGGAAAATTGATTAATGACAAAAATTAATCATGACGATAATTTGTAATTAATTTTAATATAATAAGATTTTACGTTAATGCTTTTGGAAAAATTGATGAATAAATTGAAATCGATCTCGAGCAGATAAATATATTATCATTATTATTGCCGTTGTTGCTCTCGACGTTACCGGGTGACAATGGAGAATAATTCTTTGGAAAATTAATTAATGACAAAAATTTGTAATTAATTTTAATATAATAGGATTTGACGTTTTTGCATTTGGAGAAATTGATGAATAAATTGAAATCGATTTCGAGCAAATAAACATATTATCATTATTATTGCTCTTGTCGACCTCGACGTTACCGGGTGACATGGAGAATAATTCTACGGAAAATTGATTAATGATTAAAATTAATCATGACGATAATTTGTAATTAATTTTTATATAATAAGATTTTACCTTATTGCTTTTGGAAAAATTGATGAATAAATTGAAATCGATCTCGAGCAGATAAATATATTATCATTATTATTGCTCTTGTCGCCCTCGACGTTACCGAGTGACATGGAGAATAATTCTATGGAAAATTGATTAATGACAAAAATTAATCACGACGATAATTTGTAATTAATTTTAATATAATAAGATTTTACGTTATTGCTTTTGGAAAAATTGATGAATAAATTGAAATCGATCTCGAGCAGATAAATATATTATCATTATTATTGCCGTTGTTGCTCTCGACGTTACCGGGTGACATGAAGAATAATTCTATGGAAAATTGATTAATGACAAAAATTAATCATGACGATAATTTGTAATTAATTTTAATATAATAAGATTTTACGTTATTGCTTTTGGAAAAATTGATGAATAAATTGAAATCGATCTCGAGCAGATAAATATTTTATCATTATTATTGCCGTTGTTGCTCTCGACGTTACCGGGTGACATGAAGAATAATTCTATGGAAAATTGATTAATGACAAAAATTAATCACGACGATAATTTGTAATTAATTTTAATATAATAAGATTTTACGTTATTGCTTTTGGAAAAATTGATGAATAAATTGAAATCGATCTCGAGCAGATAAATATATTATCATTATTGCTCTTGTTCCTCTCGACGTTAATAATGCCCTCGTTGAAATCGTATGATTCCGTAAAATCGGATTTTCCTCTCTGAATCCCGTCGAGTATAATATTCGAGGATTATGATATATAGGACTGTGCGGCGATGCGGTGTGTGGAAAAAGAGTGCTCGGACGAGAGGAGCTCTCGAAAAGAGCCAAAGTAGAACGCACACATTAGTGTATTAAATCCGCAATGAGAGCTCATTGTCAGTGTGAAGAGCACGATAGTAGCAGTATATATGTAAGGGGGACGGGACGGATAAAGTTTTTGTGTTTGTAATACGTACAGAAGGGATCGCTGAATCAACGATATTTTTCATTCGACGAAAGTTCGTCCTTCCCGAAAAGTTGTTTTCGAAAATTCATTCGAACGGACGTGAAGAATAGCATTGATTTTTTCGATCGAATCTCTCTCTCTCTTTCTTTTCCAAACTGTTCATTTTTGAGATAAACAATAAAAAGTAATTTTTACTCGTAGAATAAAAATTCGCTTTTATTTCTCTTCAAATTTGAAAATAAAAATAACAAATACTTTTTATAGTCAGTGCGTGTAGATGAATTTATAAAAAGTTCAAAATACTATAAAAATGATTTTCCGACAGAACACATTAACGTTAATAATTCTAAAACTTTTTTTTTACAATTATTTTTAACTATTGAGAAAAAAAAAAGAATTTTTCTGTTATCACGATATTTGTTTCTTTGTAATTTTAATTTTTTTCCAACAAAATACTTAGAAATTATTTTGTTGAAAAATTGTTTTATTTCAAAAAATCGTTTTGCAGGAGATATTTTTGTTTTCCCTTGCGACTTTATTGCAGTCTCGATGCAACGAGGAATTTTTTAACGTTCGTTGACAACGAAGGAACGCCAAAGTGCCCACCCACGCACACACGAACACACACACACACACCGCGCAGTGGCGGGCAAACGGTCTCAGAGCGCGATCAATCGGAAGCACAGAGTCGCGAACCGAGCTTGCTTCCATACACTATACGTTGAGTTTTGCTAGGAGTTTGCTGTGGCCTACAATCTGCATCGTAGATAGAACACCCACCGCATTGCCGACCGTTATATGTTGAGAAACGTTATATATATATATACGAAGTGGGACGAACAGCCCCACAGCCCATTTTCCTCCCTCTTATATATACAGGGTGTCCCAAAACTGGAACGTCAGAGTAACACGGTGGTTAGATTGCCTCCGGACCTATTAGAATAAATAAACATGACCTCAGTAAAAGTCTCATGGTTTTCGAGAAAAATCAGCTTTTTTCATTTTTCGAAAAATTCCTACCTAATACTTTGTTATTCTACTACCGTTGCTACGAAAGTCCAAATCGTAAGCAAATCAAAATCCAAATTTACGCCAAATCCTAAAGTGGTCGGATACACAAACGAAAACAGCGAGATAACAGGAATAGCGATTTTCCGAAAAATCATCCGACAATCGCTATTCTTGTTATCTCGCTGTTTTCGTTTGTGTTTTTGATCACTTTAGAATTTGGTGCGAATTTGGACTTTGATTTGGTAAAATGGTAACGGAATAACAAGTACTGAGGTAGCGATTTTACGTAAAATCAAAAAAGACGATTTCTCTCGAAAACCATGAGACTTTTACTAAGGTCATATTTGTTTTTTTTTTTATAGGTCCGGAGCCAATTTAACCCCCGTGCCACACTGACGTGCTAGTTTTGGAACACCCTGTATTAAACACGGTCAGCCTTCGGACGATGAAGGGGTTGAGTGCAACCTCACCGACCCCTCGCTGAACTTTATCCTATATTACACGTCAACGTGAACACGAAGTACATTGTAGTACAATACGAATGAAAGAAGTTTAGTACTTCCGTTTTCTTCGCTAATTACATTTTTTTTTTTTCGTGCTCTCTTTCTACTAAGAGTCGTTTCAATTACCAAACTTCAGAATCTCAAACTTTGAATGGACCAGCCTCGGTACAAGTGACGTTATATGAAAAGATGCTACAAAGAGAAATGAAAAGTTAATTCGACTCGTATTACGTTGAAAAAAAAAAAAAAAACGACGTGTACTTTCATTTTATAACAGTGATGTTTCATTTATTCGTATGTTCTTGCTTTCAATTACGCTACTTCGGCGCAGCAATATTCAGTTTGAAGAATCTTAGAAAAAATTCGATAAATTACATCCGATAAGAACGAAAAAGAAAAAGGAAAATCGTTTTGATTCTTACTACGTGGAATTACCTACGTTTTTCTCGCATCTTATACTTTTAGTTCGATTTTTTTCTCGTTTTAAAATGTCGCTTGAATTATAAAACTTCAGAATTTCCGTCTTCCCACCTGAGGCTCAGTGTACGAATCTGATGATAATGAAAAAATAAAATAAATAAAAATGTAAAGCAAAACGTACGATATTATTTCAATACGTATCACGTAGAAAAGAGTACAATTTTATTTTTCCACTGGTGCAATTTCGTTCTGTGATTTTCGTTGAGTTCAAATCATTTTAATTACGAAATTGAAAAAAATCTAACCTTCAAGAGTATTACCACGAAATCCAAAAGGAAAATAAACGAAATATTGTACAAAACGAAAAGTTTTATCCGACTTCAATTTTATAGAAAATTGTGTACTTATACTTTTCCCACTAACGAGATTTCTGCTCCGATTTATTTTTACGTTGTAGTCGTTTCAATTACAAAAAAAATCGATCTGTAGTATAATCAGCCTACCATGAAAACCCTATCATTAAAAAATGACAATTTTGTAAAAACAATTTTGAAGAAATTTGAACAAAAGATTGTTAAAATTTCCTCTTCCTTCAACGACAGTTTATTTTTTCTAATTCACTTTTTTCCTTCTTGGAAAAATGTAACTCAAGGACATTAACTAATAATCTTTGTCTATAGAGTCCGAAAGAAAGAAAAAAAAAAAAAAACTGTAAACTCTTACCGAGAAATTATAAATGTGTCTCGATAGACGTTTTATCGGGAGCGGCGATAGCGCGAAATCTCAACTTCGTGAAAAAGTTATTTTCGTTTCTTAGCCCGGTATTAATATTAGCCGAGCAACACGAAACACACGTCGAAAGAAGAGACGAGGCTATAGCGAACGAGGATCTTTTTTAGAATCTGCACAGCGTGAAATATACGAGGGAATACTATAAATTCGCGATTCTCTCTGTCGGAGACAAAAAAAAAAATACAACGTTCCCCCTGCACCCTATATTTTTCTCACTCGAGCCAGTTCGACCCTTACGGGAGGCTGGCTTCCAAGTTGAGAGTTACGATACCCACACACATACATACAGAGAGACGAGAGGGATATTACGGGATCGTGAACTACCCCGTATAATTTTGAGATCGTGACCTCGACGACGATGAGCTGACCAACATGAGGGGTAAATATTCACCATGAGAGAGTGCACACAAAGATCGTGTTGAAGTATAATATTAACCCCTCGCCCCTTCTCTTTCATCGAAGTTCAGAGTTCACATGCTAAAGGGCGAAGGAAAATCAAATAGTGGATAGAAAAAAAAAAGAAAAATAAATAGATACGAAGAGGGTTTTTCAACCCCGTGAAATATTTTCGCTAAGCGGCTAATGTTTCTGCTTGTGGCACATGCGACCCGTTCGACGAGTTGGTTTGCTCTCTCTGTCTCTGATAGTCTCGTTTCAAGCTAGATTTACGTCGACCGGTATTAACCAATGTCCGCTAAGGGGAGGTAAGAAAAAAAAGAATTATATCCCACAAGGGTTCTTCGTACAAAAGCTTCACAATGCGATATTATACATCTATATACACACACACACGCGACGATATATGGGCGCGTCGTGTTAACACGATCAATTCCAAATTGCAAAAATTCCATTTTAGCCCTCAATTATTATTTACCGTTGTGAATATTTTAACGTTCGCAAAAACTACCGTTATTTTTGTGTAACCAAAGGTTCAATATTTATTGCCAACGATGATATTTCCTACAACGATCCTTGATCCTTAGAATCCACACGGGCGCAATTTCGCACCCTAGAAAAGTGATTGTCGATGAAATTTACGAAAGTGATACTTTTTTATACCAAGGGTTGATCTTTCATGAATTTTTCATTGAACCACTCTATTTTTGAGGAATGACACCAGCAAAAAAAATACTCCTTATTAAAAATAGTTCGAGGATGTCCGATAGAAGATTGAAAATAATTTGTTTAATATTTAAAAAATTACAGTTGAATCAATATCATGACAATTTGTGGAAGAAAGTTCTGAGGGATAAAAAAATAGTTTTTTTTTTGAGGAAAACAAAATTAAAATAACAACAAAATTGGACGTTCTTTAAACATCTTTCCTTGAGTTTGCATGAAACGTTCTATATACGCATGGGATCGTCTCTCGAGTAGAGAGATCGACCAGACTCGTTTTCAGTAATGCGATTGACTGAGCTTTGCTCAAGACCACTGGACCGAGGCACCCCTTTTCCTTTTTTGATCAAGTGCTCTATGGGATTTTGTTTCTCTCTCTCTCTCTTTCTCTCTTTCTCTCTTCTAGTTCGTCCTTTTCCTGACCACGACTCTTGTGGTATGTAGAGAGATCTCGTATAGGTGATTCAGTTTTGCTGGACCATCTCTGTTACTTATATCAGCTCTTGCAGATTCTTTTCTCTCTCTCTCATCCTGTCTCGCTCTCTCCCCTTTCTCTCTCTCTTTCTCGCTCTGTTGGGCCAGCTTGTGGTTCTGTACCATCGAACACCTTGCCTCTCTAGCATTTATAGAAAAGCAAAGGGGCTCTCTCTCGCTCTTTCTCGCGACACCAACGGTAATTGGATCATTGTTGTGCACCGTCGTTGAAGTTGTACAATGGACGTCCGTTCACGCTTTGTATATCACGCTCCTCTCTCTCTCTCTCCCTCTCTTTTTTTCGCTCTCTAGGTGGCTCTTCTCACCTCCACGTAACAAGGAATCGTAAGGGGACTTTTTTTTTTTATGGGAGTTGGTATTTTATTGAACGCATGCGCCACATGATTTTTTTTCTCTCAGCGAATGCATGTGCATGTGTGCGTTGGTTTATTAGTGGTAATTCTCGTCCTGGTGGAACGAACAGCCGGAAAGAGAATGGGGGTTTATGCAGAAAAGAATAACATAATGGGGCAGATTGTTTTTTTTCCCTTAAAGACAAAGGTTTCTGATGCTGAATGTGTGTGTGTGTGTGTGTGTGTGTTTTTTTTTTTCAGGGACCTCTAACAAGGAAAGTACCCGAGGTGTCCCTCTCCGATTTTGTTGAAACTCATGTATGTTATCGAGCATTAAAAACTAAGCGACACGTATTTTTTTTTATCGGCGGAAAAACGGTTTCAAGGGGTGAAACCACCTCCTAAAGTTACACAGGTCAAGGGCCGATTTTGCAGTTTCACATACAAGCAGCGCATCGATTTTGATGAAACAAAAATTTAAATGTTCCTTTTGCGAAGGAATGAAGAACCCAACAGATAACGAAAAAAAAAAAAATTTTAAGGGGCTGAGACACCCTTGAACATCTACTTCTTGCACCCTACATTGAAAACTTACGAATCGATCGGAATGAAAGTTATGCTGTTTTATAGCGAAAATGAATTTAAAGTTCTTGAAGAGAAGAGTTCGTATCGGTAAACAAATTTGGAATGACAAGGAGACAACTGGAATGTAAAAACTCAAATAGGGGTAGCTTGTCACCTTGAAACTGTTTTCTTGCACAAATACAAAAATAAGTGAACTTAAATTTTATTTCCGCTATTAAATCGGCCCTTGACCTGTGTAACTTTAGGGGGTGGTTTCACCCCTTGAAACCGTTTTTCCGCAGATAAAAAAAAATACTTGTCGCTTAGTTTTCAATGCTGTACAACATCCACGAGTTTCAACAAAATAGGAGGGGGACACCTCGGGGTACTTTCCTTGTTAGAGAATGCATTTTCGATCATCCCGATATCTCAATTACTGTAGCCGTGAGAGCAGGTTGAAAATCGGCGGAAAAAATTAGAAGGGGTATTTATGGAGAAATTCGCAAAAATCGATGGTCCAACTTTGAAAATCTATGAAAAATCGAAAAAAAATCGTAGCTCAATAAACGAAGCGGCATTTTAAAGGTTGAACGGTTACGAAAAGAATGAGCACAGAGTGGGGTTTCAACTCGATCGGGAAACAACGTTACAGCGATTTTAGTGATGCCACTTCTGTTTGGCCGAAATGCAAAAAAATTTTGAATTTTTAAATTTTATTTTAGGACGATATATCGATGTATTTTGACTGGCTGATTACTAATTCAGTAGCCACTTCCCTGCAAAACTGAAAATTTCATTGCTTATCGTTCAAAAAGTGATTTTTTTTCGATTATCGCGTTTTTCACATTGATTTTTGGAGTTTTCGACAGAAACTCTGTGTTATTCGTAATCAGTGGAAAATTTTCGATCGAATACGGTATTGAAACATTGAAAAAAATGAATTTTTTTTTTTTCATTTTTTGCCCACTTTTTGAGGAAACCTAAAATGTCGAAATTTCAAATGGTCATAACTTGGCTCCCGTTTCGTCGATTTTGGGCTTTTACGGGGGTTTTCAAAACGTCTCTAGTAGACTTAGTAAGCCGAAGTGCTTAAAAGTGTGTAAAAAGTACGAAAATTATATTCAAAATTGTGAGGAAATGAGTTGTAAAGAGTGATAATGTTAAAATCACGTATTGTTCATTTAAAAAGTAATAATAATTGAGGTTTCATTATCTATTATCAAAATAATGGATAATGGATTTGAAGTCATTGATTGAATTACATTATTCATTACCAAAATAATGAATAATGAATTCAATTCCATTATTCATTATAAAAATAATGAATAATTTAACGAATTGCATTGCTTATTACGAAAATAATCGATTAAATTGAATTACCCATTGTTCATGATTGAAATTGGCAGAAATTGACGAGAAAAAAAAAAGAAGATTTTCCGTGAGATTGAATTACGAGATTGAAGTCTAAAATATATTTTTTTTCCGATTTTTGCGTTTTCCCCAATGATTTTTCGAGTTTTCGCCAAAAACTTCTTGTTATTCGTAATCAGCAGAAAATTTCCGATTGAATGAGGTATGGAAACATTGCAAAAACGAAAAACAAAAAGATTTTGTCATTTTTTGCCCACTTTTTCCGAAATCTTAAAATGTCGAAATTTTAATCCGAGGCACAGTGTGCGATCCAGCTGGAACCTCAACGAGATATTCATTTTGGGGCAGCCCCGACAAATCCTGATCGAGACTTTGTCGGAAATGTGAATTGAAAGATCGCATCAGGGAACAGCCTGAAATCCAACCGGGTTCCAGAGCTTTTAGAGCATCCCTAACAAATCCCGATCGGAATTTTGCCGGAAGCCGGGATTCCCCAAAAAGTGTCTGTATGGGATTTTCATCAATTTTTTAGACTTCAGGAAGGACCAAATTCGGTTGATCACTTCCGTTGAATCCAATCGCTTCCCTGTGAAAAATTATTCTATTGTTGAGACGTTTTCGGCGTCTCATAATTGATCGATAATTAATTATTCGATCATTGATAATGAATTCTGAAAAGAATAATAAATTGAGCGAAGTGAAAAATCGATACTCGACTAATTATCGCGTTGGAACAATTAAATATTTCATTTACGCTTCAAAACAATAATCGAAAAACCATACATTAGTTGATTTTACCAAATTTTTTGAAAACTTAACGATTTTTTGAGATTTCTTATACTTCAAGTGGCAATATTTGATATTTGTTTTTTCTCGCTCACCTCGCAGGTGGGTAGTAGGCTCGTCTAAAAGTGTCCGACGACGTCGAGGTATAACTGCCGGCGCGATAACCGGTGTTCGATGTGGACGAGTAATAACCGCCGTTACGATCATTGCCGAGATTCGAAGGCGTCGACGAGCGATAACTCGAGTATTTCGATGTGCCGCTACTGTTGGTACCGGAAGTAACGCTCGTACCGCTACCGGTACTACCGGAATAACGTCGACTCGGCGAGAGCGGTGACATTGTGCTTGTACTGTATGAAACTGCGACGGCACCCGGATGACCGCCACGATGATAAGACATTGCAACGAAAAACCGCACCACTTCTCTAGGCACTTTATCTTCTCGCGCGGTGTTCCGCGGTTTCTTTTCGTTTCGTTTTTTTTCTTCTTTATCGTTCGTCAACGGCTGAAAAATAAAAAAAGATTTTCGTGTTCAAAAGGGCTTTTTGTTGCATAATTTATTTCATGTAAAAAGAAGATCATCGAGGTGTGGACTTTACGAGAAAAATTGTGAGTAAAAAATAATTTCAACATATTTATCTGCAATTATTTTCAATTTTATCCACGATATTACGAACATTGGTAAAAAAAATAATTGATATTGATTAATAATTCTTTCTCAACCGTTATTTAGTCGCTAAAACAAGTGAATTGTAATTATAATTACGATTTTTTGAAGTACATCATAAAGTAAACGTGTGATAAACGAGGTATAAAAATTCGGCGTTTGGCCCACTTTTAACATTTATCGACACACGTCCTTCAGCCGAAAAATCTGAAAATTTATTTTCAGTCGCGAGACAAGAAGATTTTTTTCCTCGCAAATTTTATCATACGACTAATATCGACTATTCGTGATAGGAAAGTAAAAAAAAAAAATTGCCACTCGTGCTCCGCGAGTCTGCGTTATCGATACTATATTATACTTCGAAAGGTCGAGACAATTTGTCCATAAATAGATTATCAATCATCAGCAGTAGGTCGATCGACTCTCGTTGTTGTTTTTTTTTTTCACGTTCAATAAAATACTTAGATATCGAGAGAAAAGTATTCCATTTTGAAAAAACCTCTCGAGACAAATTCCAATGCTACGATAAAAATTTTGAGGACAGTGCATTACTTATTAATGAATTTTTTTCAATTGATCGATAATTTGCAATTATCTCAATTGATAAAGTTATCAATTTGCTCGATTCATCCAAAATTTCGAAATATCCACCGTAAGAATTTAAAATCGCTCTCGTCAACTAATCATTAATTAATTATTGAATCATGTTAATTTTAAAATTGACTTGAAAAAGAATGTTTTTATTCGAATGAAAAAATTACCAATACGGGTAAAAAATTCGAAATATCAATCGTAATGTTTGAAAAAGTCGTTCAATTAAGTAAAAGTATTACTGGAAGTTAGTTACTACTAACTCCCAATCTTACTACCAATCCGGAACACTCGAAAGGGTTATTTTTTTGTATAAATAAAAAATACTAATACTTTAGTATTTTTGAATGTAAATTAAATTTAGTAAATTTTAAAATAAAAAATACTAATACTTTAGTATTTTTTATTTTCACAACCAAAAGCCCTACTACTACCTCCCAATCTTGCTACTACTCCGGGACTTCTTTGTAAAAATAAAAAATACTAATACCTTAGTATTATTTATTTTTACAAAAAAAAGCCCTTTCGAGTGTCCCGGGGGCTTTTTTGTAAAAATAAATAAAACCAAAGTATTAGTATTTTTTATTTTTACAAAAAAAAACCCTTTCGAGTGTCCCGGAGTAGTTGTAAGATTGGGAGTTAGTAGTAGGGCTTTTGGTTGAGAAAATAAAAAATACTAAAGTATTAGTATATTTTATTTTTCCAAAAAAAAGCCCTTTCAAGTGTCCCGGAGTAGTAGTAAGATTGGGAGTTAGTAGTAGGGCTTTTCGTTGTGAAAAAAAAAACTAAATTATTAGTCTTTTTTTCAAAAATACTAAAGTATTAGTTTTTTTTATTTTGATTAAAAAAAAGTCCTTTCGGGTGTCTGGAGGTACGGATACATTAAAAACCATTGTTTTTTATGATGTTTCAAGGATCTTTTTCAAATTCACTTGACGCAAAACGTACGTATATGTTATAGGAGCTTGTTGTTTCGTGGACCCGACGTCTCTCGTGTCTCGCGACCTCGTGAGCTCGTCGTGAGTTTGCTTCTGGAATATGACCCGTTTTAAAGAGAGTATAGGGGCCTTGTCCGTCGTCGCCAAGGTCGACAGTGTACAAAGCTATGTGCTTTGGTGCCGGCACATAGAGGAGTAGGGGAGAATTGCGAGTCCGTCGAGCAGTAACCCAACTTATATACAAGTAAAACGTTTGCAAGGCCGAACTGTATGTGGCGAGAAGCTCGCCGGATGCATCGATTCTGCTTCGTTCAATGTGTAATCCTACATATCGACTGGGCTTTTTTTTTCGTATATATAACTACACTCCGTGTTTCACAGTTGGCTTCTCTCCTACATATCTATTTTTCTGTCTTTGTATATGGGACGTTTCAGGTAAAATGTCCCATGTACAAAGCACATGGCTGTGACCGTTGTTTTTCTTTCTGGCTGTAGGACGATAAAAAACAGTACTTTGCAACGATTTTCTGTTTGTATCGAAAATTTGTTTGTTTTCCAAAAATCGCTATAAACAAACATGTTGAATTAACACCAATTTTATCTATTTTCTGACATTTTCACGGTTAATTTCTCGTTAAAAAAAAAGTTAATCTTTGGCCACCCGTCGAGCGGTGAGCTTGAATCTAATTTTGGTGCTGAAATAAATGTGGAGATTAATTTTATTCATTTCAATAATTCTTTCGATATTTTCGTTATTTGAGGCTTGAAAAAGTGCATTTTAGCGGAGAAAAAATAATTGACGATTGCACTGATGATCATTAGTCGAGTAAGAAAATGTTAAAAATATTTTTCAACATATTTTCAAAAAAATATTAATATTTTCTATTACTCAATTACTTTTTAAGATTTCTCGTTTCAGGTGAAAGTCACAGTTCTGTCGATTATGTCTGAAACGTTTCGTACATGAACGTACGTAAAAAAAGAGAGCTTTTAGTGGGAAAGCGAAGCGAACAAAGAAAAGCTTTCCAACAATTTCGTTCCGGCAGTGCAGGAAAAAGGTATATTTCTGTGACGATACATCGCACTCTTTTATCTTCGAAAAATACTTTTCACGATCTTACAGTTATTTCGCGAATCGACGTGCGAAGCGTCGAATTTCAACGTCGCAGTAAAGCTCTGTTTGTACGTTTCGCGTGGCTTGTATCCAAAAACTTTTTTTTTCTCTTTCTTTTGCGTCTCACGACGTTCCTTTTATTTTGTACTTTTGCACGAATATCTTCGTGATTCTATTAATAAAAAGAAAATGCCGTCGATATCGGCGTGTATATCCATGAACGTGATACATTTCGTTACGTACATTATTTACAATTAATCCAACCAATGAACATTCGGGTAAAAATTTAAATGAATCATTGCGAAAATCTTTAAAAAATTAAATAAAACCGATCAATCGGTTTTCCATAAAAAAATTACGATTACCGCGCGAATTAATAAAAATTAGGGAGTAAAAAGTATTACTGTAAAATAATAATAATACAATTTAGGGGTCGATAAAGGGGCTTGTGTTTAGTTAGTCGTTTTAAGGGGGGAAATCGGGTTAGACGGTTAAAAAAATCGATTTTTTTTTAAATTTCATAAATTGTTAGTAAAACTATTGAAAAATATGTTCCGAATATTTTTAATGAAAATTCCGACTCGTTCTATTGTTATAAGCCATTAAAGTGAGTAGCTCTCCTTCAGGCCCCGAGCGAGCTATTTTTTCAAACGCGTTTTTCTGAAAACGACTTTTTTTTAACTTGCGTACACGCTAGTTTGAAAAGTTTTCAACCAATCGTTTTGAAAATTGGCAGTTACTTTCTTCATAGTATTGCGCTCTATATGAACCTAAAATCGGAATATTATCATTATTTAAAATAATTTTTTTTTTGCAAATAAAGTTGTACAAAATGGCAAAAAATCATGCTTTTTTGTTTTGACCCCTGTAAAAAATCCAATTTTCTATTTTTTTGATAGCATTTAGGTTCATATGGAAGAGAGACATATAATAAAAGTAAATTCCAACCTCGTTTGATTTCAGATGAAAATTGCGGCTTCCAGAATGTACGCAAAATGCTGAGTCTGATTGTGACCTGCAATATGGGGTCGCTAATATCTTCGGTGTTTTTCAAGGAAATTCTTTAAAAATGTTATAGTATATACTTAAATATATGTATAAAATATTCTCAAAGTTTCAATAAAATATATTCATTTTTTATACTATAAAAAAATTCATGAAAATCATTGAGAAAACGTTGTCCTAACCCTATTTCCCCCTCAATGGATCGCACGAAAGTGGAGATCGACGACCGGTTGAAAAGAAAATAGCAAGTGGTAGCCGGTGAGTATATTTTCAGATCAGGATGCCGCAGAGGGAAGCTGACTCAGCGACATCTTATCGTGAGCTCTCTTTCTATCTCTATCCTCTGAGTAAATACGAGAGAGAAACGGAGAGAGTGAAAACAACATCGAAATTAAATAAATTGATTGGTACTTAGAACGGAAAATTTATAAATATTGAACGACAAATTTATTAACCCTTTCGATGGGAGTACGAAAAAAATCATTGAATTTTCGTGATATTCGAGATGCGGACATTTTTAATATCGTTCAATATGAATGAGACGAACAAAAAATTAGCAAAAATCTACGAATTTTTAACGTCACATGGCGTCAATGTCGCTGAAGGGAATAATTGAGTAGAACCTTTGTGATTTTAATAATCGAACATTTCATATAAATGAAAAAATAAAAAATAAAGAAAGTAAAAAGAACACTCATAATACAAATGTGATTGTTACGGAGAAGGAAAAAAATTCGTTGTCAGTATGAAACAATGTCTAGCTCGGTCGTATGTTCTTACGTAATAATGAGACTGGGAGGGACAAGCCTCGTTAGCGCGTAGAGAGAGGTACAGAGGGAAATAGAGGAGACAAATACCAGGAGATAATGCTTTTACGTAACGCACGTGTCTCATCAACGTTTTGCCCTTTTCGTTCATGTACTACGACAATATTATACAACATTAATATTATATTGGATCGAGCTTATTGAAAACAAATGTACCGTTAACATAAATTAATTGACAGAGGAGTTGTTTCTATTATTTCGATAAACTCAATTTTTACAATTCTCAAAATTCTATCGAAAGACATTTCGTAACAATTATCGTTTATATAACCATACGTGGAACGCGATGACTATTAAATTGTATTCTACCGTAGATGGGAGGGTTCGTCGACGACCTCAACAGTTGAGTCACGAGGACGTCTCGGCGCGTGCAAATTGCACTAATGTACCGAGACACTAGAGGAGTTATTTTTACGAAAGAAAATATTTTTAAAAAAATGTACGAATTTTACTGTGAAAAACGAATGTTCGATAAAATTATTTGAAAAATAGAACAAAAGTTTTCAACGAAATAAAATGAAAATTGCACGTATAAATAATTTCATATCCGTATTTCAATGGTCTATTGGAATAGACCATATTTCAATGATCTATTGAAATAATATGAACAACATTTTTTAATATCTTCAAATTCGTGTGTCGTTAAAAACGACGTTTGACGATGTCCAAGCATTTATTTTGTCAATGATAATTTAAAATATATCTTTAAAATTTTAAATTTAAATTTTAAATTTTAAATTTTACCGTGAGAACTTTTTTTTTCTTCTTAATTGTATCGCCTTTATCGTCAAATTTTTGCGATCTTCAAATCTAATCTACAAAAAAAATAATGGCAATTCTGAACGGCAAGCACGAACGACGTAACTCGTCAATTTAAATGAAAATTAATCTCTCTATAAATTTATTATTTTTGTCATTCATTTTTTCCACGCCATTCTCTATAATATTGAGAAAAAAAAAACCAATTGAAATCTTATCTCACAAATTACACTCCGAGATACAAAATTGCTATCTCGGAGTATAACACTTCGTATGTAAACCTGGGTCGTTCGTGTCCGAGCAAAAACACCTTTGGTTTGTACCTGGGAAATAGGAAAAGGGCGGACGCCCACGAAAATTAAATTTTCGAGAATTTTACAATTGGTACTTCAAAGTGACAATTTCGAAAAGTAGCATGAATTTTTTCAGAATTTTTCAGTGCATTTAAGGGGGTGAAATAACGGCCGGACGTGAAAGATCCACTTTACAGACGGGACGTGCGGAAAAAACGTTTACAGACGAAGTGATAATTATGAATTTTTTTCACAAATAGCACAAATGACTCTATTACTACATTTACCGCCCAGACCAAAAAAAAAAAAATGTTTTTCCGATCTTTGCAAATAACTTAATTTATAAGGAACTTGATTTAGTTTTTTTTCCTTCTTGCTAATAAAGTTTTTTTTTTGTCTCTTTTTATTATTTTCGTTTCAGACCTCCACTCTGACCGGATATAACGTACGAGTGCAGTACGCGTTAGCGTTCATTTCCGCCTGATGGTCGAAGTAACCGCACACGATACGAACGGAGAGTGAGAAAAAGGTTGAAGGAGGAGGAGGAGGAGGAGGTGAAATGTAATCGATAAGGCGTGTGCGTGAGTTGCGTGTGCACGTGGAATTAGTGCCAGAGTGCCTCCGGAGGAAGAGGGGAGGGAAGCCCTCTCTCTGTTCGTGGTCTCTCGTCGTCATCGTTGACAGACGAGGCCGAATCTACGATACGTATGTATACGTATGGTACGTAGAATGAAAACACGACAGAGCTCTCTACCTGATAGAGCACACGGAATACTATAAACGCGTGCGTGCTCGTTTCGCGTTTGTCAAAGCGGAACATCAACGAGTATCCCCGACTATGCTTCAACCTATATAAACAATCGTAATAATTCGTTAATCCTTGTCACGATCCACGAGAGAACAATAACTTTTATCGTGTTACGATGAAATAATGAAAAAACACGAAAAATGAATGTAAATTAAAATATAATAATCTAAATCTATTGTATTTAACAAAAAATGTTTGATAATTGTATTTTTTTTTATGTAAAATGATTGAGCAGCATTTTTTGTCATTTAATATTTTTACTTTCATTCAAAGTTTTTCGTTAAGGGGGAAAATAGGGTTAGACGGTTCAAAAAATCGATTTTTTTTTTATTTCATAAATTGTTAGTAAAACTATTGAAAAATATGTTCCTAAAATTTTAAATGAAAATTCCGACTCGTTCTATTGTTATAAGCCATTAAAGTGAGTAGCTCTCCTTCAGGCCTCGAGCGCGCCACGTGTATAACCGAGCGGTCACTATTTTTTCAAACGCGTTTTTCTGAAAACGACTTTTTTTGAACTTGGGTACACGCTAGTTTGAAAAGTTTTCAACCAATCGTTTTGAAAATTGGCAGTTACTTTCTCCATAGTATTGCGCTCTATACGAACCTAAAATCGGAATATTATCATTATTTAAAATAATTTTTTTTTGCAAATAAAGTTGTAAAAAATGGCAAAAAATCATGTTTTTTTGTTTTGACCCCTGTAGGGGTCAAATCGGAGCATACATATGCTCTGATTGAGCATTTTTTTTCATTGCTAAAAATGTTTGGCATAAATTAATTTCAATAATTTAATCTTGTATTGTTGGTAAATAAACGTTGTTAAGGGCTTTTTTGTTCAAGTTAATTTTAATACGATTAATATACTATTATATTAATTGTATAACAATCAATACGAATCCCGTTGTTATTGGAAAAACACTAGCGGTTATAAATTCTTTTTCTTCTCGTGGTCGTATGTTTTACCGTGCACCGTATCAATCTTAAAAAACTCGCCCACTCGTGCCACGTGTCTCGAAGAAACAAAAAAAAATAGATCAGCGACCCAATTCTTGACCGTGTCCTATTTCCTGACTAAAATGTGAAATATTTCTTTGCCGGTACACAATTGACCTTTTTAAACCTCACCCACGCTGAGCATTAGCGAGGATAGACATTTTGATTGGTCATATCCACAGCCTGGTCGACGTGGTACAATATTTATGGCTTTTCTTTAACTAAAAGTCAGAAATAGAACTTTAGTGGGTCAGAAACTACAAAAAAAATAAATAAATACTTAATAAAAAACATGTTTGAAAAAAGTAAATTATAATTATTCAATGTTATCATTCTTATTAGCAATTTTTTTTTCTGTCAATTTTGATCTTCTTTCCAGAAATTAGTTTTTAATATTGGAATTGGAAAGGGCCATACGTTAAAAACCTAAAAGAATATACGTTGGAACACACAGTAATAAAATAAAATAAAATTAGTTTTTTAATATTGGAGTTGGCAATGGTTTCACGTTAAAAACCCGAAAGGGTATACGTTGGAACACACAGTAATGAAATAAAATAAAATTAGTTTTTTAATATTGCAATTGGAGAGGGTCATACGTTAAAAACCCAAAAGGGTATACGTTGGAACACACCGTAATAAAATAAAATAAAAATAGTTTTTAATACCAAAAATATTATATTTCGTCTCGAATAGTTAATGCTCTTTTCTTTTTCTACGTTCGAATAAAATTCTTCCCCCGAAATTGGCTACAATAGCCAAAAAAAAACGCTGCAAGCGTCGCAATTCGATGTATAGTGAGAATGAGAAAGGTGCGGAACGATTCAGACCTCGTTAAAAATAAATATACGTATATACAAGAGTATATATATATGTATATACATTTTTTATACTGAATCGGTTGCCTTGCAAGCCAAGTGCAAATGCACACACTTTGGAAACACCGGTTAGAAGAAAACGTACTTATAAAAGTGGCGCTTTGTTGAAACGTTCTATTCAAGGATAATGATAAAAGACGCTCGCCGGTGTACAGAGTGTTTCATTGAAGGGAGACAAAAAAAAACGAATTGTTAAAGAGAATAAACAAGGTATGCCCACAATAGACTAAAAATAGTCTCGTACGTCACGAACGCGCGATAACGCGAGCCATTGGAGAATACGGGAAGTACAGTGAAATTTTCATTTATCAAAAGGATGATGAGACAAAAAAAACGTTATGTAAGTTTATTATCATTGATATGGAAGATTTTACTAAAGATTTTTTAGAATCCTCTCGTTTGGAGATGAAAACTTGTAATCTTCTAGTAAAACAAAATTAAATTCATAAATATTTTTAAATAAATATGCAATGATCTGAAAATAATTAAGTTTCTGCGATATATATCTCGATTCATTTTGCTTTCTCATATACAGTTTTTTTTAAATTCATTTTCTACAAATTTTTTCATCTTTTTCGAATTTTTAAATTGTCAATATTTTGCGTCTTGAAAATCAATCCTCAGGCACAAAAAATCTTGACGTTGAGTCAACCATCGACAGGAAATATTCGCGATTTTTAAGTTTGCAGAATTTAAAACATTACGTCAAAAAAAAAATTAGTTCTGGGTGAAACGATTACATTCATAAATATTTCTAAATAAATATGCAATGATCTGAAAATAATTAAGTTTCTGCGATATATATCTCGATTCATTTTGCTTTCTCATATACAGTCTTTTTAAATTCATCTTCTACAAATTTTTCCATCTTTTTCGAATTTTTAAGTTGTCAACATTTTGCGTCTTGAAAATCAATCCTCAGGCACAAAAAAATCTTAACATTGAATCAACTACCGGCAGGAAATATTCGCGATCTTTGAGTTTGCAGAATGTAAAACATTAAGTGAAAAAAACAATTAGTTCTGGGTTAATGTATAAAAATTCATAAATAATTATAAACAAATAGTTGTAAAGTTGTGCGACTAAATAAAATTTTTACGAAATATGTGCTGTGCAATTTTCTATCAAAAAATTTCTAGAAATTCTCAACAATCCTTGTCTCCGTTTTCCTTACGTATCAAATTTTTAAGTACACAAATTTTTGGCCCAAAAAAATCTTGACTTTGAATCAACTACCGACAGGAAATATTCGCGATTTTTGAGTTTGCAGAATGTAAAACGTTACGTGAAAAAAAAAAATTAGGCCTGGATAAAAGTATAAAAATTCATAAATAATTATAAACAAATAGTTGTAAAGTTGTGCGACAAAATAAATCTTTCACGAAATATGTGCATTGAAATTTTCTATTAAAAAATTTCTAAAAATTCTCAACAATCCTCGTCTCCGTTTTCTTCACATATCAAATTTTTAAGTACACAAATTTTTGGCCCAAAAAAATCTTGACTTTGAATCAACTACCGACAGGAAATATTCGCGATTTTTGAGTTTGCAGAATGTAAAACGTTACGTGAAAAAAAAAATTAGTTTTGGATAAAAGTATAAAAATTCATAAATAATTATAAACAAATAGTTGTAAAGTTGTGCGACTAAATAAAATTTTTACGAAATATGTGCTGTTGAATTTTCTATCAAAAAATTTCTAGAAATTCTCAACAATCCTTGTCTCCGTTTTCCTTACGTATTAAATTTTTAAGTACACAAATTTTTGGCCCTAAAAAATCTTGACTTTGAATCAACTACCGACAGGAAATATTCGCGATTTTTGAGTTTGCAGAATGTAAAACGTTACGTGAAAAAAAAAATGAGTTCTGGATAAAAGTATAAAAATTCATAAATAATTATAAACAAATAGTTGTAAAGTTGTGCGACGAAATAAATCTTGCACGAAATATGTGCTGTGAAATTTTCTATCAAAAAATTTCTAAAAATTCTCAACAATCTCCGTCTCCGTTTTCCTTATGTATCAAATTTTTAAGTACACAAATTTTTGGCCCGAAAAAATCTTGACATTGAATCAACTACCGACAGGAAATATTCGCGATTTTTGAGTTTGCACAATGTAAAACATTACGTGGGACAAAAAAAAATAGTTCTGGATAAAAGTATAAAAATTCATAAATAATTATAAACAAATAGTTGTAAAGTTGTGCGACAAAATAAATCTTTCACGAAATATGTGCTGTGAAATTTTCTATCAAAAAATTTCTAAAAATTCTCAACAATCTTCGTCTCCGTTTTCCTTACGTATCAAATTTTTAAGTACACAAATTTTTGGCCTAAAAAAATCTTGACATTGAATCAACCACCGACAGGAAATATTCGCGATTTTTGAGTTTGCAGAATGTAAAACATTACGTGGAAAAAAAAATAGTTCTGGATAAAAGTATAAAAATTCATAAATAATTATAAACAAATAGTTGTAAAGTTGTGCGACAAAATAAAATTTTCACGAAATATGTGCTGTGAAATTTTCTATCAAAAAATTTCTAAAAATTCTCAACAATCTCCGTCTCCGTTTTCCTTATGTATCAAATTTTTAAGTACACAAATTTTTGGCCGAAAAAAATCTAGACATTGAATCAACTACCGACAGGAAATATTCGCGATTTTTGAGTTTGCAGAATGTCAAACGTTACGTGAAAAAAAAAAATTAGTTCTGGATAAAAGTATAAAAATTCATAAATAATTATAAACAAATAGTTGTAAAGTTGTGCGACTAAATAAAGTTTTTACGAAATATGTGCTGTTCAATTTTCTATCAAAAAATTTCTAGAAATTCTCAACAATCCTTGTCTCCGTTTTCCTTACGTATCAAATTTTTAAGTACACAAATTTTTGGCCCAAAAAAATCTTGACTTTGAATCAACTACCGACAGGAAATATTCGCGATTTTTGAGTTTGCAGAATGTAAAACGTTACGTGAAAAAAAAAATTAGTTCTGGATAAAAGTATAAAAATTCATAAATAATTATAAACAAATAGTTGTAAAGTTGTGCGACAAAATAAATCTTTCACGAAATATGTGCTGTGAAATTTTCTATCAAAAAATTTCTAAAAATTCTCAACAATCTTCGTCTCCGTTTTCCTTACGTATCAAATTTTTAAGTACACAAATTTTTGGCCCAAAAAAATCTTGACATTGAATCAACCACCGACAGGAAATATTCGCGATTTTTGAGTTTGCAGAATGTAAAACATTACGTGGAAAAAAAAATAGTTCTGGATAAAAGTATAAAAATTCATAAATAATTATTAACAAATAGTTGTAAAGTTATGCGACAAAATAAAGATTTCACGAAATATGTGCTGTTCAATTTTCTATAAAAAAATTTCTAAAAATTCTCAACAATCTTCGTCTCCATTTTCCTTACGTACCAAATTTTTAAGTACACAAATTTTTGGCCAAAAAAAATCTTGACATTGAATCAACTACCGACAGGAAATATTCGCGGTTATTGAGTTTGCAGAATGTAAAACATTACGTGAAAAAAAAAATTAGTTCTGGATAAAAGTATAAAAATTCATGTATAATTATAAACAAGTAGTTGTAAAGTTATGCGACAAAATAAAGATTTCACGAAATATGTGCTGTTCAATTTTCTATCAAAAAACTTCTGAAAATTCTCAACAATCCTCGTCTCCGTTTTCCTCGTGTATCGAATGTTTAAGTACACGAATGTTTGCATCATGAAAGTGTTAAGACTGGTTAAAAAAAAAAAATCCCGAAATGTAATTTAGAATTATCGTGATTTACAATTTACGAGAATGACAATTGTCATCCAGTAAAATCGATAAATTCATAAATATTAAAAAACAATGTATATATTACATACGAATATATAAAAATAATTATCAAGTTGTCAAAAAAGAAACTGGCAAAAAAAAAAACCGGCATGCGGTACTTTGCGGAGCTCTCGTTGTGCCCCGCTCCCGCGAGTCCCGCATTCCCATTGCGGAAGACACGCGCGCGACTGAAGGAGCGAATGAAATCTCGAGGAATTTGCTCTAGTCTGGATTATTATTATAACAAGACGAATTTCGTACGAGAGAAAAAGGAAAAAAAATTGAAAAATCGACCACAAGGGAGAGCGGGATCGCAAATTGTATACATAAAATTTCCCCATAGCCAATACACGTATAACCTATACGCCCACGTATGAAAAAAAAACTCGAGATCAAGAGGCTCGGGGTTTGCTAAGCGTTCTCATCGCTAGCCTCACCGCCCGCGTGTCCCGCCGATTTTTTTAATATACCCGTACACACACACACACGCGCGCAGAGACATACGCACAAACACGAGAAAGCTGTCGCTCACCTCGCTCTCGTAAATAAAAAAATCTTCCTCTCTCTCTCTCTCTCTGACTATTATCCACAGAGTCCTTTCAGCACGAATTCCGAAGTCGCAAATGAGCCGGGTTTAAGAAAAGAAAAAGCCCTTTTTTGTTTTTCTAACCTTTCGTTTTTTTTTTCTCTCAAATGCGTGTTAATGAAAGGTTACGTGAAATTTTAACGTCAACGCGCCTCGACACTTATGTTTTTTGCCTGTAGATTTTTATATATTATGCCGAATAAACGAAAAGAAGCAGCGGCACATCGATGCCAGCTCGTCGCTGCTGCTTCTTCTTCGCGGTCCATCTCCCGACTGAACGCTGCCACGATGACGTCATTCGAGAGAACCCTGGGGAGCGAGCGCGCGCGCGCGCGCACGCCCGCGGAAATAAATATTTCGGATTTTCTTATGAACGAGAGAAAGAGAGAGATATAGGTTGCATGTTTTTTTCCGATGAGGCACACACAACGGGTCGTGAGGAAAAGTAAATTCACTCACTCACCTCGTGCCTGCGGTTACTACTGTTTTTTTTCCACTGCCTAGCGTGCCTTGTAGCGATGAGAGACTTTTTTTCTTCTTTGTTTTCTACGAGTCGGTCGATACGATCGATTCGCCGCTACTACTATGTGCTACTACGGTCATGCTACTCCCCCCTCTCCATTCTCTCGCTAATTCCCTTTATATACTTTTCGTACGCTTCACGTACCCCCCCTCCATTTGCAAAAACTTGTTTTTTTTTCTACTTGACTGCTTTACCTTCTTATTCTCAAACGATTTTTTTTTCTTTCTCCACTTTTCGTTCGCTTTACCATTTCGATTTACAGGGAAGAATTCCTTTCCTACTTATCGTCTGCTCTAAAGCGTCGCGTTTGAAGGAATTTCCGTTTCTACCTATTGTCTGCACTACTCTTCGCGGACGAATTTTCTCTTTCCACTTATCGTCTGCTCTCCGTTCGGAAGAATTTCCCTTTCTACTTATCGTCTGCTTTAACTCCCAGCGTTCGAAGGAATTTCTACTGCTACGTACCGTCTGCTTTATTATTACTCTGCGCTACACACTTTCCATTCGGAATTTCACTCTATCCCCTCGCTTTTTACCAATTATGATTGTACAATTAGTATTTTAGCGCAATTTACAAAGTCATAGATTTCGTAAAATTTTGCTCTTCATCTTTCCACTTCACTGTGCGGTTTTTCATTAGTAACTCTTCGAACCATTGATGATTTTCTAGTGAAAAAATGTTGATATAATGACACTCGTGATTAACGATTAATATACATTGAACACGAACAATATTTACCTCTCTCTCTCACACCGTTTAACAGAGCAGCGAACTAAACACGGAACGTCCCTTTGAAAGTTGCGACACCCCGACGAGTGTTATCACCACTGACTCGCGAGAAACGTGCGGCGAACAAACAATATGGCGACAACTGACCTCCGTAGTTACGACGTTGCCGATTCTCGTGCTTGTCAATCATTGTCCATAGTCACGCGCGATCGCGAACGACGTTCGGCGTGTACATTCTGCGCTAGCGCATTACCGGCAATGAAAATGAGATAATAAAAACAATAATAAAAAAAAAAAAAAAGAAAATATACCACCGTCTACTTACGGTTCACGGGAATACCTTTTGATCGAAACGCGTACACCGAACGGAATGCGCGCCGTTTAAGTTCCAGGCACACGCACACCGTGGCGCGTGGGAGCGGAGAAGGCGGAGTGGGAGGAAGAGGGGCAATAAAGTTGAGCGCACGCGCTCGAATTTCACCGCGAAAATCGGCGTAAATTCGAATATGTTTGAATTAATGAAAAACCAAGAATTCTCTAATAAACGTATAAATGGATCGTGTTAAACTGCGTTAATAATTAAGAACACTTATTGAGATAATCGATTTGTAACACAATATCCATTTGTAACTTTCCTGAATCCAAATAAATCAATCCATTCCGTTAATCTATTAAAAAATCGTCCTATTTCTCATATTTCTTCGTTATATTACACAAAATATATCCGTTCATATAAAAAATTCATTTTTTTTCTCAATATTACAAATTCGTTAATAATACGATAGAAATTGTCAAACAGGATCTCTGTTACACTCATTCTCGACGTACTTGAGAGCCAATTGTTGCACGTGTGCTACACCCTCGGGTGTACCGTGTTTTCGCTCGAAATCGACGAATTTCTTGAATAGTGTTTTCATTTTTCGCGCCGGTAGAGTCTGCACAACGGCTTTCTCTAATACTCTCCTACAGAATGAGAAAAAGGAAGAAAAGAAAGAAAAAAATTAATTCAAAAACAGCAATAATAATAATAGCGCTACTCGTTCGGATCTTCGGTTTACCTAGCTGTATCAAGATTTTCGGATTTGACGAGAGCATCGACGTAACAGGACCATACGTCGACGCGCTTTGGATAAGAGCTCAAAACTTGCTCGAACAACGTCTCTGCTCTCTCCTTGTCGCCGTATTTGTTCTCAAGCTGTGCAAATTTCACCATCAAATTTACGTCTGTAAGCGCGGACAATGTTAAATTTCCATTAAATTAATTTCATTTTTATTTGCGTACAATGTACTGTTTTTTTATTTCAATACGTACGTTCTTGAGCTGGCAAAGATTGAAGAGCTCGTTGCATTATGTGACGCGACTTGTCCTTAAGGCCAATTTTCAAAAAAGCAACACCGCACTCGATCCAAATTTGTGCAACTTGTTTGAACTTTCCGATGATCGTCGTGACAATCTTCTCAAGTTCCGTTTGTCTACCGGCATCCGCGTGTACCGTCAACATATGAAGATACACCGAACGAGCGTCGTTCGTCTGTACGGCTTCTTGAAAAACGTTGTTTAGACTCTCCGGACTGCCGAATCTCGATTCAAGATTCAAGAATGCCTGCCAGACATTCAATCGCTCGCTCTCCTCGCGAAAATTAATAGTTTTTATCGCTCGTCTCGCTATTGCCCTTGCTTTTTCGATTTCCGTCGCTTGAAGATGATAGGCCATGTACTGAAGCCAAATCATCGAACTGTCGGGACTCGAGAGAACCAATCGATCGAATTGATCGACCGAATTCGGTGCATCGTTGCTCGCTAATGCTTCCTCGCGTTCTCGTATCTCACGTTCCTTCTGTCTTTCAGCTTCGCGACGCTCGGCAGCGCTCAATTTCTTCTTCTTTTTTCTCTTACTCGACTCATCCTCGTTATCGTCATCGTCGTCGCTCGACGATTCTTCCGGTTCAACGAAATTCTCTTCCGGTTTGTTGTCCCAGAAAAAACCGCATTCCGGAATTCCCTCGGTCGCGTCATTTTCCTCGTCGCTTTCGGAAAAAATTTCTTCAGACTCCACAGCTGCATCGTCAATCGTAATGTCTTCCTGGCACTCTGACTCTTCAACTCTTTTAATCTTCGAATTCTTTCCTCTTACTCTTTCAACTTCCTGTGTCGCGGCTACTTCTGATTTTGATTCTATCTTTGTAATCCCTTTTTTAAGCTTTTTCTTTGTCGACGATTTCTCCTCTAGATTCCTCGTTACTTCGGTCATCGTACGTACTTCGGGTTTTAACTCGAGCTTTCGTTTTTTCGAGGATTTTTCCTCTACTGGCTTGTTCACTTCGGTTTTTGTCTCTTTCGATTTTTTCAACGGATTTTCGTGATCCTCGTCGTTCGCAGATTTTCTCTTAAGATTCTTCTTAACTGGACTCAGCGTCATATTCTCCGTTTCGAACGACGACTTCATCAGACAAATTGGCAACAATTCCGTCTCGCATTTGTTTCTCACGACGTAACAACGGATTCTCTTGCCGATCGTATAAGCCGTGATGTCGGGAGCAAAGTCATTTATGTGTCTTCTCGTCGGCAAAGCAGCTAGAATACCTTTTCCAGCGCCTTTAAGTACGACAAGAACGAACCAATTTCTCACGAGCACAATATCACCTCGCAATTGCGTTTCGATCGATGTATTTGGTAATTTCGTTTGTCTCGTGCTTATGGCGTTCGTGAAATTTGGCAAAAGCGTGACAGCAATGGTTTCGTGAATATAATCTATCCATAAAATTGTACCGTTTACTTTATCGCCGAGTTTAACATTACTCTTGTAATGATCAAGTTCAACGGTGGCCAATATACCATCGTCCAATTTCAATACGAGACCGTAATCGGTCACTTTCTCAACGACAGCCTGAACTCGTTCGCCAATTTTCATTCTCGATATTGGTTTTATCCTGTAGGTATGATGCTCCGTGAATTCGCGCAATTTGTTCAGATGCAACGTTAGCGCGTCAATCGAAGCAATGAGATCGTTGTCGCGCTTCGATATTTCATTCCGAAAATCGTGCAACGCAGTTGTCAGAGTTACTTTACGTTTTTTACGGTTTATCGCGGTTACCCTGGCAAATAAAATTGAATGAATACTCAAAGAATCGTGTTTTACATCGACAACATTGGATCTCATCACTATACCGTAAGAATCATAATTCTTTATTGGTAGTATCAATTTCAAGCAATCCTCGTTAATCTCGCTGATAGAACAAGGAAGACTATCGCCAACCTTTATCGTCTCAAAATTTCGATAGTTCTCCCGAGGCACGAATGTTCTGGTGAGAAGGAAACGAGGCCTCGTCGAAAAAACGAGGGCCGATAGTTTTTCACCGGTCGTGTAACGAGCTGCCAAATAAGCGCCAACTTCCGCGCAAGGTGCCATATGTCCGGCAGGCAAAAAACCCGTTTTAGGATTATCCTCGGAATTTTTCGTTATTCTCAGATAAACGCCCTGTGCCGAAGCCTCCACGACGATACCCTCGACATTTTCACCAATATCGAAATTCGTCACTTCCGCTGGTTCGTCATTTTCCGTAAATACGCTCAGCGTCAATCTTTTCGAGTCCCGCTTGACATCCTCGATTTTCGCCGTTATCACCTGACCAATCGTGAAATTCCATTTGTTCGATGCAGTTTTACCATCCAACGTTCTCGCGGATATCCAACCTTTGACCTGATCGTAGAAACGAACGAGCAAACCCTTGTTCGTGATTTGTACGACAGTTCCATGATGTTTATCGCCGACTTTGGCGTCCGCGAGATTGTGCAATATCGGTAATGTACTATCCACGAGTGATTTCTTCAGCGTAAAGAGAACGCCCTTTTGTTTCTTATCGCGACCCAGTACACGCGCCTTGACAACGTCACCAACTTTCAACGGGGTTTTCCTCGTGCTATCCGGATCTCTAAGATGTTCCGGTGGTACCCATCCTTTTGTTCTCCCAGACGTTACCATAACGTATCCGGTTTCCGGCTGTATCTTTGCAATTTCCACGTCCAACGATTCACCGGGCATCAGACTCGATGTTGCAAAATGCTTTTCCTCCAAAAGCTTACGCTCCATCGTGCAAACGTAAATTTGATCGAACCAATCGTAAGCGAGTACTCGACACTTGTGGCTCGTGCCAATCACGAATTTACCAGATATCTTTTCGTACGCCACCTCCGTACGTCGAAATGGTATTAAACCGCGTATTCCCTTCTTCAGAATCATCACAATGCCTTTTGTCCCGACGAACGATACTCGAGCATTTTCGAAAGTATCACCCACGTTCAAACGTTCTCGTTCCATGTCGGACGGGAGAAGGGTGAAGTAAGCAAATTTCAAAATTGGCATAACGTACATGAGCGTACCGTGAATCTCGTGACCTCGATCGTAAGACTCTAGTGGCTTGTCAAGATATATTCTATTTACGTAACCGACATTACCACCGTTGAACGATACCTGAAGACCGTTTGCCAAAATTCTCTGAATCACAAGAACGACTTTTGTACCGGGAATCTGAGCATCGAAGGATTGTTCATTATCGATCAATGTCTTTGATACGTGCTTTGATTTCGTTGTTAATTGAGCTGTTGTCGAATTTTCCGCTGTTTTAACGTTCTTTACAGCGCAGAATAATTGCTTACCGGGATCTGAAAGAATAACGTACAATTTACTTGGTATTGTTGAAACAATGATTCTCATAGATGCACCATTTTTTGTACTATTGAACGATTTTGCGGTCATTTTCATAAAAAATATATTTACTATCATTGGTTTTTCCGCATTATCATTGTAATCCTTTAATAATATTCATTTGAATCTACAAAATTATCTTCTTGCTGTTTCTTAAATTCAGTTATATTCACAGTTGTGTACTTTGAAAAGTGATAATAAAAAATGAACCAAAATTGGCAAAAATGGTAGATCTGCCTTAGAAAGTAAAATTTTTTTGTAACTCACGATACTTGACTCCCTCGTCGATGTCTTTTAGTCCCAAGAAACTTCGAACATTGTCGATTCCCGTATCGATGACATAACCGTGATCCTCGACGCTACTTATGGTTCCTAATACTTTCGAGCCTTTGCGTAATTTCGTCGGGTCCAAATTACGATTTATCAATTGAGGCTCGAGGGACAGCGCTAAACGCCATTTTTCACCGGGTGTCACGTTCTTTACGCAACATACCACGTACTCGCCACGTTCGTATAATTCGGATAGTGACTTGAATTCGTCCATTGTTCCATCAACAGAATTTACAATATTACGCAAGAGACTTGTATAAGACTCACTAACGTCCGTAGCTTGAATTCTACCGCTCAAACGTCCCGGCAATGACACGATCATATCGTACTCGGTCGTCTCGAGTATTCTACCCAGTACGATCATTCCCTCGCTGAGACTCGAGTAATTCAGACATTCGGCTGTATTGGCAAGATAATTTTTTTCCTCCTCCAGCGGCTCTGCGTCTTGGGACTTTTTACCCCGATTTTTTCTTTTCTTCGAGGACTCATCTTTTTTGTTGAACGACTGAAAAAAGTTTTCGAATATCGGTATTAAATATTGAGAGAATTTATTTTTTTAATCAAAAAGACATGCCGGTAATTTTCAATCTCGAAGATAGGTGATAAAAATTTCTTTTTTTTTTTATGATTCAGACGTTTAGATACACAGCATCAAATAAAAATTCCAATTATATCTGTATAGTTTCAATTTACATTTTCACAGTGTCTATTTCAGTAACGGGATAGCTAATCTTTTCTTAAACCCCAAACGTATGAATATCAAAGGAAAAATACAGATAGAATTTGTCCCAATAGTATTAACTCATTGAGAGAAAGTATGGATTCAATTACCAGTCCAATTTTGGATTTAGTGGCAGGCTTTTTTCCTCCTCGAGGGAAACTCTTTAGAGTCATCTGAGGAAAAAAAACATTCAATTAATGTTTGAGTTAAATATTTTACATTGTTTTAAAAGTAATCAGCCAAGACACACCAGTATGAAGAATTATTCTAATTACTTTATTAAATCATATAATAACAAATCTTATGATATTTGCATAAGCCGCAATACTGATCATCATTACCTCCAAAATGTTGCCTTCAAGGAAAAGTCTTGAAATAAATTTATCCCAAAGATATTAAGGAGTCGTTGAAAGCATTTGTTTATTAAAAATTATCACTTGTGCTGAAAATACTCGAAATTTCGTTTCAGTGACTCCCATTTCCCACTTGGACCCGTGGCCCGGTAGTAAAGAAATTTTGAGGTTATAAAAAACTCGACAAGCTTACACTCATTAATTTGATGCAATTAGATCGAATGTCATAAAGCCCTATTATCTAATTATTCTTCACGAAATATTCTAATTAATAATATAACTTTTGGAATTTTATAATTACCTTAATTAGCGAAAAATCCCAGTTTATCGTAAAATATTAAGCATCCTCACGTGTCGAAGGCGCAGACAGCCTGAGACAGCCTCTCTCCCATCTCTCCTCTATTCCCGTCTCGGCGTGCGTTCCACTTAACTGCGCAATCGACCGCGCGCAGATAATTACGCGCGAGAAACACTTGAATTATAGTTCGACCTTACAAAAATTGAAAAAAGAAATGTATAAAAAGCGTTTGTCTTTTCTCCTCGGATTTACAACTTTATTACCGCCGTTACTCTCGAGCCTACAGTACAATTATCTCGAAACGAATCTTTGCAGTAAATAACACTCTCCATCATTCTTTGTGTAATACTTAGCGTCAGTATACATCATTGCGCTATGTTATGGCTTGGGCGTTTCAAAACAACATTTTTATACATTATTTTCGTACTAATCGCCGTCAGAAATGTACGTTAACTTTACAAAAAATGTTTTTCAGTTTACCGATAAGTTCATTCCTTTCTTGCTGTTTGCTGTTTTTTGTTTTTTTTTCCTCTTTTTATATATATATATATGTATATGTATATATATAGTATATCTTTTTATCCTAACTTAAGCTAAAGATCACTATAAACGTCTCGTATGTCGTGTACGGATCAATCGGTGTACATAAACTGTGTGTGTTATGTATTTACATCAGTGAATATATATTTTGTAGTTATCCAAAAAAAAAAAGAACAATCGCATCGTTATTTGTTTTTGTATATTTACATCTATTGAATGACGAGAATCGGAGCAAAATATGATGATTTAGAAATGCTTCGTACAAGTATATTCGCGATTGTACGATCTCGGAATTCTAAGGAATCAATTGCCACATTTCAATTTCATGGAAACCTCCTCGCAATAACGATTCGCTAAAGAGGTTTCTCGGCAATATAAAAGAAAATAAACGAAAAAAAAAGTACAGAAATTCTCGTCTTCTTTCACTGTTTTTAACCGTATTCGCCAATGATCGCTCGTTCTAATTGTTGCTGGTCTGTTGTTGTATCAATCGCACGTTTATCAGCGACAGATCGAGCATTTTACGCTGATACTTTTTATGAAATACCAGAGCGGCCGATTGTGTCTTGAAGACAATTGTGGCATTACCATCGCCCATGTGTATGCTCTACAACACGAATAAACGCAATCGTATGATTATCAATGTATTTCTCTACGTTAATTCTTTCTAATGAACGATATACGAATGTATATATATAGTATTGTTTTACAATCGGTGCAATGATAAAAGCATGGGTTTTTTTCTACCACATTCCAATGAGTTTTTTTGTTTTTGGGCCTTGTTGCAAGTAACATGCATTCCCTAATCTATCTCGATTAACAAATGATCCGCTATTTTGGCGTGCACAAGAGCAAAACGACAAGGTAATTAAGAAAAGAAAAAGCCAAGCTGGTTAAACGAAAGAAAGATAAAAAAAATTAAGAGTATGTGTATGACAAATAACCCTTTCGATTGCTAAATCGTTTGTACTTTGTGTTTGAAGGTAAATTCGATCACGCTCGCTTGACCATTTGTGGCCCTGTCATCAGCATCAATTTACAAACGGCAAAGAAATAAAAACAAAAGAAAATGTACGCATTAATAAGCAGTTTAGTGACGGCGGATAAATATCTAAAATTTAAAAAAATCAAATAAAAATAGTATCGCTGCGTTAAAAAAAAGAAGACTTATGGAAACTTACGGGCACACATGGCCTTCTAAAAGTATTTATTTAATATACCTCTTTTTTTTCGTTTTTTGACGGGCTTATCCGTCTCAGAGATTCAACGCTTATAATCTTTGGTCGCGTGATTTGATAGCACTTTACGTAGACCGTCAACGATCTATTTATAACTTTAGGTTCTCCTTTTTCCGTTAGACTCTTCAAACTACCACATAAATTGTTATCACAATTATATATAAAAAAATAATAATAAAAAAAACAATACTGCTGTTGAGCCCGAACTTTCGTTTTTACAATTTCGTCGGTTGTCCGTCACGAACTTTGCATGAACCGAACGAATCCAGACGAGAATGAATGAGTGAAGTGTAAAAAAAAAGTAAAAAGTAAAAAAAGAAAACCAACCCATGAGCAAAACTTAGAGATAACCATTTGTTCCGTACGGCCTATCGATTATATCCATAAAATTCATGACAGAGCGAAAATATAAACTGCTAAGAATGGAAAACGCGGCTACACGTCGAGTAGAAGTACGTAAAAAAAAAAGTAAACAAAAAAAAATGAAAATGAACGAAAAACCAATGAGAAAATACCAGTGCAAAGCTACACAAGGAAAAATATGATATGCTATTATGAAGATATGCCTAATGCATTTGGTGTGTGTGTTTTTTTGTTTGTTCTTCATGTAAAAATCGTCACCTCTAGTGTACCAATTCCATGGCACATTCTTCGTAGCTGCGATTCGGACGTGCTCGCCGCAAGATTCTCGATTCTCACGGTATTCATCAACTTCGCGTCGGCAGCCGTTCGTTTTATCTGACTCGAAGTTTTTTGCAGCACAACGCGCTGATTATTCTGCGTATTGATGACAACTTTGGGCGCGTTAGTTTTAGCGATACTCTGAGCGTTGACACGCGACGGTGACGATAATTCTTGAGCCATCGTTCTGTTTGCATTTACAGCTGGTACCTTTTTCAGTATGCCCGACGGTGTTTGCGCGGGTTTTTGCACAGTACGGCCGATCGTCGGCGTTCGTTGAAGATTCGAAACGGCTTTTTGCACGGAAGTCGCGATCTTCTGGACGTTCGGCAGAGGTTTGTGAATAACGACCCGACGAGTGACAGTCTGTCCGGTCAATTGTCTTCCTCTCTCGTTCACTTGGCCGCTGCTCGTTACGGGTATCATCGCTTCTGTATCTTCACTCTCGTGGGAACTATTTGACGCTTCCACGGTCTGTATTGCTCTGACGATACGAACTCCGGGTACACGATCGGAACCCTACGAAGAAAAAACAACCAACATATGTGACGTTTTAATTGAGTTTTCCGAATTTCAATAAAGAAGAAAGGTACCTCGGTTTTACTTTAGATGGAACGGACAAGGGGTCAAGGGTGAGGTTGTTTGTAAAATTTGATTATTTGAGATTGTAGGTGGTAGAAAACAAAACATAAGGCGTTGAAAAAAATATATTTTATTCCATGAACATTGTGGATGAAGAATTTACAGTAAAAAAAACATTGCGCGTACCGGCCGGCGGAATGAAATCACAGCCGGACAGTAGACAAATGCGCGCGTTGTCGAAAAACTCGCGTTGTATTTTGTTCCAAAAAACAAGTCATGAATCAGTGTAGATATGACTAATGTGTAAAATTATAAAAATTCGAGCGGAAAAAAAAATGATTAAAAGTCTCCCAGTTTCTCTGCTATTATCAGTCAATTCGATTAAACATGTACACGTAAAATATACACTTAATAAATACACATCGGTTTAAGCGATCCAAATTCCTGTAATGGATTTTCCAAAAGGAGAAAAGTATAAGGAAAAAAAAAAAAAAAAAACCGATTGCACGAATCTTAAATTCTCACTTGACGTCAATGATTCGAATGTTTTTTTTTACTTTTGTAAATGGCATTGATAAACAATAGCTGCTTACCCGTACAATCGTTAACTCACAAAAGTTCGTTACTCGAGAATTATTCGCTAGTTAAATTTTACAATTAGCGATTATCGGAGCTGTCCGATGAGTTCGTTGTTTAAATTATAAAATATATTGACTTAATGCTATACCTCTGTCGCTTGAGCATTAACGGGACGAGCCCTTCCACGCGGCGGCATCTGATTAGCGTTGTCTTTGGTTACGCCGGCAACTGCTAGCGCCGGTTTCGCGTCCTGTTGCTGAGCGCTCTCTGTACCACGAGCACAATGTCGACAGTAGCGTTTAATTATTTGAATCGTTTTTTCTTTTTTCTTCGTTCAATCAACGAGCTTACAAACGCAAAGACACTTCAAGACTTACCAACGCTCCGAGAATCTCCTCTCGTTTCATCGACCATTTTTTCCATGGCCGCTTGCTTACGTCTGTTCTCCTTCTCCTGCAATATCTTTTCTCTCAAACGTTTTTGTTCCTCCATTTTTTTCCTGTATTCCCGCATTTCGGGATCTATGTCTTCTTCCTGAAAAATAATATTAAATTTCCTTTTCACATTAGGTCATGGACTCGGAGCTCTCGAGATCTAAATTGCGTACGTACTTTTTTAATGCCCGCCGCCTCGTTCGTCGAGGAGACAGATCGAAATTCATGACGACCGCTCATAGTCTTGACTCTTTTAGGACTCAAGGTTCGTGGTGCACGATCGTGAGGCTCGGGACTCCTCTTCAATGGCCCTCTTGTCCCTGGACGCGCTGAGATCGCCATTGGCCTTGGTCTTTGATCGTATGGCTCATTGTGATAACTGTTGCTCGACGATGAAACTCTTTGCCTCGGGAGATTGTCGATTCGCGGTCTTGGAATTGGATCACGATCACGATAACTCTGATTCGATCCTCTCTGTTCCTTTGATTGGAACAAACAACAATAAAAAAAACACGTTAGAGCGGAGTTTCGAGTCAGAGAAGTTTGCTGTGAGCGGATATGAAGAAAGAAAGAGAAAATTTTCACCTCTTGATACGAATCTCGATGTTCCCAAGTGCTCTCACTTTTCGCGTACTTCGTTCCATAATTACCGTAACCGCTGTCACGTGAATAAGCGCTCTCGGTTAAATACGATTTGCTTGTTGATTGTGTCTTTTGGGCTTTGTTCTCTTGCCATACGTCCGAGAAATAGGCGTAAGGATCCTGTTGAAATAATTTTCACGATTGATAATTCGTAGTTCAGAAAACACGGGGTTCAAAATTATCCCCGACAAATATTTGCCCATAAACGTTGATGGGGTTAAACACAACTGTGTGTGTAAATAATTTAACGATAATAATCATATTTCAATGAATTTTCCATTAACAGAACGAATAAATAGTTCACTCACGTCGCTCTTGACTGGTTGATAATTCTGTTGATACTCGTGGGAAGGGGGCTGCTGAGACGGTGCCGGGGGTTGAGCATAAATCTCTTGATTCCGATACGAAGCCGGTGATTGTGCGAAATTCGCGCTCGCAATTGGTGGCTGATGTTGAGACGGTGGTTGATGCTGCGGAGGTGGTTGAAGCTGCGACGGTGGATGTTGCGGCGGTGGTGGTGGCGGCTGCGGTGGTTGTTGTTGCTGTTGAGTGTCCCAGGCGAGTCTCGCTGCAATAGGATTCGCCAAAGTTTAAACACGGAATTTATCGTACGACGAATTATTGTTTCACGATAAACTTACCGTCAGAGGTGGGCTGTACGGCACCCCTGAAGTGCGGATTTATAAGTATCTTGTGACCCGGAGGCATGGGAACGTTCGTTACGTGAGACGCGGTTTGCTGCAGCGGTATCGGCAAGGAATTATTCATTTGATTGGCCGACGGTGGTTGTGAGGTTGGTTGACTGTTGAAATGAGGCCGATTGTCGTAAATCGGACGATTCTCAACGAACTGGGGCTCTTGAAAGTTCGAACGATTGTCGAACGTCGGCTGACTCGTCATTGACGGCAGACCCGCCGCTGGCAATTGATTCGGCGCTGGCATACGCGGAAAATTTTGCATCATCACGTTCATTGGATTTTCGCGCATCGGAGCGCCTTGATTGACCGGCAATGGGACACCCGGATTAATGCGTATAATCGGCTGTTGCTGATTACCCGGCGGACCCGAGACCGGATTGCCGAGCAAAGACGCACCCTGTGTTCCCGGGATGATCGGTGGTTGAAAGTGTCCCGATTGATTTTGCATGTAGTTCGGTACGCCCGGCGGACAGTTATAACGTGGAACAACGACGTTTCCTGGAATCGGTCCGCGCTGCCTGTACTCGAGTCTCGGCGCGCCTATCATACGTGGTCCTTGCTGCATTCCAGGTGGCGTAAATTGATTGGGATTGTAAGGCGGACGATGCTCCGGGAAATGTGGTGCTCCAGGCTGCGGTGGACTGTTTTGCAAGTATGACGGAAGCTGGGGAGTATTTTGCCGAAAGATCATTTGCTGTTGTTGAAGCTGCTGTTGTTGTTGTTGTTGGTGGTGTTGTTGTTGTTGTTGTTGTTGTTGTTGATGATGATGATGTTGTTGTTGTTGTTGTTGTTGTTGTTGTTGTTGTTGTTGTTGTTGTTGTTGTTGATGATGAAGATGATGCTGTTGCTGCTGCTGCTGATGATGACGATGCTGATGATTCACCATGTTATTTAATGACATTCTCGGGAACATCGGTGGTCTACCGTCGAGCAACGGCTGTCGAAATGGCTTCGCCTCGATGAAATTCGGTTGACCACGGATATTGGGATTAAATCTGCAAAAAAGCCAATGGTCATTCTCACGAAAAATAAGAAGAAAAAAATGAGAAACAAGTGCATACATTATTGACTGATTGGTTTAGGGAATTTTCGCGATATGAATTATATTCTTGCTTGAAAAATCAAATATTCGGTATTGAAAACAATGTCTCCTTAGTCCACAATGGGGATAGGTAAATTTTTTTGTACGATCATGCATTCGAACGTGGAAGAAAAAAATGTTTCAAAGGCGAGAGGGAGGAGGGATATGCCAAGTGAAAATCGAACAGTGAACGACTGTCGGCAAATACGTTTGGGGAAAATTAATTTTGCAACTTAAATCGTAGAATATCGGAGATCCGATGAAAAACTAAGATATATTCGATACAAAATAGATTTTACGGATTATTTTTTGTATATAATTTAAAAATGAATAATTTTGTTTCGATGATTCTTTGTCAAGAAACAAATCCAGCCCTATTATAAGTATGAAAAATCTTACCTCGGTATGAAATTTCCCTGTGTATTAGAAATGGCAAATCTTCCTCCCCTAATGCCGCTTATGCCACGTCCGCGTCCGCGAGTCCTGAACAACGGTGGCTGCCGAATTTGTTCCGCTGTAACGACATTCTCGAGCGAATCCGGTATCTCGCTGTTCATCTTCGGCGATATCATTATTCTCTCATTTTGAAAACGATTTCTTCTCTCCTCCGCCTGATCACAATCGTCGTCCTCCAATCCCTGTCCATTGCCAACGAACACCAATCCCCGAACGTTTTTCTGCAGTTTCTCGCGCAAATCGATCGTGTTCAATGAATTTAATCCGCCAACATCGCTCTGCCCGACACCGTCATCGTAATTATCCTCACGTTTCTCTTCGTGATCCTCTTGATTATTGTCGTAATAAACGGCATGATTTTCCACACGTTCATCCTTGTAAAACTCACTGTAGTTATGGTTATCAGTGTCGCTCCTATATTCTATATTTTCATCTTCGCCCTCTAAGTCGTCGAGGGCGTCCGTCACTCCTAAGTCCAGCACATCGTCTGTTTCCTCTTCTCCCTTATAGCTATTCTGCTGCTCGAGAATTAAATTGCCAAATATTTGTAATGAAACATACGGGATCAACGGTGTCGCGATTTTTAATATTTAATTTCATTATTATTGTTGTTATGTCTTTCATTAAATGCTATTTTGTACTATAATATATGTATGTAGATCGTTCGATCCATTTTTTTTTGTATGGCTTAATGAGTTTTGTTCTTAAATTGGAAAATTATGAGTCGCGCTTACATTACAACGGTCTATCGATTTATAGGACGATTTATCATTGTGCCCGGTCGATTTAGGGGAGGATTTTCACTCGTATGAATATTTTTATGATTTACAGATAATGAACACCAACGAATTTCTGGCACTCGACAACAAAACTAGACGAACGGACGATGATGATTGATGAATAATGGCAACAACGTTAATGATCGACGAAACGTGCAATGTTTTTTTTTTTTTGTGCGATTTCGCAACAATGAGATACGTAAGTGTGCATTTGTCAATTAATTTGTGCATGACAATATAACACTCGATATCTTTTTGTCCAAATTTTAAGATATTCACTTGATCTTTTTTTTTTTTTCAATCTTCTAATATATTATACATCTTGAAGGAACGCATTTTTTTCCGCTGTCGCACAATGTATTCGAGTCATATTTTTTCACGTGATCTCTGAGAATGTAACACACAAACGAGACAAGCTGGTCATTGATTACAAAACGAAATGAGGATTTTTAGATCAATAGAGACTTCGATACCTTGTGATACTGCGGATTGGAGTAAGAAAATCGTAAGTCGTAAAAATAAATTGGAGTAGGAAAAATCGATAAGTGATGCGTGCGTTACAAGTTCTAAATGGCGACACAGTGTACGGCGAATACATCAAATATGATGTCTTACGATTTTTCTGGTTTCACTGATGTCTCTGAGAATTATTTCATAATAATTGGAAATTCTTACTCTTTCGTATCGCGAAAATTTCGCATTATACAGATCCACCGAATTGGCTGGTGTCAAACCAGCAAAGAATTTTCTACTCTACGAGGTATGAAGCGATCTTAAGTAACTTTCTTTTCTTTGTTTTTTTGTACAATCGGCACGACGAGATTTGCTTTAGCGGAGGAAAAGTAATGCAGAGAATGAAACAGACAAAACGATAACGTTGAAACAAAGAGCAGAAAGAACAGAATTTTCCTAAATTATCTCCGGTCATTTTTTGCAACGTGACGCAACGTTTCACAGTTGAAAATGATCATGCCATCATTTCCTTTCCTCGGCTATGTCGACAATATTAATAATTAATTATAATATATCAATTTCTCTGATTTCATTCGTACTTCCAATGAATGTATTTGCCAATGAGTCCAAGGAGAAAATTTCAACAGGTTTTCAAACGGAACACCTGATTTTGGTTAAAAAATTTCCACTGACAATGTTTGGTAGGAAGAAACACATTATTGTATGCATTGTACAAAACCCTTAGAAAATAGTCTTAGCATCGAACGGAAATCAATCTCCTTGGAACGTAGTAAAATTGATATCTTTCTCACTAACAAAATACACCGGAGCTAATGTCTTTGAAAAGTTGCATGCACAAGTGTTTCCTAAAACTGATTTTTCACAAGATTACAATATTCTCTACATGATTTTTCACAAAGTAGGAACAATATCGCTGTAAATCGCTGGTTTATAAATTCGAGGAAAATAAAACAATAATAATAATTTCCTAGTCATAGGTTGCCTGATACGATTGGTTGCGCCATCTGAAATGTACATCCTGACTGATATGTGGAAAAAAAAAAACGTGGTAAATCGTTAAATTCCATATTGCAAAATCCTAAAATCTTTTTGTTACGAAAATCCCTAAACAACTGATGATACATTGTCAAATATTTGCTAAATCGTAAAATAAAACATGATCAATTTTTGGCTATTCTTACAATGCTAAAATTTTGTATCAAAACCCTAAACCACAATAAATTGGCAACTATTTCGAAAATCCTCAAATCTCTTTGTTAATGATATTTAGAAATAAAAAATTCACGGAAATGGCTGTGTTACATCGATAAGCTATTTCTTTTTTTGCATTTTTTTTCTTGCATCATAACGATAACATGGTTCCACATAAATTTCCACGTTCAAGCGGTAAACGAAAAGGCTTCAAGTAGCTTCGTAGAGACCTGAAAATAACCAGCTCACCCTATCAATTTCATAGTCGTCCGCCAGAAGGGCTTCCTCTTCGTCGTTACCCAAATCGTATTCTTCATCGCCGAGATCCTCGTCCAACAGGGCATCGTCTCTGTAAGAAACAAAAATGTTATAAAATGATGTACGAAAAATAAAAAAAGCGATGCTCGTCGAACAAATTTCGACGCACAACTGAAACGGCCACTGCAGAGTGTTGTAAAGTGCGTCATGGTCGAAAGCATTGAAAATCTAACCTAAAACTATCGTGAAACTCGAACAACGGTGAATCACACTCACGAGCTGTTACAAGGCCTTAAATGTTATAATCGATCGAATCAGTTCAACACAGAGAAGGCATTTTTGATAATAAAAAAGTGATCATTTGCTTATACGAGTGAATAATTGAATCAAGATTACTTACTGGTCTGACATGGTATATCCCCGCGACACACGGAAATTTGCGCTTACTGCTGTGCACTGCACACAAAAGAATATGGCGGCGGGAGAAAGAGAGAAAAAAAAAAGCTCCTGGGACAAGTGCTGCCACAAGGTTTTGTGGCAAAAAATAGTAATATTTGACTCTACATTTCTGCTCCCTTCGGTAGTGTCATCAAGCATGGATCTCATGTTTTGCCGGAGTAAAAAGTTTCATGTCATGTTGAAATGTTACAGTATAACATTAATCGCAAAAAGACAGTTTGCAAATTCTAAGCCAGTCGTGATTTTGGGAATTGAGACGAGTTGCGACGACACCGGTTGTGCCGTTGTTGACAGTAATGGACATATTCTCGGCGAAGCTCTACATTCTCAACAAATCACTCACCTGCAGTAAGTGAAAAAAAATAGTATACCGTGTGACGAGATATTTGCTAAATTAATTATATATTTGTTTAGTAAATATTAGGACATATTTTATTTATCATTTTTAAATACTTTACATTTATATGATCGTTGTTCGTTAACTTACCGGGCATTCTAGTACTTAATGTGAAACGTGCAGCGCCGAAATGGTAATTGATTTTTTGGATAAGTTGATTTTAGTATAATAATAGAACTGTGTAAGGAAAGGAACGATGTAAAAAAGCCTTAAAAGCTACAGCTGAAATAAATGCTAATACTAATATTTATATTTCAGTCATGGAGGAATCGTTCCACCTATCGCTCGAGACTTGCATAGAAAAAATATCACAGAGATTTGCGAAAGAGCTCTACGAGCTGCAAATCTACGATTACGTGATCTCGACGCTATCGCCACTACTGTAAAACCTGGTCTTCCTTTGTCACTTCAGATAGGCAAGGATTTTGGCAAATATCTGTCGAAAGTTGGTGGAAAACCGTTTATACCTATTCATCATATGGAAGCTCATGCTTTAACAGGGAGGATGGTTGAAAAGGTAAATTTCGTGAATGGGCGTTGGCGAGAATTTTGAAATAAACTTTTTCAGACGTGTTTTGAGATCTCAGGAAAAAAGAAATTCGAGCTGCAAATCCATTTTTCCTAGTTAATGACTTTAGGTTGATGTTTACAATTTTCTTTCTTCCTTTCGTATTCATCATTTGTCATTCATGAATTGTTGGCAGGATAGGTGGATTTTCCTTTCCTAGTTTTGCTCATATCCGGCGGCCACTGTCTATTGGCTATTGTCAAGGATGTAAAAACGTTTCATTTGCTTGGTAAATGTTTGGACGATGCACCTGGTGAAGCATTCGACAAGGTATAATTTAACAGTACAATCTTCGCAACTACAATTTTCTTATCATTTATTTTTTCCGCGAATCTCCAATGTTTATTAATCTCTCGGTTATTCAGGGAGCTCGAAGACTAAAGATGAAAAATATTCCTGAATATAAAGATATGAATGGCGGAGTAGCGATAGAAATAGCGGCAAGTCGAGCCACCGATCCTTCGCAATTCTGGTTCGAATTACCAATGGCCCAGTACAGAGACTGTAACTTTAGTTTTGCGGGATTGAAAAACATTTTATTCACATGGACGATCAGACAGGAGAGAAAGTACGGTATAACGGGCGACGGAATTATTCCCGATCTGAATAATCTTTGCGCCGGATTTCAAATGGCCGTTACCAAACACTTGTGTCAGAGAGTTGATCGGGCGATGAGATATTGCGCATATAACGAACTGTTACCCGAGAACAATCGAACATTGGTGAGGAAGGATAAAAAAAAGGAAGATGCTGCATTTTTCGATCTTTTCTTCACTCTGTGTCCAATTTAATCATCGATTTATGTTCTCCAGGTCGTATCGGGTGGAGTGGCTTGCAATAATTTTATAGCAAAAGGTCTGCATGTTGTAAGCTCGGAAATGGGATACAGATTGGTGAGGCCTCCAGCCAATCTTTGCACGGACAACGGTATAATGATCGCTTGGAATGGAATTGAGAGATGGATCGTGAACGAGGGAATTCTCCGAGATCCCGAGGAAATAGATAAAATAGATATACAGAAAAAAGCTCCGTTGGGCGAAGATTGGACCGAGAAAGTCGCTAACGATTGCATAACGTGTAAAGCTTTAAGAACTAAAGATCTGTACGGTTCTTGAGATTGTTTCAGGTTTTATTTTTTGTTAAATATGTACATAACGAGGATAATTAAAGTATCAAAGTGTTTTGCATGATTTATCTCAAGTGGCACTATTTACAGTCATTAGACGTAATAGTAATTAATTGACGGAAAGAACCGAATCAACCGAGGGTCGGAGCTTCTAGTCGTGTCTGACGTTTTATCCTTGTTATCAGCTTTTCCTCCGTAAATCCATCCGTCTCCTCAATCTTTTCTTCGTAATACTTGTCGAGAACTGTTCTCACCACATTTTTCACTTTCTCAATGTCTTCGGATTTCTTCATCGAAAGAGAAGTCGTGATTATATCTCGAAACTCCAACATTTTTTGAGATCTCATTTCCTCGGGATAGTCATTAACGATACTAGCCAAATTTTTCAACGACGGCTCAATATCACGATATATATTACTCGCATTGTCCGTATCCATTTTGTTGACTATGAGGATAGACGGCATTTGCAAAAGATCCGGCTTGTAAAGCTCGACCTCTTTGTTCAATAGAAGAATTGTCTCGAGAGCCGAACGTTTTTCGTGCATTACGGACAATTGAAAACCCTGCACGTCGATCATGAATATGAGAAGTTTCGTTCTGGTGAGATGTTTGAGAAATTTGTGACCCAATCCAACGTTTGCGTGTGCACCTTCTATCAGTCCCGGCAAATCGGCCACCGATATTGTTCTCAAATCTGGATAGTTCATTATACCGAGATGCGGACGCATCGTCGTGACTAAAATGAAATTATTCGTTAAATTGAATAAACAGTAGAATTATGTTTATAGAATACGGGAATACGATTTTGTTCGTTTATCTTACACGGATAAGAGGCTACTTTTGGCGTTGCATGGGAAACAGCTCTGAGCAGAGTACTCTTTCCAGCGTTTGGAAAACCAACAAGACCAACGTCCGCAATTAATTTGAGATCCAGTACTATAGAACGACTTTGTCCTTTTTGTCCGCTGAAGCCGGTTTCCGGACAACCACCAATACCACCAGTAGCTACTGTAAGCTTTGTGTCAGGCTTGTTCAGATCACCTGTTGAATGAAATATTTCGCGCGTTCTCATACCTTCCCCGTGATTTCATCGATATTGAATTCTCACACAGAGAAAGTGTTTGTGAAACTTTTTGTCTTTATAGATATTGATGCTAGCACTCAAAATGTTTGAAAACTGGCTTCTTCGTAAGTTTCCCATTCTTAAAATTCCTAATCAAGAAAGCCACTATCTTAAATATATGAAGTTTTCTACAAGTAAAAAAATAACGAGCAAAAAATATAGTTATATCTTTTTGTATATATGCTTTATGGTATCCAGTAAAAGACCTACCCAAGAGTACGCCATCCTCGTGATAGACTTCAATACCCAGTGGTACTTTTATAGTCAAATCTTTTCCAGCTTCGCCTATCAAACCGGCGGCGGAACTATCTCCACCGGGACCTGCTTGAAATTTTTTTGTTCTGGCTTTGCTGGTCACCATCGGCAGAGTAACGTTTGAGTCCGTTATCAAGTTGATATTACCACCTCTGCCACCCAAGCCACCGTAACGAGGTAGACCCATTCCTCCGGGACCAGCTTTCACATGAATTCTCAGCGAATCCATAAATCCGCTACGGAGATATTTGCGCGGAACCTGTTAACATGGTTCACAAATTAGCTCATAATAGTATTTATTTTTTAATAGATTGTGCAAACCGTACAATTTTACATTGTGTTATTTGATCAATGAAAAATTATTTATTTAGATAACATGAGTGATTCAGTTACAAATTAGAATAGAAATTTTTAATTAGCAATTAGTATTAGTGCAGTAAACTCTTATCGCTATAAAGAATAGATTTACTCTTAGATTTAAAGCATACTTTTCACAACTATAAACACCAATGACTAAAATTTCACGGTTAATTAACGACTACTTGAGCTCACTATTTATCACATCAACTACAAATTATAATAATTTTTTGAACACAAAATATCGAGAAAATAAAACTGCATTACCTTTCTGATAGGATAACCTAAAGCGTGCGTGAAAAAAACCATGTTGCTTGACAACAAATAATTCTGGCTCGTTAACACTAATACGTTCTACGTATTTATTCCTTTATTTGTGATAATGTTGCCTCAATGTCTAATAATTACTATCATTATCATCAACAATTGGAAAATACACGAGTAAATTCATATAAAACAACGCAACAGAAGACAACTTTGTGTCGGCACTGGTTGTCACCACTAAAAACTGCTCAAAACACTGAACTGCACTGAACTGACCGAACCATACCAACCATACGGTCTTGCGGCAAAGGCCGACGTTGGCGGGTTCTGAAAAATCGAAAAATAATTCGCAATTATTCGTGAATAAAGACTTTAATTATGCAATTACAAAATTGAGTGATATAGTCCAAAGTTTCCTAACATTGTATTCGTCTAATACGTATAAATTAATAACACAATGTGAAAAAGTCCATGTACAAGTTCAAAGAAGTGGCGGGAAGGGCGGGGGCGGAGGCATTTATAAAGTGGAGGGAGAGGGTCGTGAGTAATCGTCATGACGTTTCGTGTACTCTATCTGACTTGATCTGATTCTATCGCGCACAAAGAGTTGAGCTTGGTTTAGCTGTCCCAACCCAGTCTGCATGGAAAAAAACAAAATCTCCGTACACTAATATCGATAGGAAATAGCAAGTATCGTTAGTTTTCGATAGTATTTCGTGAGTGACAGTGCGTTGTTTGTTTTCGACGAGTTCGATATATCAAAACCTACGTATCCATTAACTAAACGGCATGTGCAGGTTCCGAAAGGAGGAACATCGTAATTTGCTTCAATAAAGCAAAAAAAAGAAGATTTCTTATTGCAAAATATATACATTCACAAGCACGATGGATCCAGAAGTTTTAACGACTCTCAAGGTCCTGATGATCGGTGAATCAAACGTGGGAAAATCAAGGTAAAAAAATTCCTGTATTACTGCTGTCGTGTTGAAAAATAAAACGAAATGACAATAATGGAATATTCATAGAAATCGTCGTTAATTAAACGGCCTTTTGATCAATACATAATTATTGAAAAATGTTCTTTTTTGGAGCAGATTTTGGACAACAAGTTTCTGAAGCAGAATAAAAAGTGTTCAATATGTTTGCGTGTGTGTGTGTGTGTGTGATGAAAATAATGATTGATTTTTTTGCCTTTTATCCTTCAAGTGTTTTTTTCGTCTTGCAGCATACTCTTGAGATTCACCGACGATGAATTCTATGACAACATGCAGAGTACAGTCGGTATGGATTATAAAACTAAACAAATAACAATCGACGGCAGTACAGTGAAATTGGCTATTTGGGTAAGTTGAGTTTTTCCGAGCATGACAAAATCGTTATTAAACGGGCCGTTATAATTTCCTACTCGTCAATTATTCACAATTTCAACTAATCATAATAATGATATTCCCCGTTGAAGGATACAGCGGGTCAGGAACGGTTCAGAACTCTAACGCCGAGTTACTACAGAGACGGTCAAGGGGCTATTCTCGTTTACGACGTTACGGACAGAAACACATTTGTCAAGCTGGAAACATGGCTAGAAGAATTGAATACCTATTGCAACAAGATGGACATTGTAAAAATGATAGTAGGCAATAAAATTGATTTGCCGAATAGAGAAGTGAGCACCGACGAGGCACTGCAATTTGCCAGAAGACATCAGACGCTGTACATAGAGAGCAGTGCTAAAACGGCGGACGGTGTGAAATGCTGTTTCGAAGAATTGGTCCAGAAGGTTTTAAAGAATTGTCTCGATATTCGACAGATTGATTGATTGTAGATTTCGTAAAATGGCTTTTAACGTTAAGTCAACGAAAAAAAGAAATGGCTTTTACAAATTAGCAAATATTGCGGGTTACAGATTCTACAAACACCCGGACTGTGGGATACACATTCAACGAGATTGCTCGCTATGGGCGGAGTCAACAGCACGAATGTCAGTGGAGCCAGAAATCGCTTGGGAAAACGAGGAATTCAACTGGCCATTGATGATCAGCCTCAGGAAACTTATTCAAACTGCAGCTATTGTTAGCTCGTCTAGAGCTCGCGAACCCACTGGCGTTGTTTCACGCTCTATCGAAATCATGCCGAGTTAACTTCGTAACAATGTTGAAAAACATGAAATGAAAAAAGTTAATATATAGCTATTACAAATTTGTAAATAAAACGAGGGCTCTTTTTAATAAATAATTTTCCGTTAATACGTGATTGTTTCAGCGTGTTTTTTCACTGAATTTTCTTTTTTTTTTTTCGGCAACAATTGACTAGCCGTCAATTCAATTAATACTTGTTTCGCTTGCATTTTAGTTTAGCTGTTTTACAGTTAGCTTATTACATTTATGAGAGAAGAATTATTTTCAATTTTTCACTTTCACGAAAATCCGGCCAGGCTGAGAATGAAGTTTGTATAATTTGAAACAAAAGATCCGCAATATAGGTTTGACTCGCAAAAAAAATGGACGTTCAGTCCGAAAAAAAAGTTTTATGTCCCGATAATGTTTTTGAAAATTCTTCAAGAAGTAGTTCAGACTGCTGCTCATCAAACGGAACGACTATATCTAGTTCTTGGACGTCCAGGACCGCGTGTAATATTGACTCGTCGGCGAAATCGAAAACGACAATAAGCGATTACCTCGAGTAAGTGACATTCGATGAGGATTTTGAGTACTTTCGTTGTACGACAGGAATCTGAAGAGAATTCACGATATTGATACTAGCATTCGACCTTAAATAATAACAATTTCAAAAAGTTATTAATGTAGTAATTGTAAGAAAAAATTGTGAGAAAACCTTTGGTTTTTCGTTATAAAAAAATTTCGTTGATTTTTTTTTCTTTATTACACATCAGATTGTCATCGTGTGACAAAATATTCAAATTCCGATGGAATGAGAAAACTTTTGTTTGGGATTGCGTAGGAGAAGCAACGTTAAAACGATTTAATCAATAATTATTGTAAAACCGTAAATCTTCTAATATTCTCAATTATCATTATTTTAGTAAAGAGACGCTCGAGGCTTTGGCTTGGGCTGCATGCAGGACATTCAAGTACCAGCCTTCGGATCCGTTGCATTATTTCGCTCATCAACTTTTACGCTGGAGATACGGAGACGCACAGGACAAAAAACCGTCCGAATGAAAATAATACCCGGTTTCATTGTTTAAAAAAAAAGGGGGAAGAACAAATTGTTCGGTAACAAGATGTTCGCGTGTGAACGATGTTAGCGGCAATAAATGTAACGACTATGAAATTTTTGTGTTGTTCTTTAAAAAATTCGTTTCTTTAATCCATCATCGGCCTTAGCAATGTCTTTTATCTTATCGTCATGTATTACTTCCCTCAAAAAACTCGAGCGCATATTCGCGCAGCAAGTCCATTATTAATACCTTACAAAGTGAACAAAAAAAAACCCTGCAAACATTTGTTCTTTAATTTATCTATATATTCGGTTTGCAAACGTAGAAAGTGTCAGTCGGATAGGAGATCAATACTGTCTTAATTTATAACACAAATGGTGGGACGGGGGGACAATAATGTTTATAAGAATACAAGAAAAGATGAAAGAGGATATTATGGATGGGAGAATCGAAGTTTTATACCCTGGCAGTGTTGTTGCTTTTTTCTTTAATGGAAGATATTCTCACGAGGCCTCTCGATACTGATTCTAAAAATTCGTCAACATAAAAAGGAACGAACAACTCATTGAAATATGAAATGGCGTTAATGCTCGTTAATTCGTTGAACAAATGATTGGATTAAAGAAAACAAATGAATTGGGTTTGATATGAAATCGTTGATTGATCACCAGATCGGATTATCGAGATGCGAGCAGAGTGTTGATGAAATTTGCGTATAATTCCAGACGAAGAAGGACGGTTATCAACGTGATGTGTTTTTTATTACTTTTTTCTTTCATTCTCATCAACGGCGGTCAGTGAACAAGAAGAATGTTTTATTGTAAATGCAAAATGTTCAGGTACCCAGTGTTCATATGTAGGTATTAAAATAATGAGCAAAAGCAAAGAACGTTATCGGTCGCTCGGAGCTTAAATAGCTCATTGACATTCAATAGCGTTGGTTTTTTTTTCTGTCTGTAATTCGTGGATAATGCGGTAACGAGAATGATTATTAAATTGGCGTTCGCAGTTTGGAACAATTGGAAGAAGCTGACGTAATGTAAAAACGAAAGGAGAAGCGAATGAGAGATTCGTGTTTTTCCATCGTATTAATAGTATAGCAAAGTATCAAAATATATTGTATGTATATATATATATATCCTCGCTCCCATCTATTTAATCGTTACTCGATAAACTGAGTCCTGGGATGCAAAAGTGATTTTACAATGTTCTTGGCTTTGAGATTTCAATACAATAAATATTATCTTAATCTACATTAAAGAGATATGAAAAAAAAAGAGAAGTAAAAAATAAAGAGAAATTATAAGCTTGAATTACGAGTCCGGTGAATTATACGAACATCACTCTTTCGCATCGAATAAAAAAGAGCACGAGACAGAAGTAAAAGTACAAATTCGAGTATTATATCCGCGTAACTCGAGAAATCAATTCAATGTATAGTGTTAAAACTTCCCCAAGCTCACTGAAATACACTCTACATATAAAAAGTATTGGGGTCAATTTCGAATCCATCGAAGATTCAAAATTATATTATTGTTCGGGTCTTCTGACGGGCATGGAGTGGATTAATCAAAGTCGATGGATCTTGTTTTTGTTTTTTTCTTCCTTTACTCCGGTTGGTATAATGAGTTTAGGGACATAACGGATACAACGGATGCATAGAGGTAAGGGATTTGGATGTGGCGAGTGGAGATTCCTCGATAATAATTAAACCGAGTAGACCTCGAGTGTCGCGATTTTAGCTTTTTCCTCCTCGGACTCGTCGCGAACGATGACCAGAGTGTGAGACAGGCCGCAGGTAACTGCCGTTACGTACAGACCCTCGAGGGCTTTAACTTCCATCGGCGTTGTTGATGATTTGCGCATATCACCGAAACCCTATAATCGCAAGAAAACAAAAAAAAACGAGATAGCGACTATTAACTGGTGTTTCGACGACGCGTACAAAAAATAACATCATTAGCGAATTCACCGTTATCAAAGTGTGACCGTCGGCCGGAGTCATTTTTCGTACTTCTATGGACGTTATTGAGAATTTCGGTTTGAAAAATTCGAGAAAAAGAGAACCTCGACCGTCACAAAGCTTTTTGAGTTAAGAAAGAAAAAAAAAGGATAATAAATTTCACGACAGACTCACCAATTCGCCAAATGTTGGACTGGCGCCCCAAGCGATAAGAGACTCGTCGGCAGCGACGACGACGCTCGTTTGCGAACAACCGACGCATCTGATCTCCCATCCTGAGAGATCGGGTATCGGTTTTGGATACATATTTGCCTCGCCGGTGCGTTTTGTCTGACCGAACATTAGCGCCGAGCCGTGAACGTTTATGGCGATACTGTAAGTACTGCCGCAATGAACGCTACGTACACCGCGACTCGGTGGCTCGAGATACTTGATGAGACGCGGCACGAGCTCGTCGCGTTGCTCGTTGTGCCCGAGACGACCGACACCACCGAAACCCCATGAGAAAGCGCGGCTTTTACTGTCGATAGCGACGGTATGATGATGACCGCAACTGAAATTCGTTATCTCGACGCGATCGAGTGGCGTAACGTGACCGTCCTTGCCACGCTCGACGTAAAGCACTATTCTCTTTGGCACTTTCTCAAAGTGAAATCCCATTCTCGTATTTGTGACGAAGTACTTGCCGTCGGTATTGTGACCAAGCGCACCGTACTCGGGACTCCCGAAGCTATGAAGACCACCCTTTATGTCCAGTATCATGGAAAATTCAGCCCCGCAACCGACTTTAATTATCGGTGGACCTGTATGCTTGACTTTCGTCGCGGCGAGAATCGACGCGTCGGATTTACCAACGCCGCACTGTCCGAGCTTGTTGTCACCGGCGCCAAATACAAGACCGCGACTCGTCAAGAAGATCGTATGATTACGACCGCATGCAGCCGCTATTACCGTGTGGTCCTTCAGCGCTTCGACCTCGGTCGGATCGTCACGACGTTTAGTGTCGCCCACTCCCAATTGTCCTGTTTATCAAAAAAGAACAAAAAAAAAAACAACTATTACGTAAGATGAGAAAACAAAGATTCTCGCTCTCTCTTATTTCGCAGGGGCTTTTGTCGACTATGTCCCTGAAAATTTGTGCCACTGAGGTGTTCTGTTACAAACTCCATGGATATTCCATTGACGAACCCCTATTCCGCCCCTAAGGGAGGGAGAGGGAGAGAAAGAGCGAGAGGATGAAATACAGAGAGTGAATCACTTTATGTTTACCCTTATCGTTTCTTCCAAAGGCCAGACATCTGTTGTCTTCGGTAACTATGATGCTATGTGAAGCAGCTGGTCCAGACGCCACCAAGCGAATTCTTGAACCGTTCAAATTTTTAAATGTATGCGGCGTCCATAGGCTCCGTCCGACGTTCGATATGGGCCCTTTGGGAGGAGCTTTACGACCTGCCATTTCCCAGTTAGTGAGGCCGCACATTAGTAACGTACCGGGCTTCCCCCATCCACCCTACGGAGAAACAATGTATTTTTCATGAAATTCCAAGTTGGAATGAAACATTGTATTTTTTAATCACTGATTAATAAATTATAGTGACGTCACGTTCGAAATCAACCTTTCTAACGAGTTTCATGATAAGATAAGAAATGTTTTTGGCATCTTAATGGTGCAGGTTTAGATTTTTCAAAATGATGTGTGAAAACAGTAAATGCCATTTTTAAACTTCTCCAACAAACAAATTCTTTAGGCGAATTTAACGATATGCAAACGTACTAAAGAATATTAAGAATGTTTATTTACTTATTATTTATCTTTCACGCAATTTGTTTAATAAAAGTAACAGACGTTGCTAAAAATAACGTCGAGATCAAACTTTACTCCAAATGTCGAATTTCTTGATTTTTTTCAAGAGTCAATAACAAATATTGAACGATTAACGGTATTAAAATTGCAATTAAAGAGCCGATTGATTTATTATAAGCTTGGAGTTATATTTAGAAAGAAATTGAAGCATCGATCTGCAAAAAAAAAAAACATTTGCTTCTAAATATTTAAACAACAAAATTTTGCTCAAACGCTTTGTTATAATTTGTTAGATAAGAAAAACTTTCTTAAATTTGTAATTCAACATTGTGTGAATAGTAAGCACACAAATGGTGTATTGTAATTGCGTAACAAACATTTGCTTTACTCCAAATTGTGTTAAACAAACATTCGATTTTTGAATGTTTGCATAACAGTTGAATACTTTAAAGTGTTATTTTACATTGTTTCGTAACAAACATTGGCTCAAAATTCTTTACTCAATGTTTTTGCGTAACAAACATTTTCTCAAACATCTTAACAATACTGTTGAAATTTTCATATTCCAGGTGGATCGCGTATCTTTGATTCTCATTTTAGCTCATTATTTCACAACTATGTAATAAAATATACAATTAAATTGTTAGCAGCTCATACATTTAATTTAAACAGCCGATATCAATACTTGTTTAATAATATAATAGTGCTCCGTTTGCCTAACAGCTGTATTGTTTAATTGATTGTAAAATACAAAATTACGCAATTATTCAAATTTGAACAGCCGATGCAAATACTCGTTTAATAATATAATAGTGCTCCAGTTGTCTAACAGCTGTATATTGATTATATGATTGTAAAATTCTCAATTATTCAATTACTTTTTGCCATTTTCATATTCCAGGTGGATCGCGTATCTTTGATTCTCATTCTAGCTCATTATTTCACAACGATATCAATACTCGTTTAATAATACAATAGTGCTCCATTTGTCTAACAGCAGTATTGATTAATCTATTGTAAAATACAAAATTACTCAATTATTCAAATTTGAACAGCCGATGCAAATATTTGTTTAGTAATATAATAGTGCTCCAGTTGTCTAACAGCTGTATTGATTATATGATTGTAAAATTCTCAATTATTCAATTACTTTTTGCCATTTTCATATTCCAGGTGGATCGCGTATCTTTGATTCTCATTTTAGCTCATTATTTCACAACTATGTACTAAAATATACAATTAAATTGTTAGAAGCTCGTACATTAAATTTGAACAGCCGATATCAATACTCGTTTAATAATACAATAGTGCTTCATTTGTCTAACAGCTGTATTGATTAATTGATTGTAAAATACAAAATTACTCAATTATTCAAATTTGAATAGCCGATGCCAATACTTGTTTAATAATATAATAGTGCTCCAGTTGTCTAACGGCTGTATTGATTATATGATTGTAAAATTCTCAATTATTCAATTACTTTTTGCCATTTTTATATTCCAGATGGATCGCGTATCTTTGATTCTCATTTTAGCTCATTATTTCACAACTATGTAATAAAATATACAATTAAATTGTTAGCAGCTCGTACATTAAATTTGAACAGCCGATATCAATACTTGTTTAATAATACAATAGTGCTCCGTTTGCCTAACAGCTGTATTGATTAATCGATTGTAAAATACAAAATTACTCAATTATTCAAATTTGAATAGCCGATGCCAATACTTGTTTAATAATATAATAGTGCTCCAGTTATCTAACGGCTGTATTGATTATATGATTGTAAAATTCTCAATTATTCAATTACTTTTTGCCATTTTTATATTCCAGATGGATCGCGTATCTTTGATTCTCATTTTAGCTCATTATTTCACAACTATGTAATAAAATATACAATTAAATTGTTAGCAGCTCGTACATTAAATTTGAACAGCCGATATCAATACTTGTTTAATAATACAATAGTGCTCCGTTTGCCTAACAGCTGTATTGATTAATCGATTGTAAAATACAAAATTACTCAATTATTCAAATTTGAATAGCCGATGCCAATACTTGTTTAATAATATAATAGTGCTCCAGTTATCTAACGGCTGTATTGATTATATGATTGTAAAATTCTCAATTATTCAATTACTTTTTGCCATTTTTATATTCCAGATGGATCGCGTATCTTTGATTCTCATTTTAGCTCATTATTTCACAACTATGTAATAAAATATACAATTAAATTGTTAGCAGCTCGTACATTAAATTTGAACAGCCGATATCAATACTTGTTTAATAATACAATAGTGCTCCGTTTGCCTAACAGCTGTATTGATTAATCGATTGTAAAATACAAAATTACTCAATTATTCAAATTTGAATAGCCGATGCCAATACTTGTTTAATAATATAATAGTGCTCCAGTTATCTAACGGCTGTATTGATTATATGATTGTAAAATTCTCAATTATTCAATTACTTTTTGCCATTTTTATATTCCAGATGGATCGCGTACCTTTGATTCTCATTTTAGCTCATTATTTCACAACTATGTAATAAAATATACAATTAAATTGTTAGCAGCTCGTACATTAAATTTGAACAGCCGATATCAATACTTGTTTAATAATACAATAGTGCTCCATTTGTCTAACAGCTGTATTGATTAATCGATTGTAAAATACAAAATTACTCATTTATTCAAATTTGAATAGCCGATGCCAATACTTGTTTAATAATATAATAGTGCTCCAGTTATCTAACGGCTGTATTGATTATATGATTGTAAAATTCTCAATTATTCAATTACTTTTTGCCATTTTCATATTCCAGGTGGATCGCGTATCTTTGATTCTCATTTTAGCTCATTATTTCACAACTATGTAATAAAATATACAATTAAATTGTTAGAAGCTCGTACATTAAATTTGAACAGCCGATATCAATACTTGTTTAATAATACAATAGTGCTCCATTTGTCTAACAGCTGTATTGATTATATGATTGTAAAATTCTCAATTATTCAATTACTTTTTGCCATTTTTATATTCCAGATGGATCGCGTATCTTTGATTCTCATTTTAGCTCATTATTTCACAACTATGTAATAAAATATACAATTAAATTGTTAGCAGCTCGTACATTAAATTTGAACAGCCGATATCAATACTTGTTTAATAATACAATAGTGCTCCATTTGTCTAACAGCTGTATTGATTAATCGATTGTAAAATACAAAATTACTCAATTATTCAAATTTGAATAGCCGATGCCAATACTTGTTTAATAATATAATAGTGCTCCAGTTATCTAACGGCTGCATTGATTATATGATTGTAAAATTCTCAATTATTCAATTACTTTTTGCCATTTTTATATTCCAGATGGATCGCGTATCTTTGATTCTCATTTTAGCTCATTATTTCACAGCTATGTACTAAAATATACAATTAAATTGTTAGCAGCTCCATTAAAATTGAACAGCCGATATCAATACTTGTTTAATAATATAATAGTGCTCCATTTGTCTAACAGCAGTATTGATTAATCTATTGTAAAATACAAAATTACTTAATTATTCAAATTTGAACAGCCGATGCAAATACTTGTTTAATAATATAATAATGCTCCAGTTGTCTAATAGCTGTATTGATCATATGATTGTAAAATTCTCAATTACTCAATTACTTTTCGCCAAATATGAATTTTGTAATTCGTACGTTTACTTTACTTATATGTAGATGGCGAGAAATTGGATCGCACATCTCTCATGCAATATATATAGTACTTACATCCATAGTATATATACATATATATACGGCATGTGCAGATTGTGCAGAGCATACAATAGAAATGAGGGATAAGACGAAAGTTTTTTTTTTTTCCGTACGATTTTGATTGACGCTTACCTCGGGTGGATGTAATTCTGGAATACTGGATATGTCCTCGACCGGCTCCTCCTCGACGCCGTCACCGACAGTTTTCGCACCGGCTTCGGGATCAGCATCGGCGTCGACTTCCGCGTCTTCCAATTCGGACTCCTGCTCGCTCGAGATATCCTCATCGTCGTACTCGACTTTGCGCGATTTATTACCGCGACCCTTCTTCACAGCCGTGTTTTTCCGTTTGCTCGACATATTATTTATTTATATCGTGTTTTTTTTTGTAATTCTTTCTCTATGTACTCGTGTATCCCTTGCGGCTTGCAATTTCGACGCGGTACAGTTCCGCTCGACTGTCTCCGTGCTGTAATACACGGCAAGCGAAAAAAAAAAAAAAGAAAGAAAACGAAAGAGAAAGAAAAACAATAACACTCGGTAAAACTTTTGTCTACGAGCCCGGTTACTTCGGATCGTAGTTTTCGTTTGATTTTGCTAAATTTTTCTTCGCTAATGTTTCTTATTTATTCGTATAATTAAGCGATACAACTAAAGCGTCCGACTGGCATCACGATCACAAACGTAAATGAGCATCAAAACCACTGGCGTGAGGGATTGAGTCAAAACGGTCCCATAGCACTCCTCCCCCAAAGTACCGCACACACGATGCGAAAAAAATTGTATCCTGACGTGAAAGAGAAAAAAACCACCAATATAATGTGTTTTCAATCTAGAAATGTCCTGTTTACAATTTGTCCATCGATTTGACCAACGTCGCGTATATTTGTATGGTTTTTTGGGCCTGTGGTTACAAGGTCAAAGAGAATAACATTGCCGGTTACTATTTTTCATTTTCAATAACTCGGTATCTTCTTATTATCGAATGTTTCCGTGGGCATCGTGTAACAAGGCCTTTTAGAAGCGTTCTACCGTGCCGGTGGTAGGTGAGTACAGCGAGGTGATTGCGGTCGCTACCGCGCGTGGCGGTAGTGTCGCGCTGATCTTTTGTGCCCCCAAAGAATAATAATAATAATAATAACAACAAATGTTTGATGCAAGATGTAAGGGATATTTTGGAGCAGTAAATCGTAAAACTTGGAGCGATAACAACGTCCCGATGTCCCAAAGTCCTTTGTGAGCGTCGTGAAGAAAACGTCATTTGACAGTCTTCTTTTCGTTGCTACAAAAGTTATCACTGTTATTATAATTACAACTTTGAAACCGATGAATGTTCGATGGCAAAGAAGTGAAATAGTAAAAAAAAAAAACAACTTAAAACTGAATAGTCGACAATGAATAGATTCGAGTATGCCGAATCGCGGCTTTTGACAAACGAGACTTATCACAGGCGCGATAGTCCCGTGCGTCTCTACGACGGTGATGTCAAGGTAAGATTTTTCAAAGTAACAAAAGCAACTATGAATCTTATGAAAATTTCATGTAAACACACAATTTTTCAATAACCAATAAAATATTTTTCAGACGAATTTCGAAGCTGGCGAATTGATACTCACGAGTCACAGAATTATGTGGGCAAAACCGGGAGATATACCTCGTGGACAAACTTGTCTGTGCCTGCGGCTTGTTCATGTTGTCTTTTACGAGGAGGATAGCCCTGGACCTTTTTCATTTGGTCGTAGCAAAAAAGTTGTTCTACACTTGGCTGAAGTTGATAACGGTAGCTGATATTTATTTTATTCACTTATTTATGCGTATCGGCGGAATAAATATTTTTAGGTAACAGTAAACATGACTGCAGAATTTTCTTTATTTTTCGAATGGTGAATAAATTAATTTTTTCACGTTCATCATCTTTTGCCTATAACAAAAAGTGGAGTGACCTATATATATATATTTATAAACAAATAGTTACAAAAAACATAAGTAGAAAACATACAATCTAGTATCGCAATTGACGGTATCTAAAGATTGATTTTTTTTCTGCAAGAATGCGCTTGACTATACCTACAAGGTCCGCGGCAGAGTGGAGTGATCTATATATATATTTATAAACAAATAGTTGCAAAAAACATAAGTAGAAAACATACAATCTAGTATCGCAATTGACGGTATCTAAAGATTAATTTTTTTTCTGCAAGAACGCGCTTGACTATACCTACAAGGTCCGCGGCAGAGTATTTCTTCCCCGTTCTTGACAAACACTCAAGCATAGATTTCGTACAATAATTAGTAGAGCACTCTTTCAAAAGACACGGGCAACTGCTTTTCTTAATCCATGCGTACGGGAATTTTTATTTCGTTTATATATTAATTGTTTACATATAAATAAAGTTGAGACTTTAGTAATTTGCATGGACACTATGGTGCTGCTGAAGTTGAGAAATGCATACACTTATTGTCAATACATTTCTTATATTTGATATCACAATTTTTCTGTATTCTTGTCCAATTCCAATGTTTGCTTACACTGAAAAATTTTGATGAAAAAAAAAACGTTTTTTAATTTTTTATAGCCAAGATGCCAGGTCCAATGGACCACAGTACCTACAGCCACATAAAATTATCTTTCAAGGAGGGTTTGGATCCTAGTTTCATCATTGAATTGGCGAACGCGATAGCGAACAGAGAATGGGAACGTTCGCCCGGCTTCATGCCCGAGGACACCAGCACACCGAATAATTCGGCAAGCTCGAAGATCTTGACGCCGATAAAAACAAGACGAGGAATCGTGGGAATAGAGAGAAGTTTGCAGGAGAAACAGCGAGCCACCGACGACAGCATATCAATGGCGTTTCAAGATTTGAAAAAGTTAATGGGAATGGCGAAGGACATGGTCACAATATCGAAAACTATATCAGCAAAAATACGCGTGAGTTTGCTTCGTGGAAAAAGAATAGAAACGGAGACGAAGCTATTTTTGGTACAGTTTTTTTTTTAATCTTCTGAATTTTATCGTAGGAAAGAGGAGGGGATATAACGGAGGATGAGACGGTGAGATTCAAGGCGTATCTCATGAGCATGGGTATCGATGATCCGGTAACCCGCGACGCTTACAAGAGCAGCAACGAATATTTTCGACAATTGGCGATGCAACTTTCTCAAATATTGGAAGAACCCATTATGGTACGAATATACATAGTGCTGAATAATATTTATTAGCTTACTTGATAATACAGAGTTTTTTTTATCCCTGTAACCCCTTGCACGGGTTTTTATAGCTCTGTTTTTTTTTTTTAAAGAACAGTTCGTTATCAATGATCTCGTTTTCACGAGACATTTTCCAAGTTACAAATGACCGACTCTTGTTATTTATCATCATTGTGGTCATTTGTTTCAGGAAGTCGGCGGTATGATGGCTCTAACGGACGTCTACTGTCGTGTGAACAGGGCACGAGGTATGGAACTCTTGTCACCGGAAGATTTATTGAACGCGAGTAGGCTGTTGGGACCTCTTGGCTTACCAATAGTACTGAGAACGTTCGATAGTGGTGTGATGGTTATACAGGCGAGATCGCACGACGATAACGCTGTCGTCGAGGCAATTTCCGAATGGGTAAGTAATTTAAGAAATTCAACATTTCCTGTACCTATTCTCGAAATCACATTGATTTAGCGTTTTTTTTTTTTTTTTCTCCAGCTGAGAGAACGAGGCTCCGCAACTGCTGAAGAACTCGCACAATCCGAGGGTATATCGGTTCTGCTTGCGCGCGAACGACTACTCGTGACGGAAAAAAACGGCGGTGCTTGTCGAGATGATACGATAGAGGCTCTGAGATTTTATCCAAATCTCTTTCTCGAACAGAGCGCCTAATCGAAAACAGGTTCTTTTTTTTTTCATTTCTCTCTCGTTCAATGCGAAAACTATCAACGCCGATATGTTATCATGTGTACATTATTTGTGCCTTTATATGCACCGTGCTTCAATACCAATTACCGTATCATTATTTTGTTATAGCTAATATGTCTGTTGTCAATAAATATATATATATATTTTATCGATAATGTGAGAATTTCAGGGGGAAGGGAAATAACAAAGTAGGTGCTGCAGACGAAGATTGAAAATTGGGATTAGCGTCCTTTACACTGTTTTCCATTTGTTCTAAATGGTTCAATGTTTAAGGATTCGTTGGATGAGTGCTGATAAAAAAAAATGACTTTTTACAAACTGTTAATTAATAATTAACGAAAAATAATATTCCTAGCACTATGCTGAGCATTAAAATTCCATTATAATGGTTTGTTATCAAATAGCTACACTGATTTATGAAAATTTTTGACGAGTTGCGGTATTGTCCATTTTTTTCAAAGAACCATTGTATAATTTGCACTTTCGATACCTCGTTTTATTTGTTGAAACGTGTTCTACTAATTTGCCAAACTAAACTTTGTATTGGGTTCCTTGATTGAAAGATATATCAATTTTATTTTACACGTTAAACATTTTCGTTGTAAACGAAAAATTAAAATTTGTCATTGATTCTCATAAATAATTTATGTGGGTGGATGATTGTCATTGTTTAAAAAAAATACCATTATTGTCGTGTATACAAGTTTCTAAAAACGGACGTTTTAAATTTAGTCACTCATTTGACTAGGAGAGTACACGGAAGCCTTTTGCGCACCCCTGAGGTACGCTTCGGCAGAGAGCGCGTTACGCAGCAAGTTCGAAGTTAGAAAAAAAAATAACAATTGAAAAGAAAGTGCGTTTGAAAGTAATAAACAATAGAGATAATTGATTGTTTAAGTGCGAAACCAGAACAAAGAGTGCGTGCATGAATTAGGAAACTCAAAATAATGCGCGTATATTTGTTAGCACTTTCAACAAAAATTGCGAAACAAATGAGCACCACTGATCGATTCTTCATCCTCTGTACGGAAAAACACACCCAACCAACGATTTCAGGGAGTACACCAACTTCATTAAACTTTACGGAATTTTTATAAACGACATACCTTCATCAACGCAAACATCGGAAAGTAATAGGACGCAATTAGTGATTACGTGAATTTCGGAGTAATCGGACTCTGACAAGTAATAAAATCAAAGCCGAGGGGGTGCCACGAGTTTTCGTCGTTAAAATTGGCAAGATAGAAACATTGACTACAATCGCAGATCAAAATGTACAAACATGTTTCAAGAAATTATTTTCGAGGTTATGTCAATATTGTCATTATGTTGTTTTTTTTCTGTCATTAGATCACCGGGAAGAGATTGAAGAAGGCTTAAGAGTGAATAAAAAAAGAGTTAATGGGATTTATCGACGATGAATTGTGCAAAGTATCAAAGCTCTGTAAGAAAGATGTGCCCGATAGTAGACTGGTCTCGTGCGTACGGTCCATGGTCCGTGTCGAAATAACGTAAGTTGAAACATTATCTCGAATAACTGCTTCGCTAATTAATCTATCGTAGAACCGACATTTTTTTTTACCTTCAATTGAAAAATATTTATAATAAATGCATTTTTATGACAATCTTACTTTTTCGAAAACAACAAGAACAACAAATTATAAATGTATATAGTTCTTATAGAAAATATATACCTTTAGGAACTATGAATCATAAAATAGTTGTTTTTTATTTCCAATGTTTTTTTTCGTACCTATCACGCAGGAGGACAGCGTTCAAGAAAATTGTCGTTTGTATCCAATTTCCAAAGGATTATCCTCAGGCACCTCTGCTCATTGAATTAAAGAGTAAAACTCTAGCGCCCAAGTTTCTCGAAAGATTGGAGGAGGTTTGCGAAAAGAAGTGCAAGAGTATTTTGGGAAAGGAGCAGGTATTACGAAGATTCATGAGAGAAAAAAATTTTTTAGATAATTCCAAAAGAACAGAGTTTGTGTAATTTGTGTATTTTATTTTATTGTTCAAGGTTCTCGATACCGTAAAATTTATCAGAAACTTTGTAGAGGAGAATCCTCTGTGTTGTTGCTACGATGAGATAACTCATTTGAAGAAATTACTTGTCGAAGAGGGCGATCTAAAAGTAAACGGTAAAAAATCGTCTCTTCGTGTGAAGGCTTCCCAGGGACTGTATTATTTTAGAATCAAGATCATTGTACCGGACGATTACCCAAAAAGCACTGTGCGGTAGGTCATAAACAGAGATATCAATATTGACGAATATTTTATCTTCTATTTCAAACACAAAAATAATTAAGACTCTACGGTCTTTTTTAATATACCAAAAAATGTAACGAAAATCCCAAATTGTTGGAAATCTTTTTACGATCACCCAAACAAATATTCAGATATAGACGCAAAAAATGTCAAGTGAATCAAAAAAATTTTTTTAAGTATAAATCGTTTTACAATTTTTTACATGCCGGTTTGAATATTTCATTATATTACCGGAAAAGCAGTACGAATGATTTCTCGTTAGGCATTTTCAATGTGATTTTTTTCTCGCGAGGAAAAGAAATAAAACACTTTATTCCAACTTTTAATAATGAATCGTCTCCTCTTAACAGTTATAATTACTATTAAGTATTTTAATTGGGCAAATGATCGATCGTTCGAATAATACAGCGTTGTCGACGTGGATACAAACTTTCCGGCTCTCTTCACGCGTTACTTTTTGGCTCAAGCCAAGGAATTGGGACGACGTTGCGTCGAGCCACCGTTGAGCAAGCATCGCACGAATCAAGTATTCTCGCCTTCGCCGTCTCTCGAAATCGTCGTTTCTTTCATAATCAGGTGAGAAGTCGAAAGAAAAAAAAAAAAAAACCAATAAGAAAACGAAAGATGTAATTGAATTATTTGATACAGATCTGTAAGAGCTATACCAAAGGAACCCTGTCAGCTTTGCAAAGCCATATGTTTGCCGGGAAATCCAGAATTAGCGATAACCGACGAAAGCGCGGATCTACATGCCGAGAGACTCTATTGCGGCCATTTGTTTCATTTGCAATGCCTCGTGACGTACATGAAGACTCCGCCATTCCATGGTAATCAATCAAACGAAGAATAACAGCTTTTTTTTTTAACCTTCGCGATCTTATTATGGCAAATAATATTTTGTTTCAACACCACTGTGAATTTCATTTTTGGTTTTTTTTTTTCCAAGGGGGTAAAAAGTGTCCGGGCTGTGGTGAGCGAGTTTACCACGAGAAATGGGGTCTTAGCGAAAAACTCGCGGAAGATCGTTGGGCACATCAGCAGGCTCGTGATCGTGAGCTCGCCGAGGTTACTGATTTTTTCCAATGAACGGACGAACGTGTGTACGGAAAATTTGTCAATCATCCGTTGAGCGTGATAACGCTGATTTTCGGAAAAAAAAAAAAAACTAAATCCGTACCGTGCCCGCTCGAAACGTGTACAACTTTAACAAACACAAATACGTCCGCGATGCAGTATATCCGCCCGAATTGTCGCACGTCATTTAGTCCCCTCCGCTCTGAATTACCGTTTTCTCCACTTCCCAGTCGGTACGAAAATCCTCTTATTTATTTTTCATTCTTTGTTATTCCAAATGCTCATAATTCATAACATGTATTAAACCACTCTCCTCTTCCAATTTCCAACAGGACCGGGTTGTGTTTGTTCCTTCCTAACTCCGAACGACGAGACGCAAGAAGAAAATGTGTACAAAGAGAGAAAGAGAGAGAGAGAGAGAGAAAGAAAACGAGAGAGGGAGGAATGCTGTTCTCGAAAGGCAAAAAAAAAATGGATTGGGTAAATAGATGAAAAAACAAACAATTGACTAATGTTTTATTACGTTGAATGTCTGATATCCATCGCGACGAGTCTCCTCGTCGTCGTACACGTAGTCTCTCGTGAAACTAATTTTACTGAAAGGCTTACGCAATGCGATATGTCGCGAATGATTATTACGTTTGAGAATGAACGAGCTGACAAACATAGAGAGAATTTCATAAGAAAATGGATAGAAAAAAAAGTACGTTGATGGAAAAGGGTTGAATGTACCTCCGCTTCTTGTTTTTTACAAGCAGCGAGAAAGTGTGAGAGGAGACACAGAAAGAGAGAAAGAGAGAGTAAAAAAAGGAAAACGAGAAAAGCGCCACTAACGGAGAAAGCTCTTATTCGAGGCGGAAAGCGTAAATGCCTATGCTATAGTCGATATATAAGGACGTATAGTAGTGAATTATTGATCCTTATAACGCGGTAGTGGTAGCCGTAGCTGTACATTAAGGAGGTACGACTATTTTCTACAAATAGTATGTTTTTTTTTGCTTTTCACCGAATGTAAATGAAAAAAAATGATACGATTCATTGAAAAAATTCACAAAGAATAGTTGTTAACAAAACAATTGTGTATTATTTGAAATTCCGAATGGAACATTATTGATATTCATAGTAAAGAAAATAATGACTCTAAATTATACTCAATTGTTCTAAATAAACATAATTTTCCATTTTTTTTTCACAACAATAATTCTTAACTATTCAGCTATAAAAGTATTCCACGATTTTTCTTAATTCGTCATTGATCGGTAAAATGGATTTTTTGATAGTTCGTATCTCCTTAAACTCACTTCCGAATTCCTAAATGATAAAATCGGTTCTTTCGATTTTTCAATTTAAAAAAAATCAAATTCGTCGATTCCACGATATCGCCCAACGATCGTGCTGTTACAATTGTCGTAACATAGGACGATCGTCGTAAAAACATCCCTCGACCTTTGTCCGATAGCTATTGCGATAACGCGTTCATATATATATATATATATATATCGATTAACGAGCAAAAAATACCATTGAAGATTAGCCGATACGATACAGAGGCAAAGTATTGGGTTCACCTCCAGCGTTGATATGAATAGTTGATATATTATTGTATATCTTACGATCACGCAAGCCACTTTATTTTCGCTATGTAAAATAAGGAAACGACTATCGATTAATGAGAATAAATAGAACTCTCGCTGACTCTCTCCCTCATTCCTTTTCGCGACCGCGTTTTCGTCTTAAGAGAGATTTTTTTTTTTTTTTCGTCAGGATCTACGTTATATCGTGGATATATTTGCGGAGCTCATACATACATAATTTATCGCCCGACCATCAAGAATCGTGTGTGTTGTTCGAAAAACGTCCACTCTTTGAGTCACAGCGGGAAACATATATTTGTCCGTAGGCACGACCGAATAAATTTTTGGAAATTTATTGCGTTAAACGATTGTCCAGTAATTTTTCAACAATGGTGCATTATCGAAAATTACGTAAATTATCGTTAATACGTGTTTACAAACGAATGTTGTTGCACGCAAAAAAATATATATATGGTAGATTCAATCATATGGGTCATTCCAGGTAAAATCAGCCACCTGTTATGTCACTCTTATTTGACGTTAAAAATAAATACATTACAGTTGTTGAATGAAAAGTGCGCCTGAAAGTATATTTTCCGTAGGAAATTAAAAACGCTCTTTCAATTTGTAAAGTTCATTTTTGCGTACGAAAATAATATTTCATTATCGAGAGCGAATAGAAGGTAGTCTTTGGGATTGTCAAAATATAGCAACGAGGATTTAACTTACTTCGAAGAAAATGATTGCAGGTTATATCAGGCTCATTTGACATCGAATGGCCCTACGTTTAATTTTACTTCACTCAAATCGATTATAATTTTTGTTTTTTTTTTAATTTCAAGCAAGTTTATTTATTTTCTTCAATTGCAGTGCATTTTTTTCATAAAATGTATCCATTTAAAATGACACATAATCAATTACATTGAAGTAAAATTGAAATACAATTGTACTTATTATTATCCTGAAAGGAATTTCTCGAATCATTCTGATATCCATATTAGGGCGATATTTTTTTTTCGACTATTTTTTTTTTCACTCCCCACCCAAAATTTTGTTGGATATGTCAAAAAAGAAATTCCCTGAAAGTTACAGCCCTTAATATTAATTCTAAGTACTTTCCCAAAGCTTGAGAAGATTTTTCATCTAAAATACACGTAAATCGAATTTTTTTTTTTTTCAAATTTCTATAACTCAGCCGCATTTTATGCTATCATATTGTTCTTGGTTTCGATTTACTCAGAATAAAACAATCTAAAAAAGTGCCTTTTGCGGCGAAAGTGTAAATTGTACTGGTGAGTTGGTACGGGTCACTGAAGTTGATTTTTACCCAAAATTCTCGTTTTTTTGCTGTTATCTCCGAAATAATTAACTTTACGAAAAAAATGTAAAGAAAAATTTGTTGGAAATTTAATTTCCTATAAATAAGATCCTATCGACCCAATTGCTTAGATTAATATTTCTTGAGATATTGAACTTTTTTTATTTTTTATTTTTTTTATTTAATATTTAGGATTTTATAAATTTTATACTACTCATAAGTTAAAGTTCAATATCTCAAGAAATATTAATCTAAGCAATTGGGTCGATAGGACCTTTTTTGTAGGAAATTAAATTTCCAACAAATTTTTCGTTTACATTTTTTTCGTAAAGTTAATTGTTTCGGAGATAACAGCAAAAAAAACGAGAATTTTGGGTAAAAATCAACTTCAGTGACTTGTACCAACTCACCAGTACAATTTACACTTTCACAGCAAGAGGCACTTTTTTAGATTGTTTTATTCCGAGTAAATCGAAACCAAGAACAATATGATAGCATAAAATGCGGCTGAGTTATAGAAATTTGAAAAAAAAAATTCGATTTACGTGTAATTTAGATGGAAAATCTTCTCGCGTTTTGGGAAAGTACATAGAATTAATATTAAGGGCTGTAACTTTCAGGGAATTTCTTTTTCGACATATCCACAAAAATTTCGGGTAGAGACTGAAAAAAAAAAAAAAAAATCGCCCTAATGCATATATGTTTTGTCGTTCTAATTATCTCATACCCTTAAGACCCCCCATCAAGATTAGTCGAAAAAATTCTCTCATACATATCCGGCAAGTTTTCAAACGAAAAATGGTGTCCCACAATTGTCGAGAATTGTCGTTCCAGCTAATTTTACGGTTATACAAAAAAAAAAAAAAAAAAAGGTCGAAACAGGTACACGAAACGTCGTCTGAAAGTAAACCTCGTAAGCTATACGAAAGGTCCAATTAGCGTTTAGATGGCCGATAAGAAATAAAATCATAATCGTCCGTTAGTCTTTAATTCTCCGTTTGTCAATGCGAATTAATTGCGATCGAGGAATTTCAGAAAAAAAATTACGATTCCCAGAACCTCGGGTAGTTTGAATAATAAGGGTGTATTAAATGGCGCTTTGGGAAAACGGGGCAAAGAGGGGTGGAGGAGGTTAGCCACTAACGATGAGGAGTTTGTTGAACCATTGCTCGTTCACAGTCCACGTTGCACTTTGTTTGCACTTTCTGGTCTTTTTTTTTTTTTTTCGTCCACAGACCATTAACAATGTTGAACGTCTAGTATCGCGCGTTAAAAGGCAAAAGGGCGCATAAGCTTTGTCCAAGAACGGCGACGACGCGCTCTTTTAGCCATTAGAAACGCGTTATATCGATGCACGGATGACTTAAAGTGAAAAGATCGTAACGACCATGTAGAAACATAGTTTTAAAGCCTTTTTCGCTTACGTATTAACGTCATAGCAGGCAGTTACATAAATCAACAGTTAGAAAAGAAAAAGGGCGTAATTCACATAAATTTACGTGTTTTCATCGTGTGACTCGTGTCCCTCTTTTTTCCTTCGTTCGTTGATATATACATAAAACATTGATACTTGTGTGTATATAAGTGTTCTCGATGGGGGGGGAAGAACGTTGTGTTTTATTCCGGTGGCCGAGCTATTTACACCTGGAACTCAACGCTTCAGTGAACACCCCCTTATCGCGAACCTATCGCCTCTCGTTTCCTTATAACAACGACAATAGAAAAGAAAAAAAAGAAAAATGATAAATAACGTTAATAACAAATGTTTTGATCGATCGACGCCGGTATCTTTCGTCTCGAGAGTTCAAGAGCGTTTCGATGATCTTCGATGATAATGCGCTTTTTTTTCGAGCTTTTCCCGGCCACGCGTCGATGTGACTCAGTCTGGTTAAATGGAGAACACGCGCGTATTCGAATGCAACGTTGTGCCAAAATTTCAAAGCAATCGGCGACGAACTTTCGGGAATTTAAGATTTTTAACAAACGAACATTCACAGTTTTTATTTATATAGATTTTACTCGTAGCAAAAGCTTCAAAAAACTGTAAGCTTTTGTACGTTTTTTTTTTTTATATTACATGGTATTTAGCCTGTATATGTGCCGAAACGTTACACATTAGACTGCTCGTTTGTGTGGCGAGCAGACGGCAAAACAGGGCGCGGTAAAAGCCAGGGCGAATGAGAGAAAGAGCGAGAGAGAGAGAGAGAGGCAGTAGTGGGTGCTCGAACACACGATACACCTATAATTGCACATAGAGCCTGTGGGTTAGGTCGGCCTATAACGTATCGTCGATCAATAGCTCGGGAAATGGCCGGAAGCCAAGTCCGCGACCGATGTCGTTTCGAATTTTGCCGTTGTCACTGAAGGGGAAACGATCTAGGCTCTCCTCTAACCCCTTCGCTTTTTTTTTCCTTCTTTTCTTCTTTCTTTTCTTCACTTTTTTTTTCCGTATTATTCTCTTCGGTGTCCCACTTGTTCACGCGAACGGGATTCCTCTCTACCCTCCGGGCCTACCGATCCTCAAAACACCAGTAATGTGTCTGTGTATGTGTGTGTATGTATGTTGTACCTTCATGTCTCTTCTTCTATATATTCCTACACCACAGCGTCTCTGTTTTTTCGCCCTCCATTTCTTCCTGCTTTAACTCATCTCTTCGGCACAGCTCACTTCCATTCTTTACCGTTCGTATGTACCCCGAGAAAAAAAAAAAAAAAAACGTCGAGAGCGCTCGGATAATTTGAAATTCGAGCACCTCGTCGAACTCTTTGGCTGACACAAGAGGAGTTTCTCCGAAGGGCTTTTTTAAACGAAAGTGTCGAGCGTCAATTCTTACATCTCATTCACGCCGTTACGAGAATTTTCCCAATAACAAATCGATAAATTAAAAGATTTATCCCGTTCAATAAGTCACTCTTCATTATTTTTTACATCGATTTTACAAAATTTCATCGCGTAATCGACAATAATGAGTGACTAATCGAATTGTAACTTTCTTGAGAATCGATCATCGTCATTTATTGTCATTTCAGTAAATTAATTCGTGATGATTTCTAAAAAAAAAAAAAAAACAAACAGCATTTTTCGGTGAAATATCTTCGAGTAATTTGCCCTCCCTCATTGGTGCAATATGAATTTTCTACAGATCGTTTAATGATTCAGTTAACAAAACAAAAAGTAGAAAATTTTCAAGAAGTACGAACGTCAATTTGTTGAAATAATTTCGTAGATACTCGGTGGAACGTACTTTTGGAAATTTCGCTATTCAAGGGATGATATTTATCTCGTTCGGCGCTTGTACCTTTCTTGAATTGTACCTTTCTTAAGAATCGATCATCGACATTTATTGTCAATTCAGTAAATTGATTCGTGATAATTTCTAAAAAAAAGAAAAAAACAAACAGCATTTTTCGGTGAAATATCTTCGAGTAATTTGCCCTCCCTCATTGGTGCAATATGAATTTTCTACAGATCGTTTAATGTTTCAGTTAACAAAACAAAAAGTAGAAAATTTTCAAGAAGTACGAACGTCAATTTGTTGAAATAATTTCGTAGATACTCGGTGGAACGTACTTTTGGAAATTTCGCTATTCAAGGGATGATATTTATCTCGTTCGGCGCTTGTACCTTTCTTGAATTGTACCTTTCTTAAGAATCGATCATCGACATTTATTGTCAATTCAGTAAATTGATTCGTGATAATTTCTAAAAAAAAGAAAAAAACAAACAGCATTTTTCGGTGAAATATCTTCGAGTAATTTGCCCTCCCTCATTGGTGCAATATGAATTTTCTACAGATCGTTTAATGATTCAGTTAACAAAACAAAAAGTAGAAAATTTTCAAGAAGTACGAACGTCAATTTGTTGAAATAATTTCGTAGATACTCGGTGGAACGTACTTTTGGAAATTTCGCTATTTAAGGGATGATATTTATCTCGTTCGGTGCTTGTACCTTTCTTGAATTGTACCTTTCTTGAGAATCGATCATCGTCTTTTTTTGTCAATTCAGTAAATTGATTCGTGATAATTTCTAAAAAAAAAAAAAAAACAAACAGCATTTTCGGTGAAATATCTTCGAGTAATTTGCCCTCCCTCATTGGTGCAATATGAATTTTCTACAGATCGTTTAATGTTTCAGTTAACAAAACAAAAAGTAGAAAATTTTTCAAGAAGTACGAACGTCAATTTGTTGAAATAATTTCGTAGATACTCGGTGGAACGTACTTTTGGAAATTTCGCTATTTAAGGGATGATATTTATCTCGTTCGGTGCTTGTACCTTTCTTGAATTGTACCTTTCTTGAGAATCGATCATCGTCTTTTTTTGTCAATTCAGTAAATTGATTCGTGATAATTTCGAAAAAAAAAAAAAAACAAACACCATTTTCGGTGAAATATCTTCGAGTAATTTGCCCTCCCTCATTGGTGCAATATGAATTTTCTACAGATCGTTTAATGTTTCAGTTAAGGTAGTAGTCTGGTAACTTAAGCCGATTTTCATGTCTATTTTGGAGGGCGTTTTTTTGTAGGAAAATAAAAATGAATCGTTTTGGATATTTAGGATGTTTTTATTTACATATTAAAGATACAAAAAAAATTTTTTTGAAAAAATTCAATAGTTTATTATTATTATTATTATTATTGATCGAAGTTGGCACCTCGAAAAAAAAGCGCGTGGGTGGCCCCGGTGATTTTGGCTCTTGATGTTATCCGAAATAAAAAATTCTTGATAATTCTTAATCTATAGACATGTCATTCTGGTCGAAACTACTGAAGTTAAATTTCATGGATAAATAACAAAATGGCGGACTTTCGAAAAAAAAACTTTTTTTTCCAAAGTCCGCCATTTTGTTATTTATCCATGAAATTCAACTCTATATCTATAGACATGTCATTCTGGTCGGTACTACTGAAGTTCAATTTCATGGATAAATAGAAAAATGGCGGACTTTGGAAAAAAAAAACTTTTTTTTCCAAAGTCCGCCATTTTGTTATTTATCCATGAAATTTAACTTCAGTAGTTTCGACCAGAATGACATGTCTATAGATTAAGAATTATCAAGAATTTTTGATTTCAGATAACATCAAGAGCCAAAATCACCGGGGCCACCCACGCGCTTTTTTTTCGAGGTGCCAACTTCGATCAATAATAATAATAATAAACTATTGAATTTTTTCAAACAAATTATTTTTTGTATCTTTAATATGTAAATAAAAACATCCAAAACGATTGAGAAAACGATTCATTTTTATTTTCCTACAAAAAAACGCCCTCCAAAAAAGACATGAAAATCGGCTTAAGTTACCAGACTACTACCTTAACAAAACAAAAAGTAGAACATTTTTCAACAAGTACGAACGGCAATTTGTTGGAATAACTTCGTAGATAGTCGGTGGAAAGTACTTTTGGAAATTTCGCTATTCAAGGGATGATATTTATCTCGTTCGGCGCTGCCTAACACACGCCACAACTGTTTGGCGAGTGTACGAAAAAGAGGGGCGTTAATTCAACCCGGGTTTGTGTGTACGCCGATCGGGGGCGGGGTAGAGTGGGGCGAAGAGAACAGAGTTGCTCTTCGCGTGATTCATCCCACACTCAATTCACCATGCTAGTTGGGATGCTGCGCCGTCGGGAACGAGACAAAATCTGCCTTCTTCTCCCCCCCCCCCCGACCGCCCTCCCTCGTCCCAACTTTCCCCTTCGCCCCCCCGACTCAATTGCCATTGTTCAACGTTTCGCGAATGTTCCCCCCTCGGTCACCAAACGCATTTAATCGACGGATCGAACGTACTTACGTGCGCATATCTCTTGGGGCAATAAATTTATGTTACGGTCTACATGACGCGTAGAAGTCGCGAGAACTAACGAGTAACACCGAGAAAGATTTATTTATATGAGACACGCGAGAGGTGGTCGCCGGTATTATTCCTCTTGAGTGTAATATTCTTCATGTATTTGGGGTTAATCGATAACCCACGGATACAGTACATCGCTTCGTTTTCTTTTTCTTCCTTTGCTTCTTCTTATTTGATTTTTTCTTTTCTTTTTTTTTTCTTCTTCTTTTTTTTTCTCTTAATATTCTCGTGCTCTCAATAGGTTCTCATTCGTTCTCGTGTGTACACGGGTCTTTCAAGGCCAAGCTCATTCCGGCCTATATAACGATTTCTACGAATGTACGTTCGGTGAATAATTCCCATTCGTTAATTATTACCGAGCGCTCGCAGTTATATATGCGAGATAAGGAGTAAGAAGAAATCGATTGCAATCGATTTAAAAAAATTGATTTCAATGTGCGTTTGATTAATTTTTTTGACCGGAACGCCATGGGAGGTCTGAACTCCTTTTATCTCTCTCTGTCTCTCTCTCTCTCGCTCTCTTTCTCTTTCTTTCTTTCTTTTTGTCTTTCGTGAGATCTCGCGTCTCGACGACAATTTTGGCTTCGGTCCTGAAACGATTGAACTCCGAGAGTTCCAATGTTCGCAGGACAACTTCAACTGTCAACATCTATTAGTTATTTATCATTATTAAGGTAACTACTCGGGCGATCCTCATCCAGTTGACGCAAATCAGTGGTCATTTTTTCATATTATTTCTATCGCATCGTCGTGCATTTGAACAGTGATCAAAGATTAATGCCGACACGCACGTCGGCGAGATGGAAAGATATTTTTCGTCGTGGGTACGAAAAAAAAAAAAATATTCACGGTAATTTCTGACAAGGTTTATTTTTATTGAGTTTTTTTTTCGAAGAATAATTCATAACAATTCGTTATTTTCAGTGAATCGTTCACTCGTTATTGCCGGAACCATATTGTGGATTATTTTTTTCATACAACTCAATAAAAATATACCTCGTTGGAAATTGATACAAACTGTTCGATTTTTTCTTAACGAATCCGTCGCTACAATTATTTTTCCATCTTACTGACACCTATGGCAGTATCATTCGTCATTTAATCACTGCCAATTAACTCACGACAATTTGTAGAAATTATTTTAAAAATTGATCACTTATTTTTTACCCCGCTGCGGGTAGTTACCCTTAAGGTAGTAGTCTGGTAACTTAAGCCGATTTTCATGTCTTTTTTGGAGAGCGTTTTTTTGTAGGAAAATAAAAATGAATCGTTTTGGTTATTTAGGATGTTTTTATTCACATATTAGAGATACAAAAAAAAATTTTTTTGAAAAAATTCAATACTTTATTATTATTATTATTGATCGAAGTTGGCACCTCGAAAAAAAACCGCGTGGGTGGCCCCGGTGATTTTGGCGCTTGATGTTATCTGAAATCAAAAATTCTTGATAATTCTTAATCTATAAACATGTCATTCTGGTCGGAACTACTGAAGTTAAATCTCATGGATAAATAACAAAATGGCGGGCAAAATAAAAAACTTTTTTTTCCAAAGTCCGCCATTTTGTTATTTATCCATGAAATTTAACTTCAGTAGTTCCGACCAGAATGACATGTCTATAGATTAAGAATTATCAAGAATTTTTTATTTCAGATAACATCAAGAGCAAAAATCACCGGGGCCACCCACGCGCTTTTTTTTCGAGGTGCCAACTTCGATCAATAATAATAATGATAATAAACTATCAAATTTGTTCAAAAAAATTTTTTTTTGTATCTTTAATATGTAAATAAAAACATCCTAAATATCCAAAACGATTCATTTTTATTTTCCTACAAAAAAACCCCCTCCAAAAAAGACATGAAAATCGGCTTAAGTTACCAGACTACTACCTTAAATTCGCGAAAAGAAATGTTTGGAATCAAATTTTTCCTTAACACTCGCTATGAGCGCTTCGAGAATTTCTTCAGACACTTCACGAATGTCTGGGAAACTTCTTAAAACGGCTGTTTCTTTCGAGAATCTTATTTTCCTCTTTGTATGAATCTTGTCACACGAAAGGCACACACCGCAAAGAGAGAGAGCGAGAGTGAGAGATAATAATCGAGGACGCGTGCCACAACATGCGTGACGAAAAATACGACAGTCTCCAGCCGCTTTTTCAGCCCCTATTCTCTAAGTTTGTGTTCTCTCTTTCTTTCTTGACGCCCTCCCCCTCCGCCATTTTTCTCTTTTCATCCCTCTCGTATAGACGATATATTGTCCGAGAAAGTTTCACGCACGGACTTGGAAATACGAGTTTTATACCAAGCCTCGAAGCATCTATTACGAGATAATTCTTGGAAAAAAAAAAAAACGGTATATATTCGAGAGAGAATGTATCAATTGTGGTGAGAAAAAAGACAGTACGAGGTTTTTAGATGATTGAAACATGTATGTATGGGAAAATGCGCGTGAGTTTATAATCGCCGAGACTGTGGACCAAATGACCCGTAAATTTTGATGCAGCTGCATCGTTCACCTTTTTCTCGCTCTTCTATATGAATATATATATATATATATATGCTACTATAGCATATATAGAGACATTTCACGATGACCAATCCCGTGAATGCTCTATGACTATCCACTCTGACCAATCGAACGGTCTATTGAGTCCTCAGGTTTTTAAATCATCGATGAAATTTTCCACGGCAAGATACGAGGGACGAAAAATCGTCACGCTATTCGTACAAAGTCGTTTCACAAAGCCCAACATTCCCAATAGACAATCTACACCGCATTAGGCTGCGCGAAACGTATCGAAAGTCTAAAACTTCATGCGAATTACAAATTTGTGTATTGTTGATTAATAATTTTTATTTCTTTTCACAAAAATCCCTTAATTGAAAATGGCTTAATTCTTTGATTTCTCTATTATTTCTTGGAAAATTTGTGAACGACGTTTCTTTTTTTAGTAGCATTACGCTCAATACTTCGAAGTTTCGTGCGGCAATTTGTCAATTCAAAAATATTTAGCTTTAATATTTAACTTTATTTTATTAAAAAAAATATTTAATATTAAAGAACATTTGTTTGTTTTTGGAGTAAAATAAATTCGGACAAGTCAGAGTGTTCGCGTCTTTAAAAATAAAAATAAAAAACAACGAAAAATTTAATCGAATCGTTTCAAGTGAAAAAGTGCAGTTTTACTTGAAAAGTCCGATTAAATCCGAATAAGAAATTTAGCATACAAATTAAGAGATTCGATGAAATTTTCAATTGTTTTGTAGGGGTACTCTATATGTTCCAATACCAATGTTACTTTTGCTCTCTACATTAGTACAAATGTTAGGAAATATTTCTGTTAATCATCCCTTATCCTTTAGTTCGAAAAATTGCAGTTTTACTTGAAAAGTCGAATTAAATCTGAATAAGAAATTTAGCATACAAATTAAGAGATTTAATGAAATTTTCAATTGTTTTGTAGGGGTACTCTATATGTTCCAATACCAATGTTACTTTTGTTCCCCAGATTAGTACAAATGTTAGGAAATATTTCTGTTAATCATCCCTTATCCTTTAGTTCGAAAAATTCACACGTGGGCATTTGATTTGAAGAAAAAAAAAAAAAAAAAAAAAGAAAAACTTAAGAAATTGGAAAAAATACATGAGTGCTCGCGCAATTTAGGATTGAAAAAATATTTTGTGGAAAAAAAGAGAGAAAGACACGCGGTAACGCTCGCGCCGGTCTCTTCGACCTCTCTCGTCTCGTATCTCGCGGGGCTCTCCCGCAACAACAAGTTGCAACCACCTGGTGGCCGGCGGAAATGGCAGCAGCGCCACAGAAGCGACGCTCTCGTGGGCTTCCAGGTGCTCGACACCATTACCCCCTCCTCTCGTCAAACTCCACTGGCTCATTACCCTTACCGAGGTATTACTTAATCGCTCATATATATACAAATATATTTTCTTTATGAAAATGTTCGAGGAAAGAAAAAAGACCTTGGTGTTCTCCGATCCATTGAGTGTTGATTGAAAAATTGAAGATTTTTATTTCTATGCACAAACGATTAGCCATGACAGGTGTTAACTATCGTAGTTATTAATTCAGTGGTAACTTTAGGGTTGTTCTTTTGTTCCTGTACTTTAGTTGGCCATTTTTTTATTGCCATCACTTTTGGACGAGATTGAGAGGGGTAAAAGACTTTTTTTCTTTCGTTTCAATCAATAGAAATCTCGCGCTGACCGCGGATCTGACGTTTCTTTTGATGCCAAAACAAGAAACAAAAATTTGGTACCATTTTCATGATATTTAGATTCACAAAAATTTGTAATTAACGGAAGTCCTTCGATCGAATAAACCCAAGTAGTTTCTTTTATAAAGTCGTGGCAAAAGAACGTCCGATTAATTGCCATTTTTCGAAAACCTACCGCAAAAAAAAAAAAAAAACAATGAAATGATCAAGCGGCATTGCGTACGTTTGCCACGATTCGGGCCAATTTTTTTTGCCTCATTCGAAAATGTCCTGGATAGACTTGAAGATCGCGCTCTCTGGAAATCCCGTGGTTTCCATTTCGAGGGAAATTTCGTGGATAATATCGGCCCGATAACAATGACAATATGAATAATAACCGAATACACAAAGTGTACAACGTCAGAAGAGTGGCCGATGAAATGAAAGACCGAGAGGTAAGGAGAGAAGGATGAGGAAACAGGGTAGAAAAAAATAAAAGAAAGAAGTAAAGGGTGATCGTGGTGGTGGGTTTGTGGAGGAGCGTTGGGTAGCCCGGCAGGTCTGGCGGAGCTTCAGACACCGAGCATCGATTCGCTAGAACGATGGCTTTGCGGGGAATCGGAGAGGGAGGTAGTCGCGACAGCGGCGCTACTGCTGCGGTACTTTTGCTTATAAAGCACCCGAGACCGTGGTGTGCGCGACCTCTCCGTCGTTTCTTTTTCCACGCATCGCCAATATTTCGTATCTTTTATCGTACTTCGGTGACTCTCACCAGGGTAAACGTCATTTGCACGAACTAATGACAAGTAAAATGACATTGGCGTAAAAAGAACCGAGCTTTCGAGTCAACTATGGCAATGATTAACACAATTGTCGTCGATAATAATAATGATTTTAAGAATAAACGAAGAAAAGGGGTTAAAGAATTTAAACAATTGTTAATACACAGCTTTCAAAGAGAAATCAATGAAAATAGAAAATTGATTCTTGATTAAAAAAAAAAAAAAACAAAACAATGTCCCTATTATATATAAAAAATATACAATCAATTTCTAGAGAGATAAATAATTCTGTACCTCAATAATTCAGCAGACATCGGGAAGTTTCGAAAGAGTTAAATTGGTCGCGATCTTGATAGAATGACGAATGATTTTATTTCCCCCGAAATCATCGTGAACTCATACCTAAAAATAGCTTAAAAAAATAATCAAAATTTCCACATTGCTTCCTCACGGTTTTCCTCCATTCACATTTTGCCTCGAGGAGAGAGAGCGAGAGAGAGTGTCCCAATCACATGACTTTGTCATATATCAGAATCGAAAAATGGAAAATTGTATGACGAACAATATTTACTATACAATAATTCACGTTTATTTATCAACGTGATGATTATTAAGCTCTATTAAAAAATGCTTATTGCGGTAAAATCATTTACAATGATTTTTATAAAATATTTAAGATTCCATAAATTTTCAAACCCCTCTAACGATTCTCACGAAATTCAATATTAAACATTCTTCATCACTAACATCATCGGTGCGATAAAATAAAACTTTTATCGTGATCGCAAGTAAATTTCTTCAATTTCGCAACAATCACGTGGCTCTTCGTTTTGTCAAAAAAATTAAGAGAAATCTCAATAAACGAATAGTTTTCTTGTTAAGTCATTTCTAACAATTGCGAATCATTGCTGAATTTGGGTGTCACGTTACGGCACAATATTTCAAAATCACTTCTCGAATTCATTATTTTACTGGCTAATTAATATCTTTTTCGCTTTGGCATGAAAGTTTCATTAAAAAAATATACATATAAACAAAGGTGCGCGGTGTGAGGATGGAAAAAAACGAAAATTCGAAGGTTTAATATTTAAAAAATAAAACCCAGTTCGTCGTGCGATTCGCAAGGACTCAGGAACTGAATAACTAAAGTCAATTAGCGCCAAGTAAAAGTAAGATTGAATTATAAAATAAACTATAAATTACGATACGTGAACTTGGCACGCCAAATTTCAGCCTCACAACCCAAAATCGTTTCTCGAATGATAAAAGATTCATTTTGGCACCCTCGTCGCTCATCTCGCGCACGCACCCTCCACGCAACCACAAATTCATTCAAACATTAGTGCTAAACGTTACCATCGTGACTAATCGCAACATTTTCAACCCCCGCGCCATCATTAAAAACTCATCAATTCTCCTATGCTCCACATTTCTCTACCCTGTCCCGTGGAATCTGAAATTAACAAAAACACAAAAAAAAACAAAAAAAAAACAAAAAAAAACCCTAAAATCCAATACCCAAATGATCCAATTGGCAAAGAAAAAAAGGGAAAATAAAATTTGTCAAGAGTAAGAAAAAAAAATAAGTTCGCGACGTCGTTGGGGTTCGTTTCTCGTACGGTGATGGTTAAGGTGGGTGGTTTTGGTCGGTGGCGTGCGCGGCGGCCTAGAGAGAGAGAGAGAGAGAGAGAGAGAGAGAAAGTGTGAGTGAGTCTGCCCCCGCAGCAGCAGCAGCGTGCGTGCGTGTGTGGCGCGGCGTAACGGCGTGCGCCCCTCGCACGGCTCAGTAGTCAGAGTCTTGCGAGGGGCGCCAGTCTTCGACGAGCTCTCCGCCGAGGTCGAGCATCATCGACGTTACATATGCGGTCGTTGATTATTTTATTTATTTTTTTTCGCCTCAAACGGCCACAATCACAAAATTTCCAATCTCATTAACCGTCGTCGATGACGTTAAGATTGTCGCATTGAAGAAAAATCAGAGGAAAGAACAATTGTTTTTGTTTTTTGTTTTTTTTTTGTTTTTTTTTTTTTCAAAACCTCGAGGACGCGTCGAGAAAGAAACGAAACGATATCCGTGAAAAAAAAAAACCAAAAAAACAACAAGTCCGTAGTGGGGTATTTTTTTCATTTCCTTTCGCTTTTTTTTTTTTGTTTTTCCGTTCGTTTCCGGTTGCCGCAGTAATAATCAACGCTTCCCAACCCCCTGCACTCCCCCTTCTGCACCGGCAACGCAGTAAGAGACTTTTCGACCAACCACCCCGAGGGCCAGAAGTTGTGGTGTTGCAAAACCTCCTACGAGAGTGAGATAGTCGTTATATACCGACAGCTGCCGCAGCGCCCATCAACCCATATATCGCCCAAGCAAAGCACCCCTGCCAACAATTGACGACGCCTTCCTCGTCGTCCTCGTCGTCGTCGTCGTCGTCGTCGTCGTCGTCGTCGTCGTCGTCGTCGTCGTCGTCGTCGTCGTCGTCGTCGTCGTCGTCGTTAATTTTCCATTTTCGTTGGTGAATGACGAAAAATCGAGGGAAAGGAAAATTCGGATTTCCCGCGAAATTATCGTGGAGTTTACGTTTGCGAATGAACTCTGAATATTGCTCAGGTCGAACCGCGCTTATTAAATGTTTTGTATTAAAAATTAAGAGAAGTAGTGCACCGATTTGACAATCGGCCGATACAGTTGTCCGTCTGTGCACCGTCAGTGACCACTTTACCGGCACCATTCTCTTCTCCTTCACTCTCCAGCCCCCCCTCCAACCCTCTTCGTCTATCGCGCGATTTTAATAATCGAGAATTGGTCGAACTTGCCTTTGGGGGCTTTTGTGCCTTGCCAATTCCGAATTATTGTCAGTTGAGCGGGGCTTCTCTCACGGGAAAACTCTCCGTGTCCCAAACTCGACGGAATCTATAAATCTAGCGATTCCCGGACAAAGATTTTCCATCGTGTTATCCTTTTTTTCTTTTTTTTTCAATTTTTGGTCGTGACAATTACAAATTGGTAACAGAACTTTGGTCGTGACGGATTGGAACATTCGAGTCAGTGTAAAAAAAAAAAGAAAAGAAAAAGCGCGACGCTGAAAAGGGCGAAGTGTGTGGCTTCACCCCCAAAGTTTCTTCAGTTAATTATTGTTTTTTTTTTTTTCCCCACTCACAATTAATTTATGTAAAATTCCGCAATATAAAACATTGCCGATACGGCGAGTCTTCGCGACGATATCAGGAGCAGGATAATACGGGATTGATTAAAAAAAAAAAACGAATAAATTGTGTGTTTTTTTATGTGCGCGCGTGTGTGTTGTGAATCTACCTCTTTCTCTTTCTCTTGCTCTCTTACTTTCTGTCTATTTATCTCTCTCTCTCTCTCTCTCTCTCTTTCGCTCTTGCGGCGAACGAGACGGTTTTGCGGTCCGTGGCCCCCGTTAGAGGGTTTCTTACGGTCGTTCCCTCCCCTCGACGTCAGTCATTCAACGCCGTCGTTGCCGTCAACTACCACCGGGTCATATACCTACACTCGTATATCCCGGTTTATCTATCTCGTGTCTTGAGAAACGTTATTTTATTTTTTTCGCTAAAATCACACAAAAGCGTAACGTAAAAGTCCGGTTAAAACGAACATCTGTACATCGTACCGGCGAATTATTCGTCGTTTGTTGGGCACGCATGGTGGCGCGCCATGCTTCTCTTTCCATAGTCACGAAATCGAAGTATCGTCACGACGAAGAATCCTCGTCGCGCTAAGAAAAAATTCAAAACATCTCGAGAGAAATGCATTACGCCGGTATAAATGAAATTTTAACGCTCGAAAAATAATCTCGTGAATAGCGTTATGACGGTATAATTCAAATTTGCCGCGCGTAAATATTCGAATTAAAAATACGAAAAATAAAATAAATGACATAACTTCGAATCACCTTGTTTTGGATGACATCGATGTCAGATGGAATTAACGTTATTGTAATCAGTGATTTCGTGATTGGTTTTTTGGGGGGAAAATTGTCGAGAGTCTGTGAAGAGCCAAAGTGTGAAAATCACAGCTTGAAGAAAAACGCCGAAGCGACGGGATTCGAGAGAGAGAGAGAGAAATAGAGAGGACGAAAAAGATTTTTTCTTCAAACCTTTATCAGTGATTTCTCTCGAGCCTCGGGAAGAGAAGTGAAGAGAAAAAAAGAAACAATGACGATTTCATCCAAAGTTTCGTAAATTGTCTAATTTTTCTCGTGACAAATTTCCGATTGTCCGGAATATTAACGGTTGTCGCGAGGGGAAGAAAAGAAGAAGAGGAAGAAGGGAAAGAAAAAAAATCATCGCGGTGATGACTCGGATCAAGCAATTGTCATTGCGTCGATCGTTCAACGATATTTACGACGAGGGGACGAGTTTTACGTTGAAAAAACGCTGACGAGAGGAGTCCTCGGTGGGTACGGTTCAGGCCATGAGCGGCCCGACAAGCCTCAAGAGGGCCCCGAGCTGCTGTCAAAAACATCGTTCATGTCATCATTATCATTATCGTCGTCAGTGTCATCGTCATCGTCATCGTCGTAACGTCGTTTATCAAACGCTAAACGTCGAGTGCGCGAACGAGCGTGGTAATAAAAAAAATTTACCAACCATCGTCGGGCAAACACTTTTGAACGGCGCTAATGAGCGATTTCAAGACACGACAGGATTGACGTTAGTGGCTGACAATGAGAGCGTCAAGGATGACAAAATACGAGACGAGAGTAACGGCGATGAGGAGGCGAAAGAACGAATTTTCGTCAGTGACGAGGTGGATAAGATCGAGGAGGCTCCTCGTTTGTACGGTAAAACGGATTCTCGTACGAGCATAGAGATCAATGAAAATTCAAAGAGGCCGAGACACGAGAGAAGACGGGACGATAACAATGACGATAGAGAGAAGAGAGTTAAAGTACGCAATGACGATAATAATAGGTTTAATTGGCAATTTGACTTTTCCGATGTTTTAACGAGGCGACATAGACGGGACGATACGTTTCGAAGAAATGGAGGACAGCGTGGTATTGCCTCGAACATATTTCTACTCGCGACTGCCGGTGCTTTTCTCGCTCTCGCGATCGTCGCTCCACCCGGTAAGATTTTATTCGTTGTTACAACCTTTTTATAACAATATAGGATGTGTTCGTTCGAACAAATTTTTACGACGATACGTATTGTCGTTATGTGATGGGTACCATATTAACGTGTTATGTAAGCGAATTGCTTTTTTTTTTAAACTGTTTGCCACAGAAGCTGTGAAAGAAATTTCAACTTGTGTTGAATTGAAAGAAAACCACGGTTTTCACTCGTTTTTATCGATCAATCGATTGGGTTGATTAGGAACATATGATGTAGTGCAGGCCACCCCTATAAGCCACTGATTAATCGATGAATGTTTGCAAAAAACACATTTTTCAAACTTAACACTTATTTGACTGTTGATAAACTGGGGCCTAAGTAGTAATTACCCAAAATATTTATAATTTATAATTTTAGGACAGATTTAAAAAGAATTTTACATCAGAAAATGAATAATGGATCAATGATCTTATAATAATTGTTCTGAAGGAATAAGAATTGATTCCATTCTTTTTCTGTCAATAATTATTCGTTTGCAATTTTTCATTATCGATTCCTCTATCAATTATCAATTGTTCTACAATTGGTTTTTTTTAATGGAGCACTTATTCGACTGTACAAAGCTGCAGAAAGTGCGAAACGCACATGGGTGTTAAAGATACAGCTGCAATATGCAAAAAGAACATTTTCAGAGGCACTTAAACGCTACAAAGATTTTGCATGATCTCAAAGAAATAAAAGAAAAACGTTTCGATTTCGTAAACCAGAACTTACCCAACCCTGAAGATTATCCAATGAGAAATTCTTCGACGATTACAAAATCTATGATAAAATTTTTATTCATATCTCAAACGATGTTGAAAATGTGCAGGAAAAAAAAACGTAACTTTTTCTGTCAACTATTATTCGTTTGCAATTTTTCATTATTAATTCCTCTATCAATTATCAATTGTTCTACAATTTTTTTTTAATGGACCACTTATTTGACTGTACAAAGCTGAAGAAAGTGCGAAACGCACATGGGTGTTAAAGATACAGCTGCAATATGCAAAAAGAACATTTTCAGAGGTACTTAAACGCTACAAAGATTTTGCATGATCTCAAAGAAATAAAGGAAAAACGTTTCGATTTTGTAAACCAGAACTTACATAAGCCTGAAGATTATCCAATGAGAAATTCTTCGACGATTACAAAATCTATGATAAAATTTTTATTCATATCTCAAACGATGTTGAAAATGTGCAGGAAAAAAAAACGTAACTTTTTCTGTCAACTATTATTCGTTTGCAATTTTTCATTATTAATTCCTCTATCAATTATCAATTGTTCTACAATTTTTTTTTAATGGACCACTTATTTGACTGTACAAAGCTGAAGAAAGTGCGAAACGCACATGGGTGTTAAAGATTCAGCTGCAATATGCAAAAAGAAAATTTTCAGAGGCACTTAAACACTACAAAGATTTTGCATGATCTCAAAGAAATAAAAGAAAAACGTTTTGATTTTGTAAACCAGAACTTACACAAGCCTGAAGATTATCCAATGAGAAATTCTTCGACGATTACAAAATCTATGATAGAATTTTTATTCATATCTCAAACGAAGTTGAAAATCTGCAGGAAAAAAAAAACGTAACTGTCGTCTTTTTTCGCTCTGCTACGTGCAACGTTTGAGTTTTTCACAAAACTTCGAGCGATTCCTAATCAGCAAGAATATCCCGACCGAATCCCAAAGTATGAATCTATGCTACGCTAAGATCGGTGAAAGTAACAATTCTGAACCCCTGAAACAGATACAAAAGACTAAAAACTCTTGACTTTACCAAATCGTTAGTTTCCGACTTTCAACAATTTTCTACGTTTCGAAGGTTCAAAATAAATGATCCTTACAACGACAAAAAAGAAAGCTGTTAGCTCTGTTACAACGAAAGAATAGAAAAATCGTTACGCACCGAATGTACTTACAATATCTCCAGGGACGATAATACGAGGGTGTACATCGTTGCTCGGTATATACGCCGAAAAATCCCGAAAGAAAGAGTAGAGAAAAGAGTCGGGGCCGAAGCAGCTTGTAACGCGATGTATCACGGTTGAACAAAATGCGTATATAACAAAAATGTGTATATAACAAAAAATGTGTATATAACAAAAAATGTTTAACAACAAAAGGGGCCTAACTCGCGCGACTTTAACTCGTAAACGTGTTATTTAACGAGATCCTTATGCCTGTTCGAGGATACGATATCGTATAGCGTTTAAAATCGCAGACATTGGCGAGTCGCGCCCACGCACCTATTTCGTTCCACGAGAAAACCTATTATTTATCTCCATGTCTGACGATGTCGCGGCGGTCCCCGACGCCGGCTGCCAAGCCAAAAGGGAGTCGTGAGAAGTGTTTCCGTGTGTCCGTGTGTATTTTTCACACTTCTCTTTTTATATTATTTACACACACGCGCGTATGTACATACATAAATGTTATACACCCTGTGCTCTCTTTCTCTCGGTCAGACGCAAAGACGCGTCGCTCTTGAGAGACGCCCGCGTGTGAGATGTATACTCAAAGCTATACATAGCTAGAGTATAGACCACACATTCGGAATATCGGAGGATGCGTTCGAGAATCGCATTTTTTTCGATACTTGATCCTTTTTTTTTCATTTTCATAAAAATCCTACAAAACGTCATATCGTTGTTGGGTAATTTTGATTTCTCATTGAAAGATGACGAGAGAGAGGAAACAAAGAGAAAAAACGTTTTGTCGTGATATTCATTCGGGCAGCAATGACTTCGTGAAAGTGTTTCAAATAGTCGTGAAAATCGTCATTTAGAACGAATGTCCGGTTGGATCGGTTTATGTTTAACGAGTGCGTGCCAAAAATTAATCTCTTTGTAATACGGGGAACGACGGTTTCAGCTAGGCGTGCTGAAAATTTGGCACGCAAGTTGCGAACAATCATTCCACCTCGTTTGTGATAATTTTAGCGTAAATTCCCCGCGAATACTGTGATTTTGTTTTGAATTTTTTCGGAACAGGACTAATGTTACATTTGTTCTTTTTTTTTTTGCAACGAAAAAAAATTAATTGAAACGTTTAAAAAAATGACTTCGTTCAATATAAAAAAAGTTAATTACTCCATTTTTTTTAAAGCTGATCGTTTGCATATTGCATTTGACGAGAATCGATAAAGGGATGAAAATTTTTTAACGATTAATTTTGAGAAGAATTATCACAAACGCTGTTGCTCCAAGAATCATTGACTGATCGTGCAATTTTTCGTCCTTATTTCGGGTGACTTCGAGTGAAAAACTGCGGAATAATTGAGCTCGGGTGAAAGCGAAAAAAAAAAAAAAAAAACAGAACTTAGCGAATTAGAAATCTTTAACTCATTTCCTTGTAATGCTTCCTCGTTCGTAATAACTTGCTGTATGAGAAAGCCACGAGATACGAGATCCTTTCTCCTGGATGATACTTGGTAAAAAAAAAACAAAACAAAAAAAATGAAAAATTATGACGAAGCCATTTTATAATTTGTTTGCTTGAATTTCGTCTGAACGTTTATGGCGATTGGAGTAAAGATATTGAATTTATTCAAATTATTTATCAGCGTTTACTTTTAGTAATTTTTACAACCGATTTAGAAAAATAATATGACACGCACATTTCTTGCAAATTTATTTTTAACCTCTTACCTTGTACGTTATTATTTATTGATTGTAATTTTTTTTAATTGGCGTCGCGACGGTGCCTTTTTTTCTTAACCAAATATATATATATATACATGCAAGGTATATATATATATATTTACGTATAACAAGATATATATGGCAATAAATCGCGAGTACGAACGTGAATTAGGGATCTTTCCTCTCGCTAAGGCAAAAAAAAAAAAAGAAAAAGTCATGAGACATCCTACGCTTATTTACTTTTATTTATATCCCACCCTCCGCCAATGCCGGACACTTGGGGGATATATTTATTATTATTCAACTTCGCACAGTCTACCGTTGCCGGCTGCCAAGAGTATTTTTCGCGGTTCGCGCGACGCGCGTGAAACACTTCGTCGTCGGTCGGTGCCGGCTTTTCGAAGCCGGCTCGCTCGTCTTCGTCGTCTTCGTCGTCGTCGTCGTCTCCTCTCTCACTCTCTCGAGCCAACTACAACAAACTTATTCTCTATTGTATTATTATACAAAGAAAATGAGCTTCTCATTGTCTAGCGGGATTTTTCGAAAAATGAACTGACGTATTATACTTGCGAACGAGCCAGAGACGTTTTTTCGCGAAAATCGAACGACTTTGGACGTTTTTTTTTTTTTTTTTTCATTCTCGTTAGTTGTACCATTATGATTTTCGATTGAAACTTTCTTCCTGTTCTACAAAAATTATTATTCGTTTTCAAGGAACAATTACGATTAAAAATGTAAACGTTAAAATTCATGACATACAAAATAATTGATTAAAATGTTTTATTGAATAAAGTGCAGGCAAAATAGTTTTTTTTTGTCATAAAGTAATTTTCAAATTTTTCATGCGAACGTGTATGCAGTCTCATGCGATTCTTCAAGGGTTCAATGGACGTGTACTTTTGTTTACTCGTTGTAAGCTTTCACTCGATAGATAATTTCAATTTAACTTTTGGCAAAATGGCGCCTGCTTTGGGGTGACAATGAGAAAAAGCTGAAGGAAGAGTGTATGTGTGTGTGAAAGAAAGAGGGCGAGGGGGACTTTGGATTACTAATTTTCGTCTTTGGTTCTGTTTTATCGGAAGAAATGAAAGAGTTATAAGAGGAAGGATGTGCCGCGGTATAGAAGAGATTGCTATAAAGAGCTAGCGACAAGGGGGGAATCGAGTGTGAGCTCGCGGACTCTGAGATTCATCGCGCTGTGTGCTCTCTCTTTCTCTCTCTCTCTCTCTCTGTTACTATCTATCTAGATTCTCACAGACTCTCCCCGACTCCTATACCCAAAACCTTAAATTTAGAAATTTTCCAAACGCTCACGGAACTCGCAGGCGCACGTCTCGAAATCTCACGAACCTCTTAAACGTTCGTGTCCCCCTTTTTTTTTCTTTTTTTTTTCCTCTCGTTTCTCTGTCTCGGTCTCGGACCCGATCCTCTCGGTGCGGTTTTTGAGTGTATATCGAAGTAGCGTGTAACCAGGGCGAGACAGAAAGAAAGTTTACGAAAAAATAAAATAAAAATAAAGAATAAATAAACAAAAGATAAAAAAGAAGTTCGTTGTCGCGATCGGCAAACGATCGTAGGGACTCGGATGTACCTATTTTAGCAGTCGGGCGTTTGATGCTTTTTTTTCTCCTTCTTCTTCATCTTCTTCTTCTTCTACTTCTTCCTCCTTCTTCACTCGTATGCGTCGAGAAAAGTTTCCTGGCATTCTCAGCAGTGAAGTGCGAACGTAGCCCAGACAGCGCTTCCAACGTGATGAAGTTTTTACGGGTGGAAGAAAAAAAAAAAAAAGATCTCGATTTTATAACAAGAGGTATATTATGGAGAATTAGGATTTTTGTTGTTTCTGTAAGTGATGATATTTTAATGCCCGTACATAAATCAACGTGTCACGTCGTTTACATAGTTATTTCACAGTAAAATTTAAGATCCACTAAAGATTTAAAACCCCCTTCATCTATTCTCGTCAAACATCCTAGATTATAATATTTTTAGAAAGCACGGCGAGATAGATAGCTTGGAAATCGCATAAATAAACGTAAACAAGAAGTTTTTAAAAAATTCCAATAACAATATCGTTATTTATTAACCGGAGGAAGCCTCAATAAAATATGTTAATTTTATCTAGCGTACATTTTTGCAAAAAGCTATGAGAAAATATGGAAAATTAGGAAAATTTATGAGGCATCAATAATCCAAACAAGAAATAAAATACGTAATACATTGATATAAAATATAAAAAACAATTGTGACTATAAAAAATCATACTACTTTAATAACGTTAAAATATTGAATGAATGGTTCAATGACCCGTTCCGTTCTACTTTGCCATGTTGTTAGGGTCTACTTATCGACGTATAAAACTGTAAACGACGATTTAGCTGTATAACCTCGAAAGTGTATATGCTTTCGGTGATTTTTCGTTGTTTTCCGGGTCGAATGACGGTACTTTTTGGCTCCCTTGGGTTTCAAAACGTTCCCCCAGTTCCCTTGGTACTAGACCACCCCCGGGATCGTGTGAAGGGAAGAAAGAGCAGGAGAGAGAGAGAGACGGAGAGAGGAAAGAGGGGAGGGCACGCTCGGCCCGGTGCCACGCAACCCTGCGACCCCGGTCGACCCCACGATCAACACGCACCATCCCGACAACCGACACACGAATATAACCACTCGTAACAAAACATACCGGCGCGGCATACAGTATAATAAGAACACGCTTCGTGTTTTTCTTCTATTCTTTCTTGTTACACGGTCTCATTTTTCATTGTAAGCAAAAGAAACGGTCGGCGGTGGAGAGAACGGGAGAGGTACTGTACTAATATTATTCAAAGCTTAAACGCGTTGATATTTCATTCACGTAATACCATTTTATGCCGACAAAGTGTACTCATAATTGGCTGTAGATATACATTTTCAGTTCCCCGAAATATTGTCGCTATGAGGAGAAAAATACTTTGACAATCAGGTTGATTACGCGCTAAGAAGAAAATCTAATCCTTAAATCGAAGGGCTTAGGTTTCAGCGTCTCGTCAGCGTTGTTTTTCCCCCAATTTAGATTCTTTTGCTCTTTACAAATTTTTAAAATTGCTTATTTCATGTCCGAGATGAAAATAGGCATAATCCAAAATGGCGGATTGCAGAAAAAGGGATGAATTTACAAGAAAATTGGATTTTCAATCATTTTTTCGTGTCAACGATCACCGAATGTCAAGTTGAACGTTCTTAAGGTAGTAGTCTGGTAACTTGAGCCGATTTTCATGTCTTTTTTGGAGGGCGTTTTTTTTGTAGGATAATAAAAATGAATCGTTTTGGATATTTAGGATGTTTTTATTTACATATTAAAGATACAAAAAAAAAATTTTTTGAAAAAATTTAATACTTTATTATTATTATTATTATTGATCGAAGTTGGCACCTCGAAGCTGGCAGCCCGGGTCCTAACTTTTTTTCTACCGAACCGATTGCTTTCAAATTTTAAAAGGCTAGTCTACACACTTATAGTTCTCGTCGGAACCACCGAGATATTTTCTTCACCCTTAACTTTTTATTTTACAACCCCTTCTTTGCTAAAGTCCTTTTATTTTAGTAAAGAAGGGGTTGTAAAATAAAAATTCAGGGGTGAAAAAATTTCTTGGTGGTTCCGGCGAGAACTATAAGTATGTAAAGTAGCCTGTTAAAATTGCTGCTAAAATGGCTGCCAACTTCGAGGTGCCAACTTCGATCAATAATAATAATAAAACTAAACTATTAAATTTTTTCAAACAAATTTTTTTTTGTATCTTCAATATGTAAATAAAAACATCCTAAATATCCAAAACGATTCATTTTTATTTTCCTACAAAAAAAAGGCCTCGAAAAAAGACATGAAAATCGGCTTAAGTTACGAGACTACTATCTTAAATGTAATACGAGGTCTGTTCAAAAAGTATCGCGAATTTTTAATTTCCGCGGGCTACGTATATTCGATTTTCGATTTTTTTGTGGCGTTAGGTTGGTACTCGTGTCCCTCACATATGTTGAAAAAATCGGCCATTTTGAATGTTTAGTTAATTGTCGACAGCTGTTTTGGTTAGACGTGTTTTGGCTTGTCTTCGATTTTTGCCTATTCCAAAAAAGCAGCTTCCATCGCGATGATTGAGCTTTGGTTTCCAACGTCATAACCATAAACCCATGATTCGTCACCAGTCATGACCCTCTGGAGCAAATTTCGGTCGTCGCGGACCGAGTCCAACAGCTCCTTAGCAATGTTAACGCGACACTGTTTTTCTTCGAAATTTACCAATTTTGGCACGAATTTCGCGGCGACCCGTCTCATGCCCAAATCATTGGTAAAAATCGAATAGCACGAGCCAATCGATATGTTTAGTTCCTCAGCAACTTCTCTAACGGTGATTCGATGATTGGCCAATATTATTTTCTTCGCTTCATCAATGTTTTCGTTCGTTGTTGATGTGCTCGGGCGTCCGGAACGCATTTCGTTGTTTGCATCTTCTCGGCCCTCTGAGAATATTTTGTACCATCGATAAACGTTGCTCTGGTCCAAGGTAGCTTCACCATCTGCCACAGTCAACATTCGGAATGCGTCCGCGCACTTAATTTTGTTTTTCACACAAAATTTCATACAGATTCTTCGATCCATTTTTTGGAATAGGCAAAAATCGAAGACAAGCCAAAACGCGTCTAACCAAAACAGCTGTCAACAATTAACTAAACATTCAAAATGGCCGATTTTTCCAGCATAAGTGAGGGACATGAGTGCCAACCTAACGCCACAAAAAAATCGCAAATCGAATATACGTAGCTCGCGGAAATTCAAAATTCGCGATACTTTTTTAACAGACCTCGTAATGGTTGAATTGATAATGTAGAAAGTTTGCGAGTTTGCAAGTTTGCAAAAATCGTTTCCCGATCGATCATTTTCAATTTTTCAGCATTTCGATCTCTTCGTCTCGCATTCCTAATGAGAGATCTTATAATAAAAAAAAGCCTCGAACAGTTTACTCTTCGAGGTTTCGAGTGAAAAAAAAATGTCGAAGAGTACATGATAAACTGAAAAATGTCGAGGCTTACATAGAGGACGTTTCGTACTTTAACATGAGCATCGATGCAAGTGTAGTGTAGCATAAATTACGTGGGGTTATTGGTGATTAAGAATTGTCACTTATCCACTTGACGAGTATACTTATTGGTGAGAAAAAAAAAATCCACGACCCACGATTGGCTCATCAATAAATGTCTGCAGTTGCGAGATGGAAAAAAAGTATAGATAGTGTAATAGGTGTAATGTTCTGTATGGCGTCTGTCTGGCGCCCACGTATACCTACAGACTCATGTCGCATTAACTTTCTGGCCCGCTCTTGAAACTCGATGTCGAACATCCTTTCATCTTGGCAGCTTGAAGTTTAAAGGGGATTTCGTTTCTTTTTTTTTCTTTTCTGTTTTTTTTTTCTTCTTCCGACCGAACCTCTCACGTTGAATTGAAATTATGAGAAAGGCGCCTCGGGAATCTCGTATCATATATATATACCTATATATAAATATGTCGCGATATATAGGGGAAAAATACGTGTATTCGTGTTTGCGCAAGTTTTCTCGGATTGAAGTTTTATCGGATTGGAGTAATTCATTTTTGTAAAAATAAATCAAAGTTTTGTCGGAGTGAATAGATTATTTTTTGTTATAAAAATTAATTTACCTCGACGCGAACAAATGAATGGATTGAAAATTCGATTAATAAATTGAGGCGATTTAAATGAAATTCATTTTTATCGAACAAATTCATCAAATGATAAAATAGCTCGTTTGCGACAAAGCATGCCCTTTTTTTTTATCAATTGATCTTTTCAGAAAGGCGGTAAGAACAAAAGAGAAGTGCGATGAGATAAGGGTCGATGTGTGAACCCTAATACACGCGGACCCAGCGGTCTCGCGTTCCTCTTCTCTCCATGGCCTCTCGGGGGGTAAACACGATGTATTTGTACTGCGAGATATATATATTTTTTTGTGGGCCTTGATATTGTGTTTATCCGCGTCAAATCATTGTTCGGATTCTCTCACGGATATTCCCAAAAGAATGAAAGAAAAGGTCCCGGGAGAATTGTGGAATGGGAAAAATTTCGTTTAAAGCTTTTTAGGCGCTTTAGCATTTCTATGTAGATTGAATATTTAAAAAACGTACTTTATTGCATGTCTCTCACTTTTGCGTTATCATTGAGATAACAATTTATTTATCATTAGTTGCAGAAAAAAGGTTTTTTTTCTTTCAATTTGACGTGAAATCTTGATCTATTGCCGTGTTGCCATCGATACTTTGATTTTTCGACAAAAACTCGGTGCGATTCGGAATCGATACTTGAACCGTGGAAAAAGATGAAATTTTGTTCTCTTCACTGTTTGTCCTTCTTTAATAAATAAATTAATTCACATTGTACCGATTGAAAGTATATGTTTTTCCTCTGTAATTCACGATAAAATACTTCACAGAAGTATCATTCATTTTGTTTTCCATGATGGTATCCGAGGACAGAATGCGAATGAACTTGGGATTGAAAAAAAAAACATAAAAAACCCTCTAGGGCCACTTTTCCCGCGATTCAGATTTATACTTGGCCCTATATAGTTACGCAGCTTCTGTATATAAAGATTTTTTGTTTTCAATTTGATGCAAAATCTTGCTCTTTTGCCGTTTTGCCATCGATACTTTGATTTTTCGACAAAAACTCAGTGCGATTCGTAATCGATACTTGAACCGTGGAAAAAGATGAAATTTTGTTCTCTTCACTGTTTGTCCTTCTTTAATAAATAAATTAATTCACATTGCACCGATTGAAAGTACATGTTTTTCCTCTGTAATTCACGAAAAATACTTCACAGAAGTATCATTTATTTTGTTTTCCATGATGGTATCCGAGGACAGAATGCGAATGAACTTGGGATTGAAAGAAAAAATAAAATAAAAAACCCTTTAGGGCCACTTTTCCCGCGATTCAGATTTATACCTGAGCCTATATAGGTACACAGCTTCTGTATATAAAGATTTTTTGTTTTCAATTTGATGCAAAATCTTGATCTTTTGCCGTTTTGCCATCGATACTTTGATTTTTCGACAAAAACTCGGTGCGATTTGGAATCGATACTTGAACCGTGGAAAAAGATGAAATTTTGTTCTCTTCACCGTTTGTCCTTCTTTAATAAATAAATTAATTCACATTGTACCGATTGAAAGTACATGTTTTTCCTCTGTAATTCACGAAAAATACTTCACAGAAGTATCATTCATTTTGTTTTCCATGACGGTATCCGAGAACAGAATGCGAATGAACTTGGGATTGAAAAAAAAAAACATAAAAAACCCTTTAGGGCCACTTTTCCCGCGATTCAGATTTATACTTGAGCCTATATAGTTACACAGCTTCTGTATATAAAGATTTTTTGTTTTCAATTTGATGCAAAATCTTGCTCTTTTGCCGTTTTGCCATCGATACTTTGATTTTTCGACAAAAACTCGGTGTGATTCGGAATCGATACTTGAACCGTGGAAAAAGATGAAATTTTGTTCTCTTCACTGTTTGTCCTTCTTTAATAAATAAATTAATTCACATTGTACCGATTGAAAGTATATGTTTTTCCTCTGTAATTCACGATAAAATACTTCACAGAAGTATCGTTCATTTTGTTTTCCATGATGGTATCCAAAGGCAGAATGCGAATGAACTTGGGATTGAAAAAAAAAACATTAAAAACCCTTTAGGGGCACTTTTCCCGCGGTTCAAATTTATACGTGAGCGTATATAGTTATATAGCTCGTGTGTGTATATATATATATATGCATGTACACCCCGATAAGGGATACGTGCTTAGGTGGCTCCCCTCACATATACAAGTGACGAACATTTTCTGAAGATACAAAAAAAAAAAAAAAAAAAAAAAAAAAAGAAAAAAAAGAATGTAAAGCGAAGGAAAAGAAAGCTATTCGGTCGATGTATATAGTCGAAAGTGATGAGAGCATTGCCTAAAGGAAAAGAGAGATAGAGGCTAGGAGAGTTAGCGAAAGAGAAATGAGGGAGGATCTCGTACACGAAAGTAAGGGAGATTGAATGAGTGGAGGTGCTAGCACGAGGCCTTTTGGCTCCGATGAGCGAAAGGGGACGGTTGGTGTCGTTTCTTCTCGGCCCTCCTGTTATGTTTAAAACGTATAGTCACGTACGACGTGGCAGTGACAGTGATGGCTTGGCGCACATCACTATCATCGGGTATTTAACAGTAAAAAAGGCCTAACTCATGTATTTCTATATGTAAAATTGATTCGGATAAGCCTTTCTGAATTTAAACACTTGAGATAGTATCTTTTACCGTCTTTCGTGCTTTCTCTCTTTTGCTCTTCGTTTTCTCTCTCTCCCTCTCTTTCTGGTGTATATGACAGATGCTGTCACGGCTGGTGCTTCGGAACTCGTGCATCTCGTAAAACTTCTGTATCTGTCTCCGTCTCAGCGGCAACTCGAGCGACGTGTGTTGGCAGAGTAGAAATGATGTTGTATACGCATATCACTCTAAAATTCTTCCTTTTTGAAACACTCAGAGAAAGAGAGAGAGAGAGAGAGAGAGAGAGAGAGAGAGAGAGAGAGAGGGAGAAACATGAGCCGAGTGGAATAGTTACTGCGACTGGCGCCGGCGTCCTCGTCGTTCAACCCCTTTTTCTGTTATACACCTCCACTCTCGTTCCTCGTATTATTTCTGTTTTTTTTTTCAACTTTTGCATTTTGTTTTTTCTTCCATTTTCATCGTACTTAGCTTACTCTCGAATTCGCAGTAAATCGTAGGTATATTTGTACATGATATTATAGGGTTGAGCAGGATTCTCCCTTCGACTAGCAAAGAGCATTGCTTCGTAATATTCTTGGGAAATTCAGGGTCTGTCGCGACATTCGCGTAAGTAGGTTGGCAATTTGTTAGGCCGGAAACGACGATAGATTGGTATATACAGAGGAGCTTTTCGCTCGAATAAAATAAAGGAACTAGACGGGAAACTATATATACAAATATACACACATATATATAGTTATATATTGAGTCCAGTTTCCCTGTGACAATACTCTGTGACCTCACAATTTTTTATTCCAGCGTAATTGTGCTCGCGATATATTCGCGTGGCCTCGGCAGAGAAATCTTTAGTTTGTTTTCGATTCTTTTTTTTTTTTTTTTTTTTTTGGAGCCTCATACTCACAAGGAAAGTACCCGAGGTGTCCCTCTCCGATTTTGTTGAAACTCATGTATGTTATAGAGCATTGAAAACTAAGCGACTCGTATTTTTTTTTATCGGCGAAAAAACAGTTTCAAGGGGTGAAACCATCCTCTAAAGTTGTACAGGTCAAGGGGCGATTTTGCAGTTTCACATACTTTCATAGTTTCCACATAAAATTTCTTAGCAGTGGTTTAGAAACTATTGAATATCTATTGAAAAAGGCGCTACAAAGGGTGGTCCGTACCCTTAAGTAGAGTACCCTTAAGTATAAACATCCATGAGTTTCAACAAAATCGGAGGGGAACACCTCGGTTACTTTCCTTGTATGTCTACTCGAGACGTTTTGAAAACCCCCGCCAAGATCCAAAATCGATGAAACAGGAGCCAATTTATAACCATTTGAAATTTCGAGATTTTTAGATTGTTTTTTTTTTTCAATGTTTCGATACCCTAATCGATCGGAAATTTTCCGCTGATTACGATTAACACCGAGTTTTAGTCGAAATCTCAAAATATCAATGTGAAAAAGGCGAAATACGAAAAAAAATCACTTTTTGGACATTTTTCGATAAAATTTCGAGTTTCTCAAAGAAATGGCTACTGAATTAGTAATCAGAGAGTCCAAATAGTTCTCCGGGATGATTCATTTTGAATCATCCCGAAGAACCATCCCATGAATCATCTCTAAGTCTACTTGAGACGTTTTGAAAACGCCCGTCAAAACCCAAAATCGATGGAACGGGAGCCAAGTTATGACCATTTGAAATTTCGACATTTTTCGGTTTTCGAAAAGATAGGCAAAAAATGAAAAAATGACAATGAGACAACTGGAATGTAAAAACACAAATAGGTGTAGCTTTTCCCTTGAAACTGTTTTCTTGTAGAAATACAAAAATGCGTGAATTTTAATTTTATTTCCGTTATAAAACAGCATAATTTTCATTCCGATCGATTCGTAAGTTTTCAATGTAGGGTGCAAGAAGTAGATGTTCAAGGGTGTTTCAACCCCTTAAAATATATATATTTTTTCATTATCTGGTGGGTTCTTCATTGCTTCGCATAAGAAACATTTTAATTCTTGTTTCATCAAAATCGATGCACTGCTTGTATGTGAAACTGCAAAATCGCCCTTCGACCTGAGCAACTTTAGGGGATGGTTTCACCCCTTGAAACCGTTTTTCCGCTGATAAAAAAAATAAGAGTCGCTTAGTTTTTAATGCTCTATAACATACATGAGTTTCAACAAAATCGGAGGGGGACACCTCGGGTACTTTTCTTGCCAGTGAAGTATTTTATTTTCTCCAAAAGTCTTTAGGATTTAATAAAACGTGAAATATTTACTGTTGTATATTTTCCGGTGGGGTTATACAGTTATTAAAGGCATTAGTTGAACTTCGATTTTTTTGTTTGAAACCTATTTTTGAACTTTCCAATTTTGCATTGCAAAAAGATTAAAAAAAGTACACCGTATAATTGTCGACACGATTGTAATCGTTGCAAAGTTGCTTTCGTTTAGAAACTGCCCCTTTTTGAAAATCCGCCGATATTCGATGATCAAAATCACTGGGACGAGTGCTCCAAAAAGTAAATAAAATTATAGGCCTTTCGTTCATCAAAGCACATAAGAAATAATGATTTTGCAGGATCGTCGAATTAAGTTTGACTGGCCTATATATTGTATATATCCTTCCCAAATGTACTACCCGCGATATATAGATCTGGAAGGATAGGAGTGGTTAGATCTAGGAACGTGATTGCTACCACGAATGTGATCAATAACCATTGTTACCAGCCTAAAATTACCGAGCCACCGCTCGTAAATCGGGCAGACACCATTACATAGAAAAGAGGAAAAAATCGTTATAATTTTTTCTAATAAAATAACGACGAATAGTCGTTTGAAAACAAAAATAATAATTATTCGTTCTAACAGAGTGATAATTGTTAAAAAATATCTTACAGAATTACAAACAGTTCAATAATGACAAAAATATATTTCACAACTTTACAAAAATTATCCATAATTATTTTGGCATGCGATTTTTTTTATTCTACGTAGCATAACTTTGCGCGAATTTACCGAAATTTGAAAAATAACGAATATTTTGGGTCATTACCAAAGAAAAAGTAAACTTATTGTATCCTTATTGCCATTGGTTGCAAAAATTTCGCGATGTCATTTATGAATTATTATTTGAAAATCTCACGGTCAAATAAATATGGCCGAAAGAATAGATTACTATTCCGACAGTGTTGCGTAAATTTAACTGACAATTATCCCTGTGGTGTTTAAGGGGGGAAATAGGGTTAGGACAGCGTTTTCTCAATGATTTTCATGAATTTTTTTATAGTATAAAAAAAGAATATAATTTATTGAAACTTTGAGAATATTTTATACATATATTTAAGTATATACTATAAAATGTTTATACATATATTTAAGTATATACTATAAAATATTAGCGACCCCATATTGCAGGTCACAATCAGACTCAGCATTTTGCGTACATTCTGAAAGCCGCAATTTTCATCTGAAATCAAACAAGGTTGGAATTTGCTTTTATTATATGTCTCTCTTCTATATGAACCTAAATGCTATCAAAAAAATAGAAAATTGAATTTTTTACAGGGGTCAAAATAAAAAAGCATGATTTTTTGCGATTTTTTACAAGTTTATTTGCAAAAAAAAAATATTTTAAATAATGATAATATTCCGATTTTAGGTTCATATAGAGCGCAATACTATGAAGAAAGTAACTGCCAATTTTCAAAACGATTGGTTGAAAACTTTTCAAACTAGCGTGTATGCAAGTTAAAAAAAAGTCGTTTTCAGAAAAAAGCGTTTGAAATAATAGTACCAAGGAAAACAAGCAATATGGGGTTGCTAATATTTTATAGTATATACTTAAATATATGTATACAAATTTTATAGCATGTACTTAAATATACGTATAAAATATTCTCGAAGTTTCAATAAATTATATTCATTTTTTATACTATAAAAAAATTCATGAAAATCATTGAGAAAACGCTGTCCTAACCCTATTTCCCCCCTTAATGGCTTATAACAATAGAACGAGTCGGAATTTTCATTTTAAATTTTGGGAATATATTTTTCAATAGTTTTACTAACAATTTATGAAATAAAAAAAAATCGATTTTTTGAACCGTCTAACCCTATTTACCCCCTTAAGAGTAAAATACTTTTGTTTTTTTCATTTCCAAGAGTGTTTCCCTCGTTTCTAAATACTAATGTTTCTTCAACAGAAAGATTGTTACAAAATTTGCGGTAAAATTGAGAACAATCGACGTGTCATTGTAATCAATTTTCTGTATAAATTTTCTTAATACGAATCGTGCCCATCCCTGAATCGAAATGCCATTGCTCGATGATATAAACGCATTGTTTGTACGGTGCGGGGGCGGAGGGGGGGGGGGGGGGGAGTGCAACGATTGGTGACTCGGGGGTTCACGAAGGGTTGCATAATGCACCCACACCGGGCGAGACACAAACTGTACGAAACTACTACGAGGAGGAAACTTCGTTACACTGACGCTTCTCTGGTATATATATATATATATATATATATACATATATAACGAGAGGAGGCTGCATTGCCAGGGCGTTGACTTTGCGATACGGGCGTTGCGACGACTTTGCGACTCTCCTGTCTCTATCTCTCTCGCTCTCTCTCTCTCTCTCTCTCTTTCTCTCTCATTCTCACTCCCCTCCACTCAATTCATCCCCGCGCGTTGTAGCGGCGCCGCGCATCACCCCCTGCAGTTCAAACCCAAACTTCACCGCCACCGCCGTCAAGCACACACAACCCCGTGCCCGATAATCGAGCTTTTGTCCATACGCCACTCATCTGTGACTGGTTCGACCTGTTCGCCCCTTACCCCCTAACACTATAACCGCATGTGCATATGGCAATGTTTGGCAACCTTGTGTTGAAAATCCTCGAGGGATCGGGCTTTAAACACCCGTTTCTCCGAGCTACAATATAAATATATATATACTCTCTTTTATCGAGTCATTCATTTTCAGGCAGTTTGTGGCGAGTAACGAAAATTGATTTATTTTATTATAAATTTGTTATTTGATTACGATCGAATTTCATTTCTATTAAATATCATTCAACTCAATTGGCTTTCGTATCAATTGTATAACATGGATCTTTATTTAATGAAAAACTTTCATGATTTAAATAGATTTTATTAAACTTGTTAATTTGTAACATAGCCAAATGCACTGTGTGCAAATCAAATTTCATTCTCGATGGAATTGAACGTGAAATTTGTTATTTGATGAATTTTCATAGACAACATTCTTGGAGATTTTTTTTTTCTCTTTCGTTAATATCAGCCGCTGCATTGGGTGTAGTGAATAAAAATAAAATGGCCATGAGCTAGATTCCAGTTTGATAATGTTTCAAATGAAGTATTGCAGTAATTTCCGTACGATATCACTTGAGCATCCTGAGTAGATACAAATAGCGCAATCATTTTTTCGTTAAACTTTGTTTATCAACTTTTTAGACACAAAAAATTTGCTAAAAAAAATGGCAATCATTTGACTATCTAAAAAATCATCGCTCTTACGAATTAGGAGTAAAAAAAAACCACATTTCGTCCGTTTGCCTGTTGTTTTTTTTCTTCTTAGCTCCGTATGAGACAGCGTTTCGATCGTACAAAGGGTCAAACCCAATCCAGTTAACCAGGTAGCGCTAAAAAAAACTATTTCCTATACTCAGCCCTCCTCTACTATCTTTCCTTGCGCGGTAAAAAAAAAAAAAAAAAAAAAAAAGACGGCGTTCATCAAGGCACCACTCGCAGAGATAGTGTCGCTATAGCTGGGATAATGAAATGCACCGACTAGAGCCGGAAGGTTCTTGGATATATGACCTCCTCTGGCCTCCTCGTTCCCTTCCGGTTCCCTCGGAGTTTCTCATCGATCGCCCCCGATCAACCCTCTCCTATATACTATATTATCTCCCACACACACACACTTAAACAGCTCTTAACATAGAGACTATGGAAACGCGAAATTCTAACGAAAAATCATTTAAAAACAAAGTCAAGTTTTCCACAAAATAATCACTAATAATAAATGTGAAAAAGAAAAGTTAATCACAAAATGTTAATGTAAACGAACTCAGGATAATTCTGGAATATTTCAAACAAAATGTTATATTTATTTTCTAACGATAATTATTCATTGAATTATTTATTTATTTACAATACTTCTCGGTCCACGAAAACCCCAAAAAAATAGGTTTCTTTGGAGCTCTTTATATTTGTAGCTACACAGACGAGATCGATATATACTTCGCGTATAGTTCGCAATGAGAATTCGCCCAAAGGCCTCGTACAAAGGAAGACAAGAGAGACGAAACAAGCCTCGCGGTTACTTTGGACGTTAGGGGGCATTTCCGGATAGCGTCTCTCCTATGGACTTTATAACAGTCTGTCGTGTGCAGCTTGTACAAATATATATATATATATATTTATATACAAGCTGCATCTACGACGAGGAAGGGGAGTCGCGCACGCATTTTCTAGGTCGCATGACGCAGCAGGGAAGGTCAGGATTGGTTCAAGTCCAACGTTACTCGATTCTATAATTAGCGAATTTCCGCGGTAGTCCGAGCTCTTTCTCTCTCTCTCTCTCTTTCTCTCGCTGTCTCTCTGATCTTTCTCCCTCTTCCATCTCTTCTCTACCTATTCGTCATTCTCGCGGAGATCTAGTCGCGGCCATTGTGCGGGATGATCTAAGAAACCGCGTACCTGTCCGAAATGTGCCGTCCAATCTATGGATCATATCTTCTACACCAGTAGTACGATGTTAACTAACAGAGTAAAGTCATATTCAATTTAATCAAACTTTCGGTTCATTTTGGACTGTTAATTGTTAAGAAAATTATTAAAAATGCTTCATGGCGACCGGTAATATACCGTGATCGGTAACAAAGACTTGTGAACAATGCCATTTAGAGATGATTGACATTTCGAACAAAACCGTCAGTTCCCTCACATCCCTCTACAATTAATCCAGGCGTGTGCCTGATGAAATATTGTTTGGAAAATTGAAGCTTGAAATATGCACCCTCCCACACGTACGACCGTCGAATTTCTATCCAAGCCCCGAGAGAAATGGAGCCACCAAACGATCATGCGGAACGACAAATCTTTTGGGCAAAACGATACACCGACGAGCAGTCTTTCCGTTCTTTTTTCTTTCCGAAACAACTGACATTTAAGAAAATAGAAAAGCAATAATTTTTTTAGCGCTACTAAAAAAACTAAAAGAATGACGTTTCTTCTTTTGCTCGAGATAGCAAATGCTTAACAGTAGAATTTTTGTCAATCTAGTGATTCATTATTTTACATGAAGATGGCGAGAAATAAACGGATTTTTGCTAATATCGTGAGGTTTATAATGAGTAAGGTAGATCCCGAAAAGAGCGTCGTCACCAATATCGAAACCTTGTGTCGCACCTGTGAATCATTAAATTAAGGGGAAAATAGGGTTAGGACAGCGTTTTCTCAATGATTTTCATGAATTTTTGTATAGTATAAAAAATGAATATAATTTATTGAAACTTTGAGAATATTTTATACATATATTTAAGTATATACTATAAAATTTTTATACATATATTTAAGTATATACTATTAAAATATTAGCGACTCCATATTGCAGGTCACAATCAGACTCAGCATTTTGCGTACATTCTGGAAGCCGCAATTTTCATCTGAAATCAAACGAGGTTGGAATTTACTTGGGCTGGTAAGGTTAATTCGGTGAAAAAAAAGCATATTTGGAAGAATTTTTTTAGACGATACAGGTAATGCTGGTTTATTTATTTTCCATATAATAATACAGCATCTGAACTATATTTTCCGAAATTTTCATTGCAAAATATTGATAAATAAGCCATTGGCAGCAAATCTTCGCAGATGCCTTGAAAAAAGTTGTTTCGCGGTGTACGCTATAACTCGTCACTGGATAATCCGAAACGAAAAAATAAAAATGCGTTTATTACGCAAGATGTTTCTCGAGGTAACGCTGTCGAGTTTTTTTTTCAATCGATTTTTTCATTTCTGATAGCACATGGAAGTCAAAAACGCGATTTTCGCTAAAAAAAAACGGAAAATTTGTTATTGTAAAATAAAAAATAATAATAAAAAAAAAAACCCGGTAGCGTTACCCGGTGATTTATGTGTAGAAATAGTGTAGAAAATTTCAAGAGAATCGGTGCATTACATTTTGAATTACAGCGTACGCCGACCTCGAAAATGACAGATTCCAGAAACACGCTTCAAAGTTTTGCACACTAGAAAACCGGTCCGGAGCAACGGACGCTCAAATGGTCATAACTCCGTTAATTTTCCTCCGATCGGCTTGAAATTTTGACACAATATTCTTGAGATCTTGTACATTCATTTAAAAAAATTAAAAAAAATAAATGCAAAAAAAAAAGTTCAAATATCTTACCTCGCCCTTAAGGCGGTAGACTGGTCTAGAGCGAGATTTTTGACGTCATTTCTAATGTGCAATAATTTTTAAACCGTTGAAGTTGTCTTGATGACAATTTACACGTGCATTTTTTGATCCTTAGAGAATACTTGTACATTAAAAAAAAAAATTATTTTAAATATTTTCATGTAGTTTTTGCCTTGTTGCAACATGGTGCGCCTCCTCAATCGGCGCCCACTCTGGACGATGTTGTATGCATCTGAAAAAAAAAATATATATATATTGTCAATCTGTATGAGTATTCTGAGCACTGGTAGCAGAATTGGTACTTAAACAAATTTTTTGACAAAATGGCGGCCTGTTGAGCTTTCATCAATGATATTTCATACATTTTCTGGTATTCGACGAGTCATAAAATGTCGGAAAAATTATTGCTCGACTTAATTCTGCTACCAGTCCTCAGAAACAGGCTACCTAAGGTACGTGCAAAATTTGAGCTCGATCGGTCCATTAGTTATCGAGATATCGTGGGCGCCGATTTGAAAAACATAGTTCTGCGATAAACGCGTTCAAAGTTTTGACACCGTCCGCGCAGCTGCTTCCCGACCGCGCTACCTGAGCGCGCGGCTTGCTTAGAATTTTTATTTCTCGGCTAATTTTTTAAATATCAATAAACGGTTTTCAGGAGCGTATGAAGAAAGGTCTAAGGAATAAGAAAATGAAAAAAAAAAAAAAAAATCGATTTTTTCAAATTTCTAGACCAGACTACCGCGTTAACGAACATTTTTTCCTATTTCAATGAACGTGGAATTAATTTCTTTACCTCCAATCGATTCTACGTCGAATATATATTTTTTTCTTAAGCATTTCGTATGGTTCTCCGAATCGTCAGCAATAAATAACGACACACGTCGTTGCTTCTTGACAGCTGCCGCAATATGGCACAGGGAAAGGGAAGAGCGTGGAGTGAGATGTAACACAGACGAAAGTGGCGCGAAGAGCGAGGGAAAAAAAGAAAAAAAAACGAACAGTTTAGTCTCAAGCGGTAAGAGGGTATTTGGGATAGGACGCACAACACGTCGCGCACTCATTTCTCGCGGGTATCGCCGATAGAAGCGCCTCATGAGAGATTATTGTATCAGCAGCAGCGGCAGCGGCAAATGGCACAGGGAAAGGGAAGAGCGTGGAGCGGGATATAACTCACACGAAAGTAGCGCGAAGAGCGAGGGAAAAAAAGAAAAAAAACGAACAGTTTAGTCTGAAGCGGGAAGAGGGTGTTTGGGATGGGACGCACAACACGTCGCGTACTCACTTCTCGCGGGTATATCGCCGATAGAAGCGCCTCATGAGAGATTATTGTATCAGCAGCAGCAGCAGCAGCAGCAGCAGCAGCAGCAGCAGCAGCGGCAGCGGCAGCGGCACACGTACACACGAAGCGGTATGACAAGAGGGGCAGAGGACGAGGTACGAAAATAGGCCGGGCACGTCGGGTATTTCTGTTTCATGCCACGGCGCAAAGCCGCGGAACGCCGCGATTCTCGCCTCATTCTCTTCCCTAACTCCCTGCCCGCCCCCTCCTCCTTCCCGCGCCACTCTTGAACCGGTGCTGGATGTGTTCATCCTCCCTCGCATGACCCCCCACCTCCCACCCCGTTCCCCTTGCCACAATTACAGCGATTCTCGCCATTTTCCGATGTGATATACGGGAACACCCAACGTGTATAGTTTAAATGTGGAGATTTTATATTTGCGATGTTCGTCGGGCGTTCGTGGCGCGTGCGATCCTATAAAAATGACGAAAATTCATTTATTTCAATGGAAATAAATTGTATTTGAAGCCATATGTGATTTAACGCGAGAGCCCCCCCCCGGTAACTGATCCCCTAAAATCCTGTTCCCTGATCCTCGGTGAAACGAGCCATAAATACTGTACCGTATGACAACTGGGGAAGACATGATCAATCAAAATTTCTGTCCTCGGTATATATGAATGTTTGGTTGACTTTTAAAGAGGTTCATTTTGTATCCAGAAACGATATATTCGAAATTTTTATCAGGAAACAGTGGACATTGGAATAGAGACGGTAAAAATTGTTTTTATAAAACGAAGTTTGTTTAAGGGGGGTAATAGGGTTAGGACAGCGTTTTCTCAATGATTTTCCTTTTTTTATAGTATAAAAAATGAATATAATTTATTGAAACTTTGAGAATATTGTATACATATATTTAAGTATATACTATAAAATTTTTGAAGAATTTCCTTGAAAAACACCGAAGATATTAGCGACCCCATATTGCAGGTCACAATCAGACTCAGCATTTTGCGTACACTCTGGAAGCCGCAATTTTCATCTGAAATCAAACGAGGTTGGAATTTACTTTTATTATATGTCTCTCTTCTATATGAACCTAAATGCTATCAAAAAAATTGAAAATTAAATTTTTTACAGCTGTCAAAACAAAAAAGCATGATTTTTTGCCATTTTTTACAACATTATTTGCGAAAAAAAAATTATTTTAAATAATGATAATATTCCGATTTTAGGTTCATATAGAGCGCAATACTATGAAGAAAGTACCTGCCAATTTTCAAAACGATTGGTTGAAAACTTTTCAAACTAGCGTGTACGCAAGTTAAAAAAAAGTCGTTTTCAGAAAAACGCGTTTGAAAAAATAGTGACCGCTCGGTTATACACGTGGCGCGCTCGGGGCCTGAAGGAGAGCTACTCACTTTAATGTCTTGTAACAATAGAACGAGTCGGAATTTTCATTTAAAATTTTGGGAACATATTTTCCAATAGTTTTACTAACAATTTATGAAATTAAAAAAAAATCGATTTTTTGAACCGTCTAACCCTATTTCCCCCCTTAAAGGGGTTCTTTTTGCATCCAGAAACGATATATTCGAAATTTTTTTCAGGAAACACTGGACATCGGAAGAGAGGCGGTAAAAATTGTTTTTATAAAACGAAGTTTGTTTAAAGTCTCAACCATACCCCTGCGCGCGCGCTGAAAACCGAATAAAGTTGAAAAATTATTATAAAGGTTGCATGGTTAAGAAAAAATTAAATTATTGATTTTACATTTTTTGTTAAGTTTTCAACTATAAGGAAAAAAATTAACAAATTTTCCTTTTTAATATTAACATTATTTTTTACGGGTATAAATGGACTACTAATGAAAAACCAGGGCGCCCTCCTTGTCGACATCATAACTTCACCAAAAATTATCCAATCTGCAAAAATAATCAAAAAATCTAGTGAAATAATGTAGTAGTAATAGTCTGACGGAGGGAATTTTTTTTTTCTTTCAAAAATAATGAAATTACAGTATTTTGAACTTCAGTATGCAATTTAAAAAAAAAGCAAGTGTTTTTTTCTTTAATTTTTTAATGCATAAAGAATAAAAATCTGTGAAAAAAAATCGATTTTTGAAAATTTCAAGGATACGTGAGCTCTTAAAGGAAATTTGGTTTGAATCTAAGAAAATTCATTTCAGCTGAGTTAAATCTGAGTCGAATTTAATTTCAATTAAACGCCATTCAGATTAGGGATCTTGTCAAATTTGTAAGATGGTCTTACATACGTTTCTTGTGAAATGCCAAATCTGCGAGAGAGTCAAAGAGGAAGAAAAAAAAAATGTATGTATTCGAGCTTCCCTCTGCGTATTTCGTAGGATCGGAAATAGTAAGCAACTGGATAAAAGCTTCCCGAACATCCATATTCCTCTGACGCACCCCTGACACTTTGATTGTCGAGCGCATATGTATATATCCAAAATGAGAATGAAGTGGAAGTGGAAGGGGGATGAATCCTGTGCTTTCGACAGTCGTTCTCGATACATTTCCTCTCCATTCGATGTTTCATCTCCACTAAATATCGGCCCCATTTTCGTCAAACTAAGCCTCCTGCCGTTACAAAGCCGCCCAGTCCGTCATGCGACGGTGACACACGCGCCGGCCTCAATTCTCGTCACGTGTCCTGACGCGCGAGAAGATTAAGTTATTATGCTAATTGCTTTTTAGTAATTTATTTCTCAGTCCCCCCAGTATAAATCGCGCCACGAACGAGGGTACACAATATTTTTCAAAGACTAATTCTTCTAATGACAATTTACACTCTTTTGCTTCTTCACATTAAAAGATTTTCGTGAATTTCTCTTTTGTTTTTTTTCTACAAATTTCTCGACATATTTTGAAAACCAGATTTAGGAAAAAAAATACTCGTGTTTGTGATGCGAAATTATTAAAAAAAAAAAACAATTAATTTTTCGTATAATTCGAAAAGTTAATTGGTTATTGAAATTCTGTGAAATCTTGGAATTTTTCGTCATTGACGGAAGGGTGAACGCTGTTAATTATACGAAATAGCGAGGAAAAGGTGCCTGAACATGTAACGATAAAGGATAATGTTGATTTTAGGGGAAATCGATAAAGGGAGTTAAATTTTAAGACATTTAGAAGTTTTTCACGAAAAAGTAACTATAAATGCTTTTGCTCGAACAAACATTCGTTCATTGAACTAATTCTTTCTACATTCGTTATTTAAGGTAGTAGTCTGGTAACTTAAGCCGATTTTCAATGCTTTTTTGGAGGGTGTTTTTTTGTAGGAAAATGAAAATGAATCGTTTTGGATATTTAGGATGTTTTTATTTACATATTGAGGATACAAAAAAAAATTTGTTTGAAAAAATTTAATAGTTTATTATTATTATTATTATTGATCGAAGTTGGCACCTCGAAAAAAAAGCGCGTGGGTGGCCCCGGTGATTTTGGCTCTTGATGTTACCTGAACCAAAAAATTCTTGATAATTTTTAATCTATAGACATTTAATTCTGGTCGGAACTACTGAAGTTAAATTTCATGGATAAATAACAAAATGGCGGACAAATAACAAAGGACTTTTTTTTCCAAAGTCCGCCATTTTGTTATTTATCCATGAAATTTAACTTGAGTAGTTCCGACCATAATGACATGTCTATAGATTAAGAATTATCAAGAATTTTTGATTTCAGATAACATCAAGAGCCAAAATCACCGGGGCCACCCACGCGCTTTTTTTTCGAGGTGCCAACTTCGATCAATAATAATAATAATAATAAACTATAAAATTTTTTCAAAAACATTTTTTTTTGTATCTTTAATATATAAATAAAAACATCCTAAATATCCAAAACGATTCATTTTTATTTTCCTACAAAAAAACGCCTTCCAAAAAAGACATGAAAATCGGCTTAAGTTACCAGACTACTACCTTAATTCAGAAATTTCAACATTACTTTCTCATAAATATATATCTGATAGAATTCGCGATAGAATTCAAAGTTACGAGCATAGAATTTGAACATTTCGAAATTGGAATTTTTCGTTTTAACGAAGCAATTACATTTCGACTTTGTTTGCGAATAAAACACGCTTATCGGATGAACAAAAATTTCATTAAAATGTTATTTTTAAACGTTCCTTTTAACTACTTTCAAGCTGCATACTCGGGCTCATTATTGTTGTTTCCTTCGTATATTTATCATTATTTTACTTCGCGAAACACCCAGTAAGTAATGCGTTTATTTCAAACGCCAAGAAATCTGCTCCCGCCACATTTACGACTGACTCGTAAACGTCCGCCATGAGGAAAATTGATAGGACTCTATATTATATTTCAATGTCCGGAACAGAGAGTATACTACGAGATCCCGGGTTCCCCTATCCCCCACACATCCCCCGACAGTTAGTGACAGGAGCTGCTCTTCGTCGGCAGGAAAATATGCATATATGTATATAAAATACTTCGAATTCACCTTCGCCACCGTACGAGGTCTGTTCAAAAAGTATCGCAAATTTTGAATTTCCGCGGGCTACGTATATTCGATTTTCGATTTTTTTTTGTGGCGTTAGGTTGCTACTCGTGTCCCTCACTTATGCTGAAAATATCGGCCATTTTGAATGTTTAGTTAATTGTTGACAACCGTTTTGGTTAGACGTGTATTGGCTTTTGTTCGATTTTTGGTGGTACAAAATGTTCTCAGAGGGCCGAGAAGATGCGAACAACGAAATGCGTTCCGGACGCCCGAGTACATCAACAACAGACGAAAACATTGATGAAGTGAAGAAAATAATATTGGCCAATCGTCGAATCACCGTTAGAGAAATTGCTGAGGAACTAAACACATCGATTGGCTCGTGCTATTCGATTTTTACCAATGATTTGGACATGAGACGGCTCGCCGCGAAATTCCTGCCAAAATTGCTCAATTTCGAAGAAAAACAGTGTCGCGTTAACATTGCTAAGGAGCTGGTTGGACTCGGTCCGCGACGACCCAAATTTGCTCCAGAGGGTCATAACTGGTGACGAATCATGGGTTTATGGTCATGACGTGGAAACCAAAGCTCAACCATCGCAATGGAAGCTGCTTTTTTGGAATAGGCAAAAATCGAAGACAAGCCAAAACACGACTAGACAAAACTGCTGTCAACAATTATCTAAACATTCAAAATAGCCGATTTTTTCAGCATAAGTGAGGGACACGAGTACCAACCTAACGTCACAAAAAAATCGAAAATCGAATATACGTAGCCCGCGGAAATTCGAAATGCCCGATACTTTTTGAACAGACCTCGTATACAAGTTCTTTTTTCGTTTTTTTCTTCATCTTATCATACTCATTCCATTACCTTTTTTTTTATTTGCCATTCGCCGAGCATCCTACATATAAATAATAAGACACTGATGGAAGCGCCTCACGATTCTCAAGCAACCATCAGGCGCCACATCGAGAGTCACACCTTTTATCCATTTTACAACTGTCATCAATGTCTCATGCATATTCAAGATATATTTATCGATTTTATGAAACCTGGCGTATTTAGCTTTCACGGAGAGACCGCGCACCGATACGGCTCGTATCTTAACACCTACGTCATTATAAAAGCGATGTATGTAATAATCAGACGTGCGGCGAGAGAGAAAGGGGAATGGAGAGAAGGTGGGAGATCGTAAGGGAGCAATTCCGACGGCTTTTAACCGTGAGTTTCACGTGAAACTCTCTTTTATATGCGCGTACCAATGCGGATGCGATAAAATGTTGATTGCCCAGAAAAGATGAACCTGTTTCAAGCACGAAGGTGTTTTCGGTACGGTTAGAATCGTGCGTTATGTAATCGCGCATCTTGCTCCCGGACGAATTTCGTGTAAAAATAGAAAAAAATCGATTGACGTGAATTAAAATTGTAGCTCGCGTGTTTGATCGAATTAGAAATGATTAAGATCAATTTCGGGTACGCCATTTGGGGCAATTGAAGTTGGTACACGCTTTTGCGTGTACCGAAATTCCGAAAGACTCGACCTTCGGTTCACGAGATCTGTATACGTGTCACGAATATAAAAAAAAACAAAATATCTTGCAAAATCTCCATTTCGGGAGAGTGAAAATTGATACGATTTTTTTTGAGTTCCACAAAAGGTTTAGTCCATTATTTTCAGACTAAAAGATACAGGCTAAAAGATACCTTCGTTTTTATAAGAATTAAAGGATTGTAGATTTTTCGGTATTTTTTATTTTCCAAAAAAATATCTGTGATCAGTTAAACTTTCGTCGATTTGTAGCTATAAAGTTCCGTACAAATAGGCTGTTTAGTGTTACATCCGATGGAGAAACCTCGAAGACGTCTATATTTCATAATTTTTTTTTGAATTCATTAAAATTGTCTTATAAACTTCACAGCGGTGTAAAAACGAGCGATTATAAAAGTAAAAGGTGATAATGTTAGTTTTCACCTTTTACGATTACATTTTATTTTGATTCTTAATGTTTTTATTAGACTGATTAAATGATAATTGCGAAGGTTGCATTTATTGACGTCTAATCGAAGCCACGAATTCTAAACGTTAGATGAATCAAAGTCCCCGTTCATCTCGAAAACGATATTAGAAGTTATTAACGTCGAATGCTACGCAGTTCTAAATTTCCTCGCCAGAAGCACCTGATTAAATAAAATATTGGAAAAGTATTTGTCTCACTACTATATTTGCCAATAAGAATATGCTCATTTTAATCCAGTCGCTATGTGACAGAATATATAAGGTTTTGTATACGTTGATATTGCCCATAATTTTCATACCTTTTGATAGTATCAGTCAACGATTGAAAGAATGTTGAAGTATCTCAAAGCCACGATAAGTCTGTAAGTCACGATCACGTTAGGTTAGTAAATGAGAAAAAAAATCCATTCTTTCTCAAATTTTTTGGATACCGTGTTTAATCACAGTTTTATATAGAAATATGAAAAATGATAGCAGCATTGTCACGGTGAGTCTGTACATCACGATCACACGTTCGGTTTCAAAACGAATGGTTGAACATTTTTCAAAGTAGCGTGTACGCAAGTTCAAAAAAAGTCGTTTTCAGAAAAACGCGTTTGAAAAAATAGTAACGTTCGGTTATACACGTGGCGCGCTCGGGGCCTGAAGGAGAGCTACTCACTTTAATGGCTTATAACAATAGAATGAGTAGGAATTTTCATTTAAAATTTTGGGAACATATTTTTCAATAGTTTTACTAACAATTAATAAAATTTTTGAACAGTTAACCCTATCCCCCCCCTTAAAACACGTGAGCTATCGGATAGGATGAAAGAATTGGCTAATCGACCGAGAGACAGCTACTTCAATATTTGAACGTTTTACAATTGATTTTAGGCATCCCGAAATACATTTTTCTTGAATCGCTGAATATTGACTTTTATATCGATCGATAACGTGTGTATAGTGATCCACGTGTATGATATCGTCTCCGTTAGTTATTTCCACCGATCGAACACGTACATAACAAGTCTCAGGCGTTAATTCATAGAAAAGTGAAAGAAAAAACGATTGAAAAAATGTTGAAGTATCTCAAAGCCACGATAAGTCTGTAAGTCACGATCACGTTAGGTTAGTAAATGAGAAAAAAAATCCATTCTTTCTCAAATTTTTTGGATACCGTGCTTAATCACAGTTTTATATAGAAATATGAAAAACGATAGCAGCATTGTCACGGTGAGTCTGTACATCACGATCACACGTTCGGTTAGTAATTGAAAAAAAATTGCAATCGTTCTCAAATTTTTTGAATACCGTCCTTAATCACAGTTTTATACATTTCGAACACGATATTAGACGTTATCAACCTCGTATTCTACGCAGTTCTCTGTTTACTCGACAGAAACATCTGATTAAATAAAATATTGGAAAACTATTCGTCTCACTATTTATCGAGTATATGTTTATTTTAATCTAGTCGCGATGTGACGGGGTATATAAAGTTTTGTATCCGTTGCCATTGCGCATAATTCTCGTACCTTTTGATAGCGTCAGTCAACGATTAAAAGAATGTTGAAGTATCTCAAAGCCACGATAAGTCTGTACGTCACGATCACGTTAGGTGAGTTGAAAAAAAGGAAACTCCAATCTTTCTCAAATTTTTTGGATACAGTGCTCAATCACAGTTTTATATAGAAATATAAAAAAACGATAACAACAGTGGGGCAGAATACGAACGAAAAACAGTTGCATATCGCGTTGTTGTAATTGTAATCGCACAATTGCATATTGTATCGTTGTTAATTAGCCGTGGATGCAGTTACTCTTTATCGCGACTTTAACGGACCTTCTATCCGACTCACGAATTTAAGGGGGGAAATAGGGTTAGGACAGCGTTTTCTCAATGATTTTCATGAATTTTTTTATAGTATAAAAAATGAATATAATTTATTGAAACTTTGAGAATATTTTATACATATATTTAAGTATATACTATAAAATGTTAGAATGTGTAGAATTTCCTTGAAAAACACCGAAGATATTAGCGACCCCATATTGCAGATCACAATCAGACTCAGCATTTTGCGTACATTCTGGAAGCCGCAATTTTCATCTGAAATCAAACGAGGTTGGAATTTACTTTTATTATATGTCTCTCTTCTATATGAACCTAAATGCTATCAAAATAATAGAAAATTGAATTTTTTACAGGGGTCAAAACAAAAAAGCATGATTTTTTGCCATTTTTTACAACTTTATTTGCAAAAAAAAAATTATTTTAAATAATGATAATATTCCGATTCTAGGTTCATATAGAGCGCAATACTATGACGAAAGTAACTGCCAATTTTCAAAACGATTGGTTGAAAACTTTTCAAACTAGCGTGTACGCAAGTTCAAAAAAGTCGTTTTCAGAAAAACGCGTTTGAAAAAATAGTACCAAGAGAAACAAGCAATATGGTGTCGCTAATATTTTATAGTATATACTTAAATATATGTATACAAATTTTATGGTATATACTTAAATATATGTATAAAATATTTTCTAAGTTTCAATAAATTATATTCATTTTTTATACTATAAAAAAATTCATGAAAATTATTGAGAAAACGCTGTCCTAACCCTATTTCTCCCCTTAATGGCTCATAACAATAGAACGAGTCGGAATTTTCATTTAAAATTTTGTGAACATATTTTTCAATAGTTTTACTAACAATTTATGAAATTAAAAAAAAATCGATTTTTTGAACCGTCTAACCCTATTTCCGCCCTTAATTGTTCTTTCGATGTCATTCCTATAAAATAATATCGAGAAAAAAAATCAATGAAAATACATAGTGGCTCGCGAAAGTTAAATTATTTTGTCGATTTATAAGAAATTTTAAGGGATCATATGTTTAAAGAACTTCCGTTGGATTGTAGAAGTCTAGTGGTGCGACAATTTATCGTTTGAGAAGAAGAAAAAAGAAGAGGCCAAGTGCGGGATTGAGCTCGTTATTCCAAATTATTCACAATTATTTCGTCGTAAAATAATTTCAAAAGTGTGTGTGTGCGTGTTCGTTTGAGTATGTTTTTCATCATCTCTTTATTTCGAATGGTCGATCACGATTGTGCTATATTGTATATCCTCTTGATTCGATCTAATCGGTCGAATTTATCGGTCGAAAGGAGCCCTGATTGGTGACAGGTTGTGTGTTTATGACCTCCAGCTGCGAGAAATCGCGTCGGGTCTCCTCGTCTAATTTTCCCCATTGCCGACGATTTGCCGACGTCCAAGTTCCGTCGACAACGAATCGTTTGGCGACCCATCGGGTGGTCCGCGACGGAAGAGTAAAAAAAAAAAAAATCCCCCCCATGGTGTTTGCGAGATTCGCGCGCGCCTCGCGTTAAGGCCAACGATATCCCGTCGACTCATCACCTTCAACCGCAATACTTATATACATTTTTTTTTCCCTTCGTACGAACGAGAAGATTTTCTTCGGTAAAACGTAGCACGAGACCTTTCTCACGTGATAGCTGCATATATGTATTATAATATATACACATGTGTATATTATGAAAAGACGTAAAATACGATGGGGGGCGAAGAAGAAAAAGGGCAAAAAATCATCGTCGTCGTTGTCGAGAGAGAAAAAAAAAGGGCACCCTGGGCGCCACGCTGCCGACTTGATTTTCCTGGCGAAATTACCTTATGGGAGGTCCGGTCGGGTGAATCACTGTGCCGAGTGCAATCAACAACTGTGCTTATGTACATCAGCAAAATCTTACAACGTCGTTTCATCGTGCTATCAAACGAAACGTAATAATTTTTTGTTTTTCTTCAATTTCGTATCCTTCACGATACAATTCGTAATTACCCGTTGCACATACGCTTTTCTTTATTGAAAAGATTTTTTCTTTGTATTTCATCGAGAATGATACTCCTTTTCATTAATCAACTCTGCGTTACTCGGAAAAATTATTAGTCATTTGAAAATTCTCCTACAGTTCATGAACTAGTCTCGGCACACAGATATTTTACTATTTCTGCGGTAATTGCCTCAAATCTACAAAAAAAATAATAATAAGTAAATAAAGTAATGAAAAAAAAAAACGAATTCCAAGGTTCTAGCAGAGATCGTCTTTTCTCATGCTGGTTCTTTTTCTCACCGCGCCCTTTCGCCCCGGTACCACCCCCTGCCACCTCACGACGATCCCGCGGCACCAAATTGATTTTCCCTCTGTTAAAGGGGATCTTACCGAGTTCTCGTGTCCTCACTATCTCATATATAACCCAACATACCGCAAATTTAGTCGCTAGAGCGATAAAAACAATTTTTGGGTATTAAAAAATTCACATACGATTTTTTTTTGTAATTTTACAAAAAATTATTGCCCCGGGCGGAATAATTGGCATTGACATTTTCATTATTGCAATTTTCATCTTAATTTTAAAGGTACAATTTTTTTTACGTCTCACACCTCTTAAGGGAGGAAATAGGGTGAGGACAGCCTTTTCCCAATGATTTTCATGAATTTTTTTATAGTATCAAAAATGAATATAATTTATTGAAACTTTGTCGTTTTCAGAAAAACGCGTTTGAAAAAATACCGTACCTGAGTGACTGCTCGGTTATACACCGAGCGGTGCTTTTTATTTTCATTCATTTATCACCTTATTTTTCGTGAAATTCAACGAAACGCGATGTTGAGGGAGGAAATAGGGTTAGGACAGCGTTATCTCAATGATTTTCAAGAATTTTTTTATAGTATAAAAAATGAATGTAATTTATGGAAACTTTGAGAATATTTTATACATATATTTAAGTATATACTATAAAATTTTTGAAGAATTTCCTTGGAATACACCGAAGATATTAGCGACCCCATATTGCAGGTCACAATCGGACTCAGCATTTTTCGTACATTCCGAAAGCCGCAATTTTCATCTGAAATCAAACGAGGTTGGAATTTACTTTTATTATATGTCTCTCTCCTATACGAACCTAAATGCTATCAAAAAAATAGAAAATTGAATTTTTTACAGGGGTCAAAACAAATAAGCATGATTTTTTGCCATTTTTTACAACTTTATTTGTAAAAAAAAAATGATTTTAAATAATGATAATATTACGATTTTAGGTTCATATAGAGCGCAATATTATGAAGAAAGTAACTGCCAATTTTCAAAACGATTGGTTGAATACTTTTCAAACTAGCGTGTACGCGAGTTCAAAAAAAGTCATTTTTAGAAAAACGCGTTGAAGAAAATGAGTGACCGCTTGGTTATACACGTGGCGCGCTCGGGGCCTGAAGGAGAGCTACTCACTTTAATGGCTTATAACAATAGAACGAGTCGGAATTTTCATTTAAAATTTTGGGAACATATTTTTCAATAGTTTTACTAACAATTAATCAAATTTTTGAACCGTTAACCCTATCCCCCCCCCCCTTAAAACACGTGAGCTATCGGATAGGATGAAAGAATTGGCTAATCGACCGAGAGACAGCTACTTCAATATTTGAACATTTTACAATTGATTTTAGGCATTCCGAAATACATTTTTCTTGAATCGCTGAATATTGACTTTTATATCGATCGATAACGTGTGTATAGTGATCCACGTGTATGATATCGTCTCCGTTAGTTATTTCCACCGATCGAACACGTATATAACAAGTCTCAGGCGTTAATTCATAGAAAAATGAAAGAAAAAACGGTTTTTCCGGAATTTTGATGAAATTTTAATTTAAAAATTGCAAAAAATGAAATGTCAGTGTAAATTGTGCAATGGATATTCTGATGAGTTTCATTGAATTCAAGTACTGTTGTATTTGAAGTGAATTGAATTTTATTTAAATACAAATTTAAATGAAATTTTTCATTTCAAATTTTCAAATTCATTTTTCTCGCTGCGTATCGATGAGTACAGAGTCGTATCTATCTGTGCTTGTACGCAGAGAGAGAGTGAGTGAGAGAGAGAAAGAGAGAGAGAGAGAGAAAGAGAGAGAGAGAGAGAAAGAGAGAGAGAGAGAGAGAGAGAGAGAGTTTCGTCGAGTTGACTGGCGCAATGCGGCCCAGGCCGGACAATATGGCGCGGTCGTAGCGAACTATCTCATCCACTCTCTGCGCTCTCTCCGTTCACCAACAACCGGGCACAGAGCGAAATCTTTACTCCTCGTGTAATCTCGGGTAGTACGGTACCATTCAATCTCTATCTGGGATACGATATAGACAAGCAGAAATCCTTGTGACACCGGGGGCCGTTCTGGCGCTGGCATAATCACTTACAGATCCTCTAACCTTCAATATCGTAATTTTAAATCGAGGATGTACCATTTTGTACGGGACATTAACGTACTGTTGAATGTACACGTTTCCAACAGTCTCAATTACGCTAAATCGAAATTTCGATTGTATACTTTATCGATTTTGTATTCCAGAGAGAGAGAGAAAAAAAATCAACGACATTAAAGATTAATGTTGATTAAAAAATCTATGAGGGCATAGTACACTTTTGCGTCAATTACCTCTATTTTTATATCTGATAGATTATGTATTTTTTTTGTTTGCGTTTAGATTAGTTAGGGATTAACAAGAATTGTCGTTATCGACATCCGTAACTGCGGTTCTCCGTAACATAACTTTTTTCCACGTTTTTCTTCAAAGTCAAATGTCGTTCGATTTTTTTTCTTTTCTTTAAATTGGCACTCATCACTTCCCGAGATACCGGGATAGACAACTTTCTCGCGGATAAATAAGCTTTCAGGTCATATAGTATATAGCTTATAGCCATTAAAGTTCGTGAGAGATATCGGCGGGGGTTCGATTGGCTCTCGACGACGAGCTCTCTCGCGGGACAGGCTGGCCATTTTTTTTTTCGTTCTCTTCTTTCTTCTTCTTTCTATCGACGACGAAGAGTAGCCTTTAAGTAGGCCTGGGTGCTTGAAACGCGACACGCTTTCACCCCGAACCTTGCACCGATTTCCTTCTCCGTCTCCCTTCCCTTCCCCTTGGGCATTAAATAATCGACGAGGTTACCCTTTGAATAATTGATATTCCTCGAGACTCGATTGTAGCTTGAAACCCTCCCTCGCATCAAATAACCCTCCTCACCACCCCACCCTGTTACCCAATATATCTTTCTATCCAACTGTCCTTCTGTCCCTGTTGCTGCACGTGATTTATTTATCGATCAGGCACGCGCCATAGTCAATAGTTTCTCTTGTGCCCGAGCCAGAGTCTTCGAGACAATCTCACAACAGACGCACACACCCTCACTTTTTTTTTCGGCTTAACACAACCGTTTATTATCAGCGCGATGTTTTATGTATTTGTATTAACGTAAAACACAATGGATTAACTTTTCGATTCACTCACGATTCATCGCTTGTCATCGAACTGCACTTTTTCGACAAAAGAAAAATCGTACTTTTAGTTATTTTCATAGTGGAGGAATTTTGTCAAATTTAATTTAATCCGAAGATGCATTTTCAAGAGTAAAAGAAAATCCGATAACTTTTGCCATATTGTTTGCAGTGTTGTATACATTTTGTTTTTTTATCATCACCGAAGAAATATATATATAGTTCACGTTGACCACATTTATACATTTCATGGCTTACGTAACATTCTTCTATAGCTACGGGTGTACCATAAAAAAGTGTTGCGCGAGCCATTAAATTTCTAACTGATGCTCAATGGCCGTGCTATAAACATTCCAATTGATCCCAGTGTGGTGTTACGCACGTTGCTTGGTTCTGGAAAACATAGCTTGGAAAAAAATCGAAGAGACTCTTACACTGATAAAATAAATATTAGTTTCGTGTGCGGTTAAATAGACTGTTTTGAGGTGGGAAATAGGGTTAGGACACCGTTTTCTCAATGATTTTCATGAATTTTTTTATAGCATAATAAATGAATATAATTTGTTGAAACTTTGAGAATATTTTATACACATATATGAGTATATACTATAAAATTTTTGAAGAATTTTCTTGAAAAACACCGGGGATATTAGCGACCCCATATTGCAGGTCACAATCAGACTCAGCATTTTGCGTACATTCTGGCAGCCGCAATTTTCATCTGAAATCAAACGAGGTTGGAATTTACTTTTATTATATGTCTCTCTTCTATATGAACCTAAGTGCTATCAAAAAAATAGAAAATTGAATTCTTTACAGGGGTCAAAACATAATCATGATTTTTTGCCATTTTTTACAACTTTATTTGTAAAAAAAAAATTATTTTAAATAATGATAATATTCCGATTTTAGGTTCATATAGAGCGCAATACTATGAAGAAAGTAACTGCCAATTTTCAGAACGATTTGTTGAAAACTTTTCAAACTAGCGTGTACGCAAGTTCAAAAAAAGTCGTTATCAGAAAAACGCGTTTGAAAAAATAGTGACCGCTCGGTTATACACGTGGCGCGCTCGGGGCCTGAAGGAGAGCTACTCACTTTAATGGCTTATAACAATAGAACGAGTCGAAATTTTCATTTTAAATTTTGGGAACATATTTTTCAATAGTTTTACTAACAATTTATGAAATAATAAAAAAAATCGATTCTTTGAACCGTCTAACCCTATTTCCCCCCTTAACCCATTACTCTCAAAATCACCGTACTTTGTTTACTCAATCCAAAAGTTATGTGATATTAATATTTTTTTTTTACAATATCCTGCTCTGTTCGTACGAAAATGTTTGAACATTTTATTCAGAAAAAAGCAATTTTCCATATAAATTCATTTAAAAATGCCATTCAAAGTTAAACGATAGTGGGTAATGAAATAAGAAATGGTCCATTACTTTTTTCATTACGTTGGTTTTTTATGATATTTTTTAACGAATTCTTCTAGATAAAACCTTTCTAATTGTTGTTCTCAATAAAATGTTTAAACATTTTATTATGAACGATTACTTTAAAGATAGAATAACGATAGAAACGGACTTTTGCAAAAGTTTCACTAATCAGGATAACTAACAATTAACCGACAAAAGTTGTTGAAAGATTTTTTTTTAATATCAATATACTTGAGTACTTTATTCTGGAGCATTTTAATAAACAATTCGTTAATAGGTGTGAAAGCAATTCTGAATCAACCTCTACACTTTCCCCAACAATGTCGCGAATGTCTTTTCTCGGTAAATTGTCAGTTAGATGTTTTATATCGTTTGGGGGGGGGGGGGGGGGGGGCGAAGAAGAAAATGCTACAAGCAGAGGACTAAGGGTAGAAGGGACAGAAAAGCTAATAAAAGTTCGTAACAGCGACAGAGGAACCCTGTCTAATACGACGAAAAGAAAAAGGATCCGGGAATAAGAAATAAGCGACTGAGAGCTTGAGGTCCACAGGGAGGGGTAGTGGATAGGGCGTGAGCGAGGAAATGCCCCGAGGGAATTCTCTCTTTCTCACTCTATTTCTCCTCGTAGTGTGTCTGGCACGCGGCCAGCACAAAGGCCACAAAAGACTGGCAAATGGAGAGCGAATTGCTCATTATCGAATGGAGCGAGAGATGAAGCTGTTCCTCGGGGGAGAACTGGATGTTGGTCCTCTCTTTTTCTCTTTCTCTCTCTCTCTCTCTCTCTCTCTCTCTCTCTCTCTCTCTCTCTGTGAAGAGATCTCGAGGCACTGAGCCGAGAGAGCGTACGCAGCATCAGCAGCAGAGACCCCTCGATCCCTTAGCACTATCGTGGAAATTTTCGCCGAAAAAGACGAAGCCTTTGAGCCGTCAGGCAGGAAAGCACACGAAGCGCAATAGCCTTCATGGTTCCCTTATATATATGTATATCTTTTATGTGTATATAGTATATGGGGAGCTCAGTCCTTTCTTCCACCGGTACGTAGTTCAACAAATGGTCCTATAGAACGTCGGTATTTCATTTCACCCTGGCGCGCACACCACGAGCAAAGAGCTCGTTTCATTTCAATTTTCGTCACCCTCCTATCTACTCGCGTGTACGCCTAATACTTTATTTCATGTTTTTCATGCTGGATACATTATAGCCATGAACAAATTTCTCTGACGGTCTCGTGTTTTACCAATTAAACTATTTTCTTTTCATTCATTTATCACCTTATTTTTCGTGAAATTCAACGAAACGCGATGTTAAGGGAGAAAATAGGGTTAGGACAGCGTTTTCTCAATGATTTTCATGAATTTTTTTATAGTATAAAAAATGAATATAATTTATTGAAACTTTGAGAATATTTTATACATATATTTAAGTATATACTATACAATTTTTGAAGAATTTCCTTGAAAAACACCGAAGATATTAGCGACCCCATATTGCAGGTCACAATTAGACTCAGCATTTTGCGTACATTCTGGAAGCCGCAATTTTCATCTGAAATCAAACGAGGTTGGAATTAACTTTTATTATATGTCTCTCTTCTATATGAACCTGAATGCTATCAAAAAAATAGAAAATTGAATTTTTTACAGGGGGCAAAACAAAAAAGCATGATTTCTTGCCACTCTTTACAACTTTATTTGCAAAAAAATAATTATTTTAAATATTGATAATATTCCGATTTTAAGTTCCTATAGAGCGCAATACTATGAAGAAAGTAACTACCAATTTTCAAAACGATTGGTTGAAAACTTTTCAAACTAGCGTGTACGCAAGTTAAAAAAAAGTCGTTTTCAGAAAAACGCGTTTGAAAAAATAGTAACGCTCGGTTATACACGTGGCGCGCTCGGGGCCTGAAGGAGAGCTACTCACTTTAATGGCTTATAACAATAGAACGAGTCGGAATTTTCATTAAAAATTTTGGGAACATATTTTTCAATAGTTTTACTAACAATTTATGAAATAAAAAAAAAAATCGATTTTTTGAAGCGTCTAACCCTATTTCCCCCTTAATCGCCCAGGGGGGTAGTACGAATAATCTTATGAACTACTTGAAATCTAATTAGAACGAGACATATTAACAGCGCTTTCTTAAAGTTGAGATTGCGCAATGAACATTGTATATATAAAAATTAAATTAAAGATTTTGGACAAGTTGGAAAAAAAAGTATGAAAACGCGGGAAATTGTATTATAATTATTCGTTACACTTTTATTATTCCGTACTATCACACTACAAGTCCCTTTTTAATTCGTTCCCGAGGATTCTGGGGATATAAATTTCACACGACACATTTTTATTCCCTATTAAATAGATAGTCGCCAACAGCGATTTATGTGTTATATCAACTATAACGTGTTTTAGTATACGGGGCACGTTTTTACTATATTTTCTCGGTGAAATCGTTGTACGAAGGCGCCGTCGGGTCGAGACGAGGAGAGATCCGGGCCCGATCAAACCATTTCACGCTGGAGTAGACGAGGTCGAAGCTCGCATCACGTTCAACCTAGCATAATACGAACAACCTATATCGTTTCCTCTTTGTATAATCTCATCCCCTTAGGTAAACACCGTTTAATTAGTGCATCTACCGTTCACAATGCGCAAATAACGGTATACGATATTAGATTTTTGCAAAAAGAACCTTTTTTAAAAAAAAAAACGGTCTGTAAGAATTTTAAGTTATCTCTTTTTAATGTTTGTATAAATATCCCAGTAAGGATTTAAAAAATGTTATTACCATTACAAGATCAATTATTTCACTAAACAGTCTATCGTCACTACCAACCGTACAATATTGCATTATTAACTCTAGAACAAATTTGCACCCCTTGCCCGTCACGGGTTATTGTCGAATAAATGCATGTACGTAACCTTTTGTCAAAGATCATTATTTTTAAAATGAAATGTTGTGTTTCGTTAATTCTTATTTGACCATTCGATTTCTTATTAATTTCTAACCCAACAAACATCCCTCATTGTTTCAATTCCGTTAAATTTATGCGGTAAAAGGTTGCAAGGGTTTAAGGGGGGAAATAGGGTTAGGACAGCGTTTTCTCAATGATTTTCATGAATTTTTTGATAGTATAAAAAATGAATATAATTTATTGAAACTTTGAGAATATTTTATACATATATTTAAGTATATACTATAAAATGTTTGAAGAATTTCCTTGAAAAACACCGAAAATATTAGCGTCTCCATATTGCAGGTCACAATCAGACTCAGCATTTTTCGTACATTCTCGAAGCCGCAATTTTCATCTGAAATCAAACGAGGTTGGAATTTACTTTTATTATATGTCTCTCTTCAATATGAACCTAAATGCTATCAAAAAAATAGAAAATTGAATTTTTTACAGGGGTCAAAACAAAAAAGCATGATTTTTTGCCATTTTTTACAACTTTATTTGCAAAAAAAAAATTACTTAAATAATGATAATATTCCGATTTTAGGTTCATATAGAGCGCAATACTATGAAGAAAGTAACTGCCAATTTTTAAAACGATTGGTTGAAAACTTTTCGAACTAGCGTGTACGCAAGTTTAAAAAAAGGAGTTTTCAGAAAAACGCGTTTGAAAAAATAGTACCAAGAAAAACAAGCAATATGGTGTCGCTAATATTTTATAGTATATACTTAAATATATGTGTAAAATTTTTATAGTATATACTTAAATATATGTATAAAATATTCTCAAAGTTTCAATAAATTATATTCATTTTTTATACTATAAAAAAATTCATGAAAATTATTGAGAAAACGCTGTCCTAACCCTATTTCCCCCCTTAATGGCTTATAACAATAGAACGATTCGGAATATTCATTTAAAATTTTGGGAACATATTTTCCAATAGTTTTACTAAAAATTTATGAAATAAAAAAAATCGATTTTTAACCGTCTAACCCTATTTCCTCCCTTAAGGGATTACGCCACTCGAGAGGCCGAAAAAATAGGTTTTTTTGGAGATTTTTTTTCAGAAAAACTACAAAATAAATCGAGATTACAAAATCGGATGTTTATCATACGTATCAGTGACTGTATAGAATAATTTTTTTGAAGCGATTCATTTCAAAATGGCTGTTGTGCAGCATTTTCCAATGACGTCTCCGTTTTTGTTGGCCGGAAACATAACTCCGACAATTTTCGACCGATTCACTTGAAATTTTGAATATATCTTTAAAAATACATCGTCTATGGAAGTGCGTAGGATTTTTTCGATATATTAATTTTTGGCCAAATGGCGGACTTCTAAAGTGAAAGGTGAAAAATTGGCTTAAAAAGTTGTCAGAAAATTGTTAATAACAAATTAACTATGCAATATAAAAAAAAAATCCTACGCACTTTCATAGACAATGTATTTTTAAAGATATATTGAAATTTTCAAGTGACTCGGTTGAAAATTGTCTGAGTTATGTTTCCGGCCAACAAAAACGGAGACGTCATCGCAAAAACGATGCACAGCCGCCATTTTGAAATTAATCGCTTCAAAAAAATTATTCTATACAGTTACTGATATGTATGATAAACACTCTATTTTGTAATCTCGATTTATTTCGTAGTTTTTCTGAAAAAAAAATCCCCAAAAAAGCCTATATTTTCGGCCTCTAGAGTGGCCTAACCCGTTAATGAAGTTACGACGATCATTGACACAATTAATAATGGTATGAAATGAATTTTTTTTCTTTACAAATAATAAATACGTTTTTTTTTTAATGTACTATATTCCATATGCGAAATTGATCGTTTCTGTCAAAGTATTCAATTACAATCGGTGTATCGAAGTACGCTTGTAATGGCGGATAAATGGCGGAAGGAGAGTGCACGTCGAGTGCAGTATTCCCTGTTTCTGACATGCCACATAAAAAGCATATATCCGGTAGCGCAAACTAGCCATTTGCCGATCCTCGTCGAAGCGGAAAATACAAGATTTATCATTTGTTTTTGCTTCTTTTTTTGCTCATACACGTTAAAACTCAAATAATAATTAATAATCATTCTATATAATATTTATTTCAAATAATTAACCGTTCCCAAGTACTTTTCGTTAATCGCAAATTACAAATTCAATGTACAGTTTTAATAAGTCAAAATGGTTGCCCAAAAATTTTTATATTATTCTATTTGAACGAAAATTTCTATCTGAACGTTTTCCAGATCGTAGACATCGAATGAAATATAGAAATTCTGTAATTTGAAATGTTTACAGCGAGTAAAATTTAATATTTTCCAAAAATTACTGACCATTACGTCAAAATCATTTTGAATGATTTATTTTTCAAATCCTAGCCATACCTCAGATACGAGTACGTGTATTTATGGTCTGTACATATATGTATACAGTGAAATCGTGAAATGCGGTTTGTATAGAAATGAGGGAAAAGTCTGCTGCAGTCGGATAAGATATATAGTTACAAAAGGTTCGTGATTGAGGAAAGGATTATCGCTTGAAAGGAGGAAAAGCGACGAGTCAGTCGAGGACATATATATATATTTGTCGAACTCGACGAATGTCTTTTCTCTCGTTAGAAGGGTTCTTGTCTCGCTGTGATTTTCAGGAGTATTGTAGAAAAAAATAGTCCAAAGCACCAAGAAGCACAAATATACCGCATCAGTATGAAAAAAAAAATAAAAATCCTCGTTCTTGACTTTTCTAAATCGTTCGCTCATCTCCTACTGGATTACGTGTGGATTATCAGTGGGTTAGAGGCGTCGAAAGGTCCCGTATAGAACTTCAAGGGTATTTTTCACTGGGATCGTAACAGAGCATCGTCATTTCTGTATGAACTTTGGCAAATAATTTTATTACTATTCATATATAGTGCCATATGCATTTTATTGCAGCTTATCGTTATGGCTATCGCTTTTCTTTTCTTTTCGTTCGATACAGTTCATATTCTCAAAGTGTAAAACGCCTCGTAATCACCATAAACATAATAAATTAATCATAATCATTATCAATGATTAATAATAAATATATCGAGATTCTCGGCATTAATAAATTCCACCTAGTCACACATGAGAGAATTAATTGACTAACGTAGATAAATACCTTGCATGTTACTATTGCACTCTTGTCCGAATACATATTTATGACGCATTAGTGCGTATCTTGCGTTATTCGAGCGCGAGTCGTTGCTAAAACATAAAAAAATCAGGTGAGAACGGAAAGTGTCTCACGGAGATCGGATTACGTTTATCACTCAAAACTGCGTAAGGTCTTGTCGTTATCGGGCTCTGTGGTAACATTTAATGACTCGGCGAAATTCTTTAATGGCGCCGATTATTGCCGCCTTTGCGGAAAAAGCTCTCGCGAGGCAGAGAATATATATATATACACACTCTACATTAGGATATAGTGTACATGTATATATATTGTTTCGCAAAAAACAAAAGTCTCTTTACTTTACTTATATTTCGTTGTAGAATGGATATATTAATTAGAACTATTGTTATTTCTGCTTTGGACGTGTTTAATCATTGAGTACCTCTCACACTAGACTATTCGGCAATTTTATGATAAAAAATCACTATATGGGCGATTTTAATCTAAAAAATGGCTACAAAGAAAATATGAATAATCAAATTCATTGTACGAGTGGATTTTTGTGTAAAAATGTACTATATTGGAAATATTTTAATTATTTAAAGAATTTCAACACTAAACATGTTTTCATAACACAGTATTATCGATAATATCCTTAATGACTTGGCAAAATTCTTTAAAGGCGCCGATTATTGCCGGTTTTGCAGAAAAAGCTCTCGCGAGACATAGCATTTATTTTGACTTTACTTATATTTCGTTGTAGAACGAATATATTAACTAGAACTATCGTTATTTCTGCTTTGGACGTGTTTACTCATTGAGTTCCTCTCACACTAGACTAATCGGCAATTTTATGATAAAAAATCACTATATTAGCGATTTTAGTCTAAAAAATGGCTACAAAGAAAATATGAACAATCAAATTCATTGTACGAGTGGATTTTTGTATAAAAATGTACTATATTGGAAATATTTTAATTATTTAAAGAACTTCAACACTAAACATGTTTTCATAGGATAGTATTATCAATAATATCCATAATGACTTGGCGAAATTCTTTAATGGCGCCGATTATTGCCGCTTTTGCGGAAAAAGCTCTCGCGAGGCATAGCATTTATTTTTACTTTATTTATATTTCGTTGTAGAACGAATATATTAATTAGAACTATCGTTATTTCTGCTTTGTACGTGTTTACTAATTGACTACCTCTCACACTAGACTATTCGGCAATTTTATGATAAAAAATCACTATATGGGCGATTTTACTCTAAAAAATGGCTACAAAGAAAATATGAACAATCAAATTCATTGTACGAGTGGATTTTTGTATAAAAATGTACTATATTGGAAATATTTTAATTATTTAAAGAACTTCAACACTAAACATGTTTTCATAAGACAGTATTATCAATAATATCCTTAATGACTTGGCGAAATTCTTTAAAGGCGCCGATTATTGCCGGTTTTGCGCAAAAAGATCTCGCGAAGCATAGCATTTATTTTGACTTTACTTATATTTCGTTGTAGAACGAATATATTAATTAGAACTATCGTTATTTCTGTTTTGTACGTGTTTACTCATTGACTACCTCTCACACTAGATTATTCGGCAACTTTATGATAAAAAATCACTATATGGGCGATTTTAGTCTAAAAAATGGCTACAAAGAAAATATGAATAATCAAATTCATTATATGAGTGCGTTTTTGTGTAAAAATGTACTACATTGGAAATATTCTAATTATTTAGAGAATTTTAACACTCGACATATTTCCATAAGACAACATTATCTATAATGTCGTGTCGCACACTAGTAAGGACATTTCTAAAATATCGGTACGTGTCCTGTCGATCGTTGAAAATTGTCAAAGTGTCGAGTGAGAAGGCTAGAATGAGGTAAAGGAAATGCGTCAAATATATGCGCGCGCGGGTGCAATAACGAGGGGACACTCCTTATCCGTCGTTGCGGGGGAAACGTCGGGGAGAACGGAGTCGCGCGTGAGCGCATGGGCCACGACGAAACGCGTGCTGGGCTAAAACATCGTGGATAGAATTTCCGAGACACTCGATGCCGTCATCAGTCGAGTGCCTTGTTCCCGTGGTCGTTGGTCGCGATTCTCTCGCAAAACTCTGTACTAACTAAGTTTAGCCCCTTCCCCCGCAGTGGATAGCACTCTCCCACCTTCCCCCTCGACCATTGCTGACCCAACACCGCTCGTGACGGAAAGACGCGTTGCAAACAAACGAAAAACTTTATCGCGAAAGATTTAAGGGCATTTTTTGCTCGCGAGGGTTGCAACATTTGCTGTCAGGCGTTTAGTGACTCGCGCGTGTTATGTGGGCACCGGCTACCCTCCCTATTACCTTGTTGGCTTTCTGGTGCTTACCGGACACCTCGAGCCGAAAATTTTTTTATCTCCTTTCACTTTTGGTCATAACCCCTTGCTTCGAGGCACTTGGCGTACCGTCGTTGCGATGTGAGTAGAAGAAAATGACAAACAAATTATGGGAAGATGATGATGAAATAATTATTCGACGGTTATTCGACGGAAAAATTATTCATGATATAATTGTCATCGAATGACTTTTAATTACTTCAAGTAGAGAAAGATTGTTCGTTTTTTTTTTTTCCTCTAATTATCAATTAGTCCGCAGTGGAATTGTCATTAAATTATTTTTTTTCATTATCTGAGAAAACGAACAAACTTTCGCTTCCTGCCAATAAATATTAATAATTATTTTGTTAGAATTTAATTTAGAATGGCTATTCGAATCAGTGATTGTCTCTAATTTTCCTTCTTAATTTTCGATCCTTTTCCAATCGATTTCGTCAATTTCTTTTTTTTTTCTTTTCACTTTTCATTATACTGTTTCTCACCTTCAGACTCACGATATAACAAACCTCGATAACCCACTATAAATTCCTTACTCATACTCGAAATTCGTTGCCTCCACTCGCCAACCCAAACAAAACTATTTTTTTCTCTTCAAATTGACTCGATAGTGATTTTCATACGGACGGCCTATCGATGAAGGATCTAGCAAAATCGTGAATAATTTTTTTCTTCGGAGATTTGATGAGATAAACCGCGCGAAAAGAATTGCAAGAATATTGCCTTGTCAGCAAAAATTAATTTGGTTTTTTTTTATCTCGATTCCTATTTCATGACGTTACACATTTCGCATTAATTGATTATACCTATTAAATACAGATGAGATACTTGATCCTCTTTCGGCTGGTTGACGCTCGAGTAACTTGATCATTTTGTTATTTTTTTCATTATTTGCTTCGACGATTTTTATGATAGTCACAATTGGGCATTGAAAGAGTGAGAAATAAAGAGAGAGAGAGAGAGAGAGAGATGAAGGGAAGTAGAAAGGGTAAGAAGCGTCAGACCGGCCGGTGGTCCGCCGGCCGGCTGGCTGTGTTCGCACGTGTCGTCAACGCTTTACGAGCAACTCTGGCGCGGTGAACGAAGCGTGAACGAGCACGAGACGAAAACTTAGTCGATGAATACCTATACACATTCTTCCTATATCCATGATGATACATATATATGTACATTATAAAATATATGTATGTACATAGTATATCCGTGTACATAGTAGAGTTACATAAAGTGGCAGGATGAGGGAAGAGAGAGAGAGAGAGACGCTGAGACGATCCGTACGTGGTTCGATAATAGCTGCGCCGGCGGCATCGCGACGCCCGGCAGTCTGCCACCGATTCCTTCCTCCTACCCCTTAATCCCCGACCCAGCATCCGCCACTCACTCTCTCTCTCTCTCTCTCTTTCTCTCTCTTAGTTATCTCAGTCGCTAAGGCGTTCATCTCTTCGTGTACGCGTAATCGCACAACTCGTGTGCGTAAAGATGACGAGGTTTAACGTAAAAAAAAAAACAAAAAAATGACCGTAAGATGGAATTGAAAGATATTTCCTTGTAAACCTCGACTCTCGTCGTTTAGCGTCATGAAGGATCGAGGATTTTTACGGAAATACAGGAAAAAATTTATGGGAGAGATTGAAACAGTGATTTATCTAAAATATAATATTTTTCGGGTATTTCAGACGTTGCCAGTAATTGGGGATTTGTGATACTTGATTGAGAGAATAATGAAACGTTATTACATCAATCTACGTTTTTTTTTTGGAGCAAAATGGTCGATAATTGTTGAACCGTGTCACTTCGGAATCTAAAAATCCAATGTTTGTTCTAATAGCCAGTAAAGACTGTTTGTTATATTTTAGAATGTGCAATTTTTCATTGTCTATCGTCAAAGCTTAAGGGGAGAAATAGGGTTAGGACAGCGTTTCTCAATGATTTTCATGAATTTTTTTATAGTATAAAAAATGAATATAATTTATTGAAACTTTGAGAATATTTTATACATATATTTAAGTATACACTATAAATTTTTTGAAGAATTTCCTTGAAAAAACACCGAAGATATTAGCGACCCCATATTGCAGGTCACAATCAGACTCAGCATTTTGCGTACGTTCTGGGAACCGCAATTTTCATCTGAAATCAAACGAGGTTGGAATTTACTTTTATTATATGTCTCTCTTCTATATGAACCTAAATGCTATCAAAAAAATAGAAAATTGAATTTTTTACAGGGGTCAAAACAAAAAAGCATGGATTTTTGCCATTTTTTACAACTTTATTTGCAAAAAAAAAATTATTTTAAATAATGATAATATTCCGATTTTAGGTTCATATAGAGCTCAATACTATGAAGAAAGTAACTGCCAATTTTCAAAACGATTGGTTGAAAACTTTTCAAACTAACGTGTACGCAAGTTCAAAAAAAGTCGTTTTCAGAAAAACGCGTTTGAAAAAATAGTACGCTCCGTTCTACACGCACTTTAATGGCTTATAACAATAGAACGAGTCGAAATTTTCATAAAAAATTTTGGTAACATATTTTTCAATAGTTTTACTAACAATTTATGAAATAAAAAAATATCGATTTTTGAACCGTCTAACCCTATTTCCCCCCTTAATTCTGACGTGATCCCGATTAATGAACATTTTTTTCGAGCAAGAACGCTTCAAAATTGAGGTTATGATTAAATTGCACGTTTTACATAATACTTTGAAGGAGCAGAAATCATAAAATATATCGTTATTCGATTCGTGGAGATTCATTAATTTTCAATTGGTTGGACTGTTCGTATATTTTAGAATGTGCAATTTTTCATTGTCGATGCCCACAGCTTAATTCTGACGTGATCCCGATTAATGGACAGTTTTTTTCGAGCAAGAACGCTTCAGAATTGAGTTATAATTCAATTGCACGTTTTACATAATACTTTCAATGAACAGAAATCATAAAAACAGATCGTTATTCGATCCGTGGAGATTCATTAATATTCAATTGGTTCGCAATGAATGTCCATTCATTGGATCACATTGTGTTCATTCACTGTCATACGTATTCATTTATTGGTCCTTTTCATTTTTTTCTTTATTCCAACGTATACCCTTTTGGGTTTTTACCTATGACCCTTCCCAATTCCATTTTTTTTTTCAATTTTTTCTCCTGTCACTCCCTATCCGCACTTCGCTAAGCTAACGGTTTGGGAATTTCACGATTTCGCGGAGAGACAAACCGGGGTCATTTTTAAGCACGTCGTATGTTCGTTCATGCATTTGTGGAAACGCAAAGATCGTATTCATTCGTTGGTAGTGGACCATTAATATCTTATAATATGACTAACCTATAATATGATTAAACGATAAGATATTATGAATATCTTATCGTTTTTTCTTTCTTTATTGTCGTTAATTCAATGAATGAGATTCGGTTTATCGTTTATTGGATTAAGAATTATTTGAAATGTCCGAAAAGCGTGAGGTCGATGTTAAAATGATAAAACTATAAAATTGAAAAAAGCTAAAGAATTTATTCATTAAAACAAGGGTTCACCCTGTGCAATGAAAGATTCATTATAAATGAATATCTTTCTCTTTGCCTTCTTTTTTTATTAGATTGTCTTTTTTTAATTCAAATTCGCGATCCCATCCTTGTTAGTAACTGTATAGATCGTTCGTTGTCTCTAGAAAATATTCACCTACATATTAAAACAGCATATATGTGCGTATATATCGAGCGCAAGTGGCGAGTATGCCGTGTGTGCATCCCAGCACATTCCCACGCTTCAAGCCTCGAACACTTTAGAGCACATAGGTACTTGACATACATGTATAAAGTACATATATCGACGATATACTGGTAAATAATAATCATCGGTTGTATGCGGTTAGTGGAGAGGGTTAGAGCGACCTCGTACACGGTCAATGCCATGAACTTCCAGTTTCAAGGAAATAATGTCTTCCACGCGTTCGCGTTTTACTCCTTGCACTCGCCACGTGTGTCGCCTCGTTTTAAAAGTTTGTCCGTCCCGGAGTGACAAAAGTTCTCGTTATAAACATATTGAAAAGAGGATTTATGCTTAACTGGCTGTCCGCGAGGATGAGAACTATCGAGAACGAGCTTTTTTTCCTCCCTCTTCTTCTTCGCGTTTCCTTCACGTAGTCTTGTACTACTGACCCGTTCTCCATTCACACCAGAGACGGTAATCATTCGACTAAAGCATCATTGGGAATTCTTTTTTTCTTTTTAATTACGTTTTATTATTGTCAAATTATGAATCAATTGTTGCTCATTGTTCAATTAATAGTTAGTATAAACAATGTGTCTTTCGTGGGGGTGGATAACCCTGATCCAGCGAGTTACAGGATTTTTCCAATTGACGAAACTTAAATTGATCGTTCATCACAGACAAATCGATTGTCAATTAAGTAAATGCATTTTCACAATATTTCAACAATTCCATAGAAAAGTTAAACTGTTTGACATATTCTGACGAAACAATTTCTTAAATTTTTACCTATAGACTCCCCCACTGACTGATGTTTTACACGTGAAATGAAGGAAAACAATTCGAACAAAAAAGAATCATTAAAAATCGTTTCACCACGAAATAATTAAGAATTAATCTTTAAAGTACTCTTCTTAATAATCGAAAGTTTATTTATTTAATTGTTATAATCGAGTTGTACTGCTCTCAAGTATTACAGTTTTACACATTACATTTTCAAAGCTTGGAAATAAACAAATGCATAACTGCGATCGATGAAAAAGCCTTAAGCCTTGTGAGCTTTCGTTTTTGAAAACTATAATAATTTATAATTTTTACAAGACAGTGACAAAAAAATGAAGAACCCGAAAAAGGATTAATTTTCCATTTTTTATGGGGTTTCTGAGACCTTTTTAGAATGCCACCCTCTAATTATTTCAAGAAAGTAGATTTTTCTTTCACAACGAATATTCACAATTATTTCGTCATAAAATTATTATAAATGGTGCCTGATTTAGACACCGATTGAAATTAGGTAGAGCATGTTCTGAAGGGCTACATACAACGAACAAATATAGAACACACTTCGAGCCTCTACTCAATTATAATTTTGAATATATACATATATATGGGTGTGCGTGTGTGTGCGGGGGTGGTTTGGTGTACATTTGCATTTGCTGTCGTCGACAGCGTTAATTAACATGAGAAATTTATGTATGTGTTTCAGTGTCGGGTACGTCGAGCGAGAAGGACGAGGCATCGAGGCCGAGAATGGGAGGAACGGGGACGGGTACGGCACTAGCCTCATCACCCCCGAACGTACGAGTGGAGAGAGTTCCTGTTGTAGATACAAGGACATCAAGCACCAGCAGCACGATATCAGATGCTGCTGGGGCTATAACTGGCGGCATAGATCTCTTAGCGGCTCTACAATTGTACAACACAACGAGAACTGGCGTTAGACAAGTACCCGGTCTCGCCAGGCTCAAGCCAGCTTATTACCTCGACGGTAATTTATTTGCAATCCTTTAAAATCTCGTTAATAAAAAGAATCAAATGTTATTCAAATAATTACAATGCAGAGAAATTATTTTATACGTTTAAAAAAAAATTCGGCCTGGCCTCTAAACCAGAGGAGGGTAGACGGAAAAAAAATATGATTCGTAGAAAATAATAATTACTAAAAAAATATTCTTAATTGCTCTCTCTCGTTTCATCGTACGATTGAAATGCTCGTTTCGTTCATAAAATTTCATCTACTTTTTTCGTTTTATCAAAGTACCTTTAATGTATCTAGCGTTATAAAAGCTGTTATGGATGGTGTACGTGTTATGATCGAAAATTTATAAAACCCTCCTGGGGAATATGATGAATTCTCGGAATATATTCTCGGACTTAGCATATATATATATATATATGTTTCTGGTCGGACACGCGTCACGATAAAACGATAAGAGATCTGGTCTGTGTATATATAGGTGCCCGTTTTCTTTTTTAGTACAATATTGCATGACCGTCAAAGGAAGTCTGTTAGATATATACTTGTATATACATAGAATATACTTATATGGTATGGCGCGATAAAATAGTCAAGAATGAGCCACGCGAGACTCGATTCGGGGAATGTCTCGAGCAAGCCCGCGCGATGGTTGATTCATGGCACTCGGATGTCTACCAAAGACTTGAAAATTATACCGTCACAACCATCAAATTATATCCTCCAGATGGGCAAAATTCATGTTAGTGTCGCTCATCGTACCAATAAAAAAAAACACATGGCTTGGCTCACAATTTTTTTTTTATCATATACAAAGTCTCCTCGATGAACAAAGTCGTATTCTCAATTTTGGCATTTTGATTTAATCGAAAGAAAAAAAAACATCTTCCTTCGCCTATAATTTTAAATCATTTAAAAATTTAGGAAGTGGTTTGATCAATTTTGGTTTTTTTTCTCTTCCTCTATTCATGTAAATTTTTCAATGAATTATAAATCCAAATTGGAAGAAAAATACTAAAACAATCAGCCACAATTATAATGATCATTCATGACCATTTTCGTCAATAGTAACCAGCGAACAAATTCAATTGGAATTTGATTAGAATAGGCATTTAATTCAACAGTATCCACTTCCGATTTATACGAAGAGTTTGCCACTCCATTAATTCAATTGAGTCAATTAAAAAAAAAAACAAAGCTTTCCTAACGGACAAAGTGCTCTTAGGGCGTTTTCTGCAATTTTGTCTGGGGCGTGTGCCAATAAAAAATTACACTCGGTTCCGTGCGTGACTCAGTTTCTCAGCAGACTTTTACCAGTCAGACCGTGAAGTGGCGAAATATGAAGAATTGGAATCCTATTACTGTTTGAATTGCACTCGCGACGGTTAGAAATGGATAAAGTGCACCCGGTGCAAAGCATAGGAGCATTTCAATAAAAGTGGGAGAAATATATTTTTGACGAATTGATTTTCGATACTCATCGTACGATCGCTAATTCAATGGCACATAATGCAATAGTTGACAATGAAGAGTAATAATAAATGCAAAAAAACTATTATTTTTTTATTCATTTTAGTATTGGATAAATGAATTTATTGCAATAAATCAAATCGTTTTGTTCAAATTGTCCAAAGTTCACGATAAATTCATCGTGACTAAAGTTTGACAATAATTTATTTCTCAATTCAACAAACAGTGTGATTTTGTAAAGGATATTACAAAGATTTTTTTGTAAATTGAACAATAACATCTGATTGATATTTTAGATCTACAAAATGTTAACAAAATATTAGTATTAGATAAGAAAAAGTACTAAAAACATTAAATTGACTAAAAATATTTCGAAATGATGGCAAAATTTTATTTCATTAGTACTATTTTCTCAATTTTGTCATAACACTATTTTTTTATCTCTATAGGCCCTGTTTCCTCTATTATTCAATATATAGAAGCACATGTAACATATACTATTTATTCGGTATCGTATACCTCCGTAACCAACGAGGCATGGAAGTGCTTATGCGAAGACACTAGCACGTGCCACTTTAACACCCTGTGTGTATAAGTATCTGTATATATATATATATATATATATATATATATGATACTCAACATATTTTATACTCTCCCTTCTCGTATTTCGCCTCTCGTTTTTCGTCTCCGATAGCCTGCACACGCTCCAGCCAACCCTATCCTCCGTCCGTTGTCGTCGTCTCCGTTGAATAATTGCTCGTGGAACCGGCTAATTACAACAGTCTCGTCGGTCACGCATACAGACACGAGACAGAAAGAGAAGCTGTGCCTGGGTGAACGCTGGATGAATGATCCGGCTCGCATTCGCGTGCCCGACCGGAAGTTACCCCTTTTCTCTCTCCTACACATGAAATAACGAACCGTATATTTATATATATATATATATATATAAATATACGGTTCGTTATTTCATGTGGGGATTAAAGTTTAACGGGGGTTACGAGAGATAGAAAGAGAGAAGTATGGTGAGACGTCGAGTTTATTAGCAAAAGCTCTCGAATTACCCTCTTTGTGGATTAAGAGAGGGGCAACAATGTGCGCGAGAGTCGGGACGATCAGTCAGGCGAGGAAATTAACACGGTGACATCAACGAGAGCCATACGGAAATAGGAAGCAGCATTTATACAGAAAGACGAAGCCAATTCGTGTGTTGTCAACAAAAAAGAAAAAGGCCAACTCATGGAGACAACCGGTTCTTCCGTATTTTCCTCTTTTTTCTTCTTCTTCTTCTTCTTCTTCTTCTCTTCTCTTCTCTTCTATTGTTGTAGACGGATGTGTGTATATGAAAGGGGTGCGAAAAAAAGGCAAGCCTAATGACATGTAATGATCACGCCACTCGGATGCACTCTACCTGCTCGACTTTAAATGCCACTGTGGATCTATGGCTATCGTTACAACTACATTTACGAGTAGTTTTGTTATTAAAGAAATTCAGTTGTTGCCAGTATCGATGAGAAAATTAATTGAGATTGAGAAAACAAAAAGCTTATCGAAATATTGGAAACGAATCGACGTGAATAAATTTCGAGGTTTATCTTTTTTATCCCAGTTTGATTTTACGTTCAAATCGATTTTTACGTTCGAAATCAATTCCTTTGGTTTGCCTTTTGCGCATCAACAGTTTTCTTTGATACAATAATGAAGTATGTTGAAGATTCTCTTCGATCGTTGAACGTTACTTCCAAGGTTCGCTTTAGGACACAAAAGGGACAACTTTCGGCATAAATTTAATTCTTCGTTGAATGAAAGAAAAACAAAAAAAATTTTCACAATTGAGACTGTGAATAATGTATGTTGCAGGCGCGGATAGAGATCTTCGATTGAACAATGCGAGCTTCGAGCGTGCGGCCGCGTTACTCCGGCGGGTTCCGGAATTCACGGTTGCCGCTGCATTGCGACAGGAGGATGCAAATATCGGAACAATCGTAGCCTTCTCTCATGGCAATTATAGGTACGTGAAATTCTCTAGTTTCGCCAACACAGCCACGAATAATCGTTATGCGAAGATTATAGGGTGAATCCGGTCAATGAATGGCTGAGCGAGCGGTGAATTAATATTTTTATTAAAAAAGTAAAATGTCACCGATGAATACAATCTGTCTGACACATAGATATTTTATCAAATGAATTCCAGTTATTCTCTAAATTCGATGGTTTTTTTTACAATGAATAAATCTCAACGGATTGTTGTGAAATGGAAAATATATGAAGGATAAACAGCTCTCCAAATTTTCACATACACACTTTGTGTCTGCAGCGTTTTCTGAGGTCGATTAATTCGATTTTATAAGCAAGCGTACTTATCTTTTTTATTATTTTAAATTATACATATGAATTTATATAATAACGAAGGCAAAAGGCCCAGTTTTTGGTGATCTCTTATTTACTAAAAAAAAATTGGAATATTTCATAAGTGGACACGAATTAGTGGACCCCTTTAGGAGGGCAAAAACTGAATCTAGTTTTCTTAATTTACGAATAACGTAAAATATATTTATATATATATATATTTTTCGTATATAAACGAAAAAAGGTACTTGGAGCTACAGAGTAGCGGTCGGAAGGATGAACTCCGATTGCACTATATTTCACAAAGTGACGGTGCTGTACACGTCGAGGTATTTCCATTTCGTCTTGACGACGGTGAATGGCACAGACTCGCACTAAGCATAAGCGGCTCGCAGGTCGAGCTTCTCGTCGACTGTCATCCACTTTACAGGCGACTTCTCAGGCCAGGACCACCCGATACAAATTTCACTATACCACAGTTACAACTCTGGGTTGGCCAAAGAAACAAGCATTTTCTTTTCAAGGTACGATTAACGTATTAAAGGAAAAAACAACAAAACAAAAAGTTGTTATTGATATCAGAGTGATGAAAGAAAATATTGAAATGCTATTTGGTTAAAAAAAATGATTATTAACCCTCAATTAACCCTCCATTAACCGTCAAATCAAACGGGCGAAAAGTTGCTTTTTCTGTGAAATTGGTATTGAATAATTTTTATGGAGGAATGGGGTTTACAAAATTGAACTTTCTAAATGAAGGAAAGAAGGGGTGAATTATAGTTTTTAGAATAAATCATTTAGAATAAATCATCATCACGTATTTCTCTTCGTAAATTTCGGGTTTTCCTCTTTTCGCAACACTACTCGCGTTTGTCTTTAAGATTTTCTTCTCACAAAGTTATGATCATTGAGAAGAAAAAAAACTGATATATCGTAGTTTTTCAAAAAAATGTCGTATGCATTTTGACACTGTGTTATATATTTTTTAATTCTATTGAGATTTGTGAAAATCAGAGGCAGTAGAGGATATCATGGATCACTTGAACCAAGGGATGTGAAATGAGGTAAACCAAAGCTAGGAATGTACTTGAGGGTTAATCGTTAAAAAAAAAATCCTTTCTATGGAAATATCGCCGACTGTGGGTGTGTAATTATATTCGAAATATTTAATTGATTTTTCCTTATGTTTTTCTTTTTTATACGATGGACAGGGTGCTTTGCAGGACGTTATGCTGATACCAGGTGCACACGGTTACCTGTCGCAGTGTCCACAGCAAGACTCGTCCTGTCCTACGTGCGGACAATTCTCCATACTTCAAAATACCGTCGAGCAGCTCATGCACAATTTGAACGAGCTTACTCGGAGGGTGAGTTGTGAGATTTTCATATTCTGTTCTTATCTTTTTTTTTTTTTTTCTTACAAATCAAAAGAAAATAGGGAAATTAAAGAAGAAAAAAAAACAGGATATCGTTCGAATTGAGAATGGTGTATCGGTAAGGAATGAAATTAATTTTCATCCAAGTCCTTCCTTTCAGCTAGCTGCTGCAGAGGGTAGAATAAGCAAGGTCGAAGAATGCGAGTGCCAAAAATCGTGCAGATCTAACGGTACGGTTCACGAGGACGGGGCTACGTGGGAAAAGGGTTGCGAGCAGTGTTCATGCGTACACGGTGATATCGAGTGTAGGCGAACGCCATGCGCACAGGTTACCTGCAAAAATCCAGTTATCCCAGAGGGACAATGCTGTCCGGTCTGTCTCAGTAAGTACTGCTGATTTTGTTTCTCCTCTCAGCAACGACACGAGAAAAGGATGAGTAAAATCGAAATAAATGTACCCTCGAACCAGTTGTTTTAAGTAAAAAAACAAAGATAAATAACTACGAATTATGATTGCAAACAGTTAAGGAATAGTTTCATACGGATTACGATATAAGGATTATGCGAATTAATGATTATTGAGAAGAAAAAAATGATTAATGATTATTCAAATAAAGATTATCCGGGGTAAAGAAAACAAAAAATTGATAAAATTTATTCGTTGCTTCTTCATCGTTCTTATATTCTAATAATGATTTTCAATTCGAATGGTCCTCAACAACCCTCATAAGCAAATCTCATCAGAATACTATATATCAATTTTTCTTCATCTTCATCTCATCGAAAACAATATTCCTTGCACGATCTAGTTTTATTCCTATTGATTAAGAAAAAAAAAAAACAGTGACGATTTTTATTCTACCATTCTTCATTATTCTCCTCGACAATTATTCTCAGGTTTTGAAATTCGTTCGTAAGAATAATTTTACTCAAATACATAGAAATTTATCTTTATGCACGGTATTACTAGCACGCTATTATTTACTCGGTAATTATGTTAAAAAATGATTATTATTCTTTGAAAAATCTTACCGGAATGACTTTTGTCTCTTTCTTTAATCGTCGCGTATTTTACGTCTGGCGGAAAAATATATTTCGCCCAATGTATGATTTATTTACTGATTATTCGTAAAAAAAAATGATAATGTCTATTCTTCGATTCAATCTTCGTTATTCCTCTTTTTAATGGTTGCCACAATCCCTAATACGTGTAATATCACCTGTGATCCTTAATATTTTCCATAAACTTTAATCGCGTTAATAATTACTCTTCGCAGAGCAATGTTACTTGCGCGGTGTGATTTACGATCACGGCGAAAAAGTATCGCCGAAACAGTGCACCGCGTGCGACTGTTACGACGGAAGTTTCACGTGTCAGAGGTTCGACACGAAAACGAAATGTCCTCCTCTGCCATGTCCAGAAAACGAGCAGATAAGCGTCGCCGAGGAATGTTGCAAATTTTGCCCAGGTAAATTGTCACCTTATTTTCTAACTTATCATTTCATCGAATAATTAATTTTTTTTTTTCTAACACCCTACATACATCAGACGAGAACAATTAATTTCTCGTAATAACAGTCTTGTTCATCAATATAATATATCTAACGGATAAGGATTTTTGAAGTTTTCAAAACATGCGAGTAAAATCCCGAGACGAAGATAATACAATCGTAAATTGATGAAAATTAAAAGAACACGTTCGCTATCACCGTGTCGCAAACAAAAGTATTCGTTTCCAAGTACATCGAACGTATAGAGAATTTGTAATTTCTTTTCTCCCCCGAATTTCTCCGATTCTCTTCTATTCGTGTATCAATCGAAACTCGACTTGAAAAACTTTGCCCCTTCCTCGCCACGTTTAAGGTCGTAGTCTGGTAACTTAAGCCGATTTTCATGTCTTTTTCGGAGGGCGTTTTTTTGGAGGAAAATAAAAATGAATCGTTTTGGATATTTAGGATGTTTTTATTTACATATTGAAGATACAAAAAAAAATTTGTTCGAAAAAATTTAATAGTTTATTATTATTATTATTATCGATCGAAGTTGGCACCTCGAAAAAAAAGCGCGTGGGTGGCCCCGGTGATTTTGGCTCTTGATGTTATCTGAAATGAAAAATTCTTGATAATTCTTAATCTATCGACATGAACAAAATGGCGGACTTTGGAAAAAAAAGTTTTTTTTTCCAAAGTCCGCCATTTTGTTATTTATTCATGAAATGTAATTTTTCCAAACAAATTTTTTTTGTATCTTTAATATGTGAATAATAACATCCTAAATATCCAAAACGATTCATTTTTGTTTTCCTACAAAAAAACACCCTCCAAAAAAGACATGAAAATCGGCTTAAGTTACCAGACTACTACCTTAAACATTGTATCGACGCCAAAGAACTCGCATGTTTCGCGAGCTCTAATGCCGCCTAAATAATATGTAACGTAATCGAGTTTGAGAATGTCAATGTCTCTCATCAATGAACTAACCGTTCGTGTATGTCTGTCCATTCATTTTGCTGGCTACTTGCGCTTCCTTCCATCGTTCGCTTGACTTAACACGAACTAACAAGGTGTGGATTACTGCGCCAAGGGTCACGAATGTCACGCAAATGCCTCCTGCCTGAATCTCCAGACGACTTATGCCTGCCACTGTAATATCGGTTTCCAGGGGGACGGTCACAAGTGTCACGGTATAATCATAAAACAAATTTCATTAAAATTTAATCATTTTTATCAAACATTGCCGAAACATTAACCGTTCGGACAATCGGGCTCTCGTTCAGTTGTCCGATGCCGCAAGGCCGCCATCCTGTGGCGTTGCAACATCGACGTTTCAATTTCAAACATATGTCAATAACCGTTGAACATCGGAAAAACATGAACCAAGTTTATTTCGAGATGCAACATATTTTTACGAGTAATAGTGAAATATGATATTTTTCAAACTTCTCGTTTGTCCAATATAAATTTTGCCATTTACTGAAAATCCGAAGTTCACAAAATACTCTTTTGATTATTACAAAAAGAAAAAGAAACCGTACGATGTATATGATTTTTCGTTCCATCATTCGACATTTTTTTACGAGTAATAGTGAAATATGATATTTTTCAAACTTCTCGTTTGTCCAATATAAATTTTGCCAATGACTGAAAATCCGAAGTTCACAAAATACTCTTTTGATTATTACAAAAAGAAAAAGAAACCGTGCGATGTATATGATTTTTCGTTTCATCATTCGACGGACAGGACTTTGAAGCTCTTTAACACGAATATTTTCCAAATTTTTCCAATAAACTGTTCGTCGTTAAACGAGAAGCTTTGAGTTTGGTGACAAAACATCGCGAAAGAAATGATTATTTCAACGTCGCGAATTCAATGACGATTAAGAACGATAAAAATATTATACCTGGTGAAAATAGGAGTGTTGATATCGTAATTTCATTGGAAGTGTGCAAATTTGTAAAAATATCGATAACTCTTTTGTGATGTAGCAATATTTATATTTGCGTTGACGCTAAAAGGCTGATCAATGATACAACAAATTTGTTCTCCCGTTAACACGAATATTTTCAAATTTTTCCAATAAACTTTTCGTCGTTAAGCGAGAAGCTTTGAGTTTGATGACAAAACATCGCGAAAGAAATGATTATTTCAACGTCGCGAATTCAATGATGATTAATAACGATAAAAATATTATACCTGGTGAAAATAGGAGTGTTGATATCGTAATTTCATTGGAAGTGTGCAAATTTGTAAAAATATCGATAACTCTTTTGTGATGTAGCAATATTTATATTTGCGTTGACGCTAAAAGGCTGATTAATGATACAATAAATTTGTTCTCCCGTTAACACGAATAATGTGTCGATATTAATAATCGATATACTCATTCTACATTGCACGACGATCAAGTGTCTCGTTTCTAGACGTGAATTTAATACGGTATTTAACGTGCTTTAGACGTTGACGAGTGCAAACAGCAGGGTGGCTCGAACGGTCATCATTGTAACGCAAACACGCGTTGCGTAAATGTGATCGGTGGCTATACCTGCGAGTGTCTTCCGGGTTATCACAGAATCGACAAATTCAACTGTGCCGAATTGGACGAGTGCACGACCGGTCATCACTCGTGCTCGGAACACGCTACCTGTATCAACACAGTCGGTAGTTACTATTGCGTATGCAACGATGGTTATACGGGGGATGGTTGTACGTGTAAACGTAAGTGCTCCAATCGCCAAGTGCTTTAATAAGATTATCGATATATTTTTGCTTTTTTTTTTTTACAAATATTTATTCGCACCAAACACGTTTTTTTCTTTATCCTCACTGTACATCGTTTCCCTTCCCATGATCATCTTTCCTCGGAATATTTTCAATAATCAAATGAAATATCGACCGTGATGATAATTGGAGTACTTTTTGTATAAATAATTGTTTGTGTGAAATAAAAAATATTCCCATTATCATCCCCTTGATTGTTAAAAATTTTTAGCGCATTTTCTAAATTCACGAATACACAAATCGAAATGACATACTCGTGTTTACCGTTCGCTAAATGTTTGACAGGGGATTGTGATCCCCTTGATGCTTAACGTTCATTCTTAAAGATCCCTAAAGCATCATCTTAATTCAGGAATACACAAATCCATACGACATATTCGTGTGTACCGTTCGCTAAATATTTAACATTCCGATTGGTTGTCTACCGTAAAATAAAAAATACGCCGATTATCATCCCCTCGATTCTTAAAAAAATTCCTAACGCATCTTTTAAATTCGTACGTAAATCCAAATGATAGACTCGTGCTCACCGTTCGTTAAATATTCAACATTCCAATCGATTGTCTATCGTCAAATAAAAAATACGCCGATTATGATCCCCTTGATGCTTAACGTTGATTCTTAAAGATCCCTAAAGCATCATCTTAATTCACGAATACACAAATCCCTATGACATACTCGTGCGTACCGTTCGCTAAATATTTAACATTCCGATTGATTGTCTACCGTAAAATAAAAAATACGCCGATTATCATCCCCTCGATTCTTAAAAAATTCCTAACGCATCTTTTAAATTCGTACGTAAATCCAAATGATATACTCGTGCATACCGTTCGTTAAATATTTAACATTCCAATCGATTGTCTATCGTCAAATAAAAAATACGCCGACTATCATCCCCTTGATTCTTAAAAATCCCTAACGCATCATCGAAATTCATACGCAAATCCAAATGATGTACTCGTCATATACGAGGTCTGTTCAAAAAGTATAGCGAATTTTAAATTTCCGTGGGCTACGTATATTCGATTTTCAATTTTTTTGTGGTGTTAGGTTGGTACTCGTGTCCCTGACTTATGCTGAAAAAATCGGCCATTTTGAATGTTTAGTTAATTGTTGACGGCTGTTTTGGTTTAGACGTGTTTTGGCTTGTCTTCGATTTTTGCCTGTTCCAAAAAAGCAGCGTCCATTGCGATGATTGAGCTTTGGTTTCCACGTCATAACCATAAAACCATGATTCGTCACCAGTTATGACCCCCCTGGAGCAAATTTGGGTCGTCGCGGACCGAGTCCAACCAGCTCCTTAGCAATGTTAACGCGACACTGTTTTTCTTCGAAATTTACCAATTTTGGCACGAATTTCCCGGCGACCCGTCTCATGCCCAAATCATTGGTAAAAATCGAATAGCACGAGCCAATCGATATCTTTAGTTGCTCAGCAATTTTTCTAACGGCGATTCGACGATCGGCCACTATTATTTTCTTCACTTCATCAATGTTTTCGTCCGTTGTTGATGTGCTCGGGCGTCCGGAACGCATCCCGTTGTTCGCATCTTCTCGGCCCTCTGAGAACATTTTGCACCACCGATAAACGTTGCTTTGGTCCAAGGTAGCTTCACCATATGCCACAGATCAACATTCGGAATGCGTCCGCGCACTTAATTCTGTTTTTCACACAAAATTTGATAGAGATTCTTTGGACCATTTTTTGGAATAGGCAAAAATCGAAGACAAGCCAAAACACGTCTAACCAAAACCAGCTGTCAACGATTAACTAAACATTCAAAATGACCGATTTTTTCAGCATAAGTGAGGGTACACGAGTACCAATTTAACGCGAAAAAAAAATCGAAAATCGAATATACGTAGCCCGCGAAAATTCAAAATTCGCGATACTTTTCGTACAGACCTCGGTACACTCGCTAAATGTTTAACACTCGAATTGTGTGTCTAATGTTATTTTTCGTGATCGTGAAACAGCGATGTGCGAGCAGGGCTGTCATAACGGTGGTGAATGCGTATCACCTGGCAGATGCTCGTGCCGTCGTGGCTACATCGGCAACAGCTGTGAGCTCGATCTGGACGAGTGCGCCTCCGATCTTCATCGTTGCGATAGTTCATCAACGTGCTTCAACATGCCCGGCTGGTATTACTGTCGTTGCAAGCAGGGCTATCGTAGCGCTTTGCACGGCGGTAACCAGGGTACCCAGTGTCTCGACATCGACGAATGTAACGATCAAACGATCGAGAGAAGACACACCTGTCATCCGAGCGCCAGGTGCGTCAACACCGAGGGGGGCTACGAGTGTTCGTGCTCTCATCGAGATGAACGTAACACCGGAATTAGTGACCCTCGTGACTCGTCGCTGTCGTCCGAGAACAACGAGTGCAGACTCAGTGAGTATACGCGAAGCTCCTTTTTTTTTTCTTTTTTAGCCTTCTATCGCCCGTCCCTTAATTCACTCAAAGTTCTTTTGGGTCGTCATCCCCATCGTATCTCCGCCCCCCACTCGTGTCCGACGTCTCGCAACTGTGACGCACGGGAGGGGTTGCCGAATAGCTTCTTGGACACTTGTGACGCATTCGTTCGTGTACACGCTCTATTTATTTCGCAAGGTTGTTTGTACGAGGGGCGCGAGATACCGAACGGCGGGAATATCGTAATGGCCGGCAATTCGTGCAAAAAGTGCGACTGCAAGGACGGCGTTTTAACGTGCAGAGAGCCAGTGTGCGATTGTAACGCCCCCGAAACCGGCAAGGACAAGTGTTGCCCGCAGTGTGATCCTCATGAGTCGTGCAAACATCAGGAGCTACATCATCTCGTTTTCAAAAGTGGCGACAAATGGATATTCCAGTGTCAGACTTGCGAGTGTCTGGTAATTATACTTTCGAGAGAGAGAGAGAGATGGCTTCGTGGAATTTTTTTTTCCTGGCCACATTTTTGCACCCTTTTTTTCATTCACCAAAATTACTCACAAAAAAATAATCGGCCCCGAATCGTGAAATATGATGCGTTTGAATATTTTATATTAGTCGGTTTTGTTTTATTTTTTTATTTTTGAGAATACGATCGATGATGGGAAATTTATTTTTTCAAATTTCAAGAACTCCATCGGAAAGATTTTACGAACCCGACATTTTTTTTGCGACTACAAGAAAAATCGAATCATTAAAGAAAATCCAAATCCGATCATTAGGGACAATTTTTTTTTTTTTTCCAAACGTCCTAGTAATTATACGGAGAATATTAACGAGTAGAAATAAAAAATCCTTCGCAAGATCGTTCGTTCGTATCTATTCGTTTGATATCATATTTTTCGTCTCCAGTATGGCGGCATCGATTGTTCGCAAATGGAATGTCCATCTGCACCGTGTCAGTTTTTTTTTTTTTTTTGAGAATACGATCAAGAATGAAAAATTTGTTTTTGATCGAAAGTTTCAAGAACTCTGCCAGAAATTTTTCACGAACCCGATATTTCTTTGCGATTAAAAGAAAAGTCGAATCTTTGAAGAAAATTCAAATTCTATCATTAGCGAAAATAATTTCTTTTCCAAACATCCTAATAATTATACGGAGAATTTTAAAGAGTAAAAATAAAAATTCTTTGCGAGACTATTCGTTTAATATCATATTTTTCGTCTCCAGTACGGCGGGATCGATTGTTCGCAAATGGAATGTCCATCTGCACCGTGTCAGTTTTTTTTTTTTTTTGAGAATACGATCAAGAATGAAAAATTTGTTTTTGATCGAAAGTTTCAAGAACTCTGCCAGAAATTTTTCACGAACCCGATATTTCTTTGCGATTAAAAGAAAAGTCAAATCTTTAAAGAAAATTCAAATTCTATCATTAGCGAAAATAATTTCTTTTCCAAACATCCTAATAATTATACGGAGAATTTTAAAGAGTGGAAATAAAAAATTCCTTGCGAGACTATTCGTTTAATATCATATTTTTCGTCTCCAGTACGGCAAGATCGATTGTTCGCAAATGGAATGTTCATCTGCATCGTGTCAGTTTTTTTTTTTTTTTTTTTTTTTTGAGAATACGATCAAAAATGAAAAATTTGTTTTTATTCGAAAGTTTCAAGAACTCCGCCAGAAATTTTTTACGAACCCGACATTTCTTCGCGACTAAAAGAAAAGTCGAATCTTTAAAGAAAATTCAAATTCGATCATTAGCGAAAATAATTTCTTTTCCAAACATCCTAATAATTATACGGAGAACTTCAAAGAGTAGAAATAAAAAATTTTTTGCGAGACTATTCGTTTAATATCATATTTTTCGTCTCCAGTACGGCGAGATCGATTGTTGGCAAATGGAATGTCCACCGGCACCGTGTCAGCATCCTGTTACCGAGGACGGTGATTGTTGTCCACGTTGCGAGGACGATCCATGCGCGAGAGAACTTTCTAGCTCGATTCGTTCGTCATCGTCAGCGACGATCAACGGTAGCGTTCTAGTTTCGCCAATGGGAATTCCGCAACCGTGCAGTTACGCGGGATTGTTGCACGAGAGCGGAAGCTCATGGCAGGATTTGCACGACAAGTGCACTACCTGCGAGTGCAAGGTAAGGAGGACGAATGGTTAGCGTCGCGTTCGTTGTTGGTGAAACACGCGAGTTCGTTCGATAAATAAATTTCGAAACTTACTGGTGAGCTATCACGAGGAACGGCAATTTGTCAATAGTGACAAATCCTCCAAAGGACACATCAGACTCGTCATAACAAAATCAACACACATCCACACACACACACATACACACAAACACGTATATTATGTATATTTCAGATACGCACTGCGAGAATAAGTAAGATAATAAAAAAGAAAGTAAAAAGAAGGAATTAATCTCCCTTTTGCAAAAACAGCTTTCCAATGTTAAAATTTATCGTTTATCACTTTAAGCGCAATGTGACCCACGTGAAAAAAAAAGTAACATGCGGAAATATGTTCAAAATTGTCGAATCGCAGCGTATGAGCATGGGACATTTTTATTTTTCGAATCATCGTTTTCTCATAATTTTTATGAAATCCCCAGCTCGCTGTGTTCTACCTCTTTTGGAAGAATACAAACTGAACATCGTCAAAATTAAAGAAATTCAACAAAGCAACTAAAAAAAATCATTCAGTCACTTTGAGCAATTATTACAATTTTTAAAAATTTTTTTCGTATTTTCGAACGCGATCAAACAAAACCATTATTCAAAACTATAATGCGAGAATAATGGAACGATGATTTTTGAATAGACAACGCACTTATTTCCGTTCGAGTAGATTTTCTACAATATCATGGAAATATTTTTCTTTTACGCGCGGAAATTGCTGTATTATCTTAAAAAAAAAACAACAACAACAAAACAAAAGATCGATCCTTTGTCGTTTGAGCCGATTTTTGTCGAGATAAAATGTACATTACACATTCGTAATAGCTCCCATCTCTCATTGCGTTACGCCCCATTTTTTTCGTCCATACACTTGTTTTTTTCTTTACTTTGCCAAATCGATGTGTACTCGAAGGATTTTGTACGTGCTATGCGCTCAAGTCTATTTTTCTTTTTTTTTTTTCTTTTTCATGTACTATCATTTCTTCCCGAATGATCCTAGTATATTGTCTATATATATATATACATATTATTGTTATTGTATATTATTACAACGTAGTAGGAGCTGCGAATATTTTGACATTTATCATCATGGTTATTACTTGGAGGCCCATACGTCCAGGGTCGTACCCAAACCCGCAGGATATCACTTTATTGTTATTATTGATTACATATAAATCCCTTTTTTTTCATCTTAATCGTTCTTTATTTATTTTCTATAGTCCTTGTTTACATTCTATACTATTCTCTCCTATATCTTGATTTTACTTTGAATCCTCATATATATATATTTTTTAAATAATTATACATTATACATTCGTAATACGTTGATTTAGACTTAAAATATCAGAGTGCCTGAAACGTAGATAATAATGATAAGCGCCAATGCGCAATTTAGCTAACTCGTGTCGAGACAATTTTTTCGATAACTCTCGATCGAACCCAAATAATCGTCGAGATTGTTTTAATTCGTTATTCTTTTCTTTTTCTTTTACCTTTTCCAATACGCTGACTCGCTTGTTCGAGGCTTTTACATATTTTATTAATTGGCACAACAATTGCGAACCTACGTACGTTAAAAAAAAAACGATAGAACAAAAAAAAACGATACGATGGGGTAACTACAATGTTTGAGATTCCGATCGCGCGCAATTTGGGTCGGGCCTGCATGGATCGCTTTCAAGTTAATATACTACTGATGTTTTAATTATTCGACGCAGACCTGAGCGGACCGCCCGACAATAATCTTTTGAGGTAACGAGCCTCGATGATTCGATTTCCCAAATCAGTGCTAAATTTTTCCGAATTATTTTTACGAATTTTCGTGCGTCAATTAACAAGTAATAGAAGATGAATGTTGGCTATCGCGTGCGTCGGTAAAATGAACGAAATGTTGTAGAGATTGGTAAAAAAAAAATCATGTAGTTCGTGTCAATTTGCGACGTGTATTTTCTTTCAGTTTTTCCTTCAAAAAAATAATTCACAATATTTATATTTTAATTATTTTTTGGGTAAAAAAATATTGAATAAAAATAAACGTACTTAGAAATTGACACAAACTAATTGTTATCTTTTTGGCAAATTCACCGCTGGAATTATTTTTCGACGGTATTGATGTATATCAAAGTATCGTCCATCTTTTGTTACGGTCAATACGACAACTCGTGGAAATTTGTGTAAAAATTTAACCCTGATTTGACTGAACTGGATCGCAGAAGTTACCTTTAAGGGGGAACCTTGATGTGAACGAGTTCAAAAACGACCCTTTTTCACGAATTTTTGTTTGCTACTTAATGAATTATTTCAGGATTGGGAGAATGGTATATTTTTAAGGACACTTTGAAGTTGTTTTATAAAAAAAATGTTATTATTTATTAATGAAATTTTTTATAAAACAACCTCAAAGTGTCGTTAAAAACATACCATTCTCCCAATCCCGAAATAATTCGGTAGCGAACATTTACATAATTCGTGAAAAAGGACCTTTTTTAAGCACGTCCAAAGTATGGTTCCCCCTTAACATTGTCAGAATTTACGAGTCTCTCTCTGACGTATCGTACAATCGTCAGAGTGACGAAATGGAAAGCAAAGAACGAAAATTGAAAAAAAAAAAAAAAAAACGGAATCGTTTTGGGACTTTGTAAGCGAGTGTTAAAAAGGAGACAATCATTTCAACGAGACTATAGCATTGATACGGATGCGAAAATTGTGAGTTTAATACGGAGTCAATGATCGGCTCATTGTCAGGAATAATTAAGACCTCGTTGCCTACATACGCATAAAATAATTTCATTATAAAATAAACGATACGCTCATTAACGAAAACTAATCGACTAACCAGCCTAACAATGGGTATCCTTGCAGGTGCCGTACTGCGCCCAATTGGTGAGCAATAGCGCGTGTTGTGTGCATCGGTAATCACATCACTTCTACCTCACCTATATCTCTCTCTTAAAACTGCTGCTATATAATTTATTTATCTGCTAAATATGATTGTATATTTTATTTTTCTTTATACTTTTTATTTTTCAATTTCGAGTGCTTTTTCCTTTGTTTAAATTGTTTTCTTTGCATGCTCGTTTATTTGCCTGGCTGCACGTCTTTTCGCTCCGTTATATCGCATACACATTCACCCAGCACTTTTTTTTCTAATTTGAATGTTTGTTTGTTTGTTTGTATTTTTTTCAAACAACGCTCTTTATCGCAATAGATGCAATTTTACAATTTATCGTTTCGGTATATTTACGTTCGCACAAAGCACGCCGTTTGTCACAGACAGCACTCGTCACTATAAAATTACAAAAATTCTTTCGCGATTCTCGTCAAAAGACACGGGAACGTTTCTTTTTCTTTTCTCCTTCATACACGGAAGCGTACACTCAATGATTTTAAATCTCGACAATAGTGCATCGTGGTGAGAGCGGATATGAGAAAGCAGCGGCTCTGATTGCTTCGTAAATATTCAACGATATTTAAAATTGTTTTTTTTTTTTTTTCGTCATCACGTTGCAGTTTCTCGTAAAAAAATGTGAAACTTTTAAATGGACAGGACTTTTTCCTTTTTCATTTCTTCTCTTAATTCGGCGATTCTTTTGTATTACTTTAACGCTCTCTTTCGCGGTTTTATTTCATTGAATTTCCTTTTTATTCCAACGTTAACTTCGAGCCTCCTGATTTGCACACTCGTTTTGTTCGCAGCAAATATGTACATGACGCCCGACAAACGCATATTATACGGTTCATTCCGTTATGCGCGGAGCCCGGGGCAACTGGGAACTGGCGGTGTCGAAGAAAAACTAAAAATGAAAATTCGCCCAAGTAGAAAAAAAAAAGCAAAAAATTGATGGACAGATTGAAAATAAAATGAATAGAAGTGATGGGGAGTGAAGAAATGAAGTTTCGGCCGCCAGTGCTTGTTGCCATGTACGCCTAGTGTCTATGTAGTCATTTAGTAAAATAGAGGATCGCGACTAGGTAAACGCCTTAATAATTACCTAATTCATTGTTCGACCGGTCTCCATCCAAAAATATATGCAAACTAAATTTCTCATTAACCCTTAAATACACGACATAATTGCGAATTTACAACGAGCCAAAATTTTCACGTTAATTTATACAAAGTACGCTAACGTGAAAATCTCAAAATGTCAATTCGTTGCCTGTGTGATATTTTTGTTTAAGGTTCAATAAAACGGACAAAATGGAATGCTAGCTAATTATATTAAAAGACGTTAAATCATCTGTTTATAAATTAATGTAAAATTTATTTGATCACTTCCGACGTCGGTTGCTACTTGAATTGAACAATGAATTGCGAATAACTACGTAGGTACTTAGATGTACAAAAAAAAAAGGAGAAACTTATTAATCACGACCTCTGTCTCTCTCTCTCTCTCTCTTTCTTTGTGTTCATTTGTCGCTGGGTACGGCCAATTTTCACTTTTCCCACGATATATTTATAAGTTCAGACATGGATCCAATTTTTCACATACTTTTCGTTATTGTTTATCGCAAGACCAATCAGCCAGTAAATGGACATTCCTCAGTGAACGAAGACAATTACATTTTCTCTCTCTTTCTCTCGATAAGGACAGTTTGTAAATTTCCCTATTATTGACCACGTAAGGAAAAGTTTCTCTAGCCGTGAAAACTGCAAAGAAAATAGTGGAAAAAACTCTACAATTCAAATTGTTTACAATAATAATACGCATGCTGCAACTATTTTGAATTTTCCATTGATCCACTTTGTAATAGCTAAATTATCGTGTTCGTATGACGAAAATAATTGTTGCAGAAACCATGTTACCACTGTTTTTGTTGACGACACGTTACGATAAAACTGAACGGACTTGACGAAACTGAAACGGACAAGAGATACCTTAAGGGCTTACATACCGCTGCGCGCGCTAAAAACCGAGTGAATTTGAAAAATTAATATAAAGGTTGTGTGGTGAAAAAAAAATTAAACTGTTGATTTCACATTTTTTATTAACTTTTTAACTATACGAAAAAAAATACAAAATTTTTTTTAAAAAATATCAATACTATTTTTTACGGGTATAAACGGTTTACTGATGAAAACCATGGCGCCTCCTTGTCGACATCATAAATTCACGAAAAATTATCCCATTTGCAAAAATAAAAAAGAATCTATTAGTAAAATAATGTAGTAGTAATAGTGTGACGGAGGAAATCTTCTATTTTTTTTTCAAAAATAAAGAAATTAAAGTATTTCAAACTTTGGTATGCAATTTAAAAAAAAAAAATAGTGTTTAATAATTTATAAAAAATTGTCCAACCAAAAAATTGAAAAAACCTCTCGTCAGACTTTAGAGAAAATAATTATAAAGATTTAAAAAAAAAAAGTTAAAAAATATTAAACATTGATTGAGTTATCGCGCTGACACTGTCTAAAAACATAGTTTCGAGAAAAACGCGTTTAAACTTTCTGGTGGGTACCCGTCCCAATCCGATGTCCGGTCACATTTATTGGTATAACTTTGTAACGGAGTGGAATTTTCTTAAAAGTTTTTTTTTATTCTTAAAAGTATAAAGAATAAAAATTTGTAAAATAAAATCGATTTAAAAAAAATTTCAGGGCCATGTGAGCCCTTAAGATTATTGTCACGGTTAATCTGAGTCTTCGTTCAGTGGGATTCGATACTTTTTACGATAAATCCTTTTTTTTTTCTCATGCCTCCCAATTCTAATCAACTTAATTGAATATTTTCAACATCCAATACCGATCAAAACTATCCCGAATAATTTGTACATTCAAAATTGATCTTTGAAGACTCGAATTATTACTTTGGCCCAAGATGTTACGCTGAACCGTTCGTTTACCGGTTAATTCACGATGTTGAACAACTTTTAACGATAAACAATATACATCACGATCTAAGAATCGAGAAAATTGGCCGGGTTTATGGGTTTTCTGAATAACTGTAGTGCAATAAGTCGGCACAAAAACGCACGCACAGTCACCGAAAAGTGCGTGTGCGTGTGTGTGTCGCGTCTGTCGGGTAAAAAATAAAACGAGAAGAAAAAGAACCGAGCAACGATAACTAAAGTTATCTCTGATTACTCGCAGGACGGTCAATTATGCTGCAGCTATGATTACCGGTGCGCTGGTGATATGGAGGACACGGGGCCATTATCAGTCGCTCCTGTCGAGCCTTTTACTGCTGCCGTTTTATCGAGTGGCGAGAATATTATGCGGCAAAATTTCGATTCATCGAAAGCAGCGTTATCAACGAGTCTGCCCGAATTTACAAGCGTGCCGTCGAGCGACAGGAACGTCGAGCGTAGAACGCGCCAAGGAGAAATTCGCAAAACACGAAACGACGATGCCGATGGAAATTTCGATGCGACAACCGTCACCGTCAACGCCGACGATTATCCGATCGATTATGACCCACGAAATCCTCGTGTCCGGGATGGAACGACGGTCGCGCGTCACAACACCGAGACGCCGCGTTTCGTCGTGTCGACGAGCGAGAAACGCGTCGTCTCGCGTCGCACGACGATCGAAACGTCGAAGCGTTTCAACAATCCCCGTGGCCCGTCATCCAATGTACCGTTATCGTCAGCGACAACGCTGTCGTCGACGTCGACGACGCCGACGAAGACGACCCCGTCGATAGATAGAAAAGTCAATGCAGCGAGCACGTCTGTCAATAGCAACGCGGTATTTAAAAATATTCCGACTGCCAGATACTCGTCGAGGAGCAATCTGAACGAAAGAAAGACAAATTTTGCTTCTGCTGAAAGAAGACGAAGACCCGAGCGCGCGGGTCCTCGTTTGATAAACGGCAATCCAAGCTCGGCGAATGACGCGACCTGAGATATTTCTTTGCCTCTCGCCAACATTGTCATCAACATTGCGATTGCGATTCGTTCCAAGCTTCTTATTAGGTTGCGTAACGGCGGGCCGGGACTGAGCGGTTTGTGAATTTGAGAAAAAAGACAAAGAAAAAGTTGTTAACGATATGAGAGAGAAAGAGAGAGAGAGAGAGAGAGAGAGAGAGAGAAGAGGTTTGGTGAAAGAAGGTCAAAGAGGTTATATAAAAAGAAAGTCTGCGCGTGGGTCAAGGGAGGTCGAAATTGTCAATAACGAGGCTGGGGCCTTGTGACATTGGGACACAACGGAGGGTAGAAAATGACCGAGGATGCTCTTGTGTGGTAAAGCTCGTTAACGGGGATTCATTTGGTCCGGGGATCGCCGGACGCGCTCGCGACGCTTTTGTAATTCGCGATCTTTCGCGTCCGCTCTCACACTCTCTCGCCTTTTCGCTTTACTTACACACGTCTCTCCGTGTATGTCTGTTTGTTTCCGAATACGTAAAATATTAGGAAAACACTATGAAACGGCCCGATATACGAGAATCGCAACCCTCAAGGTGCTTTCAGCTCTGCGCTGACGCGAATTAACTAACTAACGAGAATATCAATCAACGACAAGAAAAAGAAATGCACACACGCAGACACACACACACACAATCATTTATACATGCATACAGACAGATGTGAGAGATTTACATTGTATACTTCTACGATATTGAACACTCGAGTATCATATTATATAAAAGAAGGAACGACTAAGAAAGAAAGAAAAAAAATACAAGATGAGAAAAATAAAAAATTCGAGTATAACACATTTATATTAGCGCGCTACGTCGTTGGAGCGAATTTAAACGAAGGAAACTTCAAAGTACTAGCGGATTCATGTGAAACGCTGAATGCAGAAACGAACGAAAAAAAAAATCACATTCGGCCCCGGAGGCTTTTGAACGTCTCACTAGTGTCCCAATTTTTAAACTCTGACGGGCGAACATTGAAGGGAATTATTAAAAAAAAAAAGAAATCATGCTTCGTGAAAAAAAGGTCCTGGACCTTTTCATGAAAATGCCAAGTCTCGGAAGAGGGGCGGAGGAAAAAAAACCAAAAAGATTTGGGAGTGCACCAATTCTCCATATCAAGAGTTAGGAAGAGGCTAAAATTTCGTTGGATTTTTCTTTTTTTTTTTTCTCTTACATCGCGTTCATTCGTCTGTTGTATCTTGTCAAAGAGAAAGAAAAAAAAATACAAACGAACAAACACCTCTCTGTCCTCTTTTACTAAGCTGCTTGGTCGTCGGAAGAGGAGAAGTGCCTTGCAAAAGGACGATCAATAACGCCAAACAAAATGTTTTTCGTACTTGGCGCGTAGTACACTCTACTATATAACGCGGTGAACGATAGCCACGGATGCATATACACGTACATACGTTCTGTTTTTTTTTTTTTTCGATTTTTTCATTCGTTGAGAATAAGGGATGGTTTTTCAAACGTCGAATTCTCTCGTTAGATATGCTCTCGACGCTGTTTTAGATAACGACTCGTGTAAGAAGAAGAAGAAGAAAAAAAACAAACACGTTTTAACGTATAAAATGTTAAATCGGGGTTCCATCCACCTCGTACCTCGAAATCTCGCTCAATCCAGCAGCGCGGCTTAAATGACTACATTCCTCCTTAAACTAACAATAAGTAAGCACTTAATGACGGGGAAATATGAAACGAAAGAAGAGGAAGAAGTAAACTCGAATGAAATTACACATTAGTACATGCATAAATTACACGAACGTGTACGCGAAAGAAATGAACGAAAAGAAAAACACATTCGAGGAATGAAGAAAAAAGCTGCTGTTATACACGTGTACTATTATTGTGCGGAGTGTCCGCGCCTTATAGAAAAAGAATTTCCGGCCAATCTGTGAGAAAAAAAAAACATTTAAATGTCTCTCGGGGTATCGTGCTTTTTCCGTTATACACATCGTACTATGACATAGAGAAACAAAAAAACTTAATTGTACGATATTAGAGCAGAGGAGAGATTGGAAAGGGTTTAAGATGGTGAAAACACGAGAGGATATAGAGATAAAGATAATGGAGCGAGAGAAAGAGGTATTGAAAGAGTTTGAAGAACGTAAAGAAGAGATTGCAGAAAAATAAAGAAAAAGGGATAAAATCACGTTTCAAAGTAGGATAGGAAATGATATATTTCCAAAAGTAGGCCGACACGGATTTCGTATTTATCGATCGTTTGTTCATTGTGCAATAACTTGTTTTTAAGAGTGGCAATTAAGAGGATTCGGTGATAACAACGGTAGTAATATGACTACCCAAACTCAACCTTCCTTCCTTCCCATTTACCTTCCTCGTTCTCGTTACGTTCTGGATCCTGTGATTCTTAAAAAAAAATCGCGAGAATTTGAGATCCCTCGTGTCGAGAAACGACATTTTTTTTTTCCTGAAGATCCCCGCTCGAAAGCTCTCTTTATAAATCATTAAGAAATTTAATAATAAATAAACAAACGAAAAAAAAAAAAAAATCCCACAACTATATCGAGCGCCCGAATTAACAGTACGTTTCAATATCATCGAGAAATAAATAGTGACTCGTGGACTATGATATATAAGAGAAGATATAAGAAAATAAAAATAAAAATAAATAAACGAAAATTCTAGTCATTTTCGATCGGTCTGATAGCAATTGTTTCATTGAATACCTAATTATACATTGTACCGAATTTTTACAGTCGAATTTCTGTAACGCCAATCGTATGTGTATATATGTGCGTGAACATCACGTTCGAAGAGAGTTCGATGAATGGGCGAAGGGGTGGTCAGTATGACGCGAATAATAGTGAGAACTTTTCGTGCATTCTTCCGAGATGTATTCATCATCATCCCTTTACCCAAATAAAAAATTAATAAAACGTAAAATTAAAAACACAACAAAAGAAAACATATAAAAGAGATTGCGAGCGATTCAGCAAGGCCTTTAACGTGAAAACTCAACAATCAAGCGTGGCAAAATTGATTGTTTGGGGTGAAAACAGAAAATGTTAAAAAAAAAACGCGAAAGGAAAGAAAGAGAGAGAGAGAGAGAGAGAGAGAAAACGCAATCCTTGTTCCTTAAATATGATAATAGTACTACTGTAACGAAGAAACAAAATAGGAATAGACGAAGAGAAAGATATAACTAAGTATACATATAGACACGTATTGTACGTGAAAAAGATCGTCGTGGGGTTTTAATAATTTTTGTTTCTCACTTCGCAAGAGCGCGGAGCGCACTTGAAACAAACAAACGAACAAACAAAAAAACGACGACGCTGATCGAAGCCGTAAGGAATCTGGCGATTATATAAAGTATTGTAAAAAAAAAAAAAACATAATAATAATAACGAGACTCGTCCGATGACTTAATTAAAGTAGAGGCTCAGGCCTAAGTAACTCGTACAATTGTGCACGTGCTCGGGCCCGTTGAAACGTACTGTATGGAGAAATGATAAGAATAAAGATAAAAATTACGAATGAAGATATTAAGATGAGATAAGGCGGAAGAGGAGAATGACGAGTAAAAATAAATGGTAATAGAGGAATAACGACATTCGAAGTAAATTAATTTGAATCGAAAAAATGCTGTTGCTCCGATTTTACCGATAATATGCCGTGTATGACACGTCTCTCTTTGTATTTACCGTACACCACATTATTATACACATACCTTACATATGTATAGCCGCAATAAAAAAAAATAAAATAAAAAAACCACGTGAATAATAAACGATGACGAACGACGTTTAACGTATAATCGTTTGTTACGATATAATCTTGAAAAAAAAAAAAAAAATTATTAACAATCACACGTGACTAATTGATTGTGAATAATATTGACCGATGAGACGTGCGACCACTTTTTTTCACGATAGGTAAAAATCTCGGGCTACTGACAGGTGTGTGTGTGTGTGTGTGCGTGTGTATCTGTGTGCCTGTGAATATGTGTGTATGTGTGTAAATCGGGGGAGAGAGCGAGACCGATCGTAACGCGTCCCTCGTTTATCTCGTATCTCTCGTAAAACTCTCGTCTCATTAAATATCTCGCGTCTCGTGTTTTTTTTTTCTTGTCGTCGAATCTTCGGAGAAAAAAAATAACAATTATACGTCGATTATCAATCGAAATTTTGTGTCTATCGGTAAAAAACCTTTTACTTTCGTTATAACCGCGGCTGGAAATGAACGAAATGAACGATACGACGGTACCTGGGAAAAGACTTTATTTAACGCTAACAAATATTTGAGGATCCACGATCCTGTCGATTTTTTGCTGAAAAAAAATGTCATATCGAAAATTCCCACAAGAACGACTGGGAAGTGCTTCCATGATCGTGGAAACAAATATTCAGATTCGAAACTAAAAAAAAAAAAAAAAAAACATAAGAGGTCAATTGAAAACAACGAAAAAACTACTCATCTTAAAATTTTTTTTTTATATACCGAATTGAATATTTTTCTTACATGACCAGAAAAGGGTTTCGAAAGGTTGATTTGCCATTTTCGATACCGATTTTTCTTTTCGAAATTCGAAAAAAAAGTACGGTATCTACTGCGAAACATTTGAGTCGGTGTTCAATTTTTCGTACCATTTCGACAAATATTTCGTCGGTTAATTGACAGCAATGAAAGATGCCAGTGCCATATGTGCCGGTGATTATATTTGTAACGATGGATTTGTAAAAAAAACCGGTTTACGTCAATTTCCGATGATTCATATTTTTATTCAGTTCTTTTCAAATTATAAACCACATTATTGATTCGGTAATGACGGCAATTGACAGAGGATGTTACAATAAACAAAATGAACCATTATTCGCCAGGATTCCTAGAAAAAAAAAACAAAAAACTTAAATGAAAATGCACCTCGTCGAAAATTAAACTGTTCGATTTTTGTACGAATATCGTCGCTACAAATATTTTTCATAGATCACTGACACATGTGACAGTACCATTGATATTTTTTTACTGTCAATCAACTCGAGGCAGCTCGTAGAAATTATTCGAAAAAAAAAAAAAACTGTATGTACCGATTTCACTCAACTGAATCCCAAGAAACTCGACTTAATACCAAAATAAATTCATTTCTCAGTGCACTCGATCGTTGTTAAATCAGCAGCGAATACACGAGTCAATGAACGAAGAGCCTAATTTTAATGTTAGCCGACTAGTTCCCCCGAAATCGAGGGACAAATAAGATCGATTGGAAAAAATGAAAAGGATGGAAATGAAAAACAAAAAAAAAAAACAACACACAAATCTCTCAGCATGTAGATATACAATTTACCTTGCGTTACCGTTTACGATATCCGAAAACATACGAAGAACATGAAAATTAAAAAAAAATGTAGAACAAGAGCGGCGAAGAAATGATGAATTTTATCAGACGCGATTCGCGTCACGTTTTATTTGCTCGTAAAAATTGGGGTGACCGAGATATACATGTAATGTTATACATTACAAAATATAATTGTGCGAAGCCGCGTGTATTGCGAAGTTTGTGCCGAGTAAACGTATCGACGTTACATTGCGAGCCGCCGATCGGATCGAATTGTGTGTTATCCGACGAGGCTTACGAGAGATCTAATACAATAATAGCGTGCGTGTTATTGGCACCAAAAAGAAAGAAAAAAAAAAAAGAAGAATCAGAGGAATAAGAACTCGCCGTTTTGTCGAACGAGTTGATTAGATGATACATGATTATTCTAACGAGCGCCGATCTAACGATGCGTTTTTTGCACGTTTATCCGGCATTGTTCTTCGTTCATTCGTATAAATATAATAGGCAGACAATGAAAACAAAAAGCGTATAAGGGGCTAGTAGTTGGATAGGTAGATAGGTAGGTACATACGTAAGATAACGATAAGAGTTGAGAAAGACGAGAACACGGTGACGCGAATTTATTACTTTGCAAAAGAACACAAAAAGAGATTGTTAGATGTGTTTTTTTTTTTCGCAAACAAGAATTTTCCTCCATTCTCGATGGATCCGCCTATACAAGTGTATCACGTTAACACATTGATTCGAAATGGTGGCCTAATATTTCTTCTACCACTCGTTACGTCTCGTAACATCAAGCAGAACAAATTTTAAAAAGAGGTTCCACGATATTTTCTTCAAAATCTACTGAAAAAAATATCATATCGAAAATCCCAAGTGTGCGATCGTTAGAAATGCTTTGAGGATCGTGTAAACAAATATTCAGATTCGAATCTAAACCAAAAACCGTAGGAGATGCATTTTTTTTTTTCTTCGAATCAAACGAATATGTAAAAAGTAGGATTCATCTTACGATTAGCTTATAAACCGATCTGAATATTTATTTACACAATCGGACAAGCATTTCGGAAAAATGCAACGTTTAGTTATTTTCAATATGATTTTTGTTCTTTGCATAATGAAAAAAAAAATTAAACACATCTTTTCCGGCTTGTGAACGTGGCCTCTTAACAATCACACTCCTTCGATCAGTAGGCGATAATCTCAATTGAACAAACAACAAAAAGAAAAAAAAACACAAATCCTTTTGCCGCTGCTCGGTCTCGCTTTCTCAAGCTCTCGTTGTTATTTAACAATATAGATAACTATTATGCACGATATATGAATAAAGAAAAATAACAATAATACTACGTAGAAGGGGAATAAAAGAAATTGAGTAACGAGAACGTAGAACATGCGAAATGTACCTACAAAAAGGACGAAAGAAAAAATAATCATAATAACTATGTTATAAAGAGCAGAAAGGGATGATGAAAAAAAAAAAACGTTGCAATTTAAGGGCGTCGACGGTACGAGAGAGGAAATTGAAAAGGGTGAAAAAAGATTAGGAGTGATCGAGAGAGAAAGAAAGAAAGAAAGAAAGAAAGAAAGAAAGAGAGAGAGAGAGGACGCTTTCCACGTTTCCACGCTTGTTGTACAATCGAATGTTTCTATATATGTACGTGTAAATTAAAAATTACGTTGATAGCCTACACGAGTAACAGCAGTAATAAATTTGGGGAGAGGGAGTAAAAGTGTGCGACCGAAGTGTGAGGGCAGAGACCGCCGAGAGTCGATGCCCAAGTACAGATTCTAGTCAGAAGTTTCGAGGGGTTGAAGGAGGGGGTTGCGGGGGGTGGGTTGAAGGGCAAAGGAAAAAAAATATATATATGACGGGATAAATCGAGATAGTTCGACGATTGGGTAATTATTATAAAATAATAATGCTTATTCGATATCGAAAGCCGCGACTAATAATCCATTCGCTGGAGCAACGAGAAAAGTGAAAAAATATATATAAGCTTGAGCATTTACCGCCTCTACCTCTCTCAACCGTGCGGACTTGCGATTCGAAATTGAAATTAAACAACAAACCAACAAAGAAAGAAAAAAAAAAAAACCCAAAAAAAGAACGGAAAATAACGAGAAAAAAATATATATACAGAAGAGTAATGTAAAACGCGACGCTTACGAGGACTATAATTAATATTATACTATAGTGTGTATACTACGCATGAACCGGACGTAGAAAAGATATTATTATTATACGTAAACGATCACTATCGATATATCTTTATTCATAAAAATTATTAATTATATTTGATTGGTTGATTGAATTGATTGACTCATTCGTTCATTATTGCTCTTATCATTATTATCATTGTCATTATTACTATTATTGATACAATCCATATGATACCTTTGTAAATGAGAAACAAGACACTGACGGCTAGGAAAAACATAATAAATTGAAATTCTATTAACCCGTAAGGCGTTCGATCCTCATTGATTTCGTCGATATCGAAGATTGTCGTAATAGTTAAAAAAAAAAAATCCTCCACTCGTATCCTTACTCGTAAATTACTTTCTTCCTTTCAACATAACTCAAGCCCGATGTTTAACAAGCCATGCGGTCTGATAAACCCCATCGAAAGAAAACAAAATACAATTTCTTTTGTAATTAACGTGCATTTTGCAAATTTCCCAACCGTACATTTTCGCGAGTTAACGGTTCACATGAAATTTGTAAAATAAACGTCAAGGTGGATGAAATGGAAAATTCATTGTCGCGTGGATAGGAATCGAAAATAATCTTATCTTTTTCACGGGAATGCTTAAAACATGCGTGAAATAGCAGAAATCGAGAGCGGAAAAAGTTGCGATTAGTCAACTTTGTCTTCTCCGTAGCTCTACATTTTGGCTTATCTTTATTTTATTTTATTTTTTGTACAACGATTATGACGCACTCGCGAGACTCAACCACAATCTTCCCGTCAAAGATATCTCGTCGTTTGTCGCGCTCACATGTCTCTCAGTCTCGTATCATTCGCTCTACGGTGTTGCACTGATCGTGTTTCCATTCTTTCAATAACCGAAGTAATAATTTTTCGAATATGAAGAAAGTGCAAAATTTATTGAATCTCAAGGGATACGCGGTGAAGAAGTTTTTGGATTCATTTGACACTGTTGTAACCGATTGCGATGGTGAGTATGTTCAAACATTTGTTAGATTATCGTAGAAATTCCTTTTATTTATTCGATATTTTATTTAACAATCGTTGTGTTGTAAAAAGTGGCCAAATGTATTTAACACTCGTATATTTGAACTTTACGGGGGGGAAAAAAAATGTTAAATTGAGAAGAAATTATGACTGTGGGTAATTAGTTGCAATATGTATTTAAGAATAATTAAATTATTAATTCTTGAAGATAGTATAATGCGTAGGGTGCGTTCGTATTATAATTATCAAGCACCGTTTCTCAAGCATATATCTTCTGTACTTAAACTATTCAGGTGTTTTGTGGCTTGGTTACACACCTATCGAAAAATCTTTCGAAACTCTCAATAAACTAAAACAGTTGGGAAAGAAGATTATATTCGTTTCGAACAATAGTACGATAACGGCGGGGGAGTATTGTGAGAAATTTCAACGATTTGGCTGTTCCGTTGATGCTGTAAGTAATGCAGAGTAAGGAATATTTATTTGTATTTTCTTCGAACTTTTCCAAGAGACATCTTGTTCAGATTTTTATGCTCCTTTTCCTCAGTACAAATACCCTTTTTAACTCCTATTAAGGGGTTATCCGTAGTTGGAAATTTAAAAAAATCGATTTTTTTAATTGCATTGTCGGAATGTACATATATTTGAGTATATTCTCTGAAATTTTCAAATCGATCCGACAAATATTCTTGGAGATACATGCATATTTGTAAGGACGCTCGGAGCGTTACAAACTAGGCGACCTAAACTTTGAACGCGTTTTTCTCAAAACGGTGTTTTCAAAGTCGTTGAGCACGATTTCTCAAAAACGGCTCAACCGATCAGTCTGCAATTTTAACACAATCTTCCCAGATATATTCTTTAGGTATTGATCGAAGGAATGAGATTTCCATGATCATTTCAATTCTTTTTAAACAATTTAACAGACAAATTTTGGTCGAAAATTGGAATTTTTTCTTTTTGGAGCGACCATTTTGTCAAAAATCAAAATTTCGACTATTCCTTAGATCAATACCGAGATTTATCTATCCACTAATAGAATCTTTTTGGTTTTTTTATTTTGGATAATTCAAACCGGAGATATCGTGCTCAACGCCAGACGCCTTTTTTTAGAGGAGCTCCCTGAGATCGGCTATAGCAGTTTTAAAAATCATTATTTTTACAAATAAAAAATATGAAAATAAAGTTAAAAGTTACCACAATACGTATATAAATTTTTGCGATAATAAATTAAAATGTCTTTCCAGGAAAAATTCTTGAAAAATCGCCTTTTTCGGTCTCCTGACTGCGTATAACTCCTCAACTATATATTAAAGATTCCACACAATTGACATTTATGATTGCAAAAATTTCTACTAAAATATCATTTTCGTCAAGCACAGGATCATATTGCCATTCCTTCGCGGGTCATTTGTTGGTATCTGAAGAAATTGAAATTCGATGGAAAAGTTTTCCTACTGAGCACCAACACATTCCGTAACGTACTGCAAGCCGATGGGATCAATATCGCCGAGCCTTGTGTCAGTATTATATCAATCGTGACATTATAGAACGTGTAAAAATTCTGCGAATTCATCATTTCCAACATTTGTTTAACGGACCAAAAGATTTCGTGAATTTTAATAATTGTTTTCATTTTAATCATCTATAAATTTCCCAATTTGACGAAACGATTTTTTTTTCAATTTGGTTCAGCCATCCAATCTAGAGGGGAATATTCCGCTAGTACTGAAAGCATTACATAGTCAGCCAGACGTTAAAGCTGTTATCGTGGATCTGGACGTCAATATAAATTGGTTGAAGATATCAAAATCGATTGAATATTTGAAAAACAAAGATGTACTGTATTTGGCGGGTGTTCTGGATCGTAGAGTTCCGGTTGGAAAAAACGTGACGGTATTGGGAAATCGTGCGTTCGTCGATATAATATCGAAGGGAGCAAACAGAGAACCCGTTCGATGTTCTAAACCGAGCGAAACCATGAAAAATTATATAACAGAAAAATTTCAGCTTGACAAAAATCCGTCGAGATGCCTTTTTATCGGTGATTCGTAAGTATCGAATTATACGGTCTATAGATTTGTAATGAAAATCGTCATGTTGATGATGAATATTAATGAGAAAAATAATTCGACTTTGTAGATTTGAAATGGACATGAAATTTGCTGATCTCTGTGGTTTTGGTAAACTATGGGTTGCCTCGGGAGTCGATACTCTAGAATCGCTGACTAATATATCCAACAACGAAGATCATTCTTTAATTCCAGATTATTATCTTCCGAGTTTAGGTCATTTACTCAATATCATAGATAGCTAATTTTGTCCTCGCAACTATATCACGTATTTAAGAAAGAAAAAAAAACGAATACGCAGCTCGGAGCTGTTTTTTACCACGAAATCCGGCGCGTTTTTACGTTTTTCCTTCTTTCACGGTGAATACATGTTAAGAGGAAGCTATTGTCGAGGTCGAAATCGTTGAATGATGCTATTCACTGGATCTCATTGTACATTGAGCCCCGAGGTCAGTGCCTGTAACCCCGTTGATTCTGTAGCACCGTTACAATTTACATTTGTACTCACGAACGACACAAACTCGAATGTAATATTTTCGGCCAGTGCTAAAACGAGATTTCGACCGTGGCCGACGAGAATGCAACGTCTAGACTTTGTATATAGGGTGTAGGCTGGGAAGAATTTGTTGTTTTTTTTTTTTTAACGAAGAGACAACGATTGTAAAGTGTTAATGGGTTTAAGGTCGAGGACAGAGGATGATCGTTTGTCCGTACAGATAAGAATATATTCCCAAGTGTGTACGACAAATACACAAGTTCGTGGCAAATGTTGAAACGTTCAGAAATAAGAGGAGAGAGAGAGAGACTCGTACGGTTTTATAGCTGACGCGACGTAGTCGCTGATAGTTTTAAACTCGCGAGGTTCAAGTAACGACGAAAGCGAGATCCGAGCGTTCCGCGAGTGTTGTCGTTAAGACGGTCGGAAAATTGATAGCCTAGTAAATTATTCAATTGGTATAGCAAGCATCAATTACTCTGCATCGGTGAAAAAAAAAAGAGAACAAAAGCAACGATTTTACAGTCAGATACAATTGTTCGAAATTGACGAGTGAATATGATCTTGATGAATGTTATTAGTAACTTTGTGGTAAGTCATTAGATACCGTGGGAATAAGAGCGTATTTAGCATATAGGATAAAGCATTGTACAAAGGAATTTATGTAATTTCAATTTTAAAGCCAAAAAATACAATACTGAGATTTTCAGTCAAAATAAAATGATAATTAATAAATCATATTGTCAATATGTCAATAAACTCGGGAGACATTACGATGTTTTTTTACATGTTCCTTTAAGGGGGGAAATAGGGTTAGGACAGCGTTTTCTCAATGATTTTCATAAATTTCTTTATAGTATAAAAAATGAATATAATTTATTGAAACTTTGAGAATATTTTATAGGTATATTTAAGTATATACTATAAAATTTTTGAAGAATTTCCTTGAAAAACACCGAAGATATAAGCGACCCCATATTGCAGGTCACAATCAGACTCAGCATTTTGCGTACATTCTGAAAGCCGCAATTTTCATCTGAAATCAAACGAGATTGGAATTTACTTTTATTATATGTCTCTCTTCTATATGAACCTAAATGCTATCAAAAAAATAGAAAATTGAATTTTTTACAGCGGTCAAAACAAAAAAGCATGATTTTTTGCCATCTTTTACAACTTTATTTGCAAAAAAAAAATTATTTTAAATAATGATAATATTCCGATTTTAGGTTCATATAGAGCGCAATACTATGAAGAAAGTAACTGCCAATTTTTAAAACGATTGGTTGAAAACTTTTCAAACGAGCGTGTACGCAAGTTAAAAAAAAGTCGTTTTCAGAAAAACGCGTTTATACACGTGGCGCGCTCGGGGCCTGAAGGGGAGCTACTCACTTTAATGGCTTATAACAATAGAACGACTCGGAATTTTCATTAAAAATTTTGGGAACATATTTTTCAATAGTTCTACTAACAATTTATGAAATAAAAAAAACCGATTTTTTGAACCGTCTAACAGTATTTCCACCCTTAACTTCTCGACAGAAAAAACCGTTTGGAGTACTCGGTGCATCTGCAGTCCTTTCGGTAGTTGGTCCAATCATTTATTTTTTCATTAAACGTTCATTGAGCGCAGAAGATCGGAAAAGGGATAAGTGTAAAGAGACAGTGAATGACGAAGGGACGAGTGTAACGCCGAAAATCGACGATCCCGAGTGGATTGAAATTGGACGAATAAAGGAATTGTATTACTATCCATTGAAATCGGGACGAGGCAAAGTGATTAGATATTGTGATTTTACGGATTATGGTATCAGCGTTGAAGAAAATGGACTCGTGACACTGAAAGACAGGTGTAGAATGAATGACACACGTCAGAATTATTATCTACAATGTGGCAATGACATAAATGATAATGATATTGAAATATTTTCCATCCACAGAATGTTTTTGGTCTACAGTGGAAAAAGTGGTAAATTTCAGACCGGTAGAAATTATTCAAATTTACTTTTAGTCAATATTTTTGGTGTGAACGAGAAGAGCGTTAGATTGGAAACGGACGGTATGCCGAGTCTCATATTTCCTTTGCCCGTAGAGGAGAATGAAGAATCGTCGAATCATGTGAAATGTTCGATGTGGTGGGACGAACCACTGAAATGCATCGATTGCGGAACTGAGCCTGCTGCATGGATATCAAAGTTTGAGATAAACGTTTCTTCTTAGCTTTTCTCATATTCTGCTGAAAATACTCATTCGTTTTTCTCGTTAGAGCAATTTATATGTATTTTTCCTTCATTCGAACTGTTGTTTATTTTTTGTAGATTTTTGACGGGAAATAGTGATGCCGATTTACGAATTGGTTTGGCAATATCGAAAAGACGAAATATTCTCAAAGGTCCGTGGGAAAAATTCGCGAGAGTTTACAAGACTCTGAGAAACGAGGACACGGTGTGTGCACGATGTCGCGAAGAATTTTTTCAGTCAAATAATCATTTATTTGTGCGAAAAAAAAAGGAAGAAAAAATAGCCGAGAAACGTTTATGCTTGTTGTTGAATTATTTTTATTTCCAAAGGGTTATTTCTCCGATATTGCTAGCTATATGCTGATGAACGAGTCTTCTCTCGCCGAGCTCAATAAAAGGCTAAAAAAAGACGTTAGTTTTCTGCAATTTAGACCTAATATCGTTGTTACTGGTTGCGAGCCTTTCGATGAGGACTCTTGGGAATGGATTAAAATCGGCGAGAGTGTATTGCTCAGAAACGTTAAACCGTGCCCGAGGTTCGTTGAATTCTGAATTGCACTATTTACCAGTGGATTCTGGACGTGTTACTTGAGGATTACATTGAGGATTATCCTCATCAATTTGCCGAAGAAAAAATCGTATTGAATATTCCAAACGGGTGATTGTTCGAAATGTCACTTGAATCATTTAACAAATATTCTGATCGGTATTTAAAAAAATTGGAGGCGATGAATTATTTTCTGTAAATAATACAAATATTTTTAAAAACTCCTATTGTATTTTTCAAATACCGAATTTAATATTTTTTCACATCAAGAGAAAAGAATTTCGAGTGATTGTTCAAAGTGTCACTTCGATCATTTAACAAATATTCTGATCGGTATTTAAAAAATTGGAGGCGATTAATTCTTTTCTCTAAATAATACAAATATGGGAAAAAAATTTCTATTGTATTTTTCATACATCGAACTTAATATTTTGTCACAGCAAGAGAAAAGCATTTCGAACAATCACTCGTTTTGGATTTTCAAGGGAATTATTTTCTTACTTTTGATCGTAAAATGAAAAACGTTCGCTAACTAAAATCAATAATACATTTTTGGCTATTTGTAGATGCACTATGATCCGTATTGATCCCGAGACTGGAACGGTTCACGAGGATGAACCTATGAGAACTTTGCGATCGTGAGTTATATGATAGCGCAAAACAACGATTCCATGAAAATTAAGAGAAAGGTATTGATTGTTTTCCGTCTGCAGGTTTCGCGAACAAACAGATCCGAAACGCGTCGAGGTAGACGGAAAGGCCCCGACGCTGGGGATTTATTGTGGCCTGTACGAAAAGGGTCCTGTGAATATTAACGATAAAGTTTTCGTCCAACGACTATCCGTTTGTATAGAATAAACAAGTTTAACAACCGTACCGCATTATTAAATAGAATATAGAATATTACATTGAGTAATTCATGTACTAATACGTGTCCAATGTTTGAGCATGACGTTCGAGTCTATAATATCAGACTATTACTTTTTTAAGGGGGGGAAATAGGGTTAGGACAGCGTTTTCTCAATGATTTTCATGAATTTTTTTATAGTATAAAAAATGAATATAATCTATTGAAACTTTGAGAATATTTTATACATATATTTAAGTATATACTATAAAATTTTTGAAGAATTTCCTTGAAAAACACCGAAGATATTAGCGACCCCATATTGCAGGTCACAATCAGACTCAGCATTTTGCGTACATTCTGGAAGCCGCAATTTTCATCTGAAATCAAACGAGGTTGGAATTTACTTTTATTATATGTCTCTCTTCTATATGAACCTAAATGCTATCAAAAAAATAGAAAATTTAATTTTTTACAGGGGTCAAAACAAAAAAGCACGATTTTTTGCCATTTTTTACAACTTTATTTGCAAAAAAAATTATTTCAAATAATGATAATATTCCGATTTTAGGTTCATATAGAGCGCAATACTATGAAGAAAGTAACTGCCAATTTTCAAAACGATTGGTTGAAAAGTTTTCAAACTAGCGTGTACGCAAGTTAAAAAAAAGTCGTTTTCAGAAAAACGCGTTTGAAAAAATAGCGCGCTCGGGGCCCGAAGGAGAGCTACTCACTTTAATGGCTTATAACAATAGAACGAGTCGAAATTTTCATTTAAAATTTTGGGAACATATTTTTCAATAGTTTTACTAACAATTTAGGAAATAAAAAAAAATCGATTTTTTGAACCGTCTAACCCTATTTCCCCTCTTAAGTGAAAAAAAATGTTCTTTATATAAAAATCTGCTAATGTACTAATAGATCGTGTAAAGGATAAAGTGGCTAAGCTACTTCATAAAATGAGCCGGTTTTTAGCATTATCTTCGCTTATCGTTATTTAATTTTTTTTTCTCAATCTTAAATCGTTCCACTTTGAAAAGTATTATGGAAATCTTGGAGTATCAGCACGACTATAGAAAAAAAAAACCCAATCCCAATAACGGCGTAACTCTCTGTAATAGTTAATAATAGTTAGCTGCTTTTTTTTTCGTTTTTCTCTGAGCCATTTACAGTATAATATCAAATACGATATAAAGTCAGGTCGTGACTTTAGCAAGGGAGGGAGAAATTGAGAGAAGCTAGTGGGGTCATCCGACTGAAAAGAGAGATGGGTGTCAATAAGATTTGATAAGAGAAGATTAAGAAAAGTACAATGTGAACGGACGGCAGTGAAAGATTGTGCGTTGACGAGAGCACAATGCCAGTGGTACTCGGCAGAGAGTGAAAGTTAAATATTATAGAAAATCGACAAAACCTCGGCATTGCAGCGATTTCGAAAATCATCGTTACAATGAAGATATTGATATTTTTAATTATCTTCATTGATTGCAATTATTTTGTACCGGGTGCACACGCTGATCAAGATTTTCATAGAACACTGGATCATTTGAAACCCCGAACATCGCCGGATATTCAAGCAAAAGCGATTGGTAAATTGATCGAAAGATACGTGAACGAGAAAGCGAAATTATTCAATATTGTGATAGATCCTGATCTGGGACCCGTGGGAAAGGATACATTCAAAGTAACGAACGAGAATCAGATAACTTTGCGATTAATTTAACACGTCGAACTAAAACTGTCTTATCATTGACTTTATTTTGCGTATCGAATGTTATGAGAGCGTTTTTATTTTGCACTGGTAGATATCGTCGAACCCACTTAATCAGATACAGATAACCGGCACTTCGGGAGTCGCTGCTGCTTGGGGCTTCAATTATTATCTGAAGAACTACTGCAACTCGCACGTGGCGTGGGAAGGTTCCAGAGTCCAAATTCCAAATGTTTTGCCCCAAGTCAACATCACTCTGACATCAAACGACAAGTGAGAGATATAGATAAAACTGGATAACATAGAAAAACACAAAAAGTGGGGTGAATACATCATTGAATAACTAATTGAGGGCTCACCATACCGCTGGGCCCGCCGAAAACCGAGTAAATTTGAAAAATTATTATAAAGGTTATATGGTGAAAAAAAAAATTAAATTGTTGATTTCAAATTTTGTATTAACTTTTCAACTACGAGAAAAAAAATAAAAAATTTTTTTTTTCAATATCAACATTATTTTTTACTCGTATAAATGGACTACTGATGAAAACCATGGCGCCTCCTTGTCGACATCATAACTTCACCAAAGTTATCCAATCTACAAAAATAAAAAAGAATCTATTAGTAAAATAATGTAGTAGTAATAATCTGACGGAGGAAAATTGCTCAACCAAATAATTAAAAAAAACCCTCGCCAGACTATAAAGAAAATAATTGTCAAGGTTTTTAAAAAAAGTTAAAAAATATTTAAAAATTGATTGAGTTATCGTGCTGACACTGTCTAAGAACATAGTTTCGAGAAAAGCGCGTTTAAAGTTTCTAGTAGGTAGCCGTCCAACCCGATGTCCGGTCACATTTATTGCTATAACTTTGTAACGTAGTGGAATTTTCTTTTTTTTTTAATTCTTAAAAGTATAAAGAATACAAATTTGTACAAAAAAGTCGAAAATTTCAAGGGTATATGAACCCGGAATAATCACCAATAATCCTCTGTACTTTACTCTTTATAAACACGTTAATTGTCCGCTCAAAACAGTCGCGTAATTTCCGACCAATTCTCAAAGTCATTTGATGTAGCATAATGTATGTTGTTTCTAAAAGTCATTAACCAAAAGTAAGCTAAAAATCAACAACAATCTCATCGAAATTCGAGAATAGAGATCGATAATACTTTTTGTCAAAGTGATACCCACGCTATTTCAGGTATTATTTTGTCACATTTTGAAATGGCCGAAATATTGAATTGATCGTTGTTTTATTATCGAGATTTCGGTATTACCAGAACGTGTGCACTGCGGGATACAGTTCGACCTGGTGGCGATGGGATCAGTGGGAAAAGAACATAGATTGGATGGCGTTAAACGGTATCAATTTGGCACTTGCATTTCACGCTCAGGAAGCTATATGGCAGAGAGTTTACTTGAAAATGGGATTGACGATCGATGATATCAATGAACATTTTGGTGGACCAGCTTTCTTACCATGGTCAATATTAAAAGATATTTATCGTAAACTATAGTAGTAGTAAACTATAGTAGTAATTAAATGCGATTGTTGATAAAAAATGAACGTTTTCATCGATGATACCCATAGGTCGAGAATGGGAAACATACGAGGCTGGGGTGGTCCTTTAACTACGTCCTGGCACGAGCGTACCCTTCGTCTTCAGCATCGTATACTCGAGAGAATGCGAGAAATCGGTATAATTCCTGTACTTCCGGCATTTGCTGGTCACGTACCACGTGCTATTAACAAAATTTATCCACGAGCCAATGTAACGAAGGTCGATTGTTGGAACAATTTCAACGACAAATATTGTTGGTCTGCATTGCATTCTACAATGAAATACGTCACAAAGATTAATATATTTATTAATAACGGAAGAAATATCTTTTTTTATTTCAGTCCTTATCTACTAGCACCGACTGATCCACTTTTCAAAATTGTCGGAGGCAAATTTCTTCGCACGGTATTAAATTGAAGCTAAACCCTTTTAAAACGATTAACTAGGATTTTCTTCTAATCGAATTTTCAATTTTTTTTCTTCTTTCTCAGTATATCGATGAATTTGGAACGGATCATATATACAATTGCGATACTTTCAACGAGAACGAACCACAGGAAAGCGATCTTATGAGTTTGAGAAGTATCGGCGAGGCTGTGTTTACCACGATGACCGATGTCGATCCGCAAGCCATCTGGTTATATTTCTTTTTCTTCAGTACCATTCATTTTCGAAAATTAATTTTTTCACGCAATTGTGCGCTTTTATAGAATATTTACTATATAATATTCAGGTTGATGCAGGGATGGTTGTTTGTTCACGATTTGATTTTTTGGACCAAGCCACGAGTCGAAGCTTTCGTGACTTCGGTGCCTATAGCAAGTATCTTTTTCATTAATATAATTTGCAGTTTTAACCGACAAACAGCATGTTGATTCTTTTACCTTATAATTTCATTCGGTTTTTTTTTTCTCAAAATCACTCTCGCTTTATCAGGGAAGAATGATTGTTCTCGATCTACAATCCGAACAATTACCTCAATACAACAGACTCGAGTCTTACTATGGTCAGCCATTTATATGGTGTATGCTTCACAATTTTGGCGGTACTTTGGGAATGTTTGGCTCGGCAGAAATTGTCAATAAGGTTCGTACTATTGTTTTTGTATGAAAAAAATAAAATAAATAAGAAAATATAGAAGCAACAATTAATCTCGATTGTTACTTTTGATATATTAAATGTCTAGAGAACGTTCGAAGCTCGTGCGATGAATGGAAGCACAATGATTGGTACTGGCTTGACACCGGAAGGTATTAATCAAAATTACGTTATTTACGAGCTCATGAATGAAATGGGTTACCGGAAGAAACCCGTTAAACTTTCCTCCTGGTAGGATCAATTACTTTATAAATCGTTATGTTGAAAATTGTCATGTGAGAATTGAAGAAAAATTGAATTTTCAGGTTCGCAGATTACTCTACACGAAGATACGGTATATCGAACGAATACGCGATAGCTGCTTGGCAAATTTTAAGTCGAACGGTGTACAATTTTTCTGGACTTCAGCGAATAAGAGGTCACTACGTAATAACGAGACGTCCCAGTTTGAGCATCGAAACTTCGGTAAACATTTTTTTTTTATCTATCCCAGTAGAACCAAGGATTTTTAATTACAATTGTCAATTAATTAATTCATTAATTTAGAATCAACAACTTTTTAATTCACGTTGAATTCGATCGGCATTTACGTAAATGCATTGAAAAACCCAGCATTTTCATATGAAATTCACGAAAATGAATCACAGATCTTTATCTAATTTCAAGATTTTTTGTAGAAAATTGATTTTTTTAAATCCCGTACCAAGATTGTCCAATAATTGACATGAGAAAGTTACAGATATACTAAAATTGAGTTTTTCTCCTTTTTTTTATCGCAGACTTGGTACAATAAGGAAGCTTTTTTCGTAGCTTGGGATAATTTTACGAGTGGCCATCACGATATGTCAAACAGTAGCTTTTACAAGCACGATTTGATCGATATAACGAGACAAGCTCTGCAACTAAAAGCCGAAGATATTTATGTTGAGATACGAGATGCATACACGAAGAAGAATATCACATCATTGCGGTTAGTATTGATTCATTCCAATTACGCTCGACCAAGAAGCAGAGGCATAATTATGGACACGTAGAAAAAAATAATTAAATTTTTATGTTACATTCAACAAATGGCAATTCCAAATTTGTCAACATTGTCAAATGAATATTTTCAATTCAAATTTCGATAGAAAATGCAATACACAGTAAAATGATAATAAACACAATAACTAGATGATAAATGTAAAAATTAAAAATCTAATTGTAGTTGAAGTAATTAGTTTTTGTTCATCACTGATTAAAGAGTAGAGAAAAAAATTTGATCTAAAGAGAACATCCACCTTGCAGAGAGAAATTCGTAAAATCGATCCTTTTTCATGACATTTATGAAAAAAATATTAACTATACATTTCTCGTAACCGGATTGTCTGATTTTTCAAATAAATTCGTAACTACGTACAATTTTGTAAATGGCAGTAATTAGATGATAAAAATTATACCCATCTCCATCCCCAAATCCAAATGAAAATTTAGATATTTTCCGATCTCCATTTATAAAATGCTTCTATTTCCAATCACATCTTCCAACAGATCAAATTCGCTCCTATTGCTGAATTTGTTTGACGATCTCGAGGCTATGTTAGCATCGAGCGAGGATTTCCTGCTTGGCAAATGGATAAACGACGCTAGTTTCTTGGCAACGAATCATGACGAACTGAAGAATTACGAGTATAACGCGAGAAATCAGATAACTCTATGGGGACCAAAAGGAGAGATTCGTGATTACGCGAACAAACAATGGTCAGGCGTTGTCGTTGATTATTTCAAGCCACGTTGGTCATTGTTTCTCAATGCCCTCGAAGAATCTCTAATTAATAACACAGCGTTGAACGAGAACAGAATTAACCGTGCGATATTCCGAGAGGTCGAGGAGCCATTTACGTTCTCAAGAAAGATTTATCCAATAGTACATCAAGGTACAAGTTTCGTTTTTTTTTTGTCTTTTTAATTTCGCATTTATTGACAATGAGCAATTGTAGCAAATTCTATTGTTGTATATTTCGTTATTAACACGTACCTATTAAGTACAGGTTTGATTTTTGTTTTTTTTTTTTTTAATTATTATTCAGGTGATTGCGTCGACATCGCTGTGAAATTGAATAAGAAATGGAGAAAAGTAGTTGTCAATGAGGCTCATAATAAGAGAGTCGAAGGAGTCTCAAGATTGACGAGACGTGAATGATGACAGACAAGATTTGCTGTACGTATATTTTCTTTTAAAATCATCTTTTCGTACTATTTTCCTCCCTCAGCAGTTTCAAAACATACGACGTTTCTCCAATGTGCAGCAATATTTAGGATCATCGTGGAACTGTGTCACGAGTATTAAATCCGCGAGCGAACGCAGCCTCACTACTCTGAGGTGTTACGTCAGTTTTATCGCTTGTTCGTTTATCAATACATCGTGATTTGTAATTTTCATTTTTTTGACAAACGACTTTTACGACTTTAACTTGTACGAATAAGCGAGGTCCCGGATCAATCCCAAATTGCATTTTTCTTTTTACTATTATAACGAGATTGTTGGGCTATTTGAGAGATTTGAAAAATACGTTATTATGATATTATAATATGTATATATAAGTTAACATTATGATATTGTGGCTAGAACGATATCGGAAGAGTGAAATATATACGATTTTTCTTCTTTTTTTTTTTTTTTTAATATGGAGGACTTGGTCGCACTTTCTGATATTTCTTAAAAATATTCGATATTTACACAATATAACGACGGAGTACTGTCCGGTTGCAACAGACTGTTTGTTTTTTTACATTCGATGTACCATTGTATCTAAATTTAGTATTACAGGCTTGATTGTCTGACATAATAAAAGCTACCCAACGAGTAGATAGCTCCAATAATGAAATCAACGTCGCCATGTTATTTTTATGGAAAAAGAAAAGGAAAAAAACCTGAGAATCCGACTAGATCGTCATTGTCACTTTTTCTACGAATACAAAAAAGAAAAAAAAACACAACGTGTCGATATATATCATTCTCTGTTACGTAGTACGATAAATTTACGTAGTGCACACGTCGTAAACTTACATCGAGAGTTTGTTAACACCGGTGATTGGAATGGAGTCTCGCGGAGTAATATCGTGTAAAAAGTATTTTGTGCATATATATCTACATCAATGCATGTATATGCATATATATCTTTGAAAAATATTTCAAATTGCGTGAATAAGAGATCACAATGTTCTACATAACGCGCCTACGCAATGTGAGATCGTTATAGACTTGAAACCGTCGGATTTTTCAATTTAATCCCCCCTTTTTTCTTCCCCTTCTCATTTTTCTTGACCATCGCGTACACAAAATCGTTTTTGTAACGCGAATGACCACAGTGGGACAATGACCGAATCCAGGAACTGATGCGTACAAACTTTTGAGCTTGCTGATTTCATATTCAACGTTCAAATTCGAAAATTCAAAATGGCTGACTCAATATTAGCGAGAAAAATAGAAGTTATTCAAGCGATCTGAAAATTGGTACCTGATGGGGGTTTTAGAAAACACTACCGTAAGTCCAGTGCCATGAAATTCAAATGGCCCAGAATGAAAATGGTCCTAAGTACTATTCTTTTCGAACAAACGTTTGTTCAGTTAATTCGAGCCTCGAATATTTCATATTGAATTTCAATCGTCAGTCCCACAATCCCCTGGGTACCATTTTTCGTTAGAATCCAATAATTGCTTTTACTTTTGTGTCCGCCATGTTGATTACGCCATTTACAATTTTGATGATTTTGCCCACTGAATGTAAGGTCAATGTTCGTTTCACTGGTTGTCACTCAATGTCACATTTCGGTCATAGGCCGAACAGTTCACACACGTTCGAACTTCTCATCGTACTCTAATAATTAACACTCTCGTAAAATTAATAATATCGCATCTGACTCGCGACACCCAACGACTGGGAATAATTTACTAAATCCACTATCACGGTACTGGAAACATGGATACACGTAACGCTGGTCGTACAAACATTTCTTTTTTTTTTCTTTTCGTTCGCCCATCACAGCACCGAAATAACACAAAGATTACGTCGAAAAATAAGTCGGAATGACGGACTGTTTGAATTTACGCTCAGTCCCTCGAAGAGGAATTACTGTGAGTGATGTTAACGATCAAAGAGATTATTTGGTGCGTGCGTGTGTGTGTGCGTGTGTGTGTGTGGGTATTAATCGAATAAATTACTCGCCGTTAATTAAGATCTAAGCTCGAGTTCGATACTGGTCCCCCTATAATTCCATTAATAAATTGCATTCACAAATTCCACAAGGCGAGAAAAACGATTTACACACTTTTTCTTCTCGTTATCTTATAACTGCTCAAAAGTAAAACAAGCAGTCAGCCCGAATAATTCGTTCAACGTTGATATACTTTCCCGCTAAATTTTGTCCTATCAATCGTTCTCCATATTTGCCAATTAAAAATCTAATACTATTTTAACAACGATGCAGCAGCCGATCAAGAACAATGGTATCCAAATATTTTTACACCAGCATTAAACGCCATTACGGTTTATGTACGTGCCGGAATGAAGATAAAATAAAATAAATAAAAAACAAACGAACTTATGGCCGCGCGATAAAATGCACTTAATATGTATATATAAATATAATATTTATAATAAACTATCAACGATCGAGGACGTTGGAAAAAAGGCAATGGGGAATGGCGGAAGATTGGTTTTCGTTGGTTCGTTTCGAACAATCGTATGTTTCAACGAATATCCTTTTAGGATCATTTCGTTATATATCGCGACGATAAGTCAACCTCGAAAAATCTCTTGTCGTTGTTATGCTGAACGACCAGGGGCGAGGGCAGAAACGAGAACGGGGTGTGCGTGCATATGCGTGACTTTTTGATAAATCATCGATGCTGTTTTCTTTTTCTTTTTTTTTTTTTCGTCCTCGGTCTTCCTTTTGACAATATTCTTAAAGCCGGATCGACGAACTCGCGTCTAATTGTCACCGTTTCTCGACTTCCGCCTCTTGACTCGAGGATTCGGTAACCGGTGGCAACAGCGAGTCACTCGATATTTGCCTGTGAAAGAGATTTAGACAATTTCAATGATATTTTCAGCGAAAGCAAATAGCGTTAGACAAATCGAGTTAGACTAATCGAGTGCGTTGAATACGAAGAGATTAGCGGTATTCGTTATTTTGCAAAGAGCAATCTACATTTATTTTTATTATGCCCGATTTACAATAGCCTGCTGGTTATTTCATAATACTGACTTATACAGTGGTTGTAACGATTAATCGAGAAAGTAACGATCGTTACTTTCGTTCGTTGGCTATGTTCGATTTAAGATTTTTCATAGAACGCGAAGGAAAAATAATCATCTAAATTATGAAGTGAAAAGTAAAAAAATGTGCTGTGACAAATGCCGTAGTTTGCCATGATAAAATGATTGATAATAAATAAATGAAATAAGGACAGGATTTCTTTTTATAATAAACGTGAAGTGACTGAGTACGAGAGATAAAATTGACGAGACTCGAATATACCTTCCATTAGTTCGCCATTCGTAACTATCAGGCGCAGAATTGCTTCTTCCTGCTCTGTGAAATTGTTCGGTTTTACTGTTGACAGTATCACCAATAGCAATTGATCCTTTTGATACGTCAGTGATATCGGTCGATGATTGTTGTTTGACGGATCCACCTGTAGCCGAATCACCAGCCGATCTGACGATTCTCCTCGATAGAAACGGATTCTATCGACGTAAGTATAAAAGGAGAAAACAAAAATGTATCAAGGAAAAGGATTATCATAAGAATGTTAAGGGGGGAAAAAAATTGAAGGCTCACCTGAAAACTATGTTGCTTCAGCATCGTCTTGATGAGTATGAGTGTATCGAGTTTGGGAACGCGAGTAACGACTCGTGCTACTTCCTCGTCGGTCACCGTCACCGGAAGACGACAATTGTCAGCCTCGTTTGGCAAAGGTTCACATCCCTCGTTCGTCAACCAGCAATGTTCCTTTATCTCGGCGAGATTTATTCTTCTGATCGGATCTTTCGACAACATTCGCGACACAAGATCACGTAGATTTTCTGTGAGACACGGCTTTTCCGGAAATCTCAATTGTTCCGAACGTACCGCTGCCTGCACGCCCATTATACTTCCGGCACCGTCCCAAGGCACTTTTCCGGTTACCAGAGAATAAAGAGTCACTCCCATTGACCACACGTCGCAGAGCTATTTTTCACGCGTAAAATATCAAATGGAATACCGTTCGAACAGTGAATATTAATCATTAATTATCTAATATTAATGGCTTATGATTTATGATGTAACATTAATAATTAATGAATTCGATAGAAGGGATGAATTATGATTAAAGTAGAATTATCGGATGCTCACCGTGCCAGAATATTGAGCTCCGGGAGTCGTCGTTTCGGGAGCTGCGAAGGCCGGTGTTCCCGCTGAGCCCGATAACAATTCACCGGCTGCTCTCAATTCGGCGCTCACTCCCAAATCCGCCACTTTGACTCTACCCTCGCTGTCCACCAGCAAATTACTCGGCTTTATGTCACGATGCACGATCCTTTGATAGTGAACTGATCGTACGAACGAAATAAAAAGAAACATAATGACTAATGATAATTAGTGAATCAATTAAAATTGATAAATTTGTGACAATTCGTAGATCAATAATAATTGATAAGTTATTCATTTCAATGCCATCCCTGATAAACTTACGATACTCGACGCCCATGACAACATCGCGAAAGTGTCTTCTGGCGGTCTCTTCGTCAAGTGGCTTGTCAGTAGGAAGCTGCAAAACTTCGCCCTTCTGAACGAGCTCGAATACAAGATATAAATTATCCTCGTCCGGATCGTCGAGTACCTCGACGAGTTTCACGACGTTCGGATGATCGAGCTTTTTCAACAATGCAATCTCACGATAAACTTTGTCCAATGGATTCGTGACGCCCTTTCTTCCGGGCGCTATTCTACCGAATATTCCAGCCTTCTTCATTAGCTTCTTTTTACTGAGAATCTTCATTGCGTAATGAGTCTCGTCCTCCTCGTTGTACGCCAACTTAACAATTCCGTACGAGCCCTAAAAAAATATTCAATTGACACAAATCCATTGCCTCGGTGATTTCTTTTAGTAGTTCTTGGAAGTTTTTAGAAACTTCTTCGAAAGACTAGTCTATTGTAGGGAAAATTGAATAATAGGTGAACACTTAAGAAAAATATCGAATTTTGTTCGATATTTAGTTATTCGAATGTCTTCAAGTAGAAAATGCCGTTTTGATAAGTTTACTTTGTCAGGCATCGTGGCTGACAAATCTATTAATTAAAGAATAATGCATTTTTTAAATTATAAATATAATAACAATAAAAAAATTATTATTTAATAATTCGAATGTCTTAAGGGGGGAAATACGGTTAGACGGTTCAAAAAATCGATTTTTTTTTATTTCACAAATTGTTAGTAAAACTATTGAAAAATATGTTCCCAAAATTTTGAATGAAAATTCCGACTCGTTCTATTGTTATAAGCCATTAGAGTGAGTAGCTCTCCTTCAGGCCCCGAGCGCGCCACGTGTATAACCGAGCGGTTACTATTTTTTCAAACGCGTTTTTCTGAAAACGACTTTTTTTGAACTAGCGTACACGCTAGTTTGAAAAGTTTTCAACCAATCGTTTTGAAAATTGGCAGTTACTTTCTTCATAGTATTCCGCTCTATGTGAACCTAAAATCGGAATATTATCATTATTTAAAATAACGTTTTTTTGCAAATAAAGTTGTAAAAAATGGCAAAAAATCATGCTTTTTTGTTTTGACCCTTGTAAAAAATTCAATTTTCTATTTTTTTGATAGCATTTAGGTTCATATAGAAGAGAGACATATAATAAAAGTAAATTCCAATCTCGTTTGATTTCAGATGAAAATTGCGGCTTCCAGAATGTACGCAAAATGCTGAGTCTGATTGTGACCTGCAATATGGGGTCGCTAATATCCCCGGTGATTTTCAAGAAAATTCTTCAAAAATGTTATAGTATATACTTAAATATATGTATAAAATATTCTCAAAGTTTCAATAAATTATATTCATTTTTTATACTACAAAAAAATTCATGAAAATCATTGAGAAAACGCTGTCCTAACCCTATTTCCCTCCTTAAGAAAAATGTCGAATTTTGTTCGATATTTAATTATTCGAATGCCTTCAAGTAGAAAATGCCGTTTTGATAAGTTTTCTTTGTCAGGCATCGTGACTGACAAATCTATAAATTAAAGAATAACGCATTTTTTCAATTATAAATATAATAAGAATAAAAAAATTATTATTCAATAATTCGAATGTCCTAAAGTAGAAAATGCCGTTTTGATAAGTTTTCTTTGTCAGCCATTGTGGCTGACAAATATATGAATGAAAGAATAATGCGTTTCTTAAAATTATAAATATAATAATAATAAAAAAAAAAGATCATTTCTATTACAGATTACAACTTACTTGGCCAATGTTGTTCAAAAGTTTGTACTGATTGAGCTGCAGTGCACCCTGACGACTATCGATGGAAACCCTTCGGCTCTCTCTCAACGGTCGTCTTCGATTGGTTCTGGGTGAACCCTGAGGACTTGCATACGGTGAATAAGGACAATAAGGATATATCGGCCTGATACCAGCAATCGTTGAACCCGACGGTTTATCAATGACGTTTATCCGTTCACCGTCGGAATGACGCGAATCACCTGGCGAAGACAATATTTTCATTGGTCCCGGTGTAACATCACGAACGTTCGTATCGTCGCAACACTCACTGTTCGACATCCCGGATCTCGGTACGACGAGTAACGGCACGCTATCGGCATGAACGAGTTTTTTATCTTCTGCCAAAAATCCAGTAGCGTGTTCGTTCGTCGTAGGAATGGAAACGTCGTCGGTCCTCTCGCGAATTGTCTCGTCGTCATTGTGTCTCGTTACTTGCAACGATATTCTACGATCGTAGAGCCGAGATTCGCCGTCACCGCGATCCTCCGACTGTGTCGACAACAATTGATAGACCTTCACCGATCTTGGCAATAATTTGCTCGTATCCGTTTCGTTCAATCTGATATTTTCATTAGTCTCCGATTCCACCCTCGCCACAACAACATGATCATCGTCATCTTCATTCTCTAGCTCTTCGTCCACCTTCGTATTTTCTAATTTTTCATTTTTTCCATCATCCAATTGTGACTCAACGTTCTTTCTGTACATTGTCTCGCCGTATGGTTTCTCAACGATTCTCTCCAATTCCGTATTCGTCATATTCGGCGAACTATACTGATGAACGACCATTCGTCTTCTTTGCTTGCCGGAATTTCTAGGACAGTTGGTCCCTTCACTCGATGATTCCACACTGTTGGACAATATCTTTGTGAAATCTCTCGTCGACGCACCGTCGTTGGAAATAAAAGAATCGTCAGCTTTCTCGTCGTTACTCGTGACATTGTACATCGCCGAGTACAATACATTATCGTTGGTCGTTGGTGAATTTCCAAGTGAAACTTGTGATATTTTATTCAACAGATGATTCTCGATATCGTCTATTTTTATGTCCATCTCGGTGCTGTCTCGTGAATCAAAATTTATCGACTTGTCGAGCTCGAGACTCGTTTGTTCCGCGATATTTGGCATTTCGATACGCGACACTTTTCCAATCGTTGTGAAATCGTTCGTCGACGAATCTTTCGACATTTCGGCGATGCTGTTCGGCGAACAAACGAGACTGTTGATTTTCGTCAATTGTTGACCACAAGCATGACCAATTGCACTCTGGATCGGTGATTGTTGTTGATTGTACGTTGGAAGTCTGATGCCCTTTGTGGATGATCTTCGTCTCTCTCGTGAAATATCTCTCGTCCCTAAGTCCTGCTGATTTCCCATATCCATCGTGCCTGTTACCCATCGATCCTCGTCGAACGTACCGAGATTACTGAAATAACCGCTACTCTCGCGTCTCGCTCTCGATCGGTAGACTCTCGAATTTCCGGTTTCCTGCTCGATATTATCACGTAGGCTTGTCGCGTCGACGGCTTTCAAAGATCGCGACGAATCCACCCTCGTTAGTATATTCTCTCTTAGTGTCAAACTCTCGATATTATTATCATCGATGTACAGCGCACTGTCTTTGCGAATTTCAAATATTCCTTCGGGTATATCGCTCTCCCATGTTGTCTCGTCGTCTCGCGACTCCGTACATTTTGATACTCGAAGAGACGGATTTTCTGGCAATATATCCAATTGATTCTTCGCAGTGAGAGTCCGGGAAATTTCGTTCGATCTCGGCAAATCACCGTTTAGCGTATTGTCAATGGAAATTGTATTGTTCGAATTGTAAGAATGTCTGATCGAATCGACGAACTTTGTTTCAATGTCTTCGGAATTTTCTGGCTTTTTTTCGTTATTTTTTGTCGGAAGGCCAGTACAGAGAATATCTTTGATCACGGGCGAACCACCGAATGCTTTCGATCTCTCGATGTGACAACTCGTCGATCTTTCGAGCATCGATATCGGTGATTTTATCTCGTTGAATTGACCCAATGATCTTGACGTCGAACAACCCGGCGATTCCTCGTCAACGGCCACGTGCCTACGAACAATTTGTTTTTTAATCCCAAACTTATAGTATCACAAATTTAGATAATTTAGATTGTTAAACATTAGGAATAAGGGTGATAGATGACATTTTTACAGAGCTTCCACGTTATTTAGTTGTTGCTTGTCCAAAAATATTTAAAAAATCTTAAGGGGGGAAATAGGGTTAGACGGTTCAAAAAATCGATTTTTTTTTATTTCATAAATTGTTAGTAAAACTATTGAAAAATATTTTCCCAAAATTTTTAATGACAATTCCGACTCGTTCTATTGTTATAAGCCATTAAAGTGAGTAGCTCTTCTTCAGGCCCCGAGCGCGCCACGTGTATAACCGAGCGGTCACTATTTTTTCAAACGCGTTTTTTTAAAACGACTTTTTTTTTAACTTGCGTACACGCTGGTTTGAAAAGTTTTCAACCAATCGTTTTGAAAATTGGCAGTTACTTTCTTCATAGTATTGCGCTCTATATGAACCTAAAATCGGAATATTATCATTATTTAAAATAATTTTTTTTTCGCAAATAAAGTTGTAAAAAATGGCAAAAAATCATGCTTTTTTGTTTTGACCCCTGTAAAAAATTCAATTTTCTATTTTTTTCATATCATTTAGGTTCATATAGAAGAGAGACATATAATAAAAGTAAATTCCAATCTCGATTGATTTCAGATGAAAATTGCGGCTTCCAGAATGTACGCAAAATGCTGAGTCTGATTGTGACCTGCATTATGGGGTCGCTAATATCTTCGGTGTTTTTCAAGGAAATTCTTCAAAAATTTTATAGTATATACTTTAATATATGTATAAAATATTCTCAAAGTTTCAATAAATTATATTCATTTTTTATACTATAAAAAAAGTCATGAAAACCATTGAGAAAACGCTGTCGTAACCCTATTTCCCCCCTTAAACTCTCAACCACCGGTACCGATTTTCATCAGATTCAATTCCAGACATCCTTTGATGATTGGTAAGCGTCGGATTTTTTTAATTTCAAAATTCCATTGAATTTCAACCACTGCATATTTTTCTAATAAACTTAACCACTGTATTTTAAATATTACGAATAAAGGTGAAAGACGACACTTTTACATTGCTTCCTCGTTATTTAGTTGTTGCTTGTCCAAAAAATTTTAAAAATCTCAAACTCTCAACTACCGATACCGATTCTCATCAAATTCAATTCCAGACATCCTTTGATGATAAGTACCCGTTGGATTGTTTTTAATTCAAAATTTCATTAAATCGCAACTACTGTAGAAATGTTGACATAAGTGATTAATAAAGAGGATACATTGCTTTCCGCGAGTGCAATCTTTGCAAACCGATCTCGAATTACAGACATTTAAATATTCAATCACCGTCCGAACGTTTTATTTATTGAAATCTAATATTTCAACGTTTTGTCACATTGTCGACAGATGAGCATCAAAAGGTTGAGAAAAATGGTTGTTTCACGAAAAAAAAGCTTCCCTCACGATGAAATAAAAGGTGTAATGTATGAATTAAAGGAATTATTCGTAAATTATAAAGAAAAAGGTATTTCATACAGATGCTGTTGGTTTACCGGTTTATTACAGGCATATATAGAAGAAACAGAGTTATAAAAAAAAAGCGTCGTTGCACAAGCGTCATTGCCAGTGACGATAATTATTGTTGGCCGTATATGCTTGCCGAGGGGACAAAACTCGGGTCCTCAACGTGAACGTGCGCATTATAGCTTGCGTTCAGTAGTTTATACGATTACATCGACGTAACAGCTTGCATGTGATGGCACTCATCTGTTGTCTACGAGATGAACGGGAGTGAGAGAGGAAATGGTGGAGTAAAATGCAAGATAGATAAAGAGAGAGAGAGAGAGAAATGAGAATCGTTAAAAGCTGATAATATCGTTTCTCCGCAACAGTCGCGACACGTGCGTCCTGTGTAGAATCCGATTCGCCGGGGATACCGATAAAAAAAGGTAATGAGATTCCACGAGTCTGGTGTTAAGCGTCATGACGATCGTCCGAGCAATTTCAAGAGGTGTGAGAATAATTCTTATGACGAATGCTAAATCTTTCATTGGATATGACGAAATAAATCTTTCGTTATTACTACTAAATTTATATTGAAACAAATAAAATTTGTTTATTATTACGAAATTTTATTAAGCTCGTCATACGATAATAACTGAAATATTATTTAGCAATATCGAACACGAATAAAATTCAATTTTATATATATTTTTAGTTTTCTGAGACCACGAAGTGATGAGGCAGCGGTTAACGTGATATTCAATAATAAAAAAAACTATGATAAATAGATGATAATATTTCGTACGTGCGTGCATAGATGTTTAAGACTCCGAAGAATGATCGATAATACTTCGAGTTACGTAAGTGAACTAACAAGTTTCGTCGAGAGTCCTATCTCTGATGACTAACGACCCATGGGAACCTGTTAAATGTGAAGCTTTATACCCCTAGGGTAAATCATATACAGAGTGATTTGATCCGGAAGTCAGACTAGCATCATTACATTTCATATTTTTCTCGTCGATACTCTTCGTGCTTGGTTAATCATGAAATATCTCACGAGTGGCCAATAACATTTTTAGCATCATTGAAATAAATCTCCTACATCATCAGTCTAAAAAAAAATTCCGCAGAGATTGTTCACGTATCGGAAAAAAAGGAGTAGAGTAGAATTTGTGGTGTTGAAAAATATCGATATTTTTTGTTGATTTGTTTCGTAAAAATGTAACATCTCAATCTTTTGAGCACGTTGAAGAAAAGTGCACAAATTCGCGACATCATTTTCTGTCTCGCGGCCTGCTTCTTATCACATTTTTTATCGGTAACTGACGCCATGACCTGCTCCACGACCGCCTGACCTCACATCACTTATTTATCGTTCTCATGACCATATTAGAAAAGGAAGCTCGCGGTTTTGAACGAGAACAAACTACAATCTATACATGTACGAGGTCTGTTAAAAAAGTATCGCGAATTTTGAATTTCCGCGGGCTACGTATATTCGATTTTCGATTTTTTTGTTGCGTTATGTTGGTACTCGTGTCCCTCACTTATGCTGAAAAAATCGGCCATTTTGAATGTTTAGTTAATTGTTGACAGCTGTTTTGGTTAGACGTGTTTTGGCTTGTCTTCGATTTTTGCCTATTCCAAAAAATGGATCAAAGAATCTGTATGAAATTTTGTGTGAAAAACAAAATTAAGTGCGCGGACGCATTCCGAATGTTGACTGTGGTATATGGTGAAGCTACCATGGACCAGAGCAACGTTTATCGGTGATACAAAATGTTCTCAGAGGGCCGAGAAGATGCAAACAACGAATTGCGTTCCGGACGCCCGAGCACATCAACAACAGACGAAAACATTGACGAAGTGAAGAAAATGATATTGGCCAATCGTCGAATCACCGTTAGAGCAGTTGCTGAGGAACTAAACATATCGATTGGCTCGTGCTATTCGATTTTTACCAATGATTTGGGCATGAGACGGGTCGCCGCGAAATTCGTGCCAGAATTGCTCAATTTCGAAGAAAAACAGTATCGCGTTAACATTGCTAAGGAGCTGTTGGACTCGGTCCGCGACGACCCAAATTTGCTCCAGAGGCTCATAACTGGTGACGAATCATGGGTTTACGGTTATGACGTGGAAACCAAAGCTCAATCATCGCAATGGAAGCTGCTTTTTTGGAATAGGCAAACATCGAAGACAAGCCAAAACACGTCTAACCAAAACAGCTGTCAACAATTAACTAAACATTCAAAATGGCCGGTTTTTTCAGCATAAGTGAGGGACATAAGTACCAACCTAAATTCAAAATTCGCGATACTTTTTGAACAGACCTCGTATATCACGATTGAATAAGGAAAACTCAATTTGGAAACGGCGAATGTACTTTAATGCGATTTTTTCTTCATTTTAATCTCTCTTTGCTCCTTCCCTTTACGACTTTTCGACGAGACGTTCAATGCCTTTAAATGCGAAGAGGCTTTCGAGTATTGACGTCCAACGAAACGGTGATAAATCAACGGGAGCCGAAGAGTTTAAAGAACCTGCCGATATACCAAATGTTTACGAAAACCATAAGGTCGTACTCAACATAAATTTCCATTTGAAATCGTGGTATCTACGCCATTTTCCGTGTTAGAGCACGATGTCTTCGGTCGTTCGTAATGTCGAGTGATCACTATGCTCGATTTTATCGTGTGTCATTCCTTTCGAAGAAAAACTCGAGTGAACAGATATGGACGATGAATTCGAGACTCTATATGCCGGAGAAGCGTCTAATACGGCAATGAGCGTGTGATTCTTTTTCAGCTATTCGTGTGAAATCTCTCGTATAATTCTCTCCAGCTAAAAACAAGATGATGATGATGAATGAAGGCGAGGAATAAAAAAAATTTTAAAAAACCCTATCGTTACCGCGACCGTTGTGACTTGGCTGTTGCAAAACTCACGATCTCCGTTCTAACGTTTCCGACATACGGGAATCATGTTTCTCTCGTGAAATTAAACTTCTTGATTGATCCAACGTTCGCGTTATGAATATTATTCGCTCCGAAATTGCGCAAATATTTTTTAAACCGATGAATTGCGGATGTTGTTTTTTTTTTAAATGTATGTATAACTTTACGTTGAATAAAAAATTTGTCGATAAAAATGATGAAAGAACACAAAACTAAAAAAAAAATCCTACCTCTTGGCGTTATAACGATAAATGAAATTTATTAATTTTAATAATAACGATTAAAACTCGATATTCCTGCGATACGATAGATTATTATATGAGATATATAATGCAGACGGTAAATGTTGTTTTTAATTGGCGGAAAATGAATAAATGCTAATTAACGTTTGTTAATTTGAATAACGCGAGTTAAAATCTACTGCACCGTGAATGTACTGTATCTTATCGTAATGTTTGTGTAAATGAACGGCACACATATCAGCCTATATATTTCAATAATTTAGTGACGCGGCTTCTACGTAAATGGAGCATATTAAATTCTCCGCTTCAGTGATTAATAAAAAAAATTACCATACTCGATATAATGCATAAAAATTCAATGATATGACTCTAACAAGACAGGTTTCTAATCCATTCAGCTGTAAATCACGTAATACTCCTATCCGTTTTTTTTTCTTTTGAACAGTTAAAATCTCGAGAACTTCGCATCGTATTTGTAACTTGAAAAAATGAAAAATCTGCTGAAAAATGTACCTTATCGTGTATCTTATCGTAACATTTGTGTAAATTAACGGCACACATACCAGCCTATATATTTCAATAATTTAGTGACGCAGCTTCAATGTGAATGGAGCATATTAAGGGGTTATACACAGTTGGAAATTTCAAAAATACGATTTTTTAAATTGGATTTACGGAATGCACACATATTTGAGTACATTCTCTGAAAATTTCAAATCGATCCGGCAAATATTCTTGGAGATACATGCGTATTTGTAAGGGCGCTCGGAGCGTTACAAAGTAGGCGGCCTAAAGACCGGCGTAGCAGTATGAAACTTTGAACGCGGTTTTCTCAAAACGATGGTTTCAAAGTCGGTGAGCGCGATTTCTCAAAAACGACTCAACCGATCGATCTGCAATTTTAACACAACCTTCTCAGATATATTCTTCAGGTATTGATCGAAGGAATAAGATTTCCGATAGTTATTTCTATTTTTTTTAAACAATTCAACGAAAAACTTTTTGTCGAAAATTGGAATTTTTTCTTTTTGGGGCAGCCAATTTGTCAAAATTCAAAATTTCGACTATTCCCTCGATCAATACCTAGATCTATCTATCCACTAATAGAGCCTTTCTTTTTGTTTTTTAATTTTTAATAATCCAAACCGGATATATGCCCAATGCCAAACACCTTTTTTTTTGAGGAGCTCCAGGAGATCGTCTAGAGGAGCAGTTTAAATCAATATTTTTGAAAGTGAAAAACGCCGATATAAAGCTAAAAGCTACCACTACATTTATTAATACTTCTTGTATTTGTCAAATAAAATACTTTTTCAGAAAAAAAACGTAAAAAAGCGACTTTTTTTGGCCTTGCAACTGCGTATAATCCGTTAAGGGTGGAAATAGGGTTAGACGGTTCAAAAAATCGATTTTTTTTTATTTCATAAATTGTTAGTAAAACTATTGTAAAATATGTTCCCAAAATTTTAAATGAAAATTCCGACTCGTTCTATTGTTATAAGCCATTAAAGTGAGTACGACTTTTTTTGAACTTGCGAACACGCTAGTTTGAAAAGTTTTCAACCAATCGTTTTGAAAATTGGCAGTTACTTTCTTCATAGTATTTCGCTCTATATGAACCTAAAATCGGAATATTATCATTATTTAAAATAATTTTTTTTTTGTAAATAAAGTTGTAAAAAATGGCAAAAAATCATGCTTTTTTGTTTTGACCCCTGTAAAAAATTCAATTTTCTATTTTTTTGATAGCATTTAGGTTTATATAGAAGAGAGACATACGATAAAAGTAAATTCCAACCTCGTTTGATTTCAGATGAAAATTGCGGCTTCCAGAATGTACGCAAAATGCTGAGTCCGATTGTGACCTGCAATATGGGGTCGCTAATATCTTCGGTGTTTTTCAAGGAAATTCTTCAAAAATTTTACAGCATATACTTAAATATATGTATAAAATATTCTCAAAGTTTCAATAAATTATATTAATTTTTTATACTATAAAAAAATTCATGAAAATAATTGAGAAAACGCTGTCCTAACCATATTTCCCCCTCTTAAATTCCCCGCTTCAGTAATTAATAAAAAACTACTATACTTGAAATAATGCATGCATTCAATGATATGACTGTAACAGGGCACGTTTCAGCTATAAATCACGGAATACTCGTATCCGTTGTTCCTTCGAGCAATTAAGATCTCGAGAACTTCGCATCGTATTTCTAACTTGAAACAATGAAAAATCTGCTGTTTGGGGTAAATTTTCACGTCTACCACCGCACTTTAGTTTCGAACGTTCAGCACTGTAAATTCTAAAATTATTATGGCATCTAAAATTTTATTGAAAACCCGTTCACTCATTGACCAATATTATGGAACCCTTGACGAATGAGGCATTCACGCTTGACCGGATTTTACATATACACATATCACCAACAATTACACAACTTTTTTTTCTTCATAAGTGCTTCATAATTCCTGACAGGAAGTGAGATTATTCCCGAGCGTATAAAACTCGAGAATTACCCGATAAGTACTGCGTAGATTATATACGAATAAAAAAATATAAAGTCAACGTCAGTTAATTCACCTGCACGTGGCGAACGTATTTTATTGCTTGATCGGAGCGCGTCGTGTTCGCTCGGCGCGTCATTTGCGATGTAACTGAACGTCGGTTTATTCGTCGTCGCACACGCCACGTCACGCAAAATGCCTTGCTCCTTGATGATTACGTTATGCATTCGTTGATGTACGCGTATATGTAAACCATATACGCGTACATCAACGAACGCCACACTTCTGGTTCAAATGCGCAAACGAAAAATATGTTTTTCAAATAAATATATATATATATATATTTTTTTCTTTAATGACATTCACAAGATAACACGTATCAGCGCCGCGGGACCGGTGGCAAGCTCAATAATTCGTCAGCATACGGTATTTATCGATGTTGTGCACGATATTTCAAATAATTCGAATTTCAGCCTTCATAGATAACTTTGCCTGTCGGATTTTTTTTTCCACAAAAAACTATTTTTCAAAATAACAATTTTTTCTTTAGCGAGCATTCAATAATAATTCATCGCTTCGAAAGGAATCTTTGTATTTAGATAAAATGAATTTTGGCATGTAAAAATTTTTGGGTTAAAAAAAAATACGTGATTTAGTTAAATTCAGGTTTTTGGTTAAGGGCTCACCCCTGAAATTAAAAAAAAATCGACATTTTCAAACAGATTTTTATTCTTTATACTTTTAAGAATTAAAAAAAAAAACTTTCAAGAAAATTTCACTCCGTTACAAAGTTATAGCAATAAATGTGACTGGACGTCGGGTTGGGACGGCTGCCTACCAGAAACTTTAACCGGCTGCCTAATTTCTTTATTTTTGAAAAAAAAAAAAATTCCCTCCGTCAGACCATTACTACTACATTAGTTTAATAAATTCTTTTTTATTTTTGCAGATTGGATAATTTTTGGTGAAGTTATGATGTCGACAAGGAGACGCCATGGTTTTCAACGGTAATCCATTAATACCCGTAAAAAATAATGTTAATATTAAAAAATAAACCTTTTAATTTTTTTTTCTTATAGTTGAAAAGTTAATAAAAAATGTGAAATCGACAATTTACTTTTTTTTTCACCATATAACCTTTGTAATAATTTTTCAAATTTACTCGGTTTTCAGCGCGCGCAGCGGTATGCGAACCCTTAAATGCTCAGCTGAAAGTGAACATTGCATGATAAATAATATTTGCAAAATTGTGGTGAAACAAACAATTATTCGTAAATGAATTTTTGTATGGATCGGAGAAAAAAAAAGTTTCGTAATAAATTGAGAAAGTCCGCCTCTCTGATATCAGAGGCAATGTTCATGGAAAATTTATCAAAGCCTCTCGTGCGTTAGTTATTTGTGGCGAATACGCCACGAATATTCCAAAAATAGGATGAAAAAAAAAAGGAAGAGCAACGATTGCGCAGGAGTCGGGTCGTCAAATCCTACATTACAATTTTGTCTGGCATGTATGTATATATATATATGTATGTCGTGTATAACGAAACCTCGGGCTGGCCACTCGATTCAAAGGCTCCGTAAAGACTACAAGTACCAACTATACGGATATAGTAACTTGATAGTGATACATAGTGCGGAGATATATGTATATACACAAATGTGTGCAAGTAGAAAGAGTTGTGGCGCCGTGAAACCACTCGGGACACCACGCAGTCCCAGGGCATCACTTGAATCGATGAGCTTATAATACATACTGTTTTTTTTTTTTCTACGATTCCATTTCCCGAGCTATGCAAAACGTCAGAAGGCAAATCACAACAACAAAAGAAACGGCAAACGAATTCATTCAAGCCGGTGTAGAGAAAAAAAAAATTGTCAATTTCCATAGAAATAAAAAAGTGAATTTATTTCAAGGAAGAATATTGGAATGAAGCAATGGAAGAAAGATTATTTCAATGAAGCAAGATTAATTTGTTCGAAAATTAATTTCACAAAACTGAAAATTATCACAAGATGCTGTCTTGGACTAAGTAAAATTAGTTTGACGCAATCAAATTTAGTCGTATTCAAATGAACTTTGTAACGAGCCGAATAAAATTTATCGGTATTATATATAAATTGATTTTTTTTTTTTTCACCGTAATTAAAGCATCGAGTTCGATTTCTCTTCGTTCCATATCTGTTGCGTTAAAAATTCATATAAACGAGAACATTTTCCATTTGATTCGTGACGATCCGATGGCAATCGATCTTTTTTTTACAACTGGAACGAGCAAGGATACGTGTACGGTACAATGGTTAAATAATAATGTAATATCCTTTCTCCCCGATTCTTTTTCTTATTTCTCGTTAATTCTATATATAATCACAGCTTTCGTTTTCCTCACGATATTTCTTATCACTCGACCAGGACAACGTCTATTTTTCTCTCTTCCTCTTATCCTACTCGTCGCACGAAAGAAACTTCTTCGCTTCTTCACAGCTGATTTCTTTCGTTACAGTAATATACACCACTTTGTGCGATGTATAGATTTTCGATAGATCGATTTTTCCAGTTATAGATATATGTCTATGTGTACTATTTTCGCGCATATATTTTCGCTTCGCGTTATCGGTCGCACCAGCACGCCGCGTGCGATAAAGCTTATTATTATTATTATTATTTATACACGTGCGGCTAGTGTGTTCTATTTACTCACCGATAAAATATAAGTCGATGGTTACTCGTTAAATACAGAGCGTGTCAACGCTAATGCCCATTTCGTTAGATGGAAAAACAATTTATATTCACATTATTCACAGTCGTAAATCACCATTTTCTTCATCTACATATCATACGCCATAGCTATAAGCTAGTAACGGAATAAAATTCTTCTAGATATACAGCGGAATTTATAATATTTATAATATAGAATATAGAATTTATAATTATTATAAGATGTGTGATGTACGGCGATTTTTATCGATATAAATCCGGAAAAAGGATTTCAATTTTATTACCAAATGTAAAGTTTAATTGATTTTAATAAAATTCCTTAACTAATTGATAAATATTCACGAGAAATTTGTACGATAAAAATGTATTTTTCTTATAATATCGAAAACTATTTCTCTTCTTCGGCTATTTTTATCGACATACATCCAGAAAAAGGATAAAAATTTTTTTGCCAAATGTAAAGTTTAATTGATTTGAATAAAATTCCACAACTAATTAATAAATATTCACGAGAAATTTGTACGATAAAAATGTACTTTTGTTATAATATCGAAAACTATTTCTCTTTTTCGGCTATTTTTATCGATATAAATTAAGAAAAAGGATTTGAATATTATTACCAAAAGTAAAGTTTAATTTATTTTAATGGAATTCCACAACCAATTAATAGATATTCACGACAAATTTCTATGATAAAAATTTATTTTTCTTATAATATCGAAAACCATTTCTCTTTTTCGGCTATTTTTATCGACATAAATCCAGAAAAAGGATTTAAATTTTATTGCCAAAAGTAAAGTTTAATTGATTTGAATAAAATTCCACCACTAATTAATAAATATTCACGGGAAATTTGTACGATAAAAATGTATTTTTCTTATAATATCGAAAACTATTTCTCTTTTTCGGATATTTTTATCGACATACATCCAGAAAAAGGATTTAAATTTGATTGCCAATTCTAAAGTTTAATTGATTTGAATAAAATTCCACAACTAATTAATAAATATTCACGGGAAATTTGTATGATAAAAATTTTGTTTTTCTTATAATATCGAAAACTATTTCTCTTTTTCGGATATTTTTATCGACATAAATCCAGAAAAAGGATAAAAATTTTATTGCCAAATGTAAAGTTTAATTGATTTGAATAGAATTCCACAACTAATTAATAAATATTCACGAGAAATTTGTTCGATAAAAATTTATTTTTCTTATAATATCAAAAACTATTTCTCTTTTTCAGATATTTTTATCGACATAAATCCAGAAAAAGGATTTAAATTTTATTGCCAAAAATAAAGTTCAATTTATTTGAATAAAATTCCATGAGCAATTAATAGATATTCACGACAAATTTCTAGGATAAAAATCGATTTTTCTTATAATATCGAAAACTATTTCTCTTTTCCGTCCACAGTCAAGTGGACGTTAAATGAAATAAATAATCTTTGTAAACGCTTTATGATAAGTCGACAATAATGCGTTTGACCTCCACTCGTCCATTTGTTTTTGGCAATACTCCATTAACAGCGAATTATTTGCAAGTAGCTTCCCCCGCCTTATTCCAACTTCTAGAGAGTTACGTTACATTTTTCCAAAGAATAACCCTCAATTCATTTGTTTATCACAGCTGTGAACAAACGTTTTGTAATCACGTAGTACTGTCGATTAATCGTTGGAAACGAGATGTTTCAAATTTGCCGCTCATTTGACTAGTACGTGGCGCCTTAGATTGCGACATTGAGCGATCCGGGAAATCCCCATTTTTTCCGAACACCGTTTAAATCCCGAGGCGGCCATTAAACTCCGGGCCATATAACGCCGTTCGAATAATTAACAAGAAATTACGAGAGTTTCGCGCGAATTAAATATGAACAAGGAAAAAAAAAGCTTACCATTAACACTGGCAAACGGTACCGGTAAAACTTGTTGAACAGCAATTATCCTTGGGACACCATAAAACTCGTTTTAAATTGACAATGTTGTTAATAATGAGTAACGAGAAGTAGTATATCGTTTATTAGCGTTTATAGACGCTCTCTATTCCGGCACGCGCACCATCCGGAGTGAGACTCGCGCGACGGCGGCAATCACACTCCTCCTCGTTGTCCGCGGCGTTTCTAACCCGTAACCGCACTTCTCCTACTCGTGCCCCTACCCTGTCGCGTTACGAGCCCGCTAAAGGCTTTCATAACAACGTATCGCCTCTCGGTGTCTCGTGTACCACATTAACCCTGATGTCGTTTTGTAGCGTAAAACCACGCGCAACATAGTCAGAGTTTTTACCGAATCGCGTGAGCGTCTCATTTTTTCAATTCTCGCGCACAAGCAGAGTTTTTAAATCTCCATCTCTCTTTAAACATCCCAGAAAACTCTCCGAGTTGGAGAAGAGTTCTCTCTCTCTCTCTCTCTCATTCTCTTTCTCTTTCTCTTTCTCTTTCTCTCTCACTGCTCCTGTCCCCTCAGCCTCTCTCTTTTGGTCCATACGAACTTCATCTCATTCTCACGTGTGAGCGACGAGAATTCTTGTGAGAATCATCCAAGTCACCTTTCTCTCTTTCTCGAGCACTGCGACGTACGTGACTTCCTTATTGCCCTCAATCCCAAGATCGTATCTCTCTTCGACGATTCACAGCAACCGAAATTAATTTTTAAACGAATTTAATAATCCTTTCTATTTTTTATTTATTTTTTTAACAAATTTTCATCTCACTCATTGTGGAAAAATTTAACAATTCAATGACTCGCCATCGTTGAAGTTACGCGCGGTTTCTAAGACGATAGTTCACTACTTTCGACATCGCATCGAGTAAGTACCCAAAGTTACGTACCGGCTTAAAACTTTAACGACAGTATTATAATTTTCTCATGTATTCATATACATAGAGATTTATGCGGCAAAGGGAGGCTGCGGAGGTGTGACAATTTTTTTCCATCAGTCTTGTCGAACAAGAATAATGCTTTATTGGGAATGTATGCAGTCTTTTGAAGTTCGCCGGTACAGAATGGACATGAATTTTTAACAATTTTACTCAAAGCCAAACCGCTCCGACTAACGGAGAGATTTTAACCGAGACTAAAAAAAAAAGTTAATCTTTTTATCAATTAGTCCCCATTTGTGAAACAAAAGTACCTAACAAAAAATTCGAAAAGAAAAGCATTAACGTCATTTAAAATTTTAAAGACGAAGTACCATTCGGACTAATTTTTACGGTTGTATTCATCTATAAAAATCAATCTAACAGTATAATTTTATGATGTTATTGGTAACATCAAAATTATTCGACCAAAATCGACAACATCGATAAAAATATGAACACGCTTCGATAAAAGCTTATTCTTGAAAAAGGGATCGAGACCCGGGGTGTGTGAGTGCCTTTTGTTCGATCCCATATACTGAACTTCAAGTTGCATAAATGCACAAAAAAGTTTCGGTGAGCTTTGGTAGTACACCTTGACCGTGAAGAAACGTTTGTCCAGAAGGAAATTGTTTGTATATGTATATGCGTAAGAGAGAGAAAGAGAGACAGAGAGAAATTGTGTAATTGTGTGTGGGTGTGTGTGTTGTGTAGAAAAGCCTTGAAGTCAATTGCCTGCACACGAAAATCGACAAAGATGCATCGATGTGTGCGAGTGTATATCGTTTAGTCTGACCTGACAAGTATCTTACCTACTAGTATACCGGTAAGTACCTTACCGATGACTCTACGCGTTCAGTGCAGACGTATATCTCGTCGCAGGTAAGTATAGTGTATATCAGCTAGTCAGACACGCGATCTATCCTCTATACTTGCCGCTATTACAAGACCCATAAAAGCCTTTGCATAATCATATGCCGCTCGAAAAATTGTCGAGTTTTCGACGTTACGCGAGATATATTCGCGAAATTCACGTGCTATTTTCAAAAGAAATAAGAAAGTTATTAAATCGGAAATGACTATATGTGACCCAGTCTGAAAATATATTGTATCGTCTCGCACAGAAAATTTTTACCCTTGAAATTATGGCTTTACCTACTTCTGCAGTACTTTTACCTACTTACATAGTCCGCAGTTCGATAATTGGCCAATTTTTTTCGAGCTCTATTACGTGCGATCAAAACGCGTTAAATTAGAGACGTTATCTTAATTTTTTAAAGTAAAACGATGAATAACATTTCATGTTTTTTTTCGTCATTTCTACAGAAACCTAAAAATAAATTACCCTAACTTCCGTTTGGTCGATTAATGCTCAATTCGGGAGTTTTTTTTTAATTCCGCGAGTAGACTCAGAGAATATTATTTTCGAAAATTCGAATATCTCAATTTTCTGTACCTTCAAAAACAGTTTGAACCAAATTGAGTCCGAAGGGCTCAAGTACAAAAAGAAAATTATTTAAAAAATAATAATTGTACATAAAAAACGATATCGCGCGTTTGCTACTTTCTTCAAAGTTGTATAAAAATAAGAAAATTATAAATGACTATGGAGAAATTTAATCCAAAGATGGACCGTAAAATCCATGATGAATTTTTGTTTCCGCTTGAAATAGTTTGCCGATAAAATGGATCTCGGTATGGTATGCTGGAAAAATTGTTTTGTTTCATGCAGCGGAAGAACTGATGTGGTTTACGAGATATCGGATAGTCAACAAAATGGTCTATGAAGAGAAAGAGAGAGAGGTGACAAAGAGAAGAGGTACAGATGCTGGCTGTACGGGAATAGTCTGAATTGAGCGAAGACCGGAGCAAGAGCAACCCTTTGATGTGCTCCAGCGAGCCGATGCAAACTCGTCGGAGCATTCACGGGCTCGGGGATGACGCTCCGAGAGGCTATAAAAGCTTGGGGTGCTCCTCGGTGGGTTCGTTGGAGTTTCGATAAACCATGAAGACATATATTTTCAAAAGGCAACGTGAACTTTATAACAAAAAATGCAATACCGTCGGTGAATAATCTCATAGAAAAAGGGCTAAATTTTGTGATACTCGAGGAAACCCATTAATTTGTATTCTGTAAAAAAACGTTAAATCCATGGGACATACAATAATTGCTTATAAATTATCAAAATAAAACTTCGTAATTTACTAACCTCGGTATATCGCCAATCTTCGGGGGTCGTGTCTTCCGGGGACAAACATCATTCCACACACTGCACGCTGAAAAATAGATAAAAATAAAAATAAATAAAAATATGAAATAAATGAGGAAAACGTAAGTTTTCCTATTTCTTTTCCTATTATTCTTATCCTCTTATTGTAATTTCAATTAGATCGTTGCATTACGAGGTGGGTATAATGTCGTGGAATGAGAAAAAGCTGTTTAGAGCCTGCTCGAGAAACGGAGGGAGAACGAAAGAACAACGACACAATGTTATAGGTAGGAGGTATAACAATTACTCGTCGTGTATAACCGACTCGAAGTTCAAGTCAATTGTTAAATTGACAAGAGGCAAAAGAGGCCAGTCGGCGGTTGACTACAAGCTAAACGCTAATTTGAGCGCGTCGGCTCCGTAACATCCGTATTATCTCGGTCATATCCTCCTTCCCGCCCGTTCCACACACGTTCTCATCTCATTCTCCATTCATCCTATTATTCTCGCTCGTTCCAACGCCCACACAGTAGCGTATACTTCACTCGCTCGATACAATACTAGGAATACTGTATATCGTGTAGATTCTATATATCATCGATAATTGTGACGTTTGGCTTCGTTTGTACATAAGCGACAAACTTCCTCTGTCGTAACGACTATGCGTAAGAGCAGCAATGGCAAAGATGAATTTTTCACATAAGATCAAAAGTTTGAGGAAACAAAAAACTTCTAAATGATTCATTGGATTTTAAAGAGCCAGGTGGACGTTTTTTTCTGCAGAAAATAGCAAAACTCTTGCGTTGAAAATGGTACCCAAACCCCAATCCACCGATTGTTCATGATTCCAAAGAATAACAATTTTACAGTATTACAGAACATTTTTACGTGAAAGTATTCTTGTAGGGTGTAGACGTTTATTTAATTAAGGATGATTAACGTATAGAGTTTTATTAAAAAGGTAGATTCAATGAAAATTGAGAAAACGTCATAATCTTTGGATATGTTTACGTCGAGAGGCTTCGGATTACAATTGCAAAGTTTTAACGTTATTGGCTGATCAGTTTCATAATTACAGTCTCCTAGGATACACGAGAGCGTATATTTCAAAATAGCATTATCTGGGAAATTGTTTGTAGGGTGAGGTTCATCGGTTAATGACCATTTTGAAGGAAAGTGGATATGAACGCAATTATAAAATATGGACAATCCTTAAAAATGTCCTAGTTTCATTCTCTTTTAAATTTCGTATATATCTCATTAATGAGGGAAATAGGGTTAGACGGTTCAAAAAATCGATTTTTTTTTATTTCATAATTTGTTAGTAATACTATTGAAAAATATGTTCCCAAAATTTTAAATGAAAATTCCGATTCGTTCCATTGTTATAAGCCATTACGGGGAGAAATAGGGTTAGGACAGCGTTTTCTCAATGATTTTCATGAATTTTTTTATATTATAAAAAATGAATATAATTTATTGAAACTTTGAGAATATTTTATACATATATTTAAGTATATACTATAAAATTTTTATACATATATTTAAGTATATACCATAAAATATTAGCGACCCCATATTGCTTGTTTTTCTTGGTACTATTTTTTCAAACGCGTTTTTCTGAAAACGACGTTTTTTTGAACTTGCGTACACGCTAGTTTGAAAAGTTTTCAACCAATCGTTTTGAAAATTGGCAGTTACTTTCTTCGTAGTATTGCGCTCTATATGAACCTAAAATCGGAATATTATCATTGTTTAAAATAATTTTTTTTTTGCAAATAAAGTTGTAAAGTGTTGTGAAATGGCAAAAAATAGAATGTACGCAAAATGCTGAGTCTGATTGTGACCTGCAATATGGGGTCGCTAATATTTTATAGTATATACTTAAATATATGTATAAAATATTCTCAAACTTTCAATAAATTATATTCATTTTTTGTACTATAAAAAAATTCTTGAAAATCATTGAGAAAACGCTGTCCTAACCCTATTTCCCCCCCTCAATGATTGTGACATTTCGAACTAATTTCCGGTATATCTTGTTTAAAACATTTTTTTCAGTTAATTTCCGTTGTTCAATTGTACAAATATCATATTACGATAATCATTTTCATATTACGATTATCAGTTTTCACAGAATCATTAATATATGACTGATAGTTGATTGAAAGTTGGAATTTCTCGATAAAATGCGTTGGTGAGACGAATGGATTTTCCACAGACAAGGGCAGAAGTGAGGAATTTAATGAAAGATGAAATAACTAGTGGACAAGAGGGTAGATGATGAGCAAATAGAAGTTTAGTTACTCGCGAGTCATCGACAATTATATATTAATTGTAGGGTTATCGCGTCAATTATTATACGTATATATATATACACAATGAAATAAGAAGAGAGGTTGATTAATATCCAAACTGACCTTCTATGGGAGCCATGGTGTCGCCGAGCTTCATCTCGTTATCCTATTCCCTTTATCACCCGTTCAATTTCAATGTCTCTGACCGCAGCCACTCGATCAATTGCCGGACAATAACCGCTCGATTCAATCTCACTCGTGTCCACTTGTGTCACGTGATCAATGACTCTCGACGATCGTAGAGGCAATAACGACACCAACAGCACGTTTCTATCTTCAATTAATTCTAATCTTCCGAAAAGTCGCGTATCTCGCTTCTTCATGAAAATTCATTGATTTTATGTACAATGTTACGTCATTGTTCCCAATGATACTGCTGTTAATATTACTGATGAAAGTGATGAGCCAACGAGACATTAGACTTTGACGAATGAGTTTGGCCCACACAGATCACGGAATTTACGAGCTTTTAAGAGACGATTCTTCTTCGTTTTTTTCTTCTCGTTCTTCCGTCACTGTCCGGTACGTTGAGTCCCTCGAAACGCTTCGCGTTTAGTGTGACGAAGATATCCTCGTTATCGCAACTTTCCCGACAACTGGAACTTTCGAACTGCGAGCATACGAAAATCAACGATTTTTGTTGTTGTTAGTTATTTGGCGAATTTAAAGATCACCGCTCCTATATTGGATAATTTGGCGAAAACTTGGTATTGGGAAGTTGTTTCAAGTAATTGGTACTCAAAAGTTTTTGAAGTTTCAACTTAATTTGGGTTCAATGTAAAAATGGCGAAATTGAAAATGATGACAATGGATGATTTCGTCCATGCAACATTGTATTATTGAAAATTATTGAAATACGTTTTGAAAATACTCAAAATGAACGAATGTAGGTTATACAGAAAGAATTGTCGAAGGTCAATTGCAATTTCACGAAACTAACAATAGAATTCGCGTGTCTTCTTGTTCCGACATGCGTCTAAATCCTAAGGGAGCATTGTGGAGTAATATTGCTCGGACATGCTGGAGGGACAAGTATATACAAAGTTCTCGTATAATCGATCTATGGGGATGGTAAACATCAACGAGGGTATATTTGGTGTGTGGGAGTTGTTTAGTGAGTCGTGAGTAAATCAGTTTCCATCTCTGTCGTGAAAGGTGCTCCAAGGGCATTAGACAGATTGTGGTTTCACCCAGGACTCTCACAATCGTGTTTTATACTTTATCGTAGTTCGCTGTGTGTACATATGTATACTAAAAAATGAATGCGTTTGGAAACAGGGGTTGAATGTAGGGGATTGTCCATTGAGCTCGCATCTCCGCGCTGCAATCATTCGCGCAAGGTTATACACGCGGAAAAGCGTGCAGGTCGGGCGTGTTATGCCTTCCTAAATCGATAGAGCCAGAAGGAAGAGCGGTAGGTATAGAGATTGCTCGTGGTGAGGAAGCTCTCTGCCATCAGCTGCGGCACGGCTGGGGGCTTGAACACACAAAGTTGGCAAGCAGAGCGCACCAGCATCAGCATCACAAATCTTCACCCCAATAGGATTGCCCTTGCGCCAGCGCAGATATCAAACCCGGACATAATCGCCTCGTAATCTTATTTCGAAAAACTGCAGTTAGCCATCATATTTATTGAAGTATTAACTAAAAATAAAATGGCAAAATCCAGCTTATCGTCGCAAGTATTAACTAAAAATAAAATGGCAAAATCCAGCTTATCGTCGCAAGTATTAACTAAAAATAAAATGGCAAAATCCAGCTTATCGTTTATGGAGATATTTTATAATAAAATGTCCGATATTTTACCCTTCCACTCTCGCAAGTAACCACGGTTATAATACGTTTGAAAATTTTATAGGGAGAAACTGCAGCGTGGTCAAAATAACAATATTCGATAACTACGAGATGAAATATTCTTTTTATATCACTGTCTTCTCAATGACACCCACAAATACAATGCCTTTCCCATTTTGTCCTCACAAAAATTGCAATACTCAGAATAAATATTGAAGTATACTAACGACGAATTCTAAAATTCCAATTTGTCGTTTATACAGCTATTTTATGATGAAATCCGTTTTTAAATTGACTCGGAGAAATTGAAGTAGCCACAATGTCTATTGGAGTACATTGACGACAAAATTCAAAATCCAATTTGCAGTTTGTACAACTTTTATAATGAAATTTCCGGTAGCCATCGATGTTGCACTCGTCCAAAACGCTCAGGCTCAATATTAACTTAGCGAAATTGCAATTTACTCTGTAAATATTAGGTACTGAAAAATTTTTTAACTAATACTACACGTCTTTTTTGTAACAAATAAGGAGCAAACTTTTTCTGTATAAAGGAGTTGCATAAATTACAAATTTTGTGATTGCTGTTGACTAACAGTGAATTTTACTAGAACGTGTACTAGAAATACATTTCTATATGCAATAATTTTATTTTTAACGGAAATTGTTTTCCGATATATCCGCTTGATAGAATTTCTCCGTCACCCCATAATTGTGAGTTTCCGGCTGACCTCGCTCGAGATCGCTTCACCGAGAGTTCATCTGCTTCTTATACAAAGGGATGTTTTTCAAAAAGTGCGCTCAGTGGTGCACTATTAGTTCACGAATACGTTTAATTGTGCCAATGACTCGAATATAAATTCGCGAAAATATCCTAAAAAGGTGTGATTCTATAACGCGAGTATTATCCAAGAAATAAGATGGAAAAAAAAAGTAAATAAAGGAGGGTGTCGAGATCGATAGTCGTAGGGGTGGCAAGAGAGGGAGAGATAGAGTCGCAAGCACTCTCTCTCTCCCTTCTCTCTTTTCTCTTCCTTGTCCCGTTACCAATATCTTGAGCTTGGTAAATCGTTTAAGGCACCGTTTTTTTCGTTAAAACCAGAGACAACTTAGTTAACGGGGACAAAAACCTATTTGTATACATGAAAAAAAAAAGGAATGACGATGGGCGAGCGACACAACGGAGAAAAAGAGAGCCAGGTTAATTAAATTTGTTAAAGATTGTCGTCGTAAAGAACAAAAGTAGTCATTTTTACAACAATAGCAATTTTGGAGTATTTTTTCCTTTTAGTAATTTTTACAGCAATTGGAGCCCAGTTTAAAGTCGGAGGTTGTAAAAATTATAGCAGTTTTTTCATTTTTGCATGTCTGTTATCTTCTACTCCAATTTTTGTCAAAATAACTCCAAAAAAAAAAAGCACTATCCATATATCACAATTTCCATAGTAAAAGTGTCTAAAAAAATGTTTCCATTAATAAAAAATAAGAACAATAACCCTTTCATTAAAAATGATTAAATTCCATTTCCCAAAAATTACGCAGTACCCAAAATATACTGAAGAAACGTGCACCGAAATATAGTCAAAAGTTGTACGATTGTCATTATATAAATGTAAATTTTTTCGATTGATTTTAAGTATACATATCCGACTGGGTGCTAAGTCCTTGACGAAAGAAAAGGGCTATATACACGAGCACGAATTTTCGTTATTGTGGCGATAGAGTAAACGAAGAAAAAAATAAGTAATTGGAAGAATGAGAGAGAGAGAGAGAGAGAGGGAAAGAGAGTCGCAAGGTCGGTTGTATCGTTGAGGGGTATGTACTCCAAAAAAAAAAAAGGTGAGAAAGAGTGAGAAAGAGCGAAACGATGAGGGGGAAAGCGGACAAGTATCGTCAGGCGGCAAGGCTACGGCCAAGTGGGAGAACTTCAGAAGGTCGCTGGCCCTCGTACATGCAACTCCACAAGCCTCAACGAGTTGTTCATGGAGTACAAAAAATATATGTCTATAGATGTATATATATATATATACAAATATATATAAATTGTTCGATGTTCGATAAGCTGCTTTCTCCTTACTTCCCTCGCTCCTGTCGCTCTCGCGCGATCCTCACGCGCATGGCGCTTCCGTTCCGCGTTTATTCAAGGTCATCATACGGAGTATAGCCTTAAACAAGTAAACCTTACTACGCCGGAATACATTGAGCTACCTATATGCATATTAACGTTGGTACATCGAGAAATTGTAAAGAGTGCCCAATACTTTTATGTAATATGAGTCCGTGTCAACTTGACCTTTGGATCCTCATCTTCACAAATTTGGTCCATCATTTTTCATATCATTTGCACCATTATAAAAGAAAGTCATCAGTTGTTTTTTTTAGATTTTTGTCGCTAACCGCCATTAAGCAATTTTTTTTTTAATTGCCTCAAACGAAATGTTGAATGAATTGAAATATTTGTACGAATTCTCAAAAATCCTATCAAATATCAATATTTTTCAGTCACAGTTAGATTTTAAAAAAAAGTAATTGCTGTTTTTTTTTTAAAAAACCTTTTAAAAAATCGACAAATCTTATGTTCCTCACTAATTTGCAATATCAATCTAAAAGTATTGAATTTCTTCACAAACGCTCGAAGTAGTTACGAAGAGCAGTACGAGGCAGAGAAACGCAGAAAAAAAAAAGATTCGTGTATGCAGGCAGGTGAGAAAACACGTTGTGCCGGCACGTAACATCGATGGAGTAATGAGGGTCGGATTAATTAAATAAAAATCATTTTTTTTTTAATTACTCAGCGTCGAGAGACATCTCGTCGCTCGATGGACGACATACGTATATATAGGATCTTATGTTAAATGTTTCGTCTCAATTAAAAACGTGTTTCATTCATCTCGCGTGCTTCAACCGCAAATATTTCGAGCGCGTGAAAGTCTCCGCGTTAATTAAATAACGGATATCGAATTCTTCGCGATATCCGATGACGATATACGACACATAATGTACCATCGACATGAATAAATACACGAAAATAAGGCATACAGATATACTCAATTTTATGATATTTCTCGTTATGATTTAACAATCTGCCATATAAGCACTGGTACCACATAACACAGTTTTTTTTTCTTCAGTTTCTGACATTAAATATATATATCAATAAAGTACATGTTATACACATCGTTTGTGCAAACGTTTCGGAAGAAATATAACGTGGCTAGGTCAAGCGTCACTCGGATTGAAAGAAGAAATCGAGAAACTGACACGCGGGGCAAAGGGGAAGAGGAAAAGCGACAAACATTCCGTATTTTCGAAATGGAAACGGAAAAAAAAATGCGTTGATAACGTTTCTAATGAAATAATGGCGTTTTACGAACGAATTATTACGCGCTTGTGTGTAATACAGTGTGTGGTTTTCGTTTCAGTATTAGTACCGTGTTTTTCTGCGACGAAAGTCTCCCGCGTTCGTACGGCATCCTCTCACGCGCATTTTCCAGGACGACGGTCGACCGTCGTCGCCTGTATCGCTCGGTCGACTAATACAAAAATTCCATCCAACCGAGAGATCCATTGAGCGTACTATCACCATTATCGTTCCGAGTCCGCGCGTATTGCGGTGATACAGGCGTCATTTGCCCAGTGGCGCCAGAACGGACGCGTCTATGAAGCTCCTGTCGTATCAGCAACGTCGTTTTCTTCTTTATCTCTCAGTGTAACTGTCGCGCGAACGCCCGTTTGTCGCGTTGATACGGCTCGTGCGAACTCAAATATAGTAGGAACTTCGACAAGTTGAACCCTCAAGACACCTCATCCCGTTGTTGTAGGTGGATAACTATTGGAAGCTGTCACGTGGTTGTCAATGGTCGCCCTCATCATCGCCATGATTTTATCCTCGGAAAATTGCGGTTGTCGCTACTAATCCGGATTACGACCAAGATTATAGGGCTATCGGGTCCCAGAGCAGGTAATTAAACTTGGAAGGGGCTGCCATCCCAACTCACAACTTATGAGGGATTCTACTGCGCCCACCCATTCGTGGCCATTCGGGATATCGCGATTTCCTTCGCTTAGGTCGGTGCGTTTTTCGCGACGGTCGTCGCGCAAACGCGTATCTGGCCCCGGAGAACCGACAACGTAAAGAGATATAGAAATTGAGATAGGGCTAGAGATACAAACAGAGATGGATAGAGGACTCCTCAACGTCATCTGCGTATGGCCATGACGAGCCAGCCGCCCACATCTATAATTAATGCCAGAAGGCACAAAGGCTTCGTTCAATATGTATGTCTATACATAATATGTAGATCGGGGTATACATTATGTATATCTGTATAAATATGCATATACAGTGAATGTTCCCAAAATTTAACTAGTCGTGACCAAAGTAAATTCTCATATTTGAACATCACCCTTCCTCATACCTCACTCGAATTCACTGTGAATTCGTTCACGATCTCTTGCATATCTTTCCGAGCGTAATCAAGCGTAACTTTAATGAACACATAAGCCCACAGTGGGAGAAAGAGATTGATAGGAAAAGTTAAGGTATTGCGACAACGAGGAGGTGTTTCTGTGGGCGCTTTGGTAGGTGCCATTATTGGTATTTCCCATTTTAAGATCATATAAACGTAAAATTAAGTTAGGAAATGATGATTTCCTGACAAATAATAAAATTTGACAATTTGGTACAGGGGTCCCTTATGTTTTGCTTTTACAAACTCAGTCTTTCAACATCTTTAACCTTGCTTTGTCGCTTTACTAATATATGAAATCCTGAGGATCTTGAGAAAATTTAAGTCGTTTACCAGTTTGCTTATTAAAAACATATAATGCTGCGCACGCCACACATCATTAATGTCCGTTGATGTATAACACTTATAAAACCATTTTTTTAACGTTTATCTCCCTCGTAAGTCATTTGTTCTAAATCTTTACGATTTTAATCATTTAAAAATAATAATAGAAATAATCGGTAAACTATAATAGATTAATTATTACTCAAATAAAATTATATAATGCAAAAGACTTTTATTACGTATAATTTGTACAAGTGATTAAAAAATATATATTTATCCAATTCCAAATATGAAAAAAGTTATTGGTGACGTATTTCGATCTTTTATCAAAAGCCAAATGTTAAAATGAATCCAAGAGAATGGCAAAAAAAAACATTCCGCGGATAGTCACGAATTATATTTACATTCATACGCGTATTCTTCAATGATTTATTCATCTTTTGGAGGACACTATATATGTAGGAAGATAAGCATGATAAATGAAGTTATAGTTTTCGTTTTAACCGTCAGATAATATCCTGAATGAAGATAAAGATATAATTTATGTTTTTTTCAAGGATTGTGAATATACCAATTATTCACATTTTAATGAAATAATCATTCAACAAATAAAATCATATACTTCAGACATTATTGCATCATTGCATATTTGTAAATGTAACGAAAACTATTTTTCCAAGCCGAAAAACTACGAGTGTGAAAAAATATTTATGTACAAATATTTGTACATTAAATTCTCACTGAAAATACATTTAGTTCAAAAGAATTTATCAGTTTCACAAAATCCGACGTTTGCGTAAAATTTATTTTTTATAAGGCGTCGGATAATCCGTCAGTAGGCTACCGGTCGAGATAATAGCACCTGGACCACCGAGAATACCGCCTTTATTCGCGAACCATCCGTTACCACCGAGAAAACCAGCCGGTTCAAATCTGTCGGTGTAGAAGCCCGGATCGTTGAGGCCAAGAAGATGCACAATACCGTTTGTCGTAGCGAATTGTTTCGAGGCCGTTGCGTTATTCGACGGAATACCGAGGCCCAAATTTTCGAGGCTATGCTTCAACTGATTCAGGCGATCTGGAAAAAACTTCTCAAGCAAGAATTTCCATCGTTGCCAAAGGGGTACCGACAAATTTGGAACGTTGTTATTCTGTTGAGGTTTAATAGTGCTACTTTCTTTGGTAGTCACGTCACTAGTTTGGGTGTTTACGTCAATTGAGTTTTCAGGTTGTTCGTGAGAGGATTCCATTTGGCGAGAAAATTTCTCTCTACTATCGGGCTTGTCATTTTTTTTCTTCCAACTATTTCCATAGTCAATCTCATTCGTTACCTCAGAATTACTCGATCTATCGACTGGCTTCGATTCTATCACCGCAGTCTAGAAAAAAAAAAGTCGAATACGTTGAATACACCAGTGAATGATTTATTGAAGAAATTTCGTAATATGAATGGTATTACAGTTTGAAACATCTCAAAGAATCGACCATCAAAATGGATTTATACACAGTGAGGACTAATAGACGTTTGTCATCTACAAGTATCAAACGATGGGATCTTTTTTTTAAAGAAAATATGAAGGAAAACAGGAGAAAGTAATTCGGTATGTAAAAAATAATCAGTGAATGACTAAGGGATATAAATATAAAAGAAAATTCATATACGAAACACAAAATCAATGTACGATTTGTATCAAACATTGAAGATGTGTTTTGTTGTTACCTCATTCGTAAAAATTCTTCACACCCGGTGAAAAAAATAAATATCTCATGATGGAAATTTTAATGATTTAGAAAATACGTCAAGTGTTGATCTACGATACTTAAAACACGATATTAACGACCTTGTGCTTCAAAACTTGATGAAAAACGATGCGTAAGATGCGACTTTTCAAAATCATCCAAACATTGACTGTTCTGTAATGTTTCATGATAAAAAAATAATAATGACTTACGATGAACAGCGAGCAGAGTAAAATGTAGTTTTTCATTTTGTCAAAAATGAAACTTCGGTGAAATTCCAATGAACAATACCAATAACACACACTTTGAAAGGGAAAGTCACTTTAAGGTCGACTTTTTCAATTTTTGTCACGTCGTATATGTACTCCGCTACAAAAATTGTAGCAAAATAAATTGTCGACGTGCCTACCAGGGGGATATATATATATGTTTTTTTCTTCCCCCAAGTTTTTTTTCACAATTATATTTTCACAATGGAAAGTGTCGAGACATAATGATTGTCTTCTCTGCGGGCACCCGCATTTAATAACAAATCACTCTAAATTCATCACGCCGGTATACATAAAATATGTATATTATATTACCAAACCTTCCAGAAATTTTACCTTAGTTTGAATAATACAGAAAATTCATTCGTTTAACTACGTCGTAGAGTTCGAAAAAAAAAAAAAAAAAACTAGATAATCAGCATATAGAAAACCGGTCTCGATATCACTTGCTCGACGTGGATTCGTGTGTGCTACGAAGCTTCGGGAAGAATCTTAAAAAAAACAACTTGAAACCGCCTTGCCTTGAGAGATTCGAGCCAAGAAAAATATATCGTGGAATTTTCCTGTCCGTTGTTATAATGCGATTAAGGCCTTATATACGTGAAAAATTACAAAATTTTTCATTTTTTTTAAATCATTGATTCCATTAGCCCGAACGGTTAGGAATATTTTAAGCTTTACAGAATTGAAAAATTCCAGAAATTGTTAAATAAGGTAAGATTGCATATATAATAGATACCGCACGGCGCGCCTCACCACCAATTTCAAAGCCGTTTTTCCACGATTCACTTTTTTGAACCTTGTGAAAGTTCTAACTCTTAAACGAAGCTTCAGAACGCTTTGAAATTCTTACAACATATACTTAGTATCATCACCTATCGTGTGAACCACAGAAACAAAAATTTCAATGACACAAAAAAATATAAAAAATAAAATACCGACAGGAAATTGAGTAAAGAAAATTTTAAGTTTCGAATTTGTATTATAATAATTTTTTTTTAAATAATATTGTTGATTCACACTGAAGATACATTCATTGTGCAATGATAAATATGTTCATTTTTTTTTCAGACACCCAAATCGATGCCGAGAATGTTCACCATCAACGCGCGCGCAAAAAAAATACATTGCTTTATTATGTTATATTGTTACGTTATTTTGCTACGTTATTAGTGAATATTTCTGAATTTTTTTTTACATATACTTAGCCATGTGCATAAATGATCTGTAAAAAAATGTTGTCAATATATGCGTCATTTTTTTTTAACCGCGTCTAGACAAGAACCTTCGACAATCGGCGAAATCGCGTATATAAGGCCTTAAGGGGGGAAATAGGGTTAGACGGTTCAAAAAATCGATTTTTTTTTTATTTCATAAATTGTTAGTAAAACTATTGAAAAATATGTTCCCAAAATTTTTAATGAAAATTCCGACTCGTTCTATTGTTATAAGCCATTAAGGGGGGAAATAGGGTTAGGACAGCGTTTTCTCAATGATTTTCATGAATTTTTCTATATAAAAAAAATCAATATAATTTATTGAAACTTTGAGAATATTTTATACATATATTTAAGTATATACTATAAAAATTTTATACATATATTTAAGTATATACTATAAAATATTTGCGACTCCATATTGCTTGTTTTTCTTGGTACTATTTTTTCAAACGCGTTTTTCTGAAAACGACTTTTTTTCAACTTGCATACACGCTAGTTTGAAAAGTTTTCAACCAATCGTTTTGAAAATTGGCAGTTACTTTCTTCATAGTATTGCGCTCTATATGAACCTAAAATCGGAATATTATTTGTATTTAAAATAATTTTTTTTTTTTGCAAATAAAGTTGTAAAAAATGGAACAAAATCATGCTTTTTTGTTTTGACCCCTGTAAAAAATTCAATTTTCTATTTTTTTGATAGCATTTAGGTTCATATAGAAGAGAGACATATAATAAAAGTTAATTCCAAACTCGTTTGATTCCAGATGAAAATTGCGGCTTCCAGAATGTATGCAAAATGCTGAGTCTGATTGTGAGCTGCAATATGGGGTCGCTAATATTTTATAGTATACACTTAAATATATGTATAAAATATTCTCAAAGTTTCAATAATTTATATTCATTTTTTATGCTATAAAAAAATTCATGAAAATCATTGAGGAAACGCCGTCCTAACCCTATTTCCCCCCTTAAATCCGTTCGAAGGACAAAAACAATTCTCGAGGCAATAAACTTCGGATTTTCTTCATTTTTTCATCAATTTGTCGTATATCTAATGGAGGAAAAAATGGACAAAATTTGAAGGATAAAAAGGGTTGATGAACCCGTATACCAGTTCATATCCGCTATTGTATATGTCTGTTCGATAGCTTCTTTAGCAGTATGCCTATACAAGCGAAGCACACAGATATAAATATATCGGTGAAACGGCATTTGTGCTGCCACGAAGACAACCTGGATGAAAACCGTTACTAAGTTCTCGAAGCAGCAGCAAAAGTCCCGGAGGGCAGTCTCGATTTACATGTCGCTCCGCAAGTTCTCCTCTCCTCTACTAACGCCAAATATTGAGAATTAACGTTGAAATTTTTCCTGGCATAGTGAATTAATCAATTGTAAGAAATCATCGATCATCATGAAGATCTTATACTTCGTTATACTCGTATTTTTCTTCGTTCAACCGGTAAGTCTGCGCTATATATATTAAAAATTTACCGAGCAAATTAAAAAGAGTGAATTAAAAAATATTTAATCCGCTGCTTGTAATATTCCATTTTACATATATTTAGTAACCTCGTGTACTGTAAACATGGAAAAGTCTAATAGTGCATTTATAAGCAAAGCTAGAAGTATTTTTGAAACCGAAATCAATTTTTTTTCGTTTAATTTTCGAGAATTGATTGGATCGATCGAATATTAAACAGTTCGACTGGTGTTGGTCTCATTTGCGTCTAATGATGTAAACGTAAATCGTCATCCAATAGAGTCCACAAATATAAAAAACAAACTCGACATAACTGTGCCGGATGAAGTATATTTTAGTATTCCTAATGCTGGACATATGATCAATTTAAAAAAAATTTCGGTACACCATGTCTCCATTGAGTTTACTCTAGAAATATGAATAATATGTTGCAGCAGTACTCGAATGCGGCAGTAGTTAGGAAACAGCCCGCATACTTAACGCCGGTTTACTCGAATTCTTATCTTCCGGCTGCAATGCAGGTTCGTTCATTCTATTGTTACGCGAATAAAAAAATAATCACAAATTTATCATTCATTTAAAGAGGAAATTTCGTAAGTGAAAAAAAAAAACATTTTACAGGTGATATTTCACGCTGTTGGTCAGTTGAAAGTTTTGCAAAATGAAGAAGTCGAGCAAGCGTTGTCATCGTCGACAATGACGATTGGCGTACCAACGAGTCCTCACGCACCTGGACAACATCAACCCAATCTCCAACACTCTACCGGTTTTTCGATAACGAGCTCCGAAGCATCCCTCGATTCCGAAACACCAACGGAGTTGATAGCGTCCGTTGAAGTTACAACGGCGTCGTCATCCTCGCTAACGGTGTCTAACGAAGTTTCAACCGCTTCGCCACTTCGATTAATGGACCCTAACGAAGTTTCAACGGCATCGGCATTCTCAATGGCGTCCGTTGAATTATCAACGGTATCGTCACCGTTGACGGCCTCTGTTCACACTTCCGAATTGTCCGTCATGACTTATGACAATACAGATGTTGCTACCGAAAAAAAATCTCAAGGAATTGACGTTACAACGACCGTTACCGAGGCTGAGACACCCGAGGAAAATTACGCGACGCCGGAAACGAACCACGAGATACAAGAGCCCGTACAAGAGACCCAGGAGCCGGTACACGAAATGGCGGAATCGAATCATGAAATGGCGGACAGTGGCGCCGTGACCGCTTACCTCGACGGCAGCGAATCGGACGTTCAACAGACTACTGTTTTATCGAAGGAGGAAAATTCGGGGGAAGATTCATCGGAAGAAAGTGACGATGAGAAGAATTCGTCCGAAGAATCGAAAGAAGAGAGCCACGAGCCAAAAAGCATAAGTTCAGAAGAGTCTGAACAGGAAGAGGTCGATAGTTCCGAAGAAGAGGACGAAGAAATAAGGTCATTATATTATGATAAATTACAGTGAACTTTCGAGGTTCATTGAACTTTAGGATCAGACGTTATCCATATACGATAACCTTAAAATTGTCTTTTCCCCCTTAACACATAATTAATTTAAAAAAAAATTGGTTTTACAGATTTACGTTGATCGGCGAGAAAGTATCACAGGTGCCGAGGCCTAGTTTATCGAACTATCTGAGAAAAACGGTAAAGGTATCTCTGAGTAGTTCGGTGCAAGAACTCGCGGCTCTTTACGATGCTCTGAGTAAGGACGCAAGGAGACAAGGTTTGGCAAAATATTCCGGGTATTCCGACGAAGTTCTCAAGACTCTACAGTCCTCGGCCGAAGGTGGCATTGGCCCTCAATTACGCATACTTCTCGAAAAGACTTTAGAAAGAAAGGAACTCACGAGAGACGATGCCAAGACAAAACTTTCGTCGACCCTGAAAAAATTAAACGATCCAGGCACTATTCTCAGCAGAGATCTCAGACGTTTGATTCCACTACGTTACGTTCCCTGAATCGTCATAATCGCGCATTTCACGAACCATGAACTTGCATCATTAATTTTTACAGATTTTTTTTTTCTACTTTTATATCGACCTTTACGATCATTTTCGTCCACGACTTTTCATTGCGAATATCGAAATTAAAATTGCGCAATTTTGAACTTGAGTCTTTATCCTATGTTAATGAAACAAGTTTATATAAATTTGGCTGAATAAAATATGATTGGTTAAGGGATATGAAAATGATTGAATTTCCTTTTTTTCGTCGTGATAAATTAGCACGAAAAAAAAATTTTACGGTACAAAAATCGTGAATCTTATTTTTGGATAATATTATTCTGTTGAATTCTCAGTTTAATTGCAAAAATTGAAGTGAATTCACTTTCTTGAATGCTTTAATAATTACAGGAATTGAAATAAAAATTGTACTAAAAACAAATTTTCTGCCTTGTGAAACAATCTTCTCTTGCTCTCTCTGTTCATAATCTCTGACGGAGATACTAATTTCAAAAGACAATTGAAATTCCAAGGGGTTATGCTATGAATCTGACGTATAGACAAGAATAGAAGTCCAAGACGGATGGTTTTTGTATACAATGGACATGGAGTTTGGAAAGAGGACATATTTACGTGCTTCGAATGAACAATTCAATTGAGTAACATACATACCAAAATCACGATTCGGGACACTCATCGCGGATTGCATAGAGAACTTGCGCCTGCTATAAAAGTGTCGGTGAAACAATTTGGTCATCAGTCGAACGAATGAAAATTATAAAACGCCACAGAACAAACCGTCACACTGTTATATTCTATTATTTCAATTTGTGTCCTCTTCTCGTACGTTTCGTTCAATCAACATATCGATAGACGACAATACAGGAGTGAGAAAAGATGAAGTTTTTATATTTTGGAATCTGTTTCGCTGTGTGCGTAAGTTGAAATCTTTACAGTAACAAAATGCACTTGGGCGAGAGATACATATCGACTATTGGACTGTTAATTTGTGAAATAAATCATTTTTCTTTTTAAACTAACTTTTTTTTTTTTCAATCACATGTATCAAGAAAAAAGATCACCAATTATAATCCGTAGAATAACAAGTTTGCGAAAATATACGTAAATTTTGCAATTTACTTTACCCGTATTGTTAATAACTTTGTGAAATTATTAGTGTTTAAAATCAATGTTTTTTCTTATTTTTAATATATTCCACATTTTTTATTGTTATTGCGATACTCAAATTATTGTAAAATTTAAGTTTTATGAGATTTTGTAACTCAATCGGTAAAGTACCCTTAGAGAAAAGGTTATAATTCTGTTCTTTCATTGAAATCGATCTACATCGAACTACTTTTACCAAAAAAATTAAAACAAAAACCAAAAATACGACGTGTTCTTTAATTTATCCGTTAATCGCTCTGCCTCTGTCGAACACATTTTGAACTAAAACGTGACACGAGGATCAAAAGATGAATCAAAGGTCACACGGCCATTATAGATCGCAAAGATAACGTTCATAATAATTGTCCAAAATATAAAACAATTATTGTATCAATATGTTGCTCGTTCGATTATCGATCCACGTAGATTTGTCTGGACGCGAAGGAAGTTCGTCAAATAAGCAGACTAATACCGCTCGAGGATTGGATAGATTTTAAGAATCGTACGAGAGAAGTGAAGCCTCTGGACAAATTTATCGGTAAATTACGTGCAACGTACGATTTTGTATTTCACAAAGCGGACAACGTGAGTAACGTGGGAAAAATTCTCGACGATACGAGAGAAAATTTGAGTGAAAAAATGACAATTGTAAATTCTACGGTTTCGTTCATCGAGAGAAGAAAATCAACGAGTGAAATGTTGGAGAAAATGGAAATGAAGGAAAAAGAAAATAATAACAGTAGCGTCAACGACAATGAGTCAATGAAAAAAGGAATTGCCAACGATTCGTTGAACGAGGAATTTCATGTGGGACACGAAAAATTCGACAAGATCGAGAATCTCGATGACACACTGACCCTCGAACATCTCGAGATTCTCGACGATGAAGATTCGTTCGATACTCACGATCGTGAATTTGACGATTCGGAAAAAAAAACTTTTCCACCGCACTCGAGTTTTGCCCTTCCTTACGCCATAGCACAGGCTATTGTTCGATGGCTCGTCTCACTTTACCTCTCAACGTCTGGCAACTTTCCTCACACCGATACAGCGACAAGGGAAAATGTCTAAACAATAAGCCTCTTTAATATTTAAGTATTACTTTTTTCTTTTTTTTTTTACTATGTTCATTTTATTGAAAAATATCTGGGTGTGAAAAATACAGTGTCATTTCTCTCACTATCCCTACGTCATTATCATTTTGGCAATCGTCACACTCATACATCGATCGACGTGAATATCGCACGATAAAAGACCAGGACAATTTTTAATCCCTTACTTTTTCATTCTCTCACGTTCTATAATTTCGTGCATACGTCACTAAAATAATTAAAAAAAACATCTTTAAATCGAGCGTTTAGCGTTGAAAAAAAGATTTTTACAATGAGCAAAGAATCGTCGCCTCTTTGTCGTTTTTTCTTTAGTTTTTTTTTTTTTTTTCTTTTTACATATCTCGTCGTGTCACTGTTGTTGAGAATAAATTGTCGTTCAATCGTGTCGCGAAAGAACGTAGGAAGAGATTGTGGAAGCGGGCTTAAAGTAATATATCCGAAATAGGCCGTAAGAATTTAATAGTCTTTGGTAGAAGCGAGGGGTAATTAAAAGGAAAATAAAATAAAATATTTTTCTTTCAATATAAAATCATCCCCGCAATCGACTTTCGATTCTTCGAGCTATCGATTCGAATCTCCGAATTAAACCTATTATTGTTTCCTAACGTTCGTCACGAGACTCTTGTTTGCAAATTTTGTTCTATTTATTTTTTCAATTCTTTCAAATCACGAGTCAACGGAACGCTCGTTCGATGAACATGTTTGTAAGAAAAAAAAAGAAAAAAAAACGACTTTTGTACACTTAAAAAAAAACAAGATATAGCTACGTTAAAGATATCTAAATAAAAATAGAAATCATTCAGATTTCTGGAGATCAAAATCTCCGAATTAATATCGTTATTATTGTAGAATTAAATCGAGAGTAAAGTGCAAATTTGGAATCGTGAAGAGAAATTTTTGATTTAAAAAAAATCATTGTTCTCGAGCGAGACAATTTTTTCGCGATACTCCCGTCACGAAAAACACTCAATGGTTTGCAGAGTCTGCTCGGCGAATGAAACAAAAAAATAATTAAAATAATGTGAAGAAAAAAAATTCTCACTATCTAAAAACCGATAAACGCAATGCCCTATTCGCGTTCTTTTTTTCGTATCGTTTCTTCACACGCGATCAATTCTCCGTCGTAAGTACGTGCAAAGGAAGAAGAAAAAAAAAGTGATTCCCTTATCTATCACCGTGTCGTTTCATGAATTTTTTTTTCGTCGAGCTCGTCGTCGTCCGACGAATTCGTCCGATTGAGAAAATTAACTATAAAAATTCTTACGATCGTAGACTAGATTCATTCCGAGCGGACAATTATCCCTAAATTATCGTACAGTCTAACCTTAACTATGTTAAAAGATATTATTACGTTTTTTCTCGTTGATTTTCACCACAATGATCATGAAAAATATGATGAAATTTACGAGGCCGGAAGTTCATTGTTTTTTTTTCATTTTTTATTCTTAAATAAAAAACTGGATCGTCGAGCCAGTTGGGAAAAAAAAAATTGTTTCGAAGAAGAAAAAAAGAACGAAAGTAACGTGACAAAAATCTCGGAGATTAGTAATTTACAATTGGCCAAGACAACGCGACGATGAGATTTTGGTGACGCAACGGCGAACATTCGTCGTCTCTGTGGTAATGATTAGTCGCGGGTGGTAATGTAACCTAATCGTGTGGTCGTCACAGTCAATTTTACAGTCGATTCGGTCGACGAACGGAAACGAGACAAAAGGATCGTCGTAATTCCGTAACGTCTCTCTTTATAAGGCAATCTCTACCGATTATTATCACCTAATCTTTCTTTTATGTTATTTTTTTTCTGTTTTTTTTTGTTTTAAATCCTAGATCGAAATACTACTTAGAATCGTATTTACTCGCTAATTAAATGTAGTACACAGGAATGCGCATCGTTCGAATGAAAAAACGATTTTCAGTGATTTGTTTTTTTTTTTTTTTTTCATAAATTATTATGAATTGTTACTTCAAACAAACGTTAATATTTCGTATAATTATTTTTAACTATTTAAAAAATTTGTAAAAAAACGTAGAATTTTTTTATTACCGGACAATAATTAATAACAATTATTTTCGTAACAAAAGTACTTTAAATGATTTTTCGTTCGAACGATACCAATCCCTGATTGGGCATTCGCTTGCCAATTCGCTATGCGTTTATTCATTAAACGAGCAGGCGGGAGGATCGTCGAGAAAAAGTAGAGAAAAAACAAAACGATCCCGCAAGCCGTGCATTAGTAACTATTTCACTGCGAGACTCTTCGCGTCATAAAAAAGTCTGCCTCTAATTCACGAAAATTCTTTCGCTATCCAACAAAAAGAAAATATCTCGTCACAAAAATTGTTCATTTTCATAAAAAATTACAAATCCATTCTGCAACGAGTGCTTCGGCATTTTTTTTTATCTATCGTCCTTGGATCAAACGGTATGATTAAGAATCATGTGAAACATCGATTGACGCCATGAAAAAATATTATCAAATTTATTTCAAAGATGTATTCGAGTTTTGGGCAATGCGCTAATCTTAAGAACTGCGTCAATTCTCCGTTAGGCAAAATTTAGCTATTTTGTCCCGAAAAACTCAACGGATCTATGGAAAACAATTTGATCCAAGATTTGGCGTGGGAATTGGGCCCAATAGTTTCATATTGCGAGGGGAGGGGCGTGCCTTCACGATTCTTCTCAAATTCTCGAAAAACAAAGAAATCAGCGTTAACAATTGTTTTATTTTTTATTAATTGACGCCTAGACCCGCGTGTCTTGATTCAGAATCGGAAGAATGTAGGGTAAAGCAAATATTTGTAAAATAAAACATCCCTTAGCCATATATCGATCTGAAAATTTTCTTGACGTCACCAGAAAAGCATTTCGAGCAATCTCTCATTTGAGATTTTCGAAACGATTTTCTTTCGGAAGTAAAAAAAAAACAATCACGTATATACGAGGATTTTTAAGCCCGATGGCACCCTTGAGAGTGAGAAAAAAATCAATTTCGGACGATTCATCGGTCGGGGAAATGGTAAATTCGTGACTGAATATACGCGACAACAGCGTAATTATTACTATTTCCAATTGTATGGAATAATTTATCTATTCGTTAATGTATTCTCTTTCATTCTCTCTCATCCGGAGGATATTCACGACTGTAACTGCGAGGGCATTAGGTACCTAGCATTTTGTGGTAATATCTCATTCATATTTACGGCTTGTTGTTGTATCATACTTCCGCCGCCGCCAATAGCAACAACACCGTCTCTGAGAGCTTGTTCCTTGAAAGCGGAAAATGTTTGTATGAAATTTTGATCTTTCTGAAGATGATGAATGTGCTGAAGAAAACTTATTTCTTGTTTTATCGGTTGAGGTGCCTCGTCGTTTATCGTTGAGATCGAGCTCGTTGTCTCGGTACCGTCTTTGCCGCCGTTCTCCAACGTCATTGACGTTTCTTTCTTACCGGTTTTCGTTCTTTTCACGCCCAAATGCGTTTGCGCGTGTTTATTAAGATGATCCTTGCGGGAGAACGCTTTGGTACAAACGTTACACGTGAAATTTTTGTCACCCGAGTGTATAACATAATGACGAGTCAGATGCTCGTTACGTTTGAAGGCTTTTTGACAAACCGGACACTTGAACGGTCTCTCGTCCGAGTGTCCGCGCATATGTTGATCCAAATGTTCTTTACGCTTGAGCATAGCACCGCACTCTTTGCACTGATACTTTCGTTCCTGTACGTGACCCTGTATGTGTTGTTCGATGTCGGATTTGTCCGAGAACGCTAAACTACACTCGGGACAGCAGTAGAGCATCGAGCCATCGAGACCAAGTGCTATTTTTATTTCACCGGTTTTCGCTCGAAATTTCATTTTTTTCTCGCTCTTCGTTGTCTCATTGCTCGTATGTTCGGTCTTCTCCGTTTGCGTCTGTGCCTGACACTCGGTTTGCGTGTGCACACCGTTACGACCGACTTCCGACGAATCGCCGCTCTCCATATGAACGTTTAGATCACTAGGATTTATCTCCATCATCATACTCTCCGAGTTCATATATTGACTAACGCCGTTTTGCGAGGGTTGCCCGTTTCGAAAGGCCGGCACGCTCGGAATGTTCAGTATGCTGTTCGTCATTTGTTCGATTTTTTCGTTATCGTCGGATTTTTCACGATTCTTCGTAGGATCCGAGGATTGAAGCTTCATTAGCTGCTGTAACGTCAGTGGTAATGTTGTTGCTTGTAATTTTTGTAGATACTCGGCCATTGCGGCACTCTGCTGCTGAAGCTGCATGTGCGATGCCTGCAACCAAAGACAAACGCTTTCTTTTCTCACTTATTTAGTGATATTTTTTTATAGATAATTGTTTCAAACGAAATTATGCTCGAAAATGGTCAAATGCCAAACAGCCAATAATTGACAGAAAATTGGTTATCATTGCGTTCATTTATCATTATGAATTCTTTACACTAAAAAAAAAATGTTTCAATTTCCCTGCCACATATGCTCGTTAAAGTAATTTTTTTCGCCAATTGTGGTTTAATAAAATTGACTTTAATATACAGGCTTCCCTTTCTTGTTGAGAATCGAATGTAAAAATTGTACAGTAAAGTTGTATCACTGCTTAATGCAAAAAAATGTGAGCATTTGTTGTACAAGGGCCAAAAATGCAAATTCCTTACAGAGGTTAAAATTGTTTGAATGCCTGGTCTATCGTTGTCGTTGCTCGATAGATCGTTTAATTGCATCATTCGCTTTGAACTTTGGGTTAAAATTTTTGAAAAAACGCCTACCGCATTGGATCCTGAGTTAGCGGTTGAGCTCGTTAAGCTCAAATTTTGTCTTGCTTGGGAAGTTTCGTGCTTCACGATGGACAGATCGGCTTGTGATGTAGCGGGCAAATACATGTTAGGCATAATCCTGAGCGGCAAGCCGTTTGGCTGAACTCCAAGTATCGCAGAGTTATTTTGGCTATTGTAGTTAGGAATATTGATGGCCTGTATGTTTTGCTTTTCGCAAAGTTGCATCAAAGTATTCGGATCCGGCCAACCCACTAAACTCCCGGGATATTTATTATGTTGACTCACCTGTTGAAAATAAAAAAAGCACCAAACATTAGTGTCGACAAAGTATGAGAGTACTTTGTAAAAAAAAAAAATGCTATGACCCAATTTCGGGATAAGCTGTAAAATTATATTTCGCAAATAATATTAATAGCAATGGTGATAAGTAATATATCTCACCACAATTGGTTGTTTTCCGTGATTCATCGAGGCCGCGGCAGTAGTGTAAATAATGTTTTGTGCCTGCTGCATTCCACTCGTTAATTCACCGCTCGATTTTGGGGTTAACTCGGCGAATTGCGGCAATCCACCATGAATACCATTAGCCTGCTCCGAGAAGTTCATCGTACGCGATCGCGTAACACGACACTCAAACTTTTTTATTTATCACTCGGAAAGAAAAAAAAAACCACTGTAACGATACAATCTCAAACAGCGTGAGCTTCGATCTAACGAAAAAAGAACAAAAAAAAACTAAAACTATCGCCCCGAGACTTCCCTCTGTTGACCAACGCGAGCGAAAACACACACAACACTCGTCTGTTCTAGCGCAGTCCTAAATCACATTTTTATGAAATCTCGTCTCGTTCGCTAACCCTCTGTTAACACGTCGACACATGACCACTGTTCGCACTCTTTAAATCAACAGTCTCGTACTTAATTATACAAAATTGTTGTTCTACTATATGCACTGTAAAACGCTAGTACCGTAGAAGACCGCGTACATACGCTCGAAAAATGTTCGACGAAAGTGCAAACAACTACCAACAAAGCAAACGGGGGTTTCTCTTGCACACGCTTTTTAATATGGCGTCGATGAAAAACTACTCAGCTCGGTGTGTTGTTTACTATTTTAGGTACTACGCGCGACAATACAGAGCCCCTTCATTCATCAAAGCGCCACGCTGTCCGTGCGGTCGTTTCCAGAACTAATGCTTTTCGGTGCTAAATTCGAGGTGCGCGGTTAGTTCAGTTACACAAACCTTAATGGTTTGGTATTGTTAGTATCTACAGTGCAGTATCTAAAATAGTAGAGTATGATAATTGTGGTCAAGAGAGATACAATCGTCTGGTGGACAGGAGAAAGACGATAAGAAAGAGGAGAATAAGACAGAAATGGAGCAAATGACTCCAATACTCTGCGTGAGTACTGGGGCAATTATTTTTATAAGAAAAATCGCAACTCTTTTTTTCATACTCTCATTATACCATTAGAGCGATTTTTTTTTTCGACTATTTTTTTTCTTCAGTCCCTACCAGAAATTCTGTTGCATATGTCGAAAAAGAAATTCCGTGAAAGTTACAGCCCTTAATATTAATTCAAAGTACTTTCCCAAAGCGTGAGATTTTCCATCTAAAATACACGTAAATCGAATTTTTATTTTTTCAAATTTCTATAACGCAGTCGCATTTTATGCTATCATATTGTTCTTGGTTTTGATTTACTCAGAATAAAACAACCTAAAAAAGTGCCTTTTGCGGTGAAAGTGTAAATTGTACTGGTGAGTTGGTACGGGTCACTGAAGTTGATTTTGACCCAAAATTCTCGTTTTTTTGCTGTTATCTCCGAAACAATTAACTTTACGAAAAAAATGTAAATGAAAAATTTGTTGAAAATTTAATTTCCTACAAAAAAAGTCCTATCGACCCAATTGCTTAGACTAATATTTCTTGAGATATTGAACTTTACCTTATGAGTAGTATAAAATTTACAAAATATCAAATATTAAATAACAAAAGAAATAAAAAATAAAAAAAGTTCAATATCGCAAGAAATATTAATCTGAGCAATTGGGTCGATAGGACCTTTTTTATAGGAAATTAAATTTCCAACAAATCTTTCATTCACATTTTTTTCGTAAAGTTGATTGTTTCGGAGATAACAGCAAAAAAACGAGAATTTTGGGTAAAAATCAACTTCAGTGACCCGTGACAACTCACCAGTACAATTTACACTTTCACCGCAAAAGGCCCTTTTCAGATTGTTTTAATCTGAGTAAATCGAAACCAAGAATAATATGATAGCATAGAATGCGGCAGAGTTATAGAAATTTGAAAAAAAAAAAAATTCGATTTATGTGTATTTTAGATGGAAAATCTTCTCACGCTTTGAGAAAGTACTTAGAATTAATATTAAGGGCTGTAACTTTCAGGGAATTTCTTTTTCGACATATCCAACAAAATTTCGGGTGGGGACTGAAAAAAAGAAATAGTCGAAAAAAAAATCGCCCTAATATACCATATATCGATTATCCATCAACTCGTAATCCCATAATATGGTAAAACTAAATCGAATATATCCTGCAACAAATCGGATAATTATTTTTAATTGTACGTTAAGATTGTCTTACTCGTAATTTTGTAATAAACGACAGAGTCCTCTACCGACATTGTCCCCACTCCCTGACGGGTTTCCATAGCAACGACTCACAGCAACGCGTCTCTACCACTTTGCGTTTTCTTTCGTGTGTTACGTGGTGTTACGATTTTGGAGAGTTTGAAGTGTGGATCGTCGAAGGTTTATAATCAGCTGTTTAAAGTATATTTGTCGATTGAAGAGTTTTATTTTTCTAACGGGTATTTGGTGATTAGTGATGAGAACTTGTGTCAGCTACGATGGAAAGCGTGATGATTGATTGATCGTTGAAACCGACGAACGAGAGGAGAAAAAAAGGTTAACAAACTTTAACTTTACCCATAACCTAAAATTCGTGGTGTAATTTTTTCGATGTTCATTTACCGCGTACTTGCATTGATTCGAGTATTTCGGGCTGATTTGTCCCGAATATTAGTGTCCACGCTCTTTTATTGCAATTCAATTGCGAAGAATACAAATTGTGCTCTGTACAGGCATATAGCCAAAATTTTGTGAAAATGAGAAACGACTCTCGCCCAGAACTGTATAACACAGCGAAGAGTTACGCAGCCAGAACTATCAGTGACAAAATTCTTCTAACTTCCAAGAATCGTTCGGAGAACGAAGAGCCACAAAGGAAACCAGTTAAAGAATGTTACTGCAGCTCCGAGCTGCCAAAGACAATTTCACGAGCGAACAAGATAATTGAAAAGACTTTTTTCTCGAGAAATTCATGCGTTGATTCCGAGCTGGTAGAAATTTATTCCCCAAACGCGCATACAGCGAGGAATTCTTTAGTCTCAAGTTTGTTGGGTTATGAGACATTGAGAAGAGCTGGAAGAATCACGTATTTGCCAACGTCGGAGTTTCTTCGTCGAGTACAGAAAAAAGTATCCTACCAGAGGAAAAAGAAGCCTGTTTGCACGGAATTCTTATTTGAATCGTTGTCCGAGGATTTATCGTCACGTTTAGCCAGCGAGTCGGGCAAGAAAGAGTCTGTAAGTGTGGCATCAGGATTGAGAGGGAAAAATGTTTGTAAAAATCCAAGGAGAGGACTGGATATTGAATCGAGGAGTAATTACGAAATTCAACCTGTTACCATTTGTCGCAACGATAACAAAGAGTCAAATCGAGGTAGAAGACGGAACGTTGTACCTGTAAAATCGTCCAGATCGACCAGTCTCTGCTTGGACAAACGTGGCGCAACAAAAACCCCTGAAAATCACAATATCGACGGAGAAAATATATCCACAGCGAAATCGCGTGTTCCATCAAGAAAAATTGCTCGTTCGGCGGATTGTGTTCGTGAAGCAAAGCCAAAGAACAAGAGAATCGTGCGAACTATCTCGGCTCAAAGTCGTTGTTGCAATCGGGATGATTTCGTCAAATTTACGAAAAATTATAACAATTCAAATGACAAAATAGAACCACGAAGAGTATCGAGCGAGTATCCAGGCAATTGTAACTGTGAAACAAGAAAATCCTCGGTGAATCCTCGACAGAATGTCTGGCCAATATCGCGCGATCGTATTTGTCCAAGGATAGGAGATAACGAGGACAGAGTAAGGGAATTGAGCAAATTTCGTCGTGCCAATTATTTCGAAACACATGGCTCAATAAATACTCTTGTTGGAACCTCAAGATCATCGACGTGTATCGAACAATGTGAATTTAACGAGAGACTCTTTGTAACTCCACTTTGTTCCGCCAAGCAGATAAAACGTATTCACTATTATCCGAGTTACATCGTGAAAGAGGAGTGTAGAAACATCGATAGTCCGAATTTTAAGAAAAAAAGACGTTCTCGTAGCTGCGATGTTACTGGTCATTTGGTGGATCTTGGAATTTTGAAAATTCCATGCGATTACTCTACCGATAGTTTGACGTTAAATTATCGCGGCAATGATGAATGAAATTCAGTATTGTTTTTTTTTTGGCAATAGACCAGAGACTACAAATAATATTGCCAATTTTTTATTTTTCGAGATAATATACATGTGTACAAATATTTATTGAAAATCGATTACAACAACAATAGCTTGCGATATATACAAGAAACCATCATCAATTGTGCGCAATCGACGTTTTTACCCATTTAATAAACTCTGACGATTTTAAACGATGAAAAAATGAATTTCACTCACTTATATAATAATCCACAGGCGAAGTCCTTTCACATCTCAAACATGAACCGATCCAAATAATACATTCTCAATAACTAATTATGCCCAAAAAAACCGAGAGATAAAACTAAACTAAATACAAAAGAAAACGACAAAATCGAAAAAGCAAAGGAAACTAAAAAAATAAAATAACTCAATAAACGTTCCCACAATATCCGATGTAATGCCAGAATTCAGCAAAATCAACGATTTCCATCGTATTTTATTTCTCAAAAAAAAAAACATGATAACTAGTGTTCCTATTGATGAAAACTTTATCGTTATATAGTTATCATATTTCGTCATCACCGATTTACAGTCAGACGTGTAATTAACGAAGGAAGTAACGCTTGGTCAGTTAGTACAATCAATAGGGAGCCCGTTACTCTTGTCCGCATCGCAATAAAAATAATCGACAATTTTTTTTTTAATAAGGTTCAGTATCACGTACTGAATGTGAATTAACAAAATGGTTACAAATTAAGGGAACGGAAGTGCCGCCATTTTGAGGAAAACCATATTGGCCAATATCTCCGTTACCGTGCACTTTAGGCCAAAAATGGTAATAACCTTTCTTGTAGATAATTGAATTTCCCATCTTTTTTTTTTAATAATTTTTTTTTAATCACTTACCGTTTACGACTTATACCACTGTTAAAATTAGTTTTTTCACTTTTTGACCTGTATCTCTCCTAATAACTGTTTAAACAATAAAATGCTAATAACTTATCTTTTAAATCCATACATTTCCCACACTTTTTTTTTAAACTTTTTTTTCTAAAGTTAATATTTTAGACAAAAAAGTTTTGAATAAAAGTTGTGGAAAATGTATGGATTTAGAAGATAAGTTATTAGCATTTCATTGTTTAAACAATTATTAGGAGAGATACATGTCAAAAAGTGGATAAATAAATTTTAACAGTCGTATAAGTCGTAAACGGTAAGTGATACAAAAAAAATTTGTTTAGAAAAAAAGATGGGAAATTCAATTATCTACAAGAAAGGTTATTACCATTTTTGGCCTAAAGTGCACGGTAACGGAGATATTGGCCAATACGGTTTTCCTCAAAATGGCGGCGCTTCCGCTCCCTTAATTTGTAACCATTTTGTTAATTCACATTCAGTACGTGATACTGAACCTAGTTAAAAAAAAATGTATTTTTAATGCGCCACAATATTCTCTATTGATTGTACTGAGTTATTCATTCTGTATTGAGAAAAAAAAACACAACTGCACGTGTCATTTTTAAAAATGTTATTTGAAACCGGGCTGTTGTACCGGGAAGCAAAAAATTCGTTCTTCGGTTGAAAACAAAAAATCCGGAAACTTGAATGATTTCGAAGATTTGATTGTTCACGAAAATGATAAAAATTATAATCCAGAATGAACGATTATAGTAGTAGTAATTAAGTAGGTTTTTTTCCCCTCGTTAACCATGGTACTAATTGACTTTTCATTACAATTAAATATTTTTAATTAACAATTATGATTATCGCGCCAACTCTCGTTATTTACGAATTCGCCACCATTCTGTAAACTCGTTTTTTACTTCCTTGACGTCGCAAAACACTTTTTCATATATATTTCTTCCGCAATTTGCTTATCGTTGCAACATTTCACAATACCTGTTTTTTTATTTAAACATCGTAAAACAAAACGATAAGCGTTTGGACAATGTTATAAAGATCACATTTTCGATTGTGCATTGTTATCAAAACACACGTGGTTTGACGCACGGAATTTGGAACTCGGCATAAAGGTCTTGCAATAGCACGGCGTATATTTTAAATGAATGATGAACACCGAGTTTCAATAATTAACGGAGAACACCACTGTGACCCCCTGTTTTTTTTTACATTTTTCAAGAATTTTTTTTTGTGGGAAAAAAAAGAGATATTCGAAAAAATTTTTTGGGTTTTGTTCCTTGTTTATTAATGTATCAAAAAACATTTTTTTCACATTTTTCACGCCGCATGGTGACGCTGGGGAAGCTCTCGCGTCAGGTGCTGTCATTTCCGGCACTAATATGATATTTTGAAGAGAAGTACACAGGGATTTGGAAAAATATTGTTTTAAAAAAAAAAGGCACGCCTTTGAAATTAAAGTTAATTTCAAAGGCGTGCCTATTTTTTTTAAAACAATATTTTTCCAAATCCCTGTGTACTTCTCTTCAAAATATCATATTATTAACGAAAACACTCGGTATTTTTTTTTCAGATCGACGTTGAAGAGAGTTCTGCTGCGTGCCGCGGAAATGACAGCACCTGACGTGAGAGCTTCCCCAGCGCCACCATGCGGCGTGAAAAATGTGAAAAAAATGTTTTTTGATACATTAATAAACAAGGAACAAAACCCAAAAAAATTTTTCGAATATCTCTTTTTTTTCCCACAAAAAAAAATTCTTGAAAAATGTGAAAAAAAACAGGGGGTTACAGTGGTGTTCTCCCTTAAGGCAATTTCCATTTTAACAACTAGAAGAAGATCCCGAGAGGATTTTTCACGAAACCTTCCGTTTCTCCAGTCTGACGGGATTTGTAATATTTAAAAAAATTGTATTCATTGGGAAACGTTGAATGGTAATGAGCAAAGTTATTGCGCAATTAGTGGAATCACTCGTAGCTTAATATCTCGCGATGAAGAGCCTGAGATAAGTGTTCCATCGAAAAAGAAAACAATGTCCATAGAATGACAGATTGGCATGTGACATTGAATAAATTCAAGGCTAACGAGTCCAAGCAGCCACGCCTTCATAATGTCAATTTTGTGTTTGGATCTAAAAGTTAAAAATTCAATAATCACTTGAATTCTATTCCACCTGTATATACGACCTACCAAAAAAATGTTGTCTACGTTGAGACTCAAAGGTAGTCATAAATTTCATCATGTCACGCGAACTCTTGTCAAGCTTTTGACCGTAAGAATATGTAAACATACGGTCGTGTCGTGTCAATCAGATATTATGAATATATAATAATATTAGGGGGGCCCTGCCCCCCTGCGCGCCAACCCCCCCGTTCCATCTCGCCCGAGCCTACCCCCCCCCCCCCCAAGTCTTGTACACGGCGGCGGCGAAATATTTATATAATATAGAGAGATATATTCATAATACTTGATTGACAACCACGAACGAAGGAACTTTCAAAAAATTACCTTCCTCAATCCGTCTCCTATTATTTTTTCCTGGTCCTTTCCCGGTAGCTAATGTATTACGATAGAACGAAAAACATTAAGATTGAGGATAAAAATGTTGAGCTGAGCTCGAAATCAAGCAAAGTCCAGCTAGACTTTGTAAATTATAGCAATTAATAAGTTATAATTTATATTAGTAATGAGTAACAGAATGGAAATGTAATTATTTGGATTTTGTGATTAGATCGTTAGTTTTTAGAAAATAATTTCTTTACAATCCTCTCAATTAAGACGCACACTTTAGTTATTTCAATAAAATGCTTGCGTTTGGTAAAATTCACATGGGATCGACAATATTTTTATCCGAATGTCGAGAATGTTTTACAAAGGTACGTGTTTTTTCGACGTTTTTATTTGTTATTTTTATTTGCAGTAACAAAATCGATTTTTAAAGTTATTTTTGAAAAGTTGTGAAAAATCAGTGTAGCGCCACAGTTAAACAGGTATGTATAAAAATCTTTATGAAAAATTCAATATGATTTAGAAAAATCGTAGCTCAATTTAATTAGCATCAATTGGCCTTCAAAAATATGAGCGAGAGATGTTTCTAAGTGTATAGGTATTCGATTTTAACGTGATTCACAAAATAAGTTTCCTCAATGATTATCATTATTATACAGCCAATTTAAGCAGGTAAGCAATTTCAATGAAAAACATTGATAATCATTATTTGAAAAGATAATATTTCATATTTTGTTAAAGGAATTTTTATTAATTATCAGAAAATAATTATAGATTTTGTCAAGGAGAAAAACAAGATTGCTGAGATGGTTAAAACTTGCCGAGGATGTCAGGAAGACCATATGATGTTCGTGAAAAATAATCTTAAAGTGGTATTAAATTTTTTATTTATTTTTTCACTACTCGGCGACCTTTTGCCATGCCGATAGATGAAATGTCGTATATTTTTCAGGGCATTATCATGCAGCATTTGCTCTCACGTTATAAAATAATTACGCTAAAAAAAGTACGTGGCATTATAGGCAAAAAATGATGAAGATATATTTGTTTTTTTTTTTTTTTATATATTTACGAACTCGTAAATTCTATGACGCATTGTGTATCTCGGTTTTGTTGTTGGCATTGTAGCTTCGTTATCAATCAAGAGGTATGTGTCTTCTCGTGTAGCAAGCAAGGAGCGCGGGAACTCATGGTGGGGCGGGCAGTTTAAATAGAGAGGAATATTGACCATATCGTGACAGTTCGTACGAGTGAGATCTTCAAGAAACGTCCTCCGCTAAGCCATATATAAATCTCTTAACGTTTCATTACGATTTTATTTTCTCACCTTGTACAATCTGCTATGTACTAGTGACCAAGAACTCGATTCTGAATTAAGACGTTAATTTGAAGAGAATTGAGAAAAAAAAGAACCAACATGAATTACATCGGATTGATAATCGTCGCTCTAATCGCCGAAGCAAAATCGATAGATTTACGTGAGTATTACGAATTGTTTGATCGATAATTAATTGATTCAATTGTGTGCAGATAAATTTGAAACAATTAAGGACTATTTTCTTTTTTCACTGACTAAAACGACAGTTAGGAAGTTACAAACATATTTTCAACAAATACAATTGAATTTTTCTTTAACCAGAACATATATTTTATATTTTTATTTTATGATTTTTCACTGTAACCTTTTTTTTTCCGGCATTGTCTCAACGCGAAATATTTTCATCTTTTGCAAAATCTTTATGGCAAATTTCAATGACGAATGAAATCGTATGGTAAAAAGGAGGAAAAAATAAATAAAAATACGCTCGTTGAGCAACAATTGCAAATATTTTCGACGCGCGATAAAGTTTGGATTATTATTATGAATTATTTAACGGTTCGCTCGGTATTGTTGCAACATAATTCGCCGGTATGCGTTTTTTTTTTCTTCTTTTGAAACAACTATATAGAACGATCGATTGGGAAATTATAGCATTGAGCTTACTTGAATTGGATCTTGTGTTTTTGCAACGGAGGTCATCTAGTCGCGTTTTCTATGGATCAAAGTAAAAAAAATAGAAGGCATTTAGCAAAATTCTTTGCGACAACCTACATATATACTTGACTAACAACTATTGTTGTCCTCGTGATAGTTATTTGGTTTGAGCTGCGATAAAATAGAAAGTAGATACTGAGATTGTGTGCTCTCGATGGGTGTCGAGAGCGACATCGACGACGAAGGGAAGTATATGTACGTGGTGGTCTCGGTGATTATTTTCATTGAGAGTAAAACAGACCAAGAGGGTTTGCAATCCGAACCAGTCACTCGAGTTTTATGCATTCAGGCAGGAGTTCACGGTTTTTCGTAATTGCAATAATTTCATCGTTATTCAGTCACGAAATATATTGCAGAAATAGTGAACGTGACACATTTTTCAGTAAATTGCACGTTAAGCAAATTGTTAAGAATGTATAATCGTTAAAAACAGAAACGGAGCACAGATTTAGGTATTTTCTTTGAAAATACATTTTCATTCTTTTTTTACAAAAAGCTAGATAATAAGTAAATGTAAAATTATTAAAATTCAGTTTGAATATAACGTTGGGATATGGGAGATTGATAAAAAAAATTTGTTTTCTACTCTCCGACTCGAGATACATTTTTGTATTAACGTAAAAGACAAAAAGTAAATTTACTGTTAATAATAACGACAGCTGAGTGACAATCGAAGTGTTGTATTGTGGTGTAAAAAATTTTAGAAAATTACTCATCTTATGAAATTTCATCCAATGAATTGAATACGAAATTTCATTAGAATGATACTCATTGATTATTGAAACATACACAGTTCGAACATTTTGGATTTCTGCATTAGGATAAATTTCACAACGGACGAGACGAAAAGTAAATTTACCGAAAACGATCAAAACCGAATGAGAATATAATTATTAATCAGAATTGGAGAATTTTTGAAATTTCATAATTTGTTTTTTTTTGTTTACAGCGAGCAATTTCAAGATATGCCATTTGAATACACCGAATTTTGCGGAATGCGTATCCAGTGCAGTCACCGAGGCGGTTGTTTCGATGGCTCAAGGTATATATTTCACAATTACTTAACGTCAAACTGCAAATAAAATTTATCATTCGTTTAACGTTTTTTTTTTACTCGTACTAAATAAATTGTGTTAAACGCGTGATATCAGGTCTGAAGAGTTTTAATATTCTTCCTCTCGAGCCATTGGAAGTTGATACCGTGTCTATAGGCGAAAATGGTGGACCTGTCTCGTTAAAGCAAATTTATAAAAACGTCAAGCTTCACGGACTCACGAAAAGCTTGAAAATCAAATATTCACCGTTCGTATTGCCGACATAATCTAACACATCAATTTCCATAGCATACATTATTTTTTCGACCGTATGTAAGTTTAATTATGAACATTTTTTTTTCTCCTCTAGATTCGATCTTGATAATCTCATACTTCGATCCACCTGTTACAACGATCAGGTGGATTTCGTTGCCGATTACACTATGACGGGTAAAGTTTTACTTTTGCCCATACGGGGCAATGGAAAATCCAACGTAACGATGCGTAAGTTTAGAAGCAGTTGAAAATTTTGTCGAACGAGCATACAGACATTATTCACTGATTATTGTCATTACCTTACATATTCATCAGTGAACTTGAAATCGGACCATAACATACACTACGAGAAGTACGAGAAAAATGGGGAAACATATTTGAGAGTAACGAAGTACGAAATTAAATTCATACCGAAAAAGGTGTTGCTCAATTTTACCAATCTCATCGATGGTGATCCGACCCTCAGTACGTACACCCATACGTTTTATTACGTGTGAATTAAAAACAGCGAAATTTCGTATTGCAAAGTTTTTTTTTTTTTAACATTTATCGTGTCGATACCTTTTTATCAGATAATGTTTGCAGGTGAACAAATGAACAAATTTGTGAATGCCAATTGGCAGATTGTGTTCGATGAAACTAAGGAGGCTTACGCGGAAGCGTTTGGCTTGGTTTTCGTGAATGTCGCCAACAAGATCTTCAGTCGTGTTCCTGTGAATAAAATATTTCCCGAATAATCAATGGTATTTAACTCTTCGGGTACTCGCGACACGTTGCAACTTCACATCCAGACGTAATCTGACTAACTTTTTAACGCAACATCGGAAAAATATGAACCAAAGCTTATGTTGAAACATAAATTGTTTTGCAAGTGACAGTGAAGGATAACATTTTTCAAACCGTTCATTCGTCTATGATTGATGATTTACTGAAAGCGTGATGATCAGAAAATGATGTATGTTTATAACGATAAAAGTTACACGTTATATCAAATTTTTGTCTCAGCTATTCGATAGCTGAGACAAAGCTATTCAATAATTTTGAGATACTTTGACGAATTTTCTCAAATTTGTTTGATAAAGATTCATTCGATAAACGAGAAGCTCGAAATTCAGTGACAAAACGACGTGAAAACATAATTATTCACGACTTTCATCATAATTATTATTAAAAATATTGTACTTCCTGAAAGTTCTAGTGTTGATATTATACTTTAAATAGAATTTTTCCGATTTGCACAGTCCTGCAAAATTCTTTTAGTTATAGCAATTGTAATATTACGTCACGCGTGCCTGAAGGGTCAAACTCGCATATGACAAATTTCAAGTGCATTTTTTGTAATATAGTATTTAATATGAATAAAGATTATTTTTTTGTGAATATTTTTCTGTTGAGAGTTTTATTGTAATGATTTTTTTTTTACGACTAAGAACAGCAACCTCAATGTTTCCCGTAACTTTCAAAGTGGTTTTTCCACTTTATATTATCAAAAATATTTTCGTTACATGAAGAAAACAATTATATTATTTCTTTGAATCATCTTCAAATATCGTTGACTAATTTGAAAATTTGAATCTCGAATCCGCGACCACAGCGCCACCGTCCTTAATTTTTGTTTTTTTCGTGACAATCGACCAATCTAAACGACAAAATTAAAACAGCGATAGGCACTCGTACAACGACCATTTAGTAAAAACGTGTTTGAAAAATGATTATTTGATCTCAACAATGGGAACGTAAAAAAAAACGTTCTTTAAACATTTCTTTTTTGCCACTTCTTTGAGTTCATCCTGTACGAATCTTTTTGTCTTAATTAAATTAGTTACGGAATTGACCGATGGCTGTTGTGTCGCATCGTCCAACGGCTCCTGGGGGACGCCGATTTTTCCAAATACAAAACGGCCGGTATTCAGTTTTTTTTCTCGTACTTCGCAAAGCCACAAAGTTTCTTTAGTACGATAGGGAGCCCGTTACTCTTGTCCATAATGCACTTAATTACAGGAGTTATTATTTTTTTAAATTAGGTTCAGTATCACGTACTGAGTGTAAATGAACAAAATCCTCACAAATTAAGTGACCGGAAGTGCCGTCATTTTGAGAAAAACCGTATCGGCTAATATCTCCGTTACCGTCCATTTTAGGCCAAAAATGGTAAGAACCTTTCTTGTAGATAATTGAATTTCCCATCTTTTTATCCAAATAATTTTTTTTGTATCACTTACCGTTTACGACTTGTACGACTGTTAAAATTCATTTATTCACTTTTTCACCTGTATCTCTCCTAATAATTGTTTAAACAATAAAATGCTAATAACTTATCTTTTAAATCCATAAATTTCCCACAACGTTTATTAAAAACTTTTTTGTCTAAAGTTAATATTCTCAAAGTTATAACGCGTTCAATGTTGCGCTACTGGGTGCAAGGCTAATAAAAACGCGTTATAACGCGTTTGAGAATATTAACTTTAAAAAAAAAAGTGTGGGAAATTTATGGATTTAAAAGATAAGTTATTAGCATTTTATTGTTTAAACAATTATTAGGAGAGATACAGGTCAAAAAGCGGATAAATAAATTTTAACAGTCGTATAAGTCGTAAACGGTAAGTGATACAAAAAAAATTATTTCGAAAAAAAGATGAGAAATTCGATTATCTACAAGAAAGGTTATTACCATTTGTGGCCTAAAGTGCACGGTAACGGAGATATTGGCCGATACGGTTTTCCTCAAAATGGCGGCACTTCCGGTCACTTAATTTGTGAGGATTTTGTTGATTTACATTCAGTACAGGATACTGAACCTAATTAAAAAAAAAAATAACCCCTCTAATTTAGTGCGTCACAATATTACCTATTGATTGTACTACTTTCAATCCAAACAATGTAATTCAGCAGAATTTTACATATGTCGAGTTCCGCAGTGAATAAAGTAGAATTTGTAGTCGCCGATACTCGGTACAGTGCCAAAGTGATTCTCTATATTTTCCACGCGACGTCGTTCTCCGATCGTGCACACATTTTAACCGGCAAACGCACACAACGCGGGTAAGCTTTATATTTCTTTCAATTTTTGTGTTTCGATGTAACCCGCATGGTAACACGATTAAAGAACTATACGTATATTTATTTTTGTGCCTGCTGTAAGGCGCGCGTATCTATTTTTCGAAAAAAACGCCTTTCGAACTGACGAAAGAACAATCGTCGATTTCTGCCCTTCGCCATTATTGTCCGAACAAACGCGATATTGTAACAAAGAGTATCAATTTCTCTCTGCTGATACAATAACCTCCCAACGTTAGTACGATTTTTACATACACCAAAGTGAATATATCGCCAATATTCTAGCACGCAGTTATTATAAACGTTTTCGAGATTCACGGAATTTCATTAGCGAAAAACACGGGCATAAATAGAGTTGCGATCGGCTTTGAAAGTTTGTGAAAATAAGAAGAAATGTCGCGTAAAAGGTATATGTATGGCATAGACGGCCAAATCTCGCAGATATTTGCGAACTCTGGTGCTGAAATACAATTCACCGATTCGGACGGAACCCAGGAGTGTGCACTCTTGAAGAAGGGTCGTTTTTATCACAACGGCAAAGTTATACCGGTGGATGTGCAATTATCGAAATACATTCGAATCAACATGAAGGTAAGTGCAATTTTGCTTGCATTACATTGTTGAAAAAAAAAATCAAGATTATTAATTGCCTGAGTTAATGTTGATTTGTTGCTCTGTGCAGATAAAAATTTGTTGCGTCAAAAGTTTGCGTTGAGTTAAATTGATTTTTCAAAGAGAAATTAAGTGATTTAATGTAAAAAAATGTGTTTCAACGCAGGTGAAATTCTGTTGTCATCCGTTGGATCGTCCAGAGCAACCGGATAATCAGGATATTAATCATACGCGCGACTACAAATGGTACGTGTCGATGTGCTGGATAAACAGCCAAGATTTGCCCAATAATAGAGTCACTGTGAGCATGGGACTCTCGGCGGTACCCTGTCACGTAGAGAGCATAAAACCTCGTCACGGCGTTCTCACGACAATCGACAATAAGGATAAAGAGCATAGAATAACTTTTCTAGCCAGCAAATTTTATCTCCACGGCAAGAGATTTTCATCGTCAAAAATGCTCACCAGCGCTTTGACCCAAGATGACACGATATATTGCGACGCGGTGCCTTCCATCGAAGACGAATGCAAGGACAATTGCAGCTGGTTCGCGACTTGCGCTTATCAAGGTAAACGACCGCAGCTAGCTCAATCGGTGGACACGTCCATAGATGTTCGTACCAATCTTGTATCACAAAGCTCGAAGATGCTGGATCGGAACTCAACCACTGGTAATGACAAAAATTACGACGATAGTCTCAATCGTTATCTACAAGAGTCGAAGCAAACTAGCGTCAAGTCACGGTTGCTCAAAGATATCAACGTGGTAGGTAGATTGTTTTTTTTTTTTTTTTTTCCGTTGATTCATTATCGTACATGATAAATCATATTTGCAATTATCGTAACTTCATTTTCCAGCATACAAGCAACGCACGTAGTCTCTACACAAGCGGCTATGGTTTCATACTTGATGTTCTGACCGACGAGTACGCCATTTTGCTTGGATGTTTCAAGCTAAATGTCTTTCAAACGATATTGTTTCATCGTGGAAACGCATTTCTCTTCAAGGTTCCTCTCACAAGGTCCAAATTGTCAGAAATATTTGTCGAAGGTAACGAACGAATGATCTATCCACTTTTTATTTATTATACAATTAATGGCACTTTTCTGATTAATGACCTTCGTTCGAGCTTTTTTCATAATTTTTTTGTATGTCGCGGTACATAACTTCACGATGCGTTCTCCGATCTTAATTATTTTTCAATGAATGACGCGAAAGATATAAAAAATAATAGGACCAAAACCGAGAAGACCTGGATTAGATATTGATTGAGTTAGAGCGTAATATTGCATATCCATGTGCATCGTATCTAGTACTTAAATATGATTATTATAAAATGTATTTATTACTCATGAATTTATTTTATTAATTAATTTTTCAAACAGGCGATCGTATGCGTTTCATCGCGGTGAGAGCTCCGGCAGATTTCGTTACCGATTGGATAGCCGTTCGAGTATCAGTGGCCGAGTCCACGCACGATATCAAAGTTTCTTGGAATGCATAAAAAACGAACGAAAACATCTGTGATAAAGAAAGAAAAAAAATACGAACACGCTCTATTCGTGACTTTCGGAGTGGAGCTTGCCAAGAACCAGATTCAAAAAAATGTTGCTACGATTTTGTATTCATTGTTCATCAAGATAAACGGAAAATTACTTTGCCGATTGGAATACTTTCGTTCATTTATCGTTTGCCGCACGGTCGGAGATCTGCTAACATCGACTGACGAGACAGCGTGAGAGTAACTTTGACCGGAATTATGATCTTTACGAATTATCGAGAAACAATAATTGTTACACTGGATCAAAGTCGAAGTCTCAGCGTGGCAAAAGTAGATTGAATTTTTAGACAATCACAAAGCAGGTGTGGTATATTACCGAGGAAATCTCTCAATCGTTATTGACGGTCGTTGAAGTTTTTATTTAGGAAATGACCTCGAGCAGCGAATAAACGCAAAAGTCGAGCGAGCGACCGGTTGACCTGGGAAAATATTTCGTAGCCATATACGGGGGAGCTATCTGCGAGCATTGCTAAATAGGAAGTATATCCTTGCCGTTTGTTAAAACTTGGTGTTTCGTACAAGTGTGAGTTCGGTGTTGCCCCTAACCCCCTCGAGCCCGCTTCCGTGAGAGTTTCGACTTTGCATTAAAATTGATTAAAATCTTGACCGTCTACGGTAGTGGACAGAATGCCTTTGTTGAGGGTTCGTTCCGCGCTTACAATTCGGGACAAGCGTATTTGATTTTTTTTACTATAGGAAGAAAAAATCGTATCGAAAATCCCAAACGAGAAATCGTTCGCAATGCATTTTCGGTCATGGAAAAAAAAACATTCAGATCGGTATATAAAAAATTGTACCGAGAATTCTATTTTTTCAAATAGTTTACATTGAAAAAAATGCTTCCGCTACAATTTTTTAAATTTCGAACCGAATACTTGTTTACACGAAGAATTTCCAACGATCGTTCGTTTAGAATTTTCGATACGATAAATTTGCGGCAAGCTCAAATGAACCGTTCCCTTAAAACGCGAAAAAACGGGACTTGGGGGGGGGGTGTTATGTTTTCTTTAGCGCGGAGTGTATATGACCGTGGCTCAAAGTACATTTGCCTTTGGTTGGCAAACTCTTTGGAGAACAACGGCCGCGGCGCGGTTTCTTCAGTGAGGTTCACGGTTCTCTTTGCCAACACGGAATCCCCCCCTACCAATCTTCCAATTAGTCATTGAGAGAGTCTCTCTTGGCGCTCGGGCATATCCTTGTGGCGCCCCGTTGTCGTCGTCTCTCACGGACTCGAGGACGTATAGGTACTCGCGCAGAGGCTCAATTTACCAAATATAGACGATCCGAGACTTCGCGAGACTCCAACGACAATATACATCTCGTTCAGTCAACTTTTGGCTATCTCGCTTGCGAAGAAGCGCGCGAGAAAAGAGGGGATTACGTAGGTACGAGCAGGGACTCGCGAGAGACCACACGGACCGCACTCTCTTTCGTGGTGCGGAATCTCACTCATGCGGTTCCGGGGCTCAAAATAATCTTTCGTTTGTGCGCGCCCCGCGCTCCATAGCGCGCGAGAGAAAGAGAGAACGGCCTCTCTCGCTGCTCGGTCGCACGAACTTTCGACCCACGGCGAATGCAACGAGAGCAAAAAGATCAGAGGAAGACAAACAAAAAAAAACGAAAGAAAAAGAAAAAGAATGTTTTGTACCCTCACGAAGTAAGAGGAGTAGAGCGAGATAGGTGACTCTATATAGTGATGTAGAATCTATTAGAGCCGTTAGGTAAAATAATACTAGACGGTCACTGATCGTCCGTGTGTATTGGCAAATGTAGGAGAGACCGGGGACAATTGTAACGATTTTTGTCACTTGAAACTTTTCAGTAGGAAAGCGGACAATTAATTGAATAAGAAAAAAACATTTTATTGATGAACCGTCATCCTGAGTTACAAATAACTGTTTTAGTAACGCATTAATTGATTCCAGTACTAATTTTTTTCTAAATGAACAATTTGAGTCTTCTCCATTATTCGTTATTTTCTTAATAGAATGTTATTAATTATTTTTCGTAATAATCTATCGAATTCAATTCATTATCCATTATTTTGTTAATTCGCAATGGAATGGTGTTCGCTATTCATAATTTTAAGGGGGGAAATAGGGTTAGACGGTTCAAAAAATCGATTTTTTTTTAATTTCACAAATTGTTAGTAAAACTATTGAAAAATATGTTCCCAAAATTTGAAAATGAAAATTCCGACTCGTTCTATTGTTATAAGCCATTAAAGTGTGTAGCTCTCCTTCAGGCCCCGAGCGCGCTATTTTTTCAAACGCGTTTTTCTGAAAACGACTTTTTTTGGACTTGCGTACGCGCTATTTTGAAAACTTTTCAACCAATCGTTTTGAAAATTGGCAATTACTTTCTTCATAGTATTGCGCTCTATATGAACCTGAAATCGGAATATTATCATTATTTAAAATAATTTTTTTTATGCAAATAAAGTTGTAAAAAATGGGAAAAAATCATGCTTTTTTTTGTTTTGACCCCTGTGAAAAATTCAATTTTCTATTTTTTTCATAGCATTTAGGTTCATATAGAAGAGAGACATATAACAAAAGTAAATTCCATCCTCGTTTGATTTCAGATGAAAATTGCGGCTTCCAGAATGTACGCAAAATGCTGAGTCTGATTGTGACCTGCAATATGGGGTCGCTAATATCTTCGGTGTTTTTCAAGGAAATTCTTCAAAAATTTTATAGTGTATACTTAAATATACGTATAAAATATTCTCAAAGTTTCAATAAATTATATTCATTTTTTATGCTATAAAAAAATTCATGAATATCATTGAGAAAACGCTGTCCTAACCCTATTTCTCCCCTTAATAATGGGTAATGGAAGCTGATTCATTATCCATTATTTTCATAATGGTTAATGGAAATTTTATCCATTGTCCATTATTGTGACGATGGATAATAAAATGTTATGAATTATCCGTTATTTTGGTAATGGGTAATGAAAATCAATCTATTAACCAATCTAAAAAATTATAGAAGCGAATGTTTTTTTTTTTTTTTAAATAAAGTAAATATAAAAAAATCACTGCTCATGAGATATTTTGTGAAATGTCGTCGGGCAAAAAAATAGAGAAAAACCCCAGATGCCAGAGACCTTTTTTTGAGTAAACACAGGCACTATTTCCAACAATGTAACGAAGAGCAATCCGCCAAAACCACACGGTGCTCATCAAAGCCAGAATGTTGCAATCTCTCCCTCCACCCCGGGCGTTGCAATTAACCCCAGTCTTCCCTGTGCCCGATGCCTGTTTGAGTAAAAACACGGAGAGACAGGGGCCCTCGATAGAAATGTCGTGACTCCGTGATACACACGCTTGTAACAAGCGTTCGACATAAATCACTACACACACTTGCGACTAATCTTTCCGTATCGTTGACACGCGATGAAAATAAAAAAAATAAAATAAAGAAAATAAAAAAAAATATAAAAAAACGTGTGTATTGTGACGCGATGAATTATGATACATCGATAGATCGAAATTATGGTAAAAATATTCGTCGCCTTTTAATCGTGTTTTTTTCTTTCTTTCTCACCTTTATGTTTATTCACGAGGAGATTATGTACTATAAATAGTTGCCGGTAGTGAATTATTATAGGCATGTAAAACGAATGGACCTCATCGTTCAACATCTATACGGCTCCTTTGCCTTCGCAAATGCTCGAAATGGCGACTCCAAGGTCCTCAACTTCCGCGTACATATATATTTTTTATTTTTTCCCCCTCTTTTGTGCAGGCATCTTGCACCGACTCTCCTTCCCATTTCGAGACACTCATTTCCTTGGCTATCATTATATATAGTGTACACAGCGCGGTACGCAGGGAAGATCACAGCCTCATCTATCTCATCTCATCTCGCTCTCTGTCTTTTTCTCTCGCTCATTCTTACTCTCCTCGAAGTAACTCTGTGACCGAGGAAACTTTGCAATATAATAGTGAGTTTATATTTGTCCTGACTGAGCTTATAGCGATCTGTGCGACCACCGACCAACTTCGCACTTCGCCATATTTGGATTTAATCGTCAGGTAGACTCATCGTTGTAATTTCCAGGTGAGATGGATGCGCGAAATAACTAAATCGGAAAATATCATCTCGACCCGAGAGCAGGGATTGACTATTTCGTTACCTCTGGAATGAACCCTCAAAGGACTTGAAGGACATCGACTTTCAAAGGACTCGAAGGACTTGTCTATTTTGCCGCTATATCCACCTACAACGTGAGGCTTGTTTGTTTTATTTTTTAATTTTACGAAATCTTATTGTCGTGAAAAGTTTTGCAAATTTAGGCAAGATTCAAATGTTTAATTACAAAAGCGTACGGAAAATTCGGATATGAAAACTTTGGGTGTATGGAAATCGAACCTTTTTTTGTTTCACAATATTCAATTACGAAATAGAAAATGTATATTTAACAAATCGATTGGATCTCGAGAAAACGACAATTTTCATTTCGAAAATATTATAAAACTTCCATTTCCGGCTACGGTAATAATGTAAAAACAAAATACTCTTCCGCGAAAAGACGAAGAGAAAATTCAATTTATAAATTTTCTGGTGAAAAAAAGAACGCTTATTTTTTGAAAATATTTTTCAAAGTCGAAATGTCCAAGAGCTACAGCATCTGTACACGGAAAAGTCGAATACGAAAAAGCTCGCTTGTATATATTTCTAAAACCCTTTTTCGTTTGTGAAAAGGAAAAAAAATCATTAGGTTGATTGAAACTTGGAGAAACAACCCTTATTTTTGAGACTATGAAAAAAAAATTAATTTCCTTAATTCAAACATCTATATTAATAATATGATTCGGGAAAAAAAATATTTTCCATTAGAAGGGATAAAAACCCTTTCAAATTCTCGGTTGCCATAATTGCGTAGGGGTGATTGCTCTCTCTCGGATAAAACGTGTTAGTTACCTGTACGAGGTCTGTTAAAAAAGTATGGCGAATTTTGAATTTCCGTGGGCTACGTATATTCGATTTTCGATTTTTTTGTGGCGTTATGTTGGTGGTCATGTTCCTCACTTATGCTGAAAAAATCGGCCATTTTGAATGTTTAGTTAATTGTTGACAGCTGTTTTGGTTAGACGTGTTTTGGCTTGTCTTCGATTTTTGCCTATTCCAAAAAATGGATCAAAGAATCTGTATCAAATTTTGTGTGACAAACAAAATTAAGGTAGTAGTCTGGTAACTTAAGCCGATTTTCATGTCTTTTTTGGAGGGCGTTTTTTTGGAGGAAAATACAAATAAATCGTTTTGGATATTTAGGATGTTTTTATTTACATATTAAAGATACAAAAAAAAAATTTTTTGAAAAAATTTAATAGTTTATTATTATTATTATCATTGATCGAAGTTGGCACCTCGAAAAAAAAGCGCGTGGGTGGCCCCGGTGATTTTGGCTCTTGACGTTATCTGACATGAAAAATTCTTGATAATTCTTAATCTATAGACATGTCATTCTGGTCGGAACTACTAAAGTTAAATTTCATTGATAAATAACAAAATGGCGGACTTTGGAAAAAAAATAAATTTATCCATGAAATTTAACTTCAGTAGTTCCGATCAGAATGACATGTCTATAGATTAAGAATTATCAAGAATTTTTTATTTCAGATAACATCAAGAGCCAAAATCACCGGGGCCACCCACGCGCTTTTTTTTCGAGATGCCAACTTCGATCAATAATAATAATAATAATAAACTATTAAATTTTTTCAACAAAATTTTTTTTTGTATCTTTAATATGTAAATAAAAACATCCTAAATATCCAATACGATTGATTTTTATTTTCCTACAAAAAAACGCCCTCCAAAAAAGACATGAAAATCGGCTTAAGTTACCAGACTACTACCTTAAGTGCGCGGACGCATTCCGAATGTTGACTGTGGCATATGGTGAAGCTACCTTGGACCAAAGCAACGTTTATCGGTGGTACAAAATGTTCTCAGAGGGCCGCAAAGATGCGAACAACGAAATGCGTTCCGGACGCCCGAGCACATCAACAACAAACGAAAACATTGATGAAATGAAGAAAATAATATTGGCCAATCGTCGAATCACCGTTAGAGAAGTTGCTGAGGAACTAAACATATCGATTGGCTCGTCCTATTCGATTTTTACCAATGATTTGGGCATGAGACGGGTCGCCGCGAAATTCGTGCCAAAATTGCTTAATTTCGAAGAAAAACAGTGTCGCATTGCTAAGGAGCTGTTGGACTCGGTCCGCGACGACCCAAATTTGCTCCAGAGGGTCATAACTGGTGACGAATCATGGGTTTATGGTTATGACGTGGAAACCAAAGCTCAATCATCGCAATGGAAGCTGCTTTTCTGGAATAGGCAAAAATCGAAGACAAGCCAAAACACGTCTAACCAAAACAGCTGTCAACAATTAACTAAACATTCAAAATGACCGATTTTTTTAGCCTAAGTGAGGGACATGAGTACCAACCTAACGCCACGAAAAAAATCGAAAATCGAATATACGTAGCCCGCGGAAATTCAAAATTCACGATACTTTTTGAACAGACCTCGTATATAAGTAGTAAGTTGGTGTTCTACCTACCGCAATAAGAAGCATTCGAGAATTGTGAATTCCATTGTTCTGTCCGTCGTCGAGTTTGCCGCGATTCCTTCTCTCGTGTATATCCCTTTGTATACAACCTTCGTTCTCCCTTCGTTATGCCTTCTCTCACACGCGCAATGTAAGTACGATTTTACGTTTTTTTTCTCTTCGTTCTCTTCTTTTTTAACTGCTCGACAAAACAATCGTGACAAAATCGTTCGATCGTTAAAATAAATCCTGTTGATACTTCGATCGCGAAAGTTAACAGAGATATACACAAGGGCGGGGGTTTCGATGGCGCCAAACACATGGGTTTCCGATGAATTTATTAGTCAGCGGTTTAAATACTTCAAAAATATGTTTAGTCTACCGTAGAGTACACACGCTGCTGTATCATTCACCCTAAACATTGCTCTTGCGCGTTTTTTATTTAAACATTTTTACGAGGAATCTCGTTAAGGAGAAAACAATAATTCCTTTCCAATCCAGTGTCTTCCATTCTGCGCCAATGTTTCTTGTCGTTAAACGTTAAAAAAATGAAGTAAAAAAGTGCCCTTGACAATCATTCGAAATCAATATTTCGGGGGTTAAATTTTGTCCCTCTCCCCCTCGCAATGTGTCTCATCGTACTTTCACTACTAATGCCTAAAATACATTTAGTATCCCGCGGGCCAGGAACCGGTGAATCATCCGTGACCCGTATTCCAAACATTCTTCATTCTCGCGAGGTCTTGACGAGAACGGAAAAAAATAAATAAAAAAAATCTGAGGTTAATTGAATTAGCCAGAGGAGAAAAAATTTCGGTTTAAAAATTTCACATAGAAAACATTCGCATAGAAAAAATATTAGGGGATTCTTTCATCTTGGAAAGTGCTCCATATCCATTTTGTCATCGACACTCGTTTTACTCCACAGAACTTGGAAATTGAAGAAATGTTCCTGATGATGTTTTTTAATCCTCGCTGTTTCAATCCTACGTCACTTCGAGAAATTATAATTAGAATAATGTCTCACAGTCTCGGAATCTTGGAAAGACTACATTTTATAATTAGAGTCTTTTTTTTTTACATTTAATAATACTGTTGGCACTGGTATGGAAAAAACCCCTCGTACTCCATATTCCATCATACTATACATATATTTTTCTCTCACTGGCCACTCGAGGCTCCCTTTTCTCGACGAAAGCGCCCTTAATTCTACGGACTTTGCGGGCAAATCTACTCGTACTTTCGTACTTAACTTCCACAAGTGATACTTTCGGTTCCTCTAGTACTCGTGCTGCAGTTGGTACACTCGACAGAGTCAGGTACCAAAGTTGCGTCTCTGTCGGCACTTCCCAAAATCCATTACCCTCAAGCTCCCTCTGCGGGCACGCGTTTATAATGACGTTAGGGGAGTGATCGCGAGTTTTTTTTTGGTACCAGTTGCATCGGGACCATTTTTCGTTTCTTGGCAATGCGACGATGTGACGCGATGCGGTGAGGTTCGAGATGTGAAAGTATAGTGTTGAAAAAAAAATAAAAATGGTCAATTTGATAATCACAAAGACCTTAGAAAGGCCAAAATTCGTTCTCTTCGGACCCATTCAAACCCCTTCATATCTTAATGAGAAAAAAAAGCTACGATAATGACGCCTTCTTGCGTTATTAATTCTCTGGTTAATTCCCAAAATTCTCGGCGTCATTAAGGCCGTAGTCTGGTCTAGAGCGAGATTTTTGACGTCATTTCTAATGTGCAATAACGTTTAAACCGTTGAAGTTGTCTTGATGAAAATTTACACGTGCATTTATTGATCCTTAGAGAATACTTGTGCATTAAAAAAAAAAATTATTTTAAATATTTTCATGCAGTTTTTTGCTTTGTTGCAACATGGTGCGCCGAAATCGGCGCCCACTCTGGACGATGTTGTATGCATCTGAAAAAAAAAATATATATATATTCTCAATCTGTATGAGTATTCTGAGCACTGGTAGCAGAATTGGTACTTAAAAAAATTTTTTATTGAGTCGAACAAGAATTTTGCCGACATTTTATAACTCGTCGAATAATGAAATATCAATAATGAAAGTTCGACAGGCCGCCATTTTGTCAAAAAATTTGTTTAAGTACCAATTCTGCTACCAGTGCTCAGAATACTTATACAGATTGAGAATATATATATATTTTTTTTTTCAGATGCATACAACATCGTCCAGAGTGGGCGCCGATTTCGGTGCACCATGTTGTAACAAAGAGCAAAAAACTGCATGAAAATATTTAAAATAATTTTTTTTTTTTAATGTACAAGTATTCTCTAAGAATCAATAAATGCACGTGTAAACTTTCATCAAGACAACTTCAACGGTTTAAACGTTATTGCACATTAGAAATGACGTCAAAAATCTCGCTCTAGACCAGACTACGGCCTTAAACGGTACTTTATGACTGGGTCAAAGCGGTATTTAAAACTGTCTCCCGCTCGGTAGTCCGCGTGTAAACCCGTGCACGACATCAACATTAAGGTAGTAGTCTGGTAACTTAAGCCGATATTCATGTCTTTTTTGGAGGGCGTTTTTTTGTAGGAAAATAAAAATGAATCGTTTTGGATATTTAGGATTTTTTTATTTACATATTAAAGATACAAAAAAAAATTTTTTTGAAAAAATGTAATAGTTTATTATTATTATTATTATTGATCGAAGTTGGCACCTCGAAAAAAAAGCGCGTGGGTGGCTCCGGTGATTTTGGCTCTTGATGTTATCTGAAATAAAAAATTCTTGATAATTCCCAATCTATAGACATGTCATTCTGGTCGGAATTATTGAAGTTAAATTTCATCGATAAATAACAAAATGGCGAACTTTGGAAAAAAAAGTCCATTTATTTTAGCAAAGAAGGGGTTGTAAAATAAAAAGAAATTTAACTTCAGTAGTTCCGACCAGAATGACATGTCTATACATTAAGAATTATCAAGAATTTTTCATTTCAGATAACATCAAGAGCCAAAATCCCCGGGGCCACGCACGCGCTTTTTTTTCGAGGTGCCAACTTCGATCGATAATAATAATAAACTATTACATTTTTTCAAACAAATTTTTTTTTGTATTTTTAATATGTAAATAAAAACATCCTAAATATCCAAAACGATTCATTTTTATTTTCCTACAAAAAACGCCCTCCAAAAAAGACATGAAAATCGGCTTAAGTTACCAGACTCCTACCTTAACACGACATCGACATTAACATGGGAAATCGCCGAAGCCGCGCACCGATCACGTTTCCGCTCGCACCGATCACGTTTCCGCTGTTTGTCGGTGCGATGAACTTTCAATTATTCGTACAAAAATGATGGAAGGTAATGGGGAACGGACACAGGGAATTCGGTACTTCACTAGGATGGTCTATTTAAAAAATCGATTATCGAGGTTGATTAATGATGTAAATTAATCCGATGAACGTATCTCGTGGCAAAAATGCGTAGGAAAATTTCTAACCGCGTATTTCGATCGGTTTTTTTTCCTCGACATCCCAACAACGACGATTTTTCCTTACTTTTCGGTGGAAAAAAAAACGTGGCCAGGGGTGAGGTCGTCGGGTAGTCGGTAGATAACTCGTTGTTTGTGTTGGCGTTACGGCCGTCAGGATGTGCAACGAGAAGCAGGTTGCAAACGCGAAACGATAAATGTTGTAGGAGCGCGTGCGTCTCGCCATATACGAGACAAGGACGCGATTCCATATGCGGGATATGGGCCTTGTTACAATGGACCTCGTGGTGCTCCTCTCTTTCTCTTTCTCTCCTGTTCTCTCTAGCGATATAGGCGAGACAAAAATCGTTCAGTTTCCTCAAAAAATAAAAAAAACCACTCCACTTACTTCATCGTAACGAATGTAGATTTTTTTTAATTTCCTTTATTTTCAACCACAAATTCTTCATTTTACTTTATTTTCGTTTTTTAATTCACTTTTATTATGCCCTTTGTCGATTATTTGTTTTTTTTTTTTTTTTTTCGTTTTTTTGATTGGTTTTACAAGTCTCGCACGTTTTACAAAGTAATAATAATAACACGCAAATTGCGATAACGTTGCTTAAAGATAATATTATCATTATTATCGATAATAAGAATTGATAAAAGCGACGACATAACGATGAGAACATTTTATGCTCTAACAAACGATAAATCTGCAAAGAATTGATTAAATAATAATGATGATATTAAACGGGTAATAATTAATGGCCGTAATAATGTGTGAGAGAACGTGTGCGACGTCGCGGTGCCCGCGACGATAATGACGCCAATGATGATTATGGATTATGTTTATCAAATACCGGCGTGCAACGCGCGTGAGTCACACGGGCAAGACTATTTATTAAGTATGTCGTACGTATGGTCGCTAATACATTAACGTGTCCCATATATCGCGCCAGCTTGGACGTGAAAAAAAAAAAAAAAAGGAAAAGAATAGCCACTCAATTGTCATTCATTTTTTCCCCCGTTGACCGATATATTCGATAAAACGTATACCTGAGTAAAAGAAATGAAAAACAAAAATGAACAGTACGCCGCGACGTCTTGAGATTTCTTTAGCTCAGATTTTTATTCGTAAAGTGGATAATATTTTATTTTTATTCTACAGTTTTTATCTTTTTTCTCTCTTTTTTTTTTTTTACTAAAAAATAGGTTTGGAGTTTCGACGGCTGAAATTTATCTTAGCGAATCTTTATCCGATCGCTAATTATCCATTCTAAATCGTCTTTGTCAGTTTCTTTTTCTTCTTCTTTTTCTTCATCTACGTACGCTCGATTATCTTTATCTCTCGCTCTCTTCGATTTTTGTTTTTTTTTTTTTTCAATCTTCGAGGGAGATTCGCGTGTTTATTACGAAAATCACTGTATATAAGACACGGGTTGACAAAGTATATTCTCCAATGTTTTTGCGGATTGTTATAAAAAAGTTTTAACATCGGAATGGCGATTTACCAAGTTATGATATATAAATATATATATATTGGGGCGATTTTTTTTTCAGTCCCCACCCAAAATTTTGTTGGATATGTCGAATAAGAAATTCCCTGAAAGTTACAGCCCTTAATATTAATTCTAAGTACTTTCCCAAAGCGTGAGAAGATTTTCCATCTAAAATTCACGTAAACCGAATTTTTTATTTTTTATTTCTATAACTCAGCCGCATTTTATGCTATCATATTGTTCTTGATTTCGATTTACTCAGAATGAAGCAATCTAAAAAAGTGCCTTTTGCGGTGAAAGTGTAAATTGTATTGGTGAGTTGGCACGGGTCACTGAAGTTGATTTTTACCCAAAATTCTCGTTTTTTTTGCTGTTATCTCCAAAACAATTAACTTTACGAAAAAAAAGTAAACGAAAAATTTGTTGGAAATTTAATTTCCTACAAAAAATGTCCTATCGACCCAATTGCTTAGATTAATATTTCTTCAGATATTGAACTTATGAGTAGTATAAAATTTATAAAATATGAAATATTAAATAATAAAAAAAATAAAAAACAGAAAACGTTCAATATCTAAAGAAATATTAATCAAGCAATTGGGTCGATAGGACATTTTTCATAGGAAATTAAATTTCCAACAAATTTTTCGTTTACATTTTTTTCGTAAAGTTAATTGTTTCGGAGATAACCGCAAAAAAACGAGAATTTTGGATGAAATCAACTTCAGTGACCCGTACCATCTCACCAGTACAATTTACAGTTTCGCCACAAAAGATACTTTTTTAGATTGTTTTATTCTGAGTAAATTGAAACCGAGAACAATATGATAGCATAAAATGCGGCTGAGTTATAGAAATTTGAAAAAAAAAAAATTCGATTTACGTGTATTTTAGATGGAAAATCTTCTCACGCTTTGGGAAAGTACTTAGAATTAATATTAAGGGTTGTAACTTTCAGGGAATTTCTTTTTCGACATATCCAACAAAATGTCGGGTGGGGACTGAAAAAAAAATAGTCGAAAAAAAATCGCCCTAATATATATATGTATATATTGGATATTTATATACATATATGTATATCCCAGTGCATTATCGTTGTAGGAGGAGGATATGCCTTGTACAACGTTCTCAATTCGCTTTTCTCGCCCTCCTTAATTTGTTAATTTCGTTTTTTTCCCTCGTTCGTCCAAAAAAAAAAAAAAAAAAAACGAAAACGTCATTATTCCACGTTCGTGCATCGTTTTTCTTTTTCGCTCATCGTATCGCGTCTCTCTCATCTCGCAAAAAACCATTCGACAAAACTCGTCAGCGTGCCGTTAAAAAACAGTCTATGTCACAATAAACCGGCACACTTGGCGATAATTTATATATCGTAACGCGTAAATAAATTGCCTTCAATAAATACAACCAATAGACTATATATATATTTTTTTTCTGTATATAAATAAATAATACGCGAAAGCGATCGTCGATCGTTCATTTTTTCTGTATTTTTGTTTTATTTCTTAAAAAACTATATTGAACATAGCGAAAAAAATCGCCGACCGCGGCCCAGTGTCTTAGAAAAAAGCTCCTTCGATAAAAAAAAGGGGTTTTTTTTTTCGCCCATTAACACAAAATATCAAGTCCACGATTAGAAGTCGAAAGAAGGAATGTAATTTTTTTATTTCACAAAAAAAAAATTAATTGACAATCCCAAACGAACCATTCGTCGAAATATTTTCGGGACCGTAATTAATAATATTCTGATCGGTCCATAAGAAATTCTAAGAGACGTTCGATTTTTTTAAACTATTTGGCTTTACTTTGAAAAAAAATGTATCTCCTAAAATAATTTTTTACAGATTCTGATCTGTATGGTTTTTTTTTTGTGCCAAGATGAAAAACACATCGCGATGCCCGTTCCCCCTTTAAACAAAACTGGCCCGCGGTCGTTCAATAAATATAATATAATAATCATTCGACTATGCATTGGTCCTCGTTGAGGAAATAAATTCTTCTAAAGCCCTCTCGCTATTGGAGAATCACGGACATGTGGAAAAAAGAAAAATCTAACTAGCGGTTAACAAAAAAAAAAAGTACATCTTGTGTTTATCAATTTTTATAAACCAGATCAATACAATGCATGTCAAAAGTAACTTTGTTCCTCGAACATTATTCGAATCTCGGATCGAGCTTTATTTCTCTCTCTCTCTGTCGTACTATAACTTAACGTGGTAAAATTTCTTAAGAAATGAAAATAAAGAAATGAATGATCGTAAACATCGTAACAATCGATCTACAAAAAAAAAAAAGAAGAAAATCTTACTTGTTTAAGCACCAGCCCGGTGAACTCTGTAAATTCCGGGCATGTATTTTTTTGTTACCCCGACGAAAAGAGACATTGTCTCATCGTTGGGACTATTTTTTTTTCTCCAACAACCAGAATTGATCTCCTCGATCGTTTATTCAACGGTGATGTGAAATCGATTTTATTTCCACCTTACTTTCCGTTATCGTCTCTCGCGTTCAAAGACTGTCCGATGCAACGGACATTGGTCTTTTGTAAACCGGAGCTGGTATCCTCGAGAATCCGCTGCCTCTCTCGGACGGTGGTTTAGGATCTTTGCGCGGACTCGCGACTATTTGTACGTCGCTCTGTGGCAATGCAACTGTACCATTGCCATCGATCCAGGCTCTTGTAAATTCGAGATTCGGATCGGCGCTCTCGCTCGTTCCATCGTTTTCAATCGTTTCATTACCACCAACAATCTGACCCTGATAATCCCTTATCAAACCTTGAAGTTTCTCAACGACTTCCTTGTCGTCTCGGAGATGTGACATTTTCGCGAGTATCTGTTCTAGCAGTGGATTTGCCATTTTCGTCGGTGACGTTTGCAACGAGGCGCTGCTCGTTGATTTTATTCTTCGGCCATTTCTATCGTACTGCGGCGAACCACCGGTGGCTATTGGATTAACGACGCTGTTAGTCGAGGTGTTGCCCAAACGCGGTAAACTCTGTCGCGACGGATTTTTTCGTGAAAAATTCGTCGGCGACGCGGATTTCGTGGTGTTCGTTGATTTCACGGTATTCAAAGGTTTGACAAACGTATCATTGGTCAATAATGATCTCTGTCTCGTTTGCCGACCGTTCCATGTGTTACACGCGTTATGAGCATTGCCATTGTTGTTCGTGGCGCTTGTCGAAACTCTCGTCTCGTTCCGCGATTGCGATCCCGTGTCGCCGAGTGTTTGCGAGTTTTTTGTCATTCCAGAAGCTCTACCGAGACTCGCGGTCGGCGGTGCCGGTGGTTTTCTCAGGCTACTTCGACCGGTTGTACCGCGTTTCAACGGACTGCCCTCGGGACTCGAGTTACCCTCGCGTGGCGTTCTACTGCCCGATGAACAACGCGACAAATTGCTATTTTCACGTGCCATCGAAGAACCGCGCGACGCGCGTTCACCGTTTTGACCACCGCAACAACTTCCGGCGCTCGCTGAACGCGACGCCGCGCCGCGTACACCCATGCTCGAACCTACCGGACTCAATGATTTTGTTGGACTCGAATTTGCACCAATGACTGATCCTCCGCCGGTTGTTCGGGTCTTTCTCAGACCCGTTTCTATGCTGTCAGTTTCTACGCAAGAACGTACCTCCTCTGGTGTTTCGCTTTTCGGCTTTTCCGTATCCTCTGCGACAAGAGAAAAAAAACACGAAAGCATTATACATCTTTTCTTTTTGATGTTAAACATCTTTACGCGCGTTGGGAGTTAAGGTAGTTCTAACACAAATGAAGAAGTAATGCAAATTTAATGAGTTTTTGGGAAAACCGAGAAAAAGTACTGAAGAATACTTGTGCGAAATTTGAGACTGTTTCACCGTACCGTTTTCAAGATATCGTTTATCAAAAATTGCAAAATTTGCATACGAACGTATACCTATACCGTACGAAATGAGCACTTTCCGGATATTCAGTCACCAAAATGTACGAAGGAGTAATGAAAAATTCTTGAAATTTGGCACGAAAGTAGTTTAGTAGATGAAGAATAACATATAGTTTACAGTCAATTTTCGACCATACAGTAAAAAAGTATGGATTATTGAAAAAATATTGTTTTGAGGCTAGAAGAGCTCGTGAGCATGACAACGTCGCTGCGCGACGTGGCTGCCCGCCTCACGCACCGCTCCTTCTATCCCCTCCTATTTCTTGTGTTAGAACTACCTTAATCGGTCGATAGGGAACGTTGATGGCACGTCGTGGTGACGCTCCCCTCCACGCAACTCTGCGCACGGGTTGATTGCGCATGCAGAGAGGCGATTCTGTACCAGGCGCAATATCGTAGCGTCCGACGCAAAACCGAAATAGCCAATTGCAAGGAAGATTCCAGCGGAAAGGCGCGACTCCCATAGGCTATTTCGGTTTTGCGTCAGACGCTATGATATTGCGTCTGGTTGAGAATCGCCCCTTAGATGCAATATCATAGCGTCTGGCGCTAGCGAGCAACAGCCAATTGCAAGGAAGATTCCGGCGAAAAGGCGCGACTCTCATAGGCTATCGCTCGCTAACGAGACCGATAGTTGTAGGTAGATGACAGATGTCTATACTATACATTGTATAGAATAGACATCTGCGCGGTAGAGAAGTTCATTTCCCATTGATACTTGAGGGGCGATTCTGTACCAGACGCAATATCATAGCGTCTGATGCAAAACCGAAATAGCCTATGAGAGTCGCGCCTTTCCGCTGGAATCTTCCTTGCAATTCGGCTGTTGAGTTGCGTCGCTTCGTTGCGTCAAGTACAGAATCGCATCCCTGGATGTGCTATCCATAAGTCTCAAGGGGGGACTTACAGCGAAATTGTTTATGAATATAAGAAAACTCATTCTATACAATTATTATATGTAGCCCTATCGCGAGTAACAAGTATCGAAGGCTTATAAATATATACACGTAATATTGATCTAAAATTCTACCACGGTAGGACGAATTGATCCATCAGTTGTAGCGTTGCAAGAAGAATTTAAAAGATTATCGCTTAAATAGACTCGAGACACTCCAAGGATTAGTATCAAATTTCATAACATCAAGAAAGGGATTGTCGTTATTCACGTTTTGAGTTGTCAAAGTCTCAGAAAGCATGTCCCAGATCTACAAGATTCGATCGTTAACAATAGTAATTTCTTATTATTGAGTGAAACATGGCTTGGTAATGAAGAAAACGTCCCCAACGTTCATTGTATTGTTCACTTCAAACGCAATAATGTTAATGTGTTCATTCAATGTTATTACATCCTGCATAATCGTTAGGTTGAGAAATGTAAGGGGACTTGGTTTTGGTCAAGACGATATTGGCGATTTATGTGCGGTACAAATTGTTACGGAGGATGGAAGGGAATTGGTCATGGTCGTTGTATATATTTCCTCAAACAAAAAAATTCACAATATCATACGATTTTTACACGAAGAAATACTCAAATATAGTCCAGCTCGTTCAATGCTATTAGGAGCAAATTTACATCAACTTCCATTAATTTTAGTAGAGGATTTCAATGTTAATTTTACCAAAGCTGAATCATTGCCACTCATAAATTTTCTCCAAAATGAATTTCAGTTGATCATGAACAACCACGGAAATTAGCCTACTACAAGGTATGGCACGACTATAGATGCAGTGTTTTATAGATATCTTGAAAACATGACATCTAAAACATTCGTTTCATACTTCAGCTATCATCGACCGATTGTTAATTTCATCGAATCAAACGCAGCAACGACTGCTACTATAACCGAAGTAACAGATGAAGCAGACAAATAAAAATTATAGAAGAAAATTAAAAGCTACTTTTCTTGTTGTTTTTTTTTTAATTCTCCACGCCACATATCCCACACGGTATTCTCAAGATGTTGAATGTTTCACATCTACCAGGCGTCCCATGACCGCTCACTTTTTTTTTTTAATTGAAATTTTGCCGATTATCGGATATGAAAGTTTTTGGAAAATCGGAGAAAAAGACTGAAAAAAGATTACTTCCCGGCAATTCGGACGCCTTATCAGCTAGAGTTATCAGTAGTTTAACCGATTAATTTTAACCTGTTTCAATGACTTTTAAGTGGTTAAGTGATAGCTTATCAATATAGTTCTCTAGATCTGGAACGTTTACCTTCATTTTTCGTCTGACAGTATGATTGCGAAGGAGAAAGGAAAAATGTTACCGAATTTCGAAAATAACACAAATTACCGTGTAAGATTTCCACCAAATAAAATGACAATTTTTACATAAAAAACCGGTGACTTTAAAAATGTCCACATACCATTTTTTTCAATCAAATTTATTCATACGTTTTATCTATATATTAATATGTTAATTATTTGCATCAGCTCTTAAAAATGTTATTATTCACAGAATTATTATTTTTTATTATGTTTCTGTCCTTCGGTATTTAACGAAAGGCTTTTTTTTCTCCCCGAATATTATCAATCTTTCTCGAGAGACCTGGAATCGTGAGGAAAAAAATCTCCGAGAAACTCTCTAAAGAATTTCGACACGTTTCACAATTTTGTATTTTTTTTTTTCTTGTCCCTTTCACAAACGTGTCATTCGCAAATCCCTCTCGTCGAACAATTCTCGATTCTATTAAGAGATCCGCATGACACAACTGTCCGAGTGGTATAGACCGTAAAAAAAAATAAAATAAAATTGGGGGTCATAGCTATTGTGGCTGAAAAATATCGTGCGTGTATTACGAACACGCGACGATGGTCAATCGATTCCAGTTTTAAACGGCGACATCAGAGAAGATTAAATTCAAGGACAAGTTTGCGCGTGTGTCGTTCATCTCGCGCGTCCCACGCCTTTTTTTTTCCTTCTTTCTTTCTTCAAACTGTCCAGCCTCTTTCGCGCGTGAGTTCGGCCACTTTAGCACCCGCGGTCACGAGAGTACCACCAAATTCGTCTTTGGGATGCGCGACATCGAGGGAGCATAAGATCGTTATGTTGCGTACGCGTTTTATTCCTACCGATCGTTAGCATAATGCGTGGGGAGTTTTTTTTAACCGATCTGCGATTCTCTCGACGAGGATAAGCGTTTCGAGAATTGTTTATTTTGTTTAACTCCCTCCTTCCCCTTCGCCCTCCCAATAACGTTGTCAATTCGCAGGACGTGCGAAAATACTTTTTTTTTTCTCCTCTCGAGTGTCCCTCGATTTGGGCCGAAGAGCCGGGCCGAACTGTCAACGGCCGTAATCAGGGACATTGCGAATTTTCATTAACGTTTAAATTGTTCGAGACACTGTTTTTTGTCCTCCCACGAATTTTCGAAATAAAATGAAAATTGAACGAGTCAAACAATATGTAGTTTGGGAGTTGGAAATTTGGAGGATGATAGAGACAAAAAAAAAACGTAATTTTAAGTTCGACGAAAGTTTCAGCTCGCGAGAATTCGAGAAATTTTCAAATTGAGCAAAGATAATAGCATTTTTCGAATAAATAGAAAATTGTAGATTTTGGAGTATTGAGGATATCACGAATTGAGTGAATTAGATGGTATTTCGGTTAAATGGGAATTGTACATTCTCAATATCAACGTGAATATATAATTATAAAAATGAAAAAAATAGATAATTTAAAATTAAAGAAAAAGATTTGTGTGTTGATTGAAATAATGATGATGAGCATAAAAGAAAAAATAACTAAATGACTTACTGTGAGAATCGAGAAGAGGGATGGACGTATCTTGGTGATGTTGGTTGTTGATTGTTGAGATAATTGCCGGTTGTACAGCGCCCAAGCTTCGATATCCCTCGTCCGATACCTCGCTACCGTTGTCCGAGTGTTCGCCCTCGGTGTGCGACGATTTAACGTACTGTTGAGAGTTTTCCTTCGCGAACAAATCCTCGTTCGTTGTCGGCCTCTGTGACTGCTGTTCATCCTTGATTGCCGTTGGACTCGGTATCGGGCTCGAACTCGAGCTCGACTCGGGACCACCGCCGCACTTGTAACCGTAGATCGTTGGCTCGTACTTTGGTGCGTCATCGCGCTCGAAGGTTCTTCGTGCAACTCCACCCTCGACAACGTATCTCTTTGTAAATTCCTCCGAGAGAGGTACCTTCTCGCGAATCTCACGATGAAGATCCTTCTTTGGATCCTGTGACAAACAGAAATTCAAACATATTCGATTTTTTTTTTTAGATGTCGGAAATGAAAGTATATCTAATCTTTTTTTTTCTTCGTCTCGCGGAATTCTCGTTGTAATTGTAAAAAATAGTTTAAAACTCGAGTCAATCGTGCGATGATTGTTTTTTCAACGAGGTCTTATGTTCGACAAAGATTTCCTGAAGAGTTAATTGATTCTTTCGACAACGCAAAATATCTTCCACCGCCGGGGAGCAGAATTAGTTTAAAAAAAATAACATATTTATCCGATACTATCGGCACAAAATAATGGTGATTTTTCTCGTTGATTTAAAATTGAATATAAAGTATTTATGATTTTGAAGTCCATTCAATATATCACTCGATCAATTTAGAAAAAAAAAATGTTTCGCCTACGTTAGAAAAAAAGTTGTATTAATACAATTTTTTTTTCAACGTAGGCGAAACATTTTTTTTTTTAACTTCATTATAATCAAATACCAAAGCCCTAAGATTGATTTAAATTTCTCGATAGTGATGAGAGACGAGGGGAAAAAAAAAAATCACCTGATAATCGTCGAGGTGCCTGCTGTGATACATTTGCGTTCTTCCGTCGTATCTGACCTGGCGAATCTCCTCGTTCAGAGCCTTTCTCGTTGGATCCAAATTTCCCGTTTTTGACGGACTCGACGTGACAGCGTCCACTTTTGACGTTGGTGATCTCGATCTTTGGGCGTTACCAAGATCGCTCAGTTGCCTTCTAACCGGACTCGATGGAAATTTAGTCTGAGGCGTTGGGCTCGGCGAGCGATTGCCAGTTTTTTTCAGCTCTTGCCCGAGCTGACGATGAAATTGATGGGGCGTTGGTGAACGCGATCGATTTCCCATTGCCGAGGCACTTCTCGGGGCTCGTAGTTGATGCGATTGTTGCTGCGGTTGTTGTTGAGCTTGTTGCTGAGCCGTTCCGGCGCAAGAACCTACACTGGAAGCTGAACTTCGTCGAGTTCTTGGTGGTGATCTTTCGTCGAAAAATAGCAACAACAAAAAAAAACGTACGATTCATTGTTGATGAGCTCTCATGAACATTGCAGCGGTTTTACTATCAGAATTTAATATTAAAAAAAACAAAGCTTTTTCTATGAGCAACCAAAATTATACATTTTTCTCTTTCGAAATGTAACGATAATTTTTCAATTTTATGACTTTTCGTTACTAATTACTTCACGGTAATTATTCATTGAATCATTAGTCAGATTATTATCGATTAATTATCTTATGAAATTTAGATAATTAATTACGTAATTATTTGGGAACGAAAAAAAAAAATTGACGTACCTCTCGTAATGCACCTGCGCGCTACCAAGATCGAAGGAGCCTCCTGCCTTCTGTATGAGCTTTGCCGAAATCATAGATCGATGGGCTTTGAGTGAAAAAATAAAAAATAAATAACAAGGATATTTAATGTTTCTCGTAATTGATGAAATATTTGATTCCGAGTTAGAGTTACGAAAAGGAAAAAAAACGATTTTAAAACGGATATATAGGATTCTAAGTGGTACTCACATGTACGACAACGACATGGATCGTGTTTGTCGAGATAGTGACTGAGAGTGTCCCAACCACCGCCCACGCGTACCATTACGTGACTTCTCAAGATTCTCACGAATATGAGGACCTTGGTGTCGCCGATTCTGTATTTGCCCTCGGATACTCGTATCATCGGAAATTGGGTCGGGCAGGTGCACCTCTCCACCAAATCGCGAACCTAAATTAAAAAAAAGAAAAATTACATTTTTATTTATTTATAAATTCGTCAATCATCGTGTATATCATTTTATTAGATCCAAGAGATTCGTATATAAAAATGTATACGAAAGAGAGAATATGAAGATAGCTAGAAAGAATAAATTCATCAGACGACCAAAAAATGTCTCAATCATAAATGAAAATCTCTTTTCAATTTCGTCATAGTTAATTATACGTTCAATTCGCATTTGCTTTCCATCATCCAATTGAAATTGTTCGTTTTCGTGCGAATCGGAAAATTCGATTAATTTCCTCTTCGTCCGTGCACGACGTACGATAAAACGGAAATTCATCGGAAATAGGGAAAAGCGTTCAACTTGTATAGCGGCACGATAAAATCCATCGATTCTCGAGAAATCGATAGATTAATCGATATAACAGTAGCAAATCGGTCATTTGAAGCGTATTAAAAAAAATATGCTCGTTCAAAGATGTACATACAAATGTTCAATGTGTACATCGTGTGCAACGGGTATAGACATTGTGTGTACAATGTAGTAGCGTATATCTACGATATTTACTGTGGATCGGAGGAGAAAAAAAAAAACAGCGTTGATCGAGGCTCGGTGAATCGCGGTTGGCACGAATCGTATGGCGCATTGCAGGTGAGCAGACAGGATGAATGCTCATGATGCTATAATGCAAGGCCGCGAGAGGGGTTCCTTACGTAAGCCAACCTAGCGATATACACGGGGGAAATACATCGGGATATCATCGATGCGTATACATTCGTTTTTCATACACAAGCATTAATGCTTATAGAAACCTTTCTGAATGGCCTCCCTCATCTATGTTAATACCTAACACGTGTTTTTATCATGATCATTTTTTCAGAATTCCTTTCATTACTTCTGTCAAGTTTCAAAGTTAAATCTCTGTACAACGTCATTTTGTTGATGTCTTAATGGAAGAATTAGTTATCTACAATTCTTTTCGTTTATCCATAGAGAAATTATTATAATGTTTAAAATCCTCAGCAGGGAACATATAAAAAAAACAACCCTTAGGAAATGTCAACACAATCCTGAATGTTTTCTGAACAATTTTAACGCGGTACGGTATTAATATTTCCTAGTATAAAGATGCTGCATCGAACGATCTTTAACCCTTAATCGTTACACTTTGGTAAAGTTTCGTAACGGTCACATGAGATCAAAATAATCCCATAAACTTAAAATGGCTGCCACGCCTGAACTACTCGTTGTTTTTGGAATATGAAAATTACTGAACATTCTTGAAACATTGTAAAGTATCATTCAAAGGAGTTTGTTTTTAAATATTAATTTGAACACAGATTTAAAAAATCGTGACGAAAAAAAAAGGACATTTCTATTATTTTTTTCACTTAAAAAAGGTCATAACTTTTTAGATTTTTACTATTTTTTAATAAAACATTAATGCTCTAAAGATATGAGACTAAGGAAAAATATATGTATTTCGAGGTGTAAAGGAGATAGTTTGAAAGACCAAAAAAATCAGTTCAATGGGTAGATAGTGAGACAGCGGGATGGATTAAGTGATCGATGAGTGACGATCGATAGATTATGGACAAAGTAGAAATTTTGTTCGAACGACTTGGAGAAAATTCGGCCTAAACTTTTGTTGATGTCAAAATGACCGACATTGACCGTTGTAGGTTAACTATAAATTGTTCGTAAGTAAAGGTTAAAAAGAAAATTCTAAAGTTCAGATAAAATTATATACGAGGTCTGTTAAAAAAGTATCGCGAATTTCGAATTTCCGCGGGCTACGTATATTCGATTTTCGATTTTTTTGTGGCGTTAGGTTGGTACTGATGTCCCTCGCTTATGCTGAAAAAATCGGCGATTTTGAATGTTTAGTTAATTGTTGACAGCTGTTTTGGTTAGACGTGTTTTGGCTTGTCTTCGATTTTTGCCTATTCCAAAAAAGCAGCTTCCATTGCGATGATTGAACTTTGCTTTCCACGTCATAACCATGAACCCATGTTTCGTCACCCAGTTATGACCCTCTGGAGCAAATTTGGGTCGTCGCGGACCGAGTCCAACAGCACCTTAGCAATGTTAACGCGACACTGTTTTTGTTCGAAATTGAGCAATTTTGGCACGAATTTCGCGGCGACCCGTCTCATGCCCAAATCATTGGTAAAAATCGAATAGCACGAGCCAATCGATATGTTTAGTTCCTCAGCAACTTCTCTAACGGTGATTCGACGATTGGCCAATATTATTTTCTTCACTTCATCAATGTTTTCGTCTGTTGTTGATGTGCTCGGGCGTCCGGAACGCATTTCGTTGTTCGCATCTTCTCGGCCCTCTGAGAACATTTTGTACCACCGATAAACGTTGCTTTGGTCCAAGATAGCTTCACCATATGCCACAGTCAACATTCGGAATGCGTCCGCGCACTTAATTTTGTTTTTCACACAAAATTTGATACAGATTCTTTGATCCATTTTTTGGAATAGGCAAAAATCGAAGACAAGCCAAAACACGTCTAACCAAAACAGCTGTCAACAATTAACTAAACATTCAAAATGACCGATTTTTTCAGCATAAGTGAGGGACATAAGTAACAATCTAACGCCACAAAAAAATCGAAAATCGAATATACGTAGCCCGTGGAAATTCAAAATTCGCGATACTTTTTGAACAGACCTCGTACGATATCTCTGCACTATAGTAGATTATCTCTCGAAAACTCTTGACGCAGTGTAAAAATGTTCTATTCTAAACGCTAAAAAGTATGACATACAGCAGTCCATGAGTAATTTGTCATAGAAAAATTCTACGCAGTGACAAAAAGGCCTCGGGAATTTCAACACTAAATAGATTATTCAGTGTTAATACGTTATTCAGTGTTAAAATTCCTTAGTGCCGTGTACAAAGTTGTGTTTAGAGAGAAAATTTAAGTGCTATAGTATGAAAAATACCCTTGGGGAAAATAGGCATAAACAACGTTACCCTTATAAATGTCAGCATTATAAAATGTTCCCTAGAGAATTTTAATTCACCATATAGCATTTTAATACCATTCAGCCATAGTCTTTGGCACAAAGACACGATAAAACCACGATTTTATCGTATGCAAAATATCATGTCTACAAATTGTCTTGTACAGTGTGTCGTTTAAGTGCATACGATTATGTCTAATGGAACAGAGAGCAGGTTGCTCTTGAGAATGGTTTGTACGTCCACAGCTGCTGCTGCTGTTGCTGCTGATGGCTGCTGGCTGCTGGAGGTGTATACATATAACGAGTCAAAGTCATCGGTGCGTTAGCTATTATCATGGGGAGTGGCGGGATGTGGGAGAGCGAGTATTGCGTTTGCATGAAATATGCACATTACAAATATATATATATATATATATATATATATATATATATATATTTGTATTTTATCCATGAGCCAGTCTGGATATCGGGCTAGTCGCTTGCATGCCTCTGTTTCATACACTTCCTATCGTATCTCGTTTGCCAAATATCTGTATATCTATATATACTTCTATACCCATCGTATCATTTAATACGCAGACCACTTGGTTATTCATAAGAATAATCGAGACTCATTATTCATAATTCATGAATCACAAGAGTCCGGCAAATATGTCACAATAATCTATTCCACTTATGGCGAAACCAGAAGTGAACGAGTTTATTCTGTACAAAAAACGCCGCGAAGTGATAAGCCGTCGAATGAAAGCGAGATGATTTTAAGCGAAGGATAAATTTAATTTTTCAAACACTTTGATAAAAAATAAATCAATTTTATTCCTTGCAATATTATTTTACGAGGATTTATAAGAAGCACTTTTGTGCATGGAAGAAATTAAGTAGCAAGTTCTTAGGGAGTCATATATTTTTTACCATCTCTCTGGAAAAAAAAAACAGATACAATGATTTTTCGGAATGAACAATTCTTTCGGAACATTACTTCTCGTGTAACGATGAAAATTCTTCAAATTTTCTTATTTCTGGATCACGGGACACTTTATTAAATGTATGTATCTCTATAGGTATGTAAGCTCATTGAAATGGGTACCCAGCAACGTGAAACACCGATGCATGTGCGAAAAGCGTTGGTTTAATGCCGCGGCGATACGGTACATACCTATCTAGGTATATGTATAGTGCAAAAGCTCGGGGCGTCGCGCCGAATCCCGCGCCACCGCCGTCGCGTCAGAGTCTCCGCAATCAATACATCGCGAAACGCAAAAAGCTCTCGCGGTCTTTCAGCCGATTCTCGACACCCGTTATCGCACGCTTTTTTTTTTGCGCGTGCAATAAATTCATAAAACATCAAGAATTATTCTCAATTGATTAATATACAGCTAGTTTTTTTTTTTTGGTTTTTTGCAAATCGACAATTTTTTTTCTGATATCTGCTATTTCTGGCCCTTATCACCTAATTTGTTTTTTTTGCACTAATTGAAATCACAAAATTTAAATAATGTTTTCGGAAAAAAAAACGTAAAAATAACTAAATATCAGCAAATACGATAGATTTATTCTTCGTGCATTACTGTACAGTCCCATTTTTCAAATTAATGGAATTATTAATTTTTCAAATTCAAGCTGTTCGTAGATTCTCTTGATTACTATTTCTTTGTGCATAAAATTAATATTGAAAACGATTTATTCTTCATGAATTACTGTACAATCATATTTTTTAAATTAATGAAATTATTAATTTTTCAAATTCAAGCTGTTTTTCGATTCTCTTGATTATTATTTCTTTGTGCATAAAATTAATATTGAAACCGATTTATTTTTCATGAATTACTGTACAATAATATTTTTCAAATTAATGAAATTATTAATTTTCCAAATTCAAGCTCTTTGTAGATTCTTTTAATTACTATTTCTTTGCCCATAAAATTAATATTGAAAACGATTCATTCTTCATGAATTACTGTACAGTCATATTTTTCAAATTAATGAAATTTTTAATTTTTCAAATTTAAGCTGATTGTACATTCTCTTGAATACTATTTCTTTGTGCATAAAATTAATATTGAAAACGATTTATTCTTTATGAATTACTGTACAGTCATATTTTTCAAATTAATGAGATTATTAATTTTCCAAATTTAAGCTCTTTGTCGATTCTCTTGAATACTATTTCTTTGTGCATAAAATTAATATTGAAAACGATTTATTCTTCATGAATTACTGTACAGTAATATTTTTCAAATTAATGATATTATTAATTTTTCAAATTTAAGCTGTTTTTCGATTCCCTTGATTATTATTTCTTTGTGCACAAAATTAATATTGAAAACGATTCATTCCTCATGAATTACTGTACAGTAATATTTTTCAAATTAATGAAATTATTCATTTTTCAAATTTCAAGCTGTTTTTCGATTCTCTTGATTACTATTTCTTTGTGCATAAAATTAATATTGCTAACGTGTCGTTAGCAAAGAAAATATTAGAAACCAGTTTTTCCATGGATATTTTTGATAATTATTACAAAAATTAAATATGAAGTTTATTCATGTACGAGTCTCGTTAAATTTGAGAAAATGTTGAGTATGTACGACGATGGAGGAATCGTGAAATTCCGTAATAGGTACACGAGCTGGTGTAGGTAGGGTTTATAAGTGAGTGCATTGAGTAGGGCAGCGAAGGAACGTTTGACGTTACTCTCCTCTCTATATCGTGTTATATGGCCTCGGGTGAATTTGCTCTTGCACCCGGGTGCGGCAATCTCCTCTCTCTCTCTCTCTCTCTCTCTCTCTCTCTCTCTCTCTCTCTCTCTCTCTCTCTCTCTCTCTGTGCAAAAGCTAATACTCTCGCGAACGTGAAACTGCGGTATAGCTCACTCGTTTTAAAGTCCCGGGGCACACCGTCGTACCGTGTCCTTCGTGTCAATCAACAACGTTTGGAAGCACCTCGAGTGTATTTTATTGGAATAACCCAGATTTACACGGAGAAGAGGGCCAAGAGAGGTCAATCTATGGCTTTATCCTTACTTCCTTCCTTCCTTCTTATTTTTCCACTTGCTCAGTTCTCGTCGCTCAATCTTTACGTCTCTATACTTATACGCGAAGAAAAAACAAAAAGACTTCTACTCGATTTTTATTGCGAGATATTTTCGTTATTATCACAAATTAAACTGATAAGACTTGAACAGTACGTTTTCTAACATTAGACCAATCGTTGTATTAATATTTTCAAATGGAAGATTATTGTCGATGAATTTCGATTATATTTTCCTCAATCGTCAATCTTATAAGTTAATCATTTTATTTAACAAATAATTTACGAGCAATTTCGTTTACAATAAAAATCTTAGTGCGAAGTAAATGAAATTTAAATTATTTTTCTGAAATTTCTCTGATTACAAAAATTCGTTTGAAAGTGATTTTTAAAAATAATGGAAATCCTATAATTACAAAGTTTTTCATATTAATTATAATTTTTTCTTCAATTACTATAAATACGTGAATTTGCTTTTTTTTTGATAAGTTCATCAGCATCATATAATTGACAGTATAATTCTAGGTCATCTTTGTTTATTTATTTTTTAACGATCAAATTTCCCAACAATCTCCGGGGCAGAGAGTCGATGAAAGCCCATGAAGAGTGATTAGCCAAGCCTCAGACCGCAGGTAGACCTTGCACGGCTCAGTAACTCGCAAAAGAGAGAGAGAGAGAAAGAGAGAGATCATGCAGTTCTCTGACTGACGGGATGACGTCGGGGGCTGCACAGCTCAAAGAGAGCTTACCGGTTAATTGTACATAATAACTAACACACTATCGAGACCGCAAGGCGCCCCTTTTACGGTAGCTTTTATATATCCATGTATAGACTATGTCCGCAAATTCACGTGTATATTCCGTCGTCTCGTAGAAGGACACCATTAATGACAGGATCATGATACATAAATGAAAATAAAATTAATCAAGGATCGTACAAGCGTCAATTTTTCCTCTGCGGTTGAGAGACCTCTCGGTCGTAAATAATGTTTTAATAACAAATTTTAACCCTCCGAAGTGTACACTCGTCAACAAACCCAATTTCAATGAAAATATGTATTTTGGGTGATCCATAAAATCATCTATTACGAATATAAAACCCACAGAGTTGAAAATCGTGAAATAAAAAATGGTGGATTCAAAAAACCCGTCGTATTCTTTCTCTGCAATGTTAACTATTAAATTTCAATAAAAAAAACATATCCTTCCCAAAATTTCTTTTCGCATTGCTACAAAAAAACAATAGAAATGAAAATTTCATGTCCATTTTACCGTCAATTTGCTCAAAGAGATTTTTCAAAGTGTCTTCGACGCGTCGCTGGTTGCGTTACAATCGAGCACAGCCGATAACAACGAGAGTAAATATCTCTCGGTCTTTCTCTCGGGGATGCATCATTATCGTTCCTTATCGTCAACGAGAGGCCGAGCAATACTTTGATCTTTAAAGGTTTTTCATGGTACGTAAATACGTGAAAAGTAGGTCTAAACGCGAGGAGCATGAGTCAATATTACATGACGATAAGTGGCTCACCGAGTTTACTTCGTTTAGACCGGATGAGCTAGAGAGATAAATTCTTGAATATTCTTCGAGCGTCTCTACGTCCCGTTGTCCCGAAAAGTCTATTTTCAACGGGAACATAACGGTGCTCAACAAGCCACACGTGAGACAAATTTTTTCCTCCCAAGTGGCAGTTTTATCTCTTTGCATAAACACACACACACACACGTGCACACTTATCTTAGCGAACAAATATATATTTTTTCAAACATGAAAATCGTTCGGTACGGTACAAAAGTGATGCTCGAAGCTTGTAGGCTCTGTTCGAGACACAGCGAGATATAGAGAGTGAAGAAAATAAAATAAAAAAATAAAAAAATAAAACAGGGGTCCAGAAGGAAGCTTAGCCAGGAGGCAACAATGATAAAATCGTTTCGTTCCACGCTTTCATACCTATAGCCAACTCGAGATTCTCTACCTACGTGTTCAACATTTAAACATACATTTTATATCTCTATATATACGTATATATATACAGGTACATAATGCATGTAATATATATATAACAGAGTCAAATAAATATTCCATCTATGAACGTACATGCTACAGAAAACATATATGTATACCATATATATGTACATAAAAGTTGGAGTAGTAGGCGTTTGCATATAGATATTACATTGCACCGAGAGAGGATCGAGAGTCGTAATCTCGCGCGCCTCCTACTCGCAATCGCGAGAGCTAGAGCGAGCGCGAAAAGTTGGAATATGCGGCCTTTCTCGTCGAGCAAGGCCGACTATCGGAACAGCTCGATCGCTTCACTCTCTCGCGGGCGCGGGGGACACACGTCGCTGCGGGACACACAGCGTATGGCCGCGAGCTTGCGAGCTATTGCTCCTTCCTTTTTTTTTTCTTTTTCCTTCTTTAATATTTATTATTATCACAATATTCCGATATCTTCGTGTTGAACACACACGTGCGTCTTGCAATCATCGACGACAAGAACGAAAATAGAAGTAGAAAATGTTTTTTTACCGCTTTTGCTGTTTTCAAATTTTAATTAGAATGATTTCCAGAAGTTTGACAATAAGTTAGGAGGTTATTCGAAAATTTTACACAATCGGGTTGATCTTGCAAAAGGATTTGAAACTTGACGATCGCCGTCCAAGTTACGAATGAGATAGAATTACAATTTTCCGATAGTTTTCGACGAATTTTTTTCTAAAGTTTCGCAAAACTATCATTATATTTTCACAGAGGAGAGCTTTATTGGCCAAATTGTTTTGGAACTTTTATCTCTATTCTATTCGATGATTGCGAGTCCCTTTGCATAAAACTCTTCTTCTTTGACAATAAGGGTATCGGGGGTGGAGGATTTAAAAAAGTTACTAAACTAAGATTATTGATGAATGATAATCTTATCTCGGATAATGTTTCTTCACTTTGTGAAATTATCTTTTCACTGTACGTATGTGTATGAATAACTTTTACTACCGTGGACTATATTCATCGATTGGTAGTACATATGATTGGTCAATATTGCTTCTGTAGTATAAAAGGAAGCTCAACTTGTCGGACTTTGAACGACTTGAACTTGACACGAAAGGGACGAGAGGACGATCAATACCGTAGCCCGAAGGAGAGGCGCTTCGGGGCCTCCTCTTCTTCCCTCCCGCACTCCCACTCGCTCGTCCTTTCGCTTCGTTCAAGAATATATATATAGAACCAGTAGTCGCGAGTCGGTATCGAACTCTTAGGAAATGCGAGTATCTCGTTTTTTTTTCCTCCCCTCAAGGATATCTCAATTGGTGTAAATTGAAAGAAAACTCAATCGCAACGCAGTTTTTCAATTATAATTTTTAAATTATCCCAACGTGATACTTGATTTTTGAAATTTAGAACGTAACAAAAATTGATCTCTCCGAAAAAATGTCCGTTACGACTCGGGGAGGCTTGATTTTTTTTTTTCAATTTTACAAACTTGTTAGTAGTTTGATTTTTATTCAATTGGAACCAGGCAATGTTCGTACGAATTGCCAATTTTTAAACGATCTTTAGGAAATGTTTTTTTTTTTAATTTCCGTGGGCTACGTATATTCGATTTTCGATTTTTTTGTGGCGTTAGGTTGGTTCTCATGTCCCTCACTTATGCTGAAAAAATCGGCGATTTTGAATGTTTAGTTAATTGTTGACAGCTGTTTTGGTTAGACGTGTTTTAGCTTGTCTTCGATTTTTGCCTATTCGAAAAAAAGCAGCTTCCATTGCGATGATAGAGCTTTGGTTTCCACGTCATAACCATAAACCCATGATTCGTCACCAGTTATGACCCTCTGGAGCAAATTTGGGTCGTCGCGGACCGAGTCCAACAGCTCCTTAGCAATGCGACACTGTTTTTGTTCGCAATTGAGCAATTTTGGCACGAATTTTGCGGCGACCCGTCTCAGGCCCAAATCATTGGTAAAAATCGAATAGCACGAGCCAATCGATATGTTTAGTTCCTCAGCAACTTCTCCAACGGTGATTCGACGATTGGCCAATATTATTTTCTTCATTTCATCAATGTTTTCGTTTGTTGTTGATGTGCTCGGGCGTCCGGAACGCATCTCGTTGTTCGCATCTTCTCGGCCCTCTGAGAACATTTTGTACCACCGATAAACGTTGCTTTGGTCCAAGGTAGCTTCACCATTTGCCACAGTCAACATTCGAAATGCGTCCGCGCACTTAATTTTGTTTTTCACACAAAATTTCATACAGATTCTTTGATCCATTTTTTGGAGTAGGCAAAAATCGAAGACAAGCCAAAACAGCTGTCAACAATTAACTAAACATTCAAAATGGCCGATTTTTTAAGCATAAGTGAGGGACACGAGTACCAACCTAACGCCACAAAAAAATCGAAAACCGAATATACGTAGCGGAAATTCAAAATTCGCGATACTTTTTGAACAGACCTCGTAGAAGATAGAATTTCGTGGTCGTTTGTCTAGACATTTCAATATAGATGTCAGCGTTGTTGGCTCCGAGTTCCTTGTGGTTTACGACTTTACAACACGGGTTTTACTATAATCTAGTTAGTCCGATCGAACTAATCCCCGGTTGAATCAGATAAATAGACTCGCATATATACCCCCTTTAATATTTTCCTAGAAAGGCACTAGTCATACCGATAGCACAGAGGTAATTTCAACGACGAGTATACAGCGAACGGTTATATCCGGGGTTTCGTCTATATATATATACGTGCTTGAAGGTCCGTACATGTATAACGTCCCGTACATATTTATATATATGTGTGTATGTACGCGTCGGAGGACGCAATCACGACTTTTGAGCCTGGAAACTCATCGAGCAATCGGGTTTTCCAGCGGAACAGAAATCACTCGACTTTATGTACAAACCATATACGTACTTGCATGTACATAGGGAATTTCATGTCGTATAACCGAACGTATTCAATAGTAATTTCGGTTATCATAATTCAATAAATAAATAAAAAATTCATCGACGCTCGGAATGTAATTTTTTAGTTACATTTTTTTCCCGATCGTTTCATTGTAAAAATCAATAAATAAATTTAGTTTTAAAGGGTCATTTGAAGGGTCAATCTTCGAGATTCCCAAAATACGCGCCAATTTGTCTACTTCAATCCACTTCAAAGCCAGTTATAGGATTAACCTTAGTGACGGTCTAGTGAATCCGATCAATGAACAAACGTAGGTATTCACCGCAACGCTTCGTCGTCCAGTGGCAAATGCCAATTGATCGCTAATCGGGTTAGCGCAGCGAAACAAAGGTTCATCACGTAATTCGCTTTGAAGTGGACTGAGGTTGACAGATTAACCTTTCTTTTAAGCCCCTTTCGGTGATTTTTTTGTTGTTTAAAGATGTTTTTTTCCCAATGCTTGTAGTCGATCAATTTTGTTGTAAATTCAGAATGGACCCTACGAGCTAGTAGAGCATTCTCTACAAAATGCACATTTTTCGTCTTAATTTATTTATTTACAATTTTAATTAATTGTTTATAGAACGTTAGAATTACTTATGAATCGCGAAAAATGTCTTTCAAATGTTTCCAATCAATGAAATGATTTAAATTGAATAATGGCACCCTATGAGCTGGCTAAGCATTTTCCTATAAAAGAAATTTCATTTTGGGGCTTATAGTAGTAATTATTTATTCCATGTACACGAGTTTTTACAGTGCCCTTTTCTGTACATATCCGTCTCTCACATATCTATTTACACTCTACCCGTTCTCGGCCTTATAATTATTACACTTTCATTATTTACAATTAAAATAAACTTAATTTTATTGATTTATAGTAGTTAAAAATGACGTAATGAATTGTTAATTGTTGATTTGGCACGAAATGCCCTATATACTAGATGTATATGGATACCGCGTGTATTAGCTGGTACGCAAGGGTACCCCGGGTGTTATCGAGCGAAAACTGGCTGGCCAGTTGCCCTAGCCGCGGGACGACTCAACATATTCTGCATTCCTCGAGGCAATGCAGAATTTTCAATCGACTCCTTCTAGCTTCTTCCCTATCCTCACCGGCTTCTTCTCTCCCGCTCTTTTAGATAACTATGTAGATGCGTATGATATGCGTTCCAGGTATTTACCCAGTACGTCTCATTCCCATGTAGCGAGAGAAAGAGGAGGCGCGCGTTCGAAGATACTTTTGAACGTAAACTTGGGGGAAAAGTAAAGTGATTCACGGGCAACGGAAGCATTAGGACATAGCAATACGATCTTTCATACTTTAGAGAAAAAGTAATATATCGATCTTGTTAAATTTACAGAGAAATCATTATTAAACTCCATTTAATTAAGGTATTAGTCTGGTAACTTAAGCCAATTTTCATGTGTTTTTTGGAGGGCGTTTTTTTGTAGGAAAATAAAAATGAATCGTTTTGGATATTTAGGATGTTTTTATTTACATATTAAAGATACAAAAAAAATTTTTTTTGAAAAAACTGAATAGTTTATTATTATTATTATTATTATTATTATTATTGATCGAAGTTGGCACCTCGAAAAAAAAGCGCGTGGGTGGCCCCGGTGATTTTGGCTCTTGATGTTATCTGAAATAAAAAATTCTTGACAATTCTTAATGTATAGACATTCTGGTCGGAACTACTGAAGTTAAATTTCATGGATAAATAACAAAATGGAAAAGGTCGTTTTTTTCCAAAGTCCGCCATTTTGTTATTTATCCATGAAATTTAACCTCAGTAGTTCCGACCAGAATGACATGTCTATAAATGAAGAATTATCAAGAATTTTTGATTTCAGATAACATCAAGAGCCAAAATCACCGGGGCCACCCACGCGCTTTTTTTTCGAGTTGCCAACTTCGATCAATAATAATAATAATAATAATAATAAACTATTAAATTTAAAAAAAAATGTTTTCTTTGTATCTTTAATATGTAAATAAAAACATCCTAAATATCCAAAACGATTCATTTTTATTTTCCTACAAAAAAACGCCCTCCAAAAAAGACATGAAAATCGGCTTAAGTTACCAGACTACTACCATAATGATTGCGATCAATCTTAAGAACAAGTGTAATGTGTAATATTGGTCTAAAAAAAAAATTACAATTTTTATTAATAGTTATTTAAATTGTATTCATTTTCCCACGATTTTAAAACAGATCTATTTTCATTCTCCCTATCGTTTACTTTTATTAAAAGCCTGTTGAAAATTCAATCGCATTCGAGTCTATCCATTATTGCCAGGATATCGGAAATTTCCTTCCAACCGTACGATGTCATATAGTAAAAGAGAAAAAAAAAACGTTTACCGATGAAATAAGAGTCGTGTCATTGTCAAGTTATATTTTTCTTGCGACTTTTCTAGCGCGACGACATTGTCGTGTGTCCATTCGCGGCCCAATAGCCCGTTTCCGGCCGGACATTCCTTCAATTAAATTTATCCGTTTCTTCTCATTTCCTCTTGGAGCCCTAAACCCTTTTATCAATTTATATAAGCTCTCGTATCGCGGCGTTTTTATCGCGTTGAAGAGACGTGACGTGCCAATTGACAAAACAAGACCAAAGCAGATAGATATATATACTCTACGATGTATCGGAGGTTACAAACGTTGAGAACCTTCCGCAGATTGTTTATATACACATACATATATATTTGTACTCTATAAAGACGACTACGACAGTCAGAAAAGACCGCGGAGCGCGGTGAGCACGGCTGGTCTGGCTCAGAGGTATCGCGATTTAATCTCGATAAAATTCTCGCGAGAACGTCGATTCGATGAAAAACGAGAATATATCGTATATCTATGTATATATACATATGCAGCTTGTGGTTGAGGCATTATAATCGTGTATTGGATACATGCACGATATAGGAGGCAAGGGCGTATATATATATGTTGTTTGTGTATGAGATTTATCCTGCCAATTATCGTAGGTCGAAGGTATATACCTTCGTATATAACGAGTATGATTTCACGGATTAGATAAGGGCTCGGTGCGGAAAACCGAGACGAGACAAGCCCATATGTCGACCGCTAGTTAACCATCACTTTATATTGCAACTGAAATGATAATGGTCCCTGTATACGGTATGTGTAAAGAATTTTATTAATTTTTTCTTTGCGAAAAAGAATAATGATTCAAAAATATTTTTTCACCGATCGAACAAAAGTTTATCTTACAACTATAACAAAGTTGGAGAGTTTGTATGTTTGTTCGAACGCGCTAATCTCAGGAAATACTGATCCGATTTGAAAAATTCTTTTTGTATTAGATAGTACGTTTATTCAGGAAGTATCTAGGCTAAATAACTTCATGCTATGACCCTAAGGCGCGACGTCGGTTTATTTTTTAGTGATTGATCCTTTTATTTTTCTACATAATTTCCGGATGTATATAACGAGTATGATTTCACGGATAAAATAAGGGCTCGGTGCGGAAAACCGAGCCGAGACAAGCCCTTATGTCGATCGCTAGTTAACCCTAGAACTCACTGGTGGGGTCCAATAGTACCCCACGCGAACTTTGAACTACGCTGCGGTTCCGGTTTTCCGTCCGGTTTTTTATCTTTGAATGGGTTTTTTATAAACTAAATGCAAATAACATCAAATTTATTGTACACTATTCTCTTCCTTGTTAAAAAACGAAAAATCCATGTTTATTTAAAGTCGGTTTATCAACATAGGACCGGTTTTATGATCAAGAAAAGCGTGAGGTACGTTCGGACCTTACTAGTGAGTTAGAATGTAGAAAAATTAACCAGTGAGTTGTAGGGCTAAGCATCACTTTATATTGCAAGTTAAATGATAATGGTCCCTGAATACGGTATGTGTAAAGAATTTTATTAATTTTTTCTTTGCGAAAAAAAATAATGATACAAAAATATTTTTTCACCGATCGAGCAAAAGTTTTTCTTACAACTATAATAAAGCTGGAAAGTTTGTATGTTTGTTTGAACGTGCTAATCTCAGGAAATACTAATCCGATTTGAAAAATTCTTTTTGCATTAGATAGCTCGTTTATTCAGGAAGGCTCTAGGCTAAATAACTTTATGCTATGACCCTAAGGAGCGAGGTCGGTTTATTGTTTAGTGATTGGTCCTTGTATTTTTCCACATAATTTCCGGATGGTATTTATATGAGATGCACTTGGTTATGTACTCATAATGCGTATAAAACGGATATATAACCCAAATTTAATGCGGGTGAAACTGCGGGTCACCGTTAGTTTTTCAATAAATTGTATACATTGGTACCAGGGGATGTCAAAAATGAAGATATACGAGGTCTGTTAAAAAAGTATCGCGAATTTTGAATTTTCGCGGGCTACGTATATTCGATTTTCGATTTTTTTGTGGCGTTAGGTTGGTACTCGTGTCCCTCACTCATGTTGAAAAAATCGCCCATTTCGAATGTTTAGTTAATTGTTGACAGCTATTTTGGTTAGACGTGTTTTGGCTTGTCTTCGATTTTTGCCTATTCCAAAAAATGGATCAAAGAATCTGTATCAAATTTTGTGTGAAAAACAAAATTAAGTGCGCGGACGCATTCCGAATGTTGACTGTGGCATATGGTGAAGCTACCTTGGACCAGAGCAACGTTTATCGGCGGTACAAAATGTTCTCAGAGGGCTGGGAAGATGCGAACAACGAAATGCGTTCCGGACGCCCGAGCACATCAACAACAGACGAAAACATTGATGAAATGAAGAAAATAATATTGGCCAATCGTTGAATCACCGTTAGAGAAGTTGCTGAGGAACCAAACATATCGATGGCTCGTGCTATTCGATTTTTACCAATGATTTGGGCATGAGACGGGTCGCCGCGAAATTCGTACCAAAATTGCTCAATTTCGAACAAAAACAGTGTCGCGTTAACATTGCTAACGAGCTGTTGGACTCGGTCCGCGACGACCCAAATTTGCTCCAGAGGGTCATAACTGGTGACGAATCACGGGTTTATGGTTATGACGTGGAAACCAAAGCTCAATCATCGCAATGGAAGCTTCTTTTTTGGAACAGGCAAAAATCGAAGACAAGCCAAAACACGTCTAACCAAAACAGCTGTCAACAATTAACTAAACATTCAAAATCGCCGATTTTTTCAGCATAAGTGAGGGACACGAGTACCAACCTAACGCCACAAAAAAATCGAAAATCGAATATACATAGCCCGCGGAAATTAAAAATTCGCGATACTTTTTGAACAGACCTCGTGTAACTAGACGCTTTAAAAATCAAGTGTTTAGCCAAGTTTATTGTTTCCTGTACTTCAGAAAAAGAAACAAATTTTATCCTTTCTATTACAGGCTCTTTTTAAACTCACGACTGTGTTATTTTAACGTAAAAATAACAAACCACTGGGCAAATATGTATTAAAAGTGTCTACGAAAGAATGGACTTGGAACAACAAACCCCCTACACACTTGATATTTAGTGGGTCTACTTTCGAAAAGAACACGCTCATGACTCGAAGAGATCGAATTGTTGACCTCAAGGCAGTTCTCGGGCTGACAATCGTTGTTTTTCCAACTTTAACATACTCACGAGACTTTATCTGAACGTAAACGTCGAAACTGATTATACATTTAACAAATTCATGTAGTAATGTAGAAAAAAAATACACGCACACACACGAACAGTGTTTGTTATATCAATAAACCTTATGATAGTAATAATAAAACAGAAAAGAATTGGCTTACCATTTCGTCGAGGCTCTTGAGATCGTTGGTGACAATTTGAGGCTGCGGTCCGTAAATTAGGCAAGGTTCCTGTTGATTGATATCGGCATACTCGTCCTCGTCATCGGCGTCCTCGTCGTCGTCATGATTATGATGACCATTACCGATCGTACCCGTATTATTCGTCGCACTGTTAGCTTTGTTATCGGCAGCTATTTCACGATCTATCTGTCTCTCCATTTGCACCAGCATCGGCGCTAACATACCGAACTTAGCACCCCTCCTCGCTACCTCAAGCAGACAAAGTATGACGTGTCTCTCGTTTTTTCGCATTATCAAATCGTCAGTCTCGAAAAGTAAACACTCGATTATACCGAGACTGTTGCGGCACCATGTTATAAAATTCGATACATTGTCGCGGGCGAAGAAAGTGCCGGCCTTCGCGTTCGGCAAAAAGGCCACGTCGCTCAATTGGCTCATCGGCATTGCCAACGACGATGTTATCGAACGCGTCATTATTTTCCTAGCCTGACGTCTCGCCACGTAGTCCGAAGCTGATTTTCTAACGCTGTTGGCGTGCTGTAATTGTAAAGAAGAAAAAAAAACGATTTTATTAATAAATTATTAACCGGAAGGAGCGGAGTTTCCGCTTTAAATGCGCGACCGTCAGTTTCTAGGTATTCTTTTGTCTCGCGCTATTACGGTCAAACGCGACAATCGATTTTCATGAAACTTTTCTCGTTTTATACTTCAAACGCTTCACCTAAAGATTGTATATCAACGGAAATTAAATTGGACGAGTCACAGTGGCGGAGTGAATAAATCTGTAAAATGGCCGAATAGGAAACGAAAAATGATTGGATCTTGATGAAATTTCGTATTTGGTAGTTATATGGGTCGTTGATTTCGAATTCGAAAGTTTGATTGCACCAAGAATTAACTGATTGATTCATTCTAGAAGTGAAAATTCGATGTATCGTGGTGTTTTCCGACGATACTTTTGAAATAGTGGCAATGATTTAAGGTAGTAGTCTGGTAACTTAAGCCGATTTTCATGTCTTTTTTGGAGGGCGTTTTTTTATAGGAAAATAAAAATGAATCGTTTTGGATATTTAGGATGTTTTTATTTACATATTAAAGATACAAAAAAAAAATAGTTTGAAAAAATGTAATAGTTTATTATTATTGTTATTATTGATCGAAGTTGGCACCTCGAAGTTGGCAGCCCGGGTCCTAACTTTTTTTCTACCGAACCGATTGCTTTCAAATTTTAACAGGCTTACTCTACACACTTATAGTTCTCGTCGGAACTACCGAGACATTTTTTCACCCCTAACTTTTTATTTTACAACCCCTTCTTTGCTAAAATAAAAGGACTTTTTTTTCCAAAGTCCGCCATTGTGTTATTTATTCATGAAATTTAACTTGAGTAGTTCCGACCAGAATGACATGTCTATAGATTAAGAATTATCAAGAATTTTCGATTTTAGATAACATCAAGAGCCAAAATCACCGGGGCCACCCACGCGCTTTTTTTTCGAGGTGCCAACTTCGATCAATAATAATAATAATAATAAACTATTCAATTTTTTCAAACAAATTTTTTTTTGTATCTTTAATATGTAAGTAAAAACATCCTAAATATCCAAAACGATTCATTTTTATTTTTCTACAAAAAAACTCCCTCCAAAAAAGAAATTGTTAGTAAAATTATTGAAAAATATGTTCCCAAAATTTTAAATGAAAATTCCGACTCGTTCTATTGTTATAAGCCATTAAGGGGGGAAATAGGATTAGGACAGCGTTTTCTCAATGATTTTCATGAATTTTTTTATAGTGTAAAAAATAAATATAATTTATTGAAACTTTGAGAATATTTTATACATATATTTAAGTATATGCTATAAAATTTTTGAAGAATTTCCTTGAAAAACACCGAAGATATTAGCGACCCCATATTGCAGGTCACAATCAGAGTCAGCATTTTGCGATATTTTCAAACGCGTTTTTCTGAAAACGACTTTTTGTTAACTTGCGTAAACGCTAGTTTGAAAATTTTTCAACCAATCGTTTTGAAAATTGGCAGTTACTTGCTTTATACTATTGCGCTTTATATGAACCTAAAATCGGAATATTATCATTATTTAAAATAATTTTTTATTTGCAAATAAAGTTGTAAAAATGGCAAAAAATCATGCTTTTTTTGTTTTGACCACTGTAAAAAATTCAATTTTCTATTTTTTTGATAGCATTTTGGTTAATATAGAAGAGAGACATATAATAAAAGTAAATTTCAACCTCGTTTGATTTCAGATGAAAATTGCGGCTTCTTATATACTTAAATATATGTATAAAATATTCTCAAAGTTTCAATAAATTATATTTATTTTTTATACTATAAAAAAATTCATGAAAATCATTGAGACAATGTTGTCCTAACCCTATTTCTCCCCTTAAGGTCTCCGACCTCTGGTGTTTTTTCGAACTACTCAACGAGTTACTTCTCAGGCATACATTGAACTCATAATGATGAACAAAAGAGTTTACGGGAAATAACGGAAATGTAAATTTATGCTTTCAGTTTAAAAGAAAAAAAAAACTATGTGCGTATGTAAATTCAACGATCTTTTTCAACGTCAGGTTTCTTTCACTCGAAGAGCGTCGATTGATTAATTACAATCGAATTTCTTGAAATTGTACGGACGCCGTTATACCTCGTTTCGCGTAAATATATATATAGAAATCTCGGGCACGTGATAGTTCAATAATTAAGTACGTACAAACGACACTGCCGTTTGGCACGACGTCATTATTTATCCCGTTTCAGCTCTTTCTGAAGTACGAATTTACGCTTTCCACGTATATGCCATACAAATGTACATATGTGAGAGCGTTTAGGTCGAGATCTCCCGCGCGCTCGTTTTCTCTCTCGATTTTGTCTCCCACACATAGCTGTGGCACATGTCGCAGAGTTTTTGCTCATCCTGCCTCTGCACATGAAACACACGTGGTATCCATAAGTCTCACTTTCTCACACAAGAGGCAATTCTCTCTAGGCTTCAATATAACGCGAAGTGCATGCTTTTGTACTTTGGGAAAAATTGTAATCCGCGCAGCAGAGTACATTACGACTAAATGGGAATTTAAGTCGATATAAAGAAAATATGGAACGAAAGAAAAACAATACTGTTGGATATTCTATTTAAAAATGTATTTTACACATTGTCATTGCAAATTTTTTAAATCAATTTTATAATAATTAAAAAAAAAGACACACTCATTCGCTCAACACGATGTCTCGGATCATTCACGATCATGTGCTGTAATCCTATTAATAAAATTCGTCCACATGAGTCCCCATAAACCCCAAAGAAATTTATAGATGTCTGACTGAAACGAATCCCGTTCGAAAGATCTTTTCTTCGACATCCGGTGAGCTGGAAATATAGCCCCTTCGTCCCTGATACCCCCGTTTGTCCGTGTATTTGTACGAACGCTCGAATAATCTTATCAACAGTCCGAAAGCCGATTAGAAAAGACTACCGTCCGTGGTGTTGTTTTTTTTTGTCCTCGGTAAATTTGTAAAATGACAAATCCCCTGTAGGAGAATAATGACAAGTTGTGTTATATATGTACGAGGTCTGTTAAAAAAGTATCGCGAATTTTGAATTTCCGCGGGTTACGTATATTCGATTTTCGATTTTTTTGTGGCGTTAGGTTGGTACTCATGTCCCTCACTTGTGCTGAAAAAATCGGCCATTTTGAATGTTTAGTTAATGGTTGATAGCTGTCTTGGTTAGACGTGTTTTGGGTTGTCTTCGATTTTTGCCTATTCCAAAAAATGGATCAAAGAATCTGTATCAAATTTTGTGTGAAAAACAAAATTAAGTGCGCGGACGAATTCCGAATGTTGACTGTGGCATATGGTGAAGCTACCTTGGACCAAAGCAACGTTTTTCGGTGGTACAAAATGTTCTCAGAGGGCCGAGAAGATGCGAACATCGAAATGCGTTCCGGACGCCCGAGCACATGAACAACAGACGAAAACATTGATGAAATGAAAAAAATAATATTGGCCAATCGTCGAATCATCGTTAGAGAAGTTGCTGAGGAACTAAACATATCGATTGGCTCGTGCTATTCGATTTTTACCAATGATTTGGGCATGAGACGGGTCGCCGCAAAATTCGTGCCAAAATTGCTCAATTTCGAAGAAAAACAGTTTCGCGTTAACATTGCTAAGGAGCTGTTGGACTCGGTCCGCGACGACCCAAATTTGCTCCAGAGGGTCATAACTGGTGGCGAATCGTGGGTTTATGGTTATGACGTGGAAACCAAAGCTCAATCATCGCAATGGAAGCTGCTTTTTTGGAATAGGCAAAAATCGAAGACACGTCCAACCAAAACAGCTGTCAACAATTAACTAAACATTCAAAATGGCCGATTTTTTTCAGCATAAGTGAGGGACATGAGTACCAACCTAACGCCACAAAAAAATCGAAAATCGAATATACGTTGCCCGCGAAAATTCAAAATTCGCGATACTTTTTGAACAGACCTCGTATGTATACGTCTTTCGTGGAATTCCTCGATTAACGCGTGTATCAAAGTTTAAATGGTAACAAAGTGGCTTGTGATTGGAGGCGACGGGGCGTGAAATGAGCGTTAAATTCTCATCGTCTTGGGTTAAGAAGAAGGAGGTTGTTCTTGCGAGAAAAAGAAGGAATCGTATAAGAGCGAGCGAAAAAGGGGATTCAGATTGAGGGCTGGTCGAAGACGAGCAGATGACGATTCTTTTAGTGGCATTGCGTCTCTGTGGATAACGAGAACAAACGAGACGAAAAAGATTTACTTAATTGATTTGCTACATCAATCAATTACTTAACATATAATTAATATATTTCATTAATAAATTATTCAATTCACTACGAATCGATTCGCTTTTTAAAAAAGAGAAAATCGCATCAATTTTTATGTATATATCAACTTTTCTCAATTTACAAATTGCTCAATCGAACAAACTTCAACTAAAACAAGTTTTTCTTTAGCACCAACATATTTTCGTTGAAATTGAGAATATGTTCTTTTATTTTTTTAATTAGAATTCAATTTTCATAATTTTCATAGATCCATCCTCTTCTCGGTGGAAAATGTGTTTAGGATTGAGATGAGAAGCGCTGTTAGGAAAATGAGGCTATGCACACATACGAGTCGCGAGTGAGAGAAAGAAAAATTATCTCTCATATATGTACTACTATGTGCATTAGTATCTTCAAGTGCATAAACATGCTGTATCATGTATACAAACGAAAGAGTATAGTGGCTGGTTAGTCCGACGATGGCAACGACGACAGGATGTCACATTAAGTGAACTATGACCCCTCGTCGTACTATCATCATATCTCGACGAGAAAACGCGTCGCAAATCGGCTTAATCGAAATGCCCCCTCTACTCTCTTAAGCTCCGTATATAAACGGTCATTAAAATACTTTGCATCCTCGGGACGAAGGAGAGAGAATAAAATTGAAAAAAAAAAAAACGGTGAGAAAAACAAAAGTTATCTCGAGATTGAACGAGACATTTAGAACAGCGTATTCGTTGAACAGAAAATTGACGCGATTAAATTTTTTTCTTCTTCTCGCTTGTCGGACGTTTTACGAAGAATACCTGATACAGTATTGGCGCAGGTGGTTTATGAATCATTTCGTTTGAAATTCACGAAAAGAAAAATAAAACGGCGCGTGAGTCGTTGTTTGTTCAATACTTTATGGAATTTCCTTACTGCTGACTATACGAATATTCCATTTTATGCTCCCTTACTCATGTAGTCTATGACTTCCTAGTTTTCAGGCACCCTCGCACATCTCATTTCCTTCTTGAGACACGTTTACACGTATAGAACTGGCCAACTACTGAGTCAGTGCGTACAAACTTGTGGGCTATTTCACACCAGCGAGATTCATATATCTATGAGAGAACTGGGGTGTAAGACGTGCAGCACGCTTTTCAGTACACCTCTGGTCGGTACGTGACTTAGCGGCGAATCGTCGTACTCGTTCGTCGACCCGTTTCATTTGCTCTTTTTCAACGTAACAATACACTCAACGACGAAATTTAAATTTAATTTCTTCGAGCAAAATTAATTTTCACGAATTAAAATCAATTGAGTTGAATTATAATTTATTTTTTTCCTTCAATTCAAATGTTATTCAGTTAAAACCGATGAATATGTTTTTTCGCGGAAATTCATACGTTGAAACAGTTGTATAAAAATAATTTGCTAATTGAATTGACGATTTGTTAATAAAAATATTGCTCAGAAATCATATATACGTGATCGTAAATAGCCTATCGTTTGGTAATGTAATTATGGATCAATTTTTTTCTTTTTTTACTGTCTGTTTATATTGATAAAAAAAAAAAATTCTCGATCGTGTACATGTTAATCGCGATGAATCGTAAAATCACGAATTCTTTCACGACGAGATGATCTCTGCTGCGCGATCCGAGAAAAGTCTGAGACGAGCATAAACTAACAAAGAGGGCCACTGTTTCGCGGAAAGGTTTCAGATCGAGCTCTTTATCTCAACTTCTTCATCATTGCTATTTGTCCGATAGTGATTTTCATTTGCAAAAATTCAACTTTCCTTTATTATATTCGATTCCCAGGGATTTACGAACGGTCTATAATGAAATTTCAACTTTCTAAACCGGTAGAACGAAATTGCATAAATATTGCATAACATTTTGTGTTTTCTCGATCAAACACGAAAAATTCATATATTTACCGACTTATAAATTAGGTACGAAAGGGAAAATTGAAAGGAAAAAAAAAATATATATATATCTATCGCATTGGCCGTTTGTGTCATATCAGAGTGGAACTGTCGGAAGTCACAGAATGATCCCTTATGTACAAATTTTATTACCAGCTTTGCAATATCTATAAATGACTTTCTTGTACGCGCTTCGTCGCACAAAACCATTTTACGAATAATTCAATTTCAACCGCAGACAAGTTTATCACCTTGTTGATTATCAGGTGCTCGGGCAATAGAGTTTGTTCATGTTTGTGAAAATGAACGCGAAGTGTCTGGCTGATTTATCACGCGACGGGATGCCAGACATTTTTATTTTTATTTTTTTCAACATTTCATCTCAAAATATTTCCTTGCGGGCATGGGGTTGTTTATCAGATTTAACTAAAATTAGGAAAATATTTCTGTTCAGTGTCTCATCAAGAATTCTGTACATAACCGCCGTGACACGGTATATTAATAGAACAAAGTTATTTATCAATAGTCAAGCTACGGAACAGTCGCGATATCAAAACAAAATTCACTAATGATTTTTCCACGGGAAAATTGAAAGTCGGAAAAAACATGTTTAATTTTTTGAGACGTTTGTTCGAAATACTTTTTTCGTCGTGGAAAAAAATATTCAAATCGATATATTGAAAATTGTAGGAGTAATTCTATTTTTTAAGTTTATTTTTTATTAAAAAAACTGCATCCACCACAATTTTTCAGATTTCGACTCAAATATTTTTTCACATGATCGTAAAAACATTTCCAACAATCATTCGTTTAGGAATTTTGATATGATTTTATTTTTTTTCATGAACTGTAACAAAAGCATCGTAGGGTCTTAAGGGCAAAAAAAGTATAATCAATTTTTCTGACGATTGTTCTTCTATAACGAAGCAAAATTTCACATTTTTCGGATACTTTAGTTCCAAAAATGTCATCTTTACGACTTTAGTTCCAAAAATGTTGTATTTACGAAAGATGCTTTGAAAAAAAAACAACTAATGTTATCATTCTCTCGCGTTCGTATACCACATTTCACATGCCGTTGAGATAGGAAAAATAAAGATTAGAGTTGGCCGATGACTCCAAGTTTCAGAGGGCATTCATTTCCCCCCTCGTGCGTTAATTCTCTCCCATTGGGCTATCGCTATTTTCGTCGTTTCGAAAATTTTCGAGACAACCCCAACGGACAAACGGTTGTTGGGCTATCGTTATTTTTAGAACCGGAGGGTTGGAAACTGGGAAAAGGATCGCGAGTGCGTTCACGACCCTGCATGCATGTGTCTGTTTGTGTGTGTAGTTCTCTCTATGGCCATTCATAAGCCAGACGAGACGAGACGAAAGAAAAACATATGTGCGCCTATGTACTATATTCCAATACATACATAGTGCATGTATATCGGCATCCAAGTCACACTAAGATTCAACAAGACGCCGAGAGCTTACGAGCCCTCGGTTGATGCATTTTTGTTTTTCTTCATACACACACACACACACATATATATATATATATATATATATATATATATATATATATATGTGAATACTAAACATAAACATCACGGAGGGAGAGATCTCTTCTCAGTGCTATGCGTGTCAAATGTACGGTGTATTTTTTCCTCTTTCGTTTCTCGTTGCTGCTGCATTTTCCGTACCCCGAGACACACAGGCACAGAACGTGAAACGAGAGGTCGACGAACCAAGTCGTTTGTGCATTGTCGACGAGTGCCCTGAACAAAACTTCGGAGTACCTTTTGTAAAAGATATTTTTTTAACAAAATACCGACTAACCCGGAAACGCTCGAACAGTTTTGAATCACAAATGAGCACTATTTGCATTTGAAAAAAAATAAATATATATATATATATATATATATATATATATATATTCAAAAACAAAATTATTCATGGTGAAAAAAAAGTAAATTGCAGGATCTTTAATTATAATTATTTCGTTATGAAATATACTTCATCGATTATTCCGAATTATCAAATGTTGCTTCAAACGTTCGAAAGAATACAAAAAATTATCTTTGTCTACTAAAAAAAAATATTAATGAACGATGGAATAAGATAATTTTTTGAAAATCATTTTTTATAATTGCAAAATAATTATTCGCAATTATTTCGTCGTGACATTTTCATGGTGAAAAAAAAGTAAATTGCAGAATCATTAATCATAATTATTTCGTTACGAGATATACTTCGTTGATTATTCCGAATTATCAAATGTTGCTTCAAACTTTCGAAATAATGAAAAAAAATTATGTTTGTATACTAAAAAGAATATTAATGAACAGTGGAATAAGATAATTTTTTTAAAAATATTTTTTATAATGGTAAAATATTTATTCGCAATTATTTCGTCGTGACATTTTCATGAATAATTTTGATCAAGAACAAAATTATTCGTGGTGAAAAAAAAGTAATTTGCAGAATCATTAATCATAATTATTTCCTTATGAAATATACTTCATTGATTATTCCGAATTATCAAATGTTGCTTCAAACTTTCGAAATAATGAAAAAAAATTATCTTTGTATACTAAAAAAAATATTAATGAACGGAGGAATAAGATAATTTGTTGAAAAATATTTTTTATAATGGCAGAATAATTATTCGCAATTATTTCGTCGTGACATTTTCATGAATAATTTTGATCAAAAACGAAATTATTCATGGTGAAAAAAAAAGTAAATTGCAGAATCATTAATCATAATTATTTCGTTATGAAATATACTTCATTGATTATTCCGAATTATCAAATGTTGCTTCAAACTTTCGAAATAATAAAAAAAAATGATCTTTGTATACTAAAAAAAATATTAATGAACGATGGAATAAGATAATTTGTTGAAAAATATATCTTTTAATCGTAAAATTATTATTGGCGATTATTTCATCGTGATATTTTCATGATTTTTCGTTCGAATTTGTCACCAAAAATAATTTCTCTAAGAAATATGACAGGTTCGATAAGCGGTTCGAGATTGTTCGTTTCCTTGAAATGGCCGTTTGATGATGCATAAGTCAAGCTGTTTCTGGTAACCCACGCGTACACGTGTGTAAACAAAGAACCGGAACGGAAGAGAGAAAATTGCTATATATAGTAGGAAACAGAGAGTTGTAATAGAGTAGTTGATATTTTTATACGTTCGCGAATGAAATTCACCCTTGCTGTTCCGTCAAGGCCAACTTCCAAAAAGAGTATCCTCGAGGATACGGATACATTCGTCGATCCTCGGTGACCTTGCGCTCGTTTAATCCCACACATACCGCGGGTATTACGGTATCGTAAAAAAAAAACAAAGAAAAAAAGTACTATTTCCTTCTAAGGGGTTCTCATATAATTGATGATGAATATGGACATGTCGACGGAAGTGAGATATTGGAAATTACGAGGATATACCCTTGTCCGTAAAATAACAAGTTTCTCAATGGGATTTAATCGCGATAAAAATTATAATCCTCCGATAGTCTTTGTTTCAAGATTTTTTTCTAAACTTAACGTCAGACCTATTTGAACAGAGGAGACAGTTAATATAGAAATCATAGTTCTCCAATAATTTACGATGGTGTATTGAAAACATTTTTTTTTAATTTTCAAGTTTTTAAATGGCTATTCCAAAAATATTTCAAAACTGTGCCCGTTAGATAATTTATTGTTTTATCTCAGGTAGTCGACTATTCTCGCGAGCAGAGTCTACATTTTAATAACTTACGTGCAGAATTAAATACTTTATCAAAATAATTATACTTTTGTGAAAATCATAAAGAATCGACATTGAAGATTATTGAAAGACTAATCTCTAATGTAAAGCCGCTGATTTCCGTTATCCGTGAAATCATTCTCTATGCCAATAGTTCTAATATCAGAGGACTTGAAAAAAATTCCTAAATCAACAATATCCGTGTATTGTAAGCGTACAAAGATAACGATAAAATTGGAATGTAGATATAGTGATGTCAGTTAGTTAAGACGCATTAAAAATGAACAAAACATTTTTGATAAAACGAGAACCACGAAGAACCAATGAAACAATATAAAAGACCGTCATGATAAAATTGCGAGGCAACGATCCATAAATTTCAATTTCAAGCAAACGAAGTACGAGAAAGAAAAAAGCAGATGGATCCAATTACGTTTAATTGATATCACCGTTTGAGCGATTGCGTCGAGTCAAGAGGCACAACGTATTATCGAGTCTCCAATTTCATTTGGATGACAGAGATCACAATTTAATCGCTGACGAGCACACGTGCCTCATCTTGCTATTTCGATAATATACTCTTTTTTTTTTATTGCAAAAGAACAAACGTTTGTACAAGGAAAAAATGTTGATAGTAAGAAATTGTGATAGCATTATGTTTGATGGATTTAGTTATACAGTATGTGCAAGAGAGAGGATATTTGAGCAATTTTACAAAATAATATTATAGTTTTATATATTTTTTTTTTTATACACCGTTGAAATCAATGTTAAGTAGTCCAACAATGAGGCATGTCGGTACTAGAGTAGAGTTTTTACCTTTGAACATTTTAAAATTATCAATGGCCGCTCTGTCCTTTTCAAATTGACGAAAAACTTAAAAAAACGTTTTTTCCGTCTTTCAATCGCGGAGTCCCAAATTTATTTAAAAAATAATTGACTTCTATCAATAACTCGTAGCAATATGTCAATTAACTTGGCTCATTTATTGAAATAAATTTGATCGATTTATCGATACATTCTCGATTTTTTTATAATTTTTATGAATTCCATGACGAACTTTGTTTTATATTATGAAAGAACTGACCGTTTCAGGATCTACGAATTTTTGTTCGAAATTTTTCGGCCCCATTCGTGGAATTGTTGCGACGCATAGTGGTAATAAGTCGCCCGTATGTGAGTTGTCAATCAATATGATCAATTGATCAATTTATCAATCAATTTTATGAATGTATTGATCAATTTATGTTACCAATTTATAACTCAATTTCATCAATTTATTAATCAACGTTATCGGTTTATTACACAATTTCATCAACGTATTAATCAATCCTATAAATTTAATTGACCGATAATGATAATCAACAACCCCGCTCTCATCACTTCATTTTGTGCGGTAATCCACCTCGTAGATGATTGCAGGCACGGTAAAAGTTGTATTTTTTTTAAATCGCCTATATCCACACGCGCATTACAACGCTTATTCCGGTATAGGTGTAAAAATCTACTACGTATATAAACGAAAGGTGCTGTGGGCTTTGCCAGTTTTATTCGAGGGTATATATATATAAGTGTTATATATAGTTGTTGATATAGAAGCGGGCGTTGCCCTTATATAGTCGGTTGCTCGCAAGGCGCCTCTGGTATTTGTCATTTCCGACGTGTAAGGCCACGAGTAAGCCCAGCAGGAGGCATGGCCAGACTCCAGCGAGGTGTTTGGCACATAAAGCGTATGCTCGGGCGCGCGCGCGCGCGCAGGCTTTTTCAAACTGTCCTAGTGTCTTTCTCTCGCTCGAAAAATCTTACAGAACATCCGCGAGGCCATCGATCCTTATGCTCCAAGGATCTTTGCAATCGTCTTTGCCTCCATCTCTCTTCGAATCCAATGGACCAAATGGACTTAAGAGCCGGCAAAGAGTACGAAAAAAATCGAAAAAAATTACAAAAACAACTTCCCTTTTGTGCGCGGGCCCATAAAGAGCTCGCGAAAAAGGAAATGAGCGAGAGAGAAAGAGAGAAATGAGTTGCCGACAAATAACGCCCCAGTCGAACGTTATATTTGGAACAAATATATATAGGAGAACAAGTGACGAAGGAGTTTTGCGCTTCTCTCGTCTCGCAATCAGACACATGTAATAACGAGAGAGTTACATTTCCGTAAATCACTCGGACGGAAACAAATTGCGAATGCTCGTTTACGAGATCGTAAAGACGACCTCGGGTATACGGTTTAGAGACACAGACACACAAGAGAGCGAACTCTCCGCGAAACTCTCGTCATCGAGGCGCGGGGCTATATAAACTCTCATCTATATAGACGCTCATTTCGTATATATATTTACCGACGTCTGATACACCGCTATATTACATTTTAGCCTCTATATAGATATATGTATATATAGCTTATAAATATATGCGTAGCCGCGCAGTTTGTTTTATATTACAGAACACGTGGGAAATACTTTAAGAGCCTTTTCTGCAGAGGCGTTCTGATACACACGCGACCAGATACGAGCTCGTTAATCGTATTTCTATCGATATACATTGTTATTTTTCTTTACGTCACGAGAGTTTGAGCAAAAGTGCGATAAAACCTTTATTGTCGAGCGAGAGATTCGAGAAATTGTGACTTTTAATTTGCAGTTTGAATTTTGAAAATAAAAGTGGAGATTTTTTAATAAAAAAATACGGTGCAAATCGGAGAATTCCGCATTTGCTGCCTTGTTACTTCATAGATCCTATTCTCAAAGTTCCCTCCCTGTGTGAGTGGGTTTTTGAAATTTCGCTTCCTCCTAAAGAAAGCTTCGCGAACGAAATGATGTAATGATCGAGAAGTCGATGTGCAAGTTTCTAATGCGAACCGTTTTTCTCTGTTGTTGCGATAATCGCGAAAGCTACAGGGTTACCAGCGATTTCGTTATACTTTTTTAAATTAAAAAATTGTTTACAATTGTCCGAGTGGTCTGTTGTTAATGATCGAATTGTATTGAAAGTTTTGCGCCGATAACTCGAAAATTGTGTACGCTAGAGCGTTTTAAACGTTTGCGGATATTGAAAAAATTCAAAAACTCATAAAATCTCGACTGATTCTCTTCTAACACAACAAACGTGCCGGTGTCTTTGTAATAGTTCATTCGTGTAAAAAGTTTTAGTCATGCCGGGTTTTAATGACCAGAGACGGTAAAATACATGAGAAAGAAAGAGGAGAAACGTTGATGGAGAACAAACAAATGAAAAAAAAAAAAAGAGAAAAAAAGTAGAAACGGGTCTATCGCGAACTCGCGCTATGCGGGGCTCGTCGCGAGACTCCGTGGGGTCCCACGACGAACCACGTGCGCGCCCGTGCGCCTATATAGTACACCCACATACGAGTCGAGATACATGCAACATTATAACTACCGTGAGATGAATATGTATAGGTGTGTCAAGTTTATGCATGTAGATATATAGCTTATAGAGAGAGAGAGAGAGAGAGAGAGAGAGAAAGAGAGAAACAGGGGGCCGTTGACTTTCTCCGAGTTGGCGAGGTACCCGCGAGCCTCGCCGGACCGGCAACACAAAACGGCCTAGTATGCACGTGCACAACGATCTTCGAGCCACTTACATTAAGGTTGTACATAGCTTCCCCGCCTCAACAAACAATACTTTTATCTTAAATACGTATATTTAGATGTATACAATGCTTATATGTATATTTTTAGGAATGTGGGTTCATCTAAAAGTATATAAAGGGTGAGTTTATCCATTGAATGAATGTTTAACCCTAGAATATTACAATAACAAACCCTGACAATTTATCTACAAAAGTCTTACATTCCTTAAAAGTCCTTTCACATAAACGTTATTCATCTTAAAACAAAGGTTTTCAAGATTTTCGCTCACTCTCAACCCCTTATTGTTTTCGCCACTGAAAGATTACAAAAATTACTGAAAACGTTGCTCCGTGCTTCAAAGAACATTTTTGGGTTGGAAAAATGTTTGAAAATTGTTAATTACTACGAAAATGACTGAGTTAATTAGGGTGTGACGCTTCTACAGATTGTTAGTAATCGGACAAATATGCAGTATCAGGGTTAAGTCTTTTTTAACATACGAATACACAAAAGAATAATTCCTGACCCATCGGGGTAATTTTGCTCCGATTAATAAATTAGAGGGTAATTGCGTATGGGACAATTGACAGAGTATCAGAGTTTTATCAAAAATTGTATAAACAAGGATTACGAGAGAAAAGTCGTCAATCGAATTCGTAGTTTTTAAATGAACAGGTAGTGAGGAATTCAAGATTAACAAATGGGAAAAAGATTTGTATGAAAGAAATAATGAAGGAGGTTGATAAAGTTCATCAGGAATGTTCATCCGGCAGAAAAAAAAATCATGTTCATTCACTAATGTGACTATTCATTAATTCGTAACTTCACTCTATGAACTATTGGTCTTTTGAATTTTTTGAATCGTTTCTATTGAAGTCGACATTTTTTTAACGTTTTATTCCGATACCGTTAATTCGCTAACAGGAACAATTTACTTGAAATCAATGTTTATAACGAAAATGGAGTTAAACTGAAATTTTCTCATCAGAGAATATCCAATTCAGACTATTTTTATGCCGAAGCCAATAAAAACTCTTGTTATCCCTTCTTATGGATTTTGTATCCTAACTAGATTTTATATTTATTTTTTCATTACTTATAAATATCTTCATCCTGCTATAAATATTTTCATGTCGTAAATTTATAACGCCGTGTGAAAATACTTTGCTTTGAAGACTAATAACCCCATCGAAGGAGGAACGAGACGATTGAGTAGAAGAGTGAGATTATACGGTCGACACTTCGAATATCTAAGAAGTTCTCTCTTGAATGGATGATTCTCCACTCGGCGAAGATCTTACTACGAGTAAGCTGCTGTCAGAGATATCAACACCTCCCCAACGCTCGTAATACACACCCACACTCGTCGTTCCCGATATATCGCTACTATAACGTCACTTTAGTGGTAGCCCGATACAATTTCGTTGCGGAAGACATCCCGACCTCTTTATTCTCAGATATCGAACTACACATAACGCGAGTATAGGAAAATTTGATCTGCAGTTCACGATGGAGCCGCAACAATATTATTTATTAGAAAAATGTAACGTTACGACCCCTCGAATAGTGATTTATTTTTTTTCTTTGTCATTGAAATCGTCGATCAAAATCATTATTTGTCTTGTAAAAATCACGTGATTGTACACGATTTTGTAATAATATTTTTAAATATCCCGTGAATATATATATTTTCTACGATCTTCGAAAAAAACTTTACATATTACGACACGAGATTGTGTGTTTTTTTTTCTTTTCATTGGATTTTGAAACAAATTTTAATATCACGCGTTCGTATTTTTTTATGGCTTTGAAACAGCTATTTTAACATATCTGGGAGACGACATTTTTCATATACAATTTTGTAATAAAACTAAACACTAGATGCCTTTTTTGTTTGTCAGATTAAAAATTTCACAATTTTTAATTGTTTTTGCTGAAAAAAAAAAATGGAGACAGGATTCTTTTTACCTACGTTATAGAGGTTCTTTTTTATTTTGTGATATTGTCGCGTTACCTAGCACAACAAATTTTTTATTGCGTGAAGTGGAGAACGAGGAGAATGTAGGCCGTTCGATCGATGTCCCAAGCCTGGGATACACGAGCTAGGAGCTATTAGGCAAAGTACACACCATATAGTTATATATTATAGTACCTATATTATATGCGAGGCTTTCCGTGCCCACTGGTTCTACGTCCGGTCCTCAGCCTCTGAGATTTCCGTCCGTACCTTTCAAGATTATTATCCCAATTCGAAGAAAAGTTTATTTAAAAAATTTATTTAAACCGCAATTTAATAATAATTTGTCAAAATATATCTTTAATTGAACTTAAAGTCAGTTCGGTTTAAAAAATTGGAAAAAAATGGCCGAATATTGTGTCTGAGATAAAAATATCAAAGTAACAGCCCAGAGCGGGCCTTCTGTTTTTTTTTTTTTTCGGAATTTACACCCCAAAAAAAGACGACAAAAGTTTGAACACTTTCATCAAATCTATACGAATAATAAAAAATAAAAAAATCATTATTGATTAGCCGTTAGGGAAAAAATAAGTAAAAATTTTAAAAAACAAGTTGAGACCTCAGGAGAAAAAAATTTGCTATTGCATTGGTCAATGTTCGACAAGTTTTGGAATAATTTTCAAAATAAATGCAAAAAAAATGTACAAACACGGTGTGAAAAAATGTATTTAAGATGGAATTTTTACAACAGCTGTAAAAATTATTCCAAAAAAAACCGTTTGAAAGAAATTGAGTAAAAAAAATATATTTCGATACAGAGTTATAAAAGTGTCTGTTGTAAATATTGAGAAAATTTCGAAAGGGTGAGGTACAGAACGTAGGTCGAATCTACGCGGAATGCCTCGTACCATAACATCATACCTAAAGGGTATATAGATGGTATCGTTACTAATAATAATAAAGATGGATTAAGGCGTTCCACGCGATCACCGTGACTATGAGTCTCTATGGCCCTCATCGTATAGTTACCCGCGATCACGATGACTCTACGGTCGAAGTCATATAGCCGATGAGATAGAGAGAGCGAGAGAGAGAGAAAGAGAAAGAAAGAGAAAGAAAACTCCTCGTTGACTAGTCCGCGGCTAGGAACCGCTCCGAGTAGTCTCCGTTGCACTATGTGCAACGAGCATATAGTGGCATCAGCCGCGAAGCCCTCATAGAGCTATATGGGCTCACGACGCACACGTCCCTCGATCCTCTCGTAGATCAGTGAAAGTCTCTCCGAGTTCGCGCCCGTCTCTGTTGCCCGTTGGCCTCGCGCTCAAATACTACGATACGACCAATAATCTACGTAGTTGACTATTTATACCCTATTGGGGATTTTTTTTCTTTCTTTCGAAATTGTTTCTCTTTATATTTTCCTTCCTTTTTCGCTATCGAGTGGGTGGCAAAAATTGACAAACGCATTGTTATTCCTACGTATATATTTTACACGCGGATGTAAGAGGATACGGTAGTTTTTTTTTGTTGTTAATTTTATTATCATTATTATTGATTCAAACTACAATGGGGAATGAAAGGGGTGGATGTGTCGTTGTTTTTTTTTTTTATACGGACAACTCTTTATTTTGATGTTCTTCCTTTTGTCATCTTTTGAGTATATATATATATATATATAGAAGAAAAAAAAACGCATAAATTTCATATTTGAGTCACGTAAGTCGACGAGTTTCCGCTGGACGTCATACGCCCGCATATCCTCTCTTATGCTACGAGAGCTCTTTTTCCCTCTTTGCTCCACGAACCCGCGACGTTCGAAGCGTGCCGCGCATCGCACGGTGCAACAGCCTCGTACGGTTTTGTTCGAAAATCGTACAAAAGATGCGCCCCTCACGAACATTGCTCCGAAAGTTGTTCTGTTCAGTCCCTTTTTTTTTCTGTTCTCGAATTTGTGTGACCACTTTTTACGCACGTAATTCAATTGTTATCCGTAACTGTTTATCAATCAACCTGACGAGTCGTGTTCTATGCGGTTCTTATATATGCGGTCGGTTTTACCGTTCGAACGGGAATAATGGATCCGTGCCACTTGAATATTAATATTTTTTAATCAAATCGTTTTTTTTTTTCATTGAAAAATAGAAGAATCGTTTAATTTAATAAATTATCATTCATCACAAGTTATTAATGAGTGAACTATCAATTCTTAATTAATCGTTCATCGTAAAGTTAATAATTCACTGGGAATAGTAACTTTTAACTCGTTTATTTATATACAAATTAATAACTTTAAGGTAGTAGTCTGGTAACTTAAGCCGATTTTCATTTCTTTTTTAGAGGGCGTTTTTTGTGGGAAAATAAAAATGAATCGTTTTGGATATTTAGGATGTTTTTATTTACATATTAAAGATACAAAGAAAAATTTGTTTGAAAAAATTTTATAGTTTATTATTATTATTATTATTGATCGAAGTTGGCACCTCGAAAAAAAAGCGCGTGGGTGGCCCCGGTGATTTTGGCTCTTGATGTTATCTGAAATAAAAAATTCTTGATAATTCCTAATCTATAGACATGTCATTCTGGTCGGAACTACTGAAGTTAAATTTCATGGATAAATAACAAAATGGCGGACTTTGGAAAAAAGTTTTTTTTTCCAAAGTCCGCCATTTTGTTATTTATCCAGACAGTTGGAACAGTTTGAAAAAAGTTTTTTTTTCCAAAGTCCGCCATTTTGTTATTTATCCATGAAATTTAACTTCAGTAGTTCCGACCAGAATGACATGTCTATAGATTAAGAATTATCAAGAATTTTTTATTTCAGATAACATCAAGAGCCAAAATCACCGGGGCCACCCACGCGCCTCTTTTTCGAGGTGCCAACATCGATGAATAATAATAATAATAATAATAAACTATTAAATTTTTTCAACAAAATTTTTTTTTGTATCTTTAATATGTAAATAAAAACATCCTAAATATCCAAAACGATTCATTTTTATTTTCCTACAAAAAAACGCCCGCCAAAAAAGACATGAAAATCGGCTTAAGTTACCAGACTACTACCTTAAGAGAGCCTTCACGATCCTGGTTCAACGGGCCAAAAATCAATTCGAATATTCTAAATCTAAAAAAATGTAGGAGATGCATTTTATTTTAAATAAAGCAAATATTTAAAAAATAAACTTTCTTCTACATTTTTTTTTATATCACTGTCTGAATATTTTTTTATAATGTCAGAAAAGCAATTCGAAGAATCTTTCGATTGAGATTTTGATTACGTTTTTTTTTGTCGCATAAAAAACAATTTTCTTTCCGATTTTGTCGTGAAGCTCTCTCTCTTTCTCTCTCTCTCTCTTTCTCTCTCCCGCGCTTCTTAAATAAACGAAATTTAACAGGGCTCATACGTCAAAGATTTCAGGACGTATATCAACCGTGCGGAATCGATCTGATGGGAAGGTTTAATGTATGTAGATTGTAATGAGTGGCAGTACTCACTTTGCAGAGAGCTACGCCAGTGTCGAGTCTGTCCATGAAATTGTCGAGGCTTATCCTCAGCTCGGGATAAAGTGCGTTGAGCCATTCGGCGAGATCCTCCTTCATCGCTATCAAGTACTCCTCGGACGACTTGAATGGCCTGTAAGGCCTCGCTTCCAGTAAAACCGACATAATGCTATGGATTATTCTGAAATCAATCAACCATAACCCCCCCGCCGTTCAACGTATATTTAATTACGCAAAAAAAAGCCTTTTTTTTTTTAATAAAACGCTCGTTATCCCCAGCAGAGATGAGGTTCGGAATAAAGAACCATTGAAATCGATTATTCTGACAAAATAATGATAAATAATTACTGTGACGAAAAGAAAAATTACAGTTTTTCAATCAGTTGAAATGATGATTCTTTTTTTTCGAAGAATAATTCTTGATTAATATTAATTTGTAACTATTTTTTTAAAGAATTTTTTCTCGAATGATCCTCTCGTCTGATCCTTGGACAGAATACTTAATATAAAGACTCAAAACCTGGGAAAATTTTAAAGTGAACCATGTACGTGACTAAAGACGACTTTTTGGCGATTAACACATTCCTCGAAAATATTTAATCCCCCAAAAAGGTCAATTGGAATGAAAGTCCCGAAAAAAATTAAATGACTCTTTTTTACCGGATCTGTTATATGCTCGCTTTTCTAAATTTATGGGATATACGTAATGCAGTTTAATGAAAATATTGTCATTGTTACGAAACACAATCTCACGAGTACACCATCGGCCGGTGTACGCTCTCGAGACGCATTAACCCCAGCATCGATATATAAGTTGAAACCTTAATTAAATTAGTTCTATAATCTCTGGGAGACTCAACGCTGGGTGACGGATCTCTAGCAGGGACAGTTTAAGCTCGTTAGATCGAACGCGAAGACCCGCACAATGTTAATTATCTCTATTAAACTAGGCTGTACTATTTTCAAACATTTATCGGACTTTTTTTCTTCATTGTCACAAAAATTCTGATGCATCCCGATGAATTCGTAAATTCACACGAAATTTCAACGAGTATTATATTACGCGGTAATTTGTAAATTATACGAAAATTTACGAGAACGAAATTTCGTATGAATTGGCGAATTTTATCCGAGCAATTTTTCGTGTAGTTAGCAAATTTGCGAATAATTCATTCACACGCTAATTTTTCGTATAATTTCCGAATCTCACGTCTCGGACGTTTTTATTCGTGAGTCGAATAGTTTTTGAGTCAATATGAATGATTAAATTTAAAAAAACGTTCAGGCATTTTGCATTTTTTTTGCAAATTGAAAACACTAAAACAATTTCGTCACAAATTGTCACAAACTTTTCGGAATAATTTGGGACTTGTAAAAATGATTATCATTAATATCAATAATAATTCTAAGAAGAATAAATATTCAACAAACTTTGCAATGCGTGGACTACTACAAATAGAAAAAACTTTCGCGCATGGTGCATTTTTTTTGCAAATTGGAAACATTAAAAAAATTCTGTCGCAGATTGCCACAAACTTTTAGGAACAAATTGGGACTTGTAAAAATAATAATAATTATTAATATCAATAATATTTTGAAGAAGAATAAACATTCAACAAACTTTGCAACGCATGTAGTCTTCCGAGCGATAAAATTATAGTCGATAAGGGAGATTAGTTTCGAATTCACAAAAAAAATCGCTTCTAAATTTATCGATAAGAGTCGACCATATTAAAAACATGGCTCGTCACTTTGTGGCTTTTATTAGCTAGTTTGATCAATTATTATCATTATGATTGTCGGAACTACGGAGAAAATATCCGGACGTGTAAATAATTTCGTGAGAAAATTCCGACTGTAACACAATTGTTGTTCATAAATATATACATATAAGGTGAAAAGAGAGTAGATTTTCGCACATTTCGCTCCAGTACGATAGAGGCAATTGTGGTGCCTTGATTGTAAAATAAAATGGCGAGGGGGAGAATTCTGCCGTAAATGGAAATTTGGCTCGGAAGAGAGAGAGTAGCGGCTGATCGGTGAAATCGTAAACGTCCGTAGTCTTTTTTAATTCCCCGCGTGAATGAACTCGTGCGCAGAGGTTTCCTCTCACGGGCCCGGCGTTATTTCGATGGGAGTTAGGGGCCGAGACTTTGCAGACTCTCATCGTTCATTTTTATTCTTATAAATAAAAAAAATACAACAATTCAGCCAAAACGAATCATAATAGTATAAAACAATTGCTACGTTCCAATTTAAGGTAGTAGTCTGGTAACTTAAGCCGATTTTCATGTCTTTTTTGAAGGGCGTTTTTTTGTAGGAAAATAGAAATGAATCGTTTTGGATATTTAGGATGTTTTTATTTATATATTAAAGATACAAAAAAAAATTTGTTTGAAAAAATGTAATAGTTTATTATTATTATTATTATTGATCGAAGTTGCCACCTCGAAAAAAAAGCGCGTGGGTGATTTTTGCTCTTGATGTTATCTGAAATCAAAAATTCTTGATAATTCTTAATCTATAGAAATGTCACAAATAACAAAACAATAACAATAACAAAATGGCGGACTTTGGAAAAAAAAACTTTTTTTCCAAAGTCCGCCATTTTGTTGTTTATCCATGAAATTTAACTTCAGTAGTTCCGACCAGAATGACATGTCTATAGATTAAGAATTATCAAGAATGTTTGATTTCAGATAACATCAAGAGCCAAAATCACCGGGGCCACCCACGCGCTTTTTTTTCGAGGTGCCAACTTCGATCAATAATAATAATAATAACAAACTATTGAATTTTTTCAAAAAATTTTTTTTTTGTATCTTTAATATGTAAATAAAAACATCCTAAATATCCAGAACGATTCATTTTTATTTTCCTACAAAAAAAACGCCCTCCAAAAAAGACATGAAAATCGGCTTAAGTTACCAGACTACTACCTTAACAAAAAACTTTCGCGTTATTGTTACTATTTGAAGAAAAAAAATCATATAACAGAGGGAAAATTTGGAAAATTATCTTTTATATTTACTTTAAACTCGATTTGGGCAACTTTTCGTTTTGCCGATCGGTGCATTGACGTAAAAACTTGTTGGATTGACGAAATCGCGGTTCCGGTTCGTAATATCTTCGAATTCCAACTTATGAGAAAGGAATTTCTAATGGTTAACGATAAATCGACGTAATAATGATATTCGAGTCCTTTGAGCGAGGATATAACGGTAATGGCACATGTCTCGTTGTATTATATCTATTAATCTAATATGCGTGGATGCTGGAGACCCGGCGGTGAGACGCGTCTATCGTATATATGTTGGTTGCTGCATGTAGGCAGTAGAAACGGAAAAGTTGCCGTTGCAACGATTTGCAATGTGTTTTCGCGCATATATAGATACATATATGTATATACAAATGCCCGAGCGAACAGGGACCTCGAGAGAGTCGCACTCGGAAGAAAATCTTGTGAATGAGCGCGTTCCCCATTCACTTTTTAACCGTATAGCCAGGAGAGTTCTCGTAACGAGGCTCGCCGTGTAATCATCCTAGCGTAGCCAATTTATCGCCTCGCACAAATATTATCCAACGTGTTATCTTTACGTGCAAAATTTTCGTACGACGAAAGAAAGAAAATAAAATAAAAATAAATAAATCTGATTGACTCGCCACGCAAATGTCCTATGATTTGGTTCGTTCGTCGTTAAGATTAATCGACCGTTTCAACGATTACGTCGAATTATTAATTTTTTTCACGTTGCACAATACATAATTGATTAGATACATAATGAAACTTGCAATTTTCGAGATCCATGAAGCGAGAAGAGTTGATTTAGTCGATATAAATTACATTCGAGTTAAAGATAATTTATTAAACTCAACAAATTTTTCTTTCACTCATATCAAATTTATCTCATTTGTAGATTACAGAGAAAAAAAACGTGCTTCTTTTATTTTACAATGCAAAAATCCTATAATAAATCCCAAAAATGAGATACTGTTTGCGTAATGCTTTTCCGGTTCATGTAAGGAAAAAAATATTCCGATTGGCATAGGAAATATTGTACGGGACATTCTATTTTTAGCATATTCGTTTTATTTCGGAATTAACGCATCTCTTACAATTTTTTAGACTGCATCTGAATATTTTTTTACACGATCGTAGAAACATTTGCATTATTTTTTTCGGCAAGTTTAATGGGGGAAATAGGGTTAGACGGTTAAAAAAATCGATTTTTTTTTATTTCATAAACTGTTATAAAACTATTGAAAAATATGTTCCCAAAATTTTAAATGAAAATTCCGACCTGTTCTATTGTTATAAGCCGTTAAACTGAGTAGCTCTCCTTCAGGCCCCGAGCGCGCCACGTGTTTCAAACGCGTTTTTCCGAAAACGACTTTTTTTTAACTTGCGTACACGCTAGTTTGAAAAGTTTTCAACCAATCGTTTTGAAAATTGGCAGTTACTTTCTTCATAGTATTGCCAGTATAGTATTCTTCATAGGAAATTCTTCAAAAATTTTATAATATATACTTAAATATATGTATAAAATATTCTCAAAGTTTCAATAAATTATATTCATTTTTTATACTATAAAAAAATTCATGAAAATCATTGAGAAAACGCTGTCCTAACCCTATTTCCTCCCTTAAAGAAATCCTCTTATATCAATCGATTTTGCTTTTGCTTCGATTTGAAGTTACAAAGTTCCGAGCACTCTAAACGTGGTCCACGTGCAGTGGAACGATTTTTGACCTGCAGAAGTTTTAGAAGCCATTTAATTCGGAAATAATCGTTTTGAAAAATGTAGCGAAAAAAAACTCATAAAATCAGCATTTACAAAATTTTTTGTTCGTTTTTACAGAAAATTTTTTCACAGCCACAGTTCAGGAATTTAAATAATTTCGAAAAATGTCTTCAACGAAGAATCGTTCAACTTTACGGGGAATACGTAAATTGTCCGTGATGCCGTTTAGTAAATCTAAAAAAAGAATAAATTGAGCTGTACGTTCGGGCGATTTACCTGCCCAGCTTACTAATATATAAATCCAAGTAACATGCTCTTTTCATTACTCGATCGTAGGTGGTATTAACCGGCAATATGAAATCGTGATACGCGCCCAGGAGACGTTGAGACCCGGAGAACCGTTCGCGAATAATAAATAGTCGATGCTGCGATTACGTGCGATTAATCGCGAACGATTAAGACCGTAAACGATTATACTCACCTAATGCTTTATATCCAGCAGAAGCGCACCTGCAGCTTTCCCGCCACCTCCCAACCGTTGAAACGCACTAATCGTTATTATTGCAAAATCACGATCGAACGAATTTTTTTTTTCGTTCTTCCGCACTCTCGATTATAACGTGAACGTTCCGGACGAACCCTTTCATTCGATATTACGATCATAGAAATCGTAAAATTTTTTAATTACGATACGTTGAAAAAATGATATAGATTCATCCCTATGATTCGTATACTATAAATTAATTTCGCTTGTAACTATTGTTATTATTATCATTACTGATTTTGAATTTTCTTTACTAATTTAATCGTATTGTGATTTGTTTTCTTTATTGCTTCTATTTTCTTCCCTGTCGTAGTAACGCTCGTTTCTTTCATAAGACACTATTTTTTGTTTTGTTTTTTTTTTTTCGAAATTTCATTGGAATTGTTACATTCGAATTTTTTTTTGTTCTTGTTTTTTTTTTACTATATGTCGTTTATTTAGTATAGAAAATAGAGTGAACTTCGCGGATAGTCCTCGTACTCCATGCTCACTCCCAGTCAGTATTTTGCATTCACATGCCGAGCAGAGAGGCAGGCAAAGACTGAAGCGCCCACGGGCACTCCAGTCGTATATAAAAGCGACAAGTACAGCACGATGCAAGCTCCGAGGTCGGTATAGCTTGCATTTGGAAGGGGATTGCCGTGCGATGCAAAAAGATGATTCCAGAGTGAGCTACTGATCGACCAGTGTTTCTCTCTGAAGTGTCGGTAACGCGGAGAGGTGCTAAGCTGATTTTTTTGTTCGTAAAGATATCATTTTGATGAATATTTATAAATGTTAACTTGAAATGACTAAGAAAATAATTTATCATCGTGAAAATAGTATATTTATCATTTTTTTCTGCTCCAAAGGTAAAATTTATAGGGCTCTAGTTTTAGGAATACGGCGATAAGGTAAATTTTTCTAAGTCAGATTATTACGTTACCGATCGTCGCTACTAAAAATGAGCACGGAGTTACAAGAGATACCATACCCTCGGTGCGGCTTTCAAGAAATCCTCAACAATTCCACGCAGATGTCGATAAAGTGTAACTTAATGGTGGGCGATATAAGAAGAATTTCTGACAATGGGTATAAAAAAACTCTAGTATAATGTCGGTAATCTAGAAGTTTTTGGGACAAATATTGGAATATTGAGCGTCGGTAAGAATTTTCTGTGTATTGACTCAACGGTCGTTGACAAGAAAGACATCTTAAATCAACATCCATCCGCATAAAAGCGAGTTTCAATCCCCTTCCTTTCCCTCAGTGAGTCAATGAGATAACGAGGAACTCGGTCGGTAAGAAAAACTGTAATCAATGTAATTTAAACAATGTTGAGATTCCGAGAAAAAATAAATTATCAGGGGACGACCTAACAATAATTTAATGCGTCTGATAAATTGCTTTTTCGTTTACAATTTCTCAATGGGTATGACTGTAGATTTTTTTTTGTTACCGACCGTTGCCCTACACAGTTGGCGTGCACAGCAATGCAACTTTTCCCTTGGTCGTAAATCCACTCAATGCGTCACTCGCCTTTTGGTCAAAAGATGTCCTCGAGAATTCAAGCTCCACTTCTTTATAATTACACTCATCTACGAAAGATAAAGAGATTTTGACGATAGTATGAGAATCCATAAAACTGGTACACGAGATTCCAGTGAGAATACGAATTGACTGAAGTAGCGAAGTTAAAACCAGAAAGTGAGACCTAAAGTTGATATTGCGACGGCGGGGGAGGTGCAGGGAACTTGAAGGGTAGTTTCATTTCTTTCATTGCAACCGCGTCGAAGATGAAAACTAGCAATCGCCCCCGGAGTCGCGCGGATAGACTCGCGGGAATTAATTCTACCCCTCCTGGTACTTCGGACACTCAAAAGTTTTCACTACCGGCGCGCAAGTGACGGGCCCTCCTTCGCCCCCCCCCCCCCCCCGCCGCTCGTCGCTTATGCTAACGACGAGGAATCCTAATCGCGTATTATAATTGTTAATTCGCTAAATGATCCGCGCTGTGCGCCTTTATCTTCTCTCATTCGAAACGACGCGATGGCGCTTTTCTCGCGCTCTACGAGTGAGATTTCCGCATTGAAACGGATCGACGTTCCCAACGAGAATCACTTTTTATTTTTACTTGCCGCACTTTTCGTCGATTCTCTCTTTTGCCCATTTCGTTCAACATTTTACCAAAGTAAATCCTAACTCCATCGTACTCGCCATTTTATGCATTTCGTGGGGGGGGGGGGGGGGGGGGACATTCCTTCGAATGAAATAAAATTTATACTAAGGACAGTCTATGGTGAAATTTCAAGATTCCGTATCAGTAGAACAAATTTCATAAAAAATAGCATTTATTTCGTTTTCAATTAAATTGAAAATTTTTTACAGCATCATTATTGCATTATTTTTTTATGTACGTTGGTAGGACGGGGATAATTTCAAAAAAAGTCACTGTCATTCGATATGTGTCGCTCGAATTGTTCCAGGGGTTAATTTTCAAGCTCTAAGTATGAACTTATTATCAGATTAGGAATATTATGATTATAAATGATTTTTCCATTTAAAAATGACAAAAACTTCTAATTCAAGACATTGAAAACTTACAGAATCAAAATTCATTATAGTCTTCCCTCAGTACGACACAATTTTTTAATTATTGAAAAATTCTTCACTCTTATAAAATTTATTTTGAGTAAATAATTTTTTCGACGATTTTTGACGTTGAGATTATTTCACAATTCTTTCATTGAAATATTTCGTGTTAATCTGCAACTTTAATTTCAAATTTCTCTCGTTGAATCAACTTTACAGACCTTAGAAATTCACGTTACGTATACATATATTTGCTACCCCAAAATATACAATCTATCTCGGTGAGGTTTATGAACGTGGATGTCGCTATATTTGATGCAGCTCACCGTCCACGGTGGTTTATCGAAAGCTTGAGGGCTTTAACCACCAAGCTGACTTTCCACAAGCCACTGATGTTAACATCTCCCACTCTCTCTCTCTCTCTTTCTGCTCTCTCTACGAAATTCAGGTTTCGTAATATAGGTTGGTTTGAAAGTTCGAATGATGACGTTGGAGCGTCGAAATTGCCGGACTCCGTCGATCAATCGGAAATTTCTCAGCTATGTGTACAAAGCTCTACATGATGTACGGCCACGTAAAGTGATGAATATATACATCTTCTAGATATGTATATATATGTCTATATTTAATATTTCCGCTGTTGATAAATGCATATGCGAGAGTTTCTCTCGGCCGATGAGTTCCTCAAAGTGGTAGTCGACCTATCTCCATATATATCAGCGAACTAACGTTTTTTCCGATTATCTCTCGACGTACTTGATGAGAATGGAATTTTAACTAAAAAAAATTTCGCAAAAAAGAACAGTACGATTTCGACACTTTAGGATGGAATCGTATATTCGTTTCCTCTCTCACATCTCCGTCTCTCATTCTCTCGTCGCCCCCACGGGGCGGCGAACTTACCTCGATCGAGAGGACAGAGCGAAATCTTCTCGCTACTCCCCGAAGCAATTAATTCCGTTTTATAGGCGGCGCTGCTGTTGCTCATGCAAATTCGTCGCTTCCACGGTATTTCCAAGAGAGTTGGCCAGTCATTGAGCTTCCTCCTTCCTCTTTTGCTCTATATTACCCAAGATCCAAGTAGGCTATTCGAGGCTCGTAAAAAAAAAAGAACCACAATAGTATCATTACACAACCCTTCGGGGACAGCTGCTCTAAGCTCTTTTTCCACTCCCAGCTACATTACGACGATCTTGTCAATGACTCTATATATCACGTGCTTTTTTTTTCAAATTTTCACTTTAATACTCCTACCGTTTTGCTTATTCATTGGAAAAAAAAACCTGTAACACGCTGATACGATTCATATCAAATCACGGAACTGCCGCATCGTTATACCGGGAATTAACGGTGCGTTAATCCAATCGGAAAATGTGCAACGTCAGAATTTAAGGCTCGCCATCAATGCTTCCCAAATGAGGCTAAAATCGAGCGAATTCATTCGGCGTGTAAAACAAAAAAATACACCGATTCTCAAATTTCCCGTGAGTCGTTCTGAAGGGGCCGGGTCGAATTTTCGAACCGTAAAAGCTTCGACGGTGCAAAACTCCGAATTTTAATGGTACGAATTACATGGTTCATTCCGACGACAGTTTGAATAATCGACTGTAAATAACATCGAACGGGTAGGAATCGATACCAAAAATGATACGAATTTAATATCGTCGAGTAAATATTTTTTCGAAAGACTACGCAGACGACACAGCAATTTATCGAACGGTCAGTAGTATTGCTTGAAAAATTCCGAATTGGTGATTTTTAGGGGTCCGCAAAGTTCCGAAAATTGTATTATCGAACAAGAAACTATCGGCGGAAAGGTGCGAACGTAATAAAATTGAAGAAAAGAATTCTCGGGTATACGAATTTTTCGGACTCTGAAAATTACGGCGTCGACGATGCGGTATACCGAAAATTAAAGTTCCGAAGGGGCAAAATTCCGAAAATTTGCAATTCGTGCGTTTAGATGGCAGCACCACTGGTGTTATGTCCTATGGACCTCTTTCACGAGCGAACGTCAGAGCCCACTAGTAGCGCTACCCACGTAGAAATTGCCAGTATAATTCTACTGGCCAAGCTCTGGGCCAATATTGGCGGCCAAACTTTGGCCGCCAGTACTGGCTGACTATCTGGCAATACTATGGGCCATACTACGGGCCAGTATAAAATACAGTCTTATTCCAGTACCGGTTGAATTCTACTGGCCAAGCTTTGGGCCATTATTGGCGGCCAAACTTTGGCAGCCAGTATTGTTTCAGTACTGGCTGACAATCTGGCCAAGCTTTGGGTCAGTATAAAATATCGTCTTGTTCCAGTACTGGTTGTCAATCTGGCCGCACTACGGGCCGGTATAATAACCAGATCTGGGCCAAAATAGGCTATAAAATACGGCCAAGCTCTGGCTTCGATACAGACTTAGTACTGGGCTATAGAAAATGCCAATACTGAGAGTATTTCACTTTAACAGTTGCGTTCTGTAATGTAATTGTAGATTAGGTTATTCCGATCAAAAGTCCATTATTTTGCAAACATCCAAATTGTTGAATTATAATTTGCCCCGAACTTGAAATTGCACGATTAATACAATATTTTTTAGTGTAATATTTGCTTCATATAGCCTATATTTTATAAACACTGTTCTATAAACATTCGAGTACGTATTTTAGACCTGTATATGTACTTAGTCTCTTATTAATAAAAACTACTTCGAGTATTTAGTATATATCAAGTGCATTTAATTATCAAACATTTATGCATAAACAGCCCAGACAACACAGACATCCAAAGGACGTCCTAAAAACATCCGAAGAACGTCCTTACGTCCAAAGTACATCCTTTGGACGTACGCGTGCTGCTCGGGCAACATCTGGTAACGTGGTAAAAAGAAATATAAATTACTCCCAGAGAGGAATAAAATTTCAATAGACATTGGATCGGCGTCCACTAGACGCCAAAAGTGTCTAAAAGTCGTCGATTCGATATCTATTTAATTTGCCATTTCTCGCTGAGATGTAATTTGCACCGTCGGCAAAATCGTCTGCCAAGATCTAGCCCAATGAAATAACCAGTATTGGTACGACCGTTGGTGCCAGTATTAAGCCAGAAGTTTGCCAGATCTGGGCCAAAGTCCGGGCCAAAGTCCGGGCCAAAGTCCGGGCCAAAGTCTGGGCCAAAGTCTGGTCCAAAGTCAGAGCCAAAGTCCGGGCCAAAGTTCGGGCCAATTAAATAACCGGTATTGGCCCGACCGTTGGTGCCAGTATAACGGCCGGCTATTACACTCCTGTACCGAACCTGTACTGGCCCAATACTGGCAGCCAGTACCGGCACTACGGCAACCAGTATTGGCCCAACGCTCGGCCGTTACAATTTTTCTACGTGGGTAGTTTCAATCTCTTTCGAAAATTTGCCCGATCGGAATTTTGCCCGGTCGAATTAATACACTGTCGTCTGTTTACCCTTTTCGAGACATACAAATTCTAATATATTTGGCTTCGAACTTTTTTTTTCTGAATCTTTTCAGGTATAAAACTTGACCCGTTCGGCAACTTGAGTTTCGAACACCACAATTTTTCGGAACTTTACGTTTTCTAATCATTAAAATACGATTTTCTAAGTAGTAGGATTTTTGATTTTCGATACTTTTGCAGATCGGTCCCATAATTATTCTTGTCATTTAATCCTCGATGTATAACTATTCTTCGCAATGACATTTCTGTTTTAAAAAGGACGGATTTTAAAAATTTCGAAAAGTTTTAAGATCGTCCCACATAAATTCGGAGTATTGAACCGTCGAAACTATTACGGTTCGAAACTTCGACTCCGCCCCGTTCTGAAGTTCACTTTGAAAATTGTATATGAGTTAAATGTGAGCCCTGTGTTCCATGGTCAATTATAGCCGCAATGTTGTTTTTCAATGAGTCCAGACATTTTTTTTTTATCAAATTTACACGAATTATCGTAGTTTACCAAAAGCAACAAAAGCTCGTAGTTTAGCTTGTTTTAGTAAAAATAAAGGCATTTCTTAAGGGATTTGGCCACGGTAGCGAGTATAAAATCATGTGCACATTTAACAATTTTTTTTGTATGAAAAACTGATTTATTTACAAAACTTACACATCTATTACACATCTATTGAGTATAAACATCAAGTTAATAAAAAATATTTTTCTTGTTTTTTTGTCACACAAAATGACCGACTGCTGCTATTTGCTTTTGGTATCTTTTTTTTTGAGGCGCTCCGCGGCCTGACATTTGGCATCCGCCATTTTTCACCTAGAATTAAAAAAAAAAATTCTCTTCAATCTACATCAGAATACCCAGAGAAGTACGTACGGAATTTTAAAAATATTGTTTTATTCGAATATTGTAGGCATTTGAACTTAAAAGGTGAATTTCCAGTGAAAAATTTCGTATAAAACTGCTCGTAAAATGGAAAGTCTCTTAATTAATCAGAAATTCCGTACGTAATTCTCTGCGAAATGCAATTAGAAACATAATTACAAAATTTTAAGTCAATCGGGTAAAAATTGTCGAAGTTATTTATCACGCCACGCGCTTGGGTACTCTATGGCCTTGCCAGAGGTAGGCTTACATTATAGGCTCAAAGTCGGTGAAAAAAATTTTTTCTTGTTATAAATCGAATAGTAACTTATTTGTATGATGATAAAGCATAGTTGGAGCAAAAAAATTCCCATCCGAAACAGAAAAAAACACCTTTTCCTAATAATCCCTAAAATGACTATAATTCAACCTAAAAAATACCACAATCTTTCTATCTACTCACCTATACCATATATCTCTCTATCTATATATATATAAATGAATCCCTATTTCCCTTGGTCACGCCATAACTTGAGAACGACTTTACCGATTTCATTCATCTTTTTTTTAAAGTTTTCTAATACTTCGTAGAAGGTTCTTACGGAAAGAAAGATTAAGAAAATTGCGCAGAAAATTAGAAATTTTTCAAAAAACTTAACGACTATTTAACCTTCGCGCGTTTGACAGTTCGCACGAAGCAAATATGATTTAATAGATGCATCGGTCGGCATCTATGGATCAAAAAATTCATTTATTCATTTCTTAGTGCACAGTCCATTCGATCTGAACGTTTATCCAGTTTTGAGTTTGTTGAATGAGTTTTTTGAGAAGCGTTTGTTCAGCGCAGTTAGTTCACCGCAATCACGCCTTATATTAAAAGTTTAATTTAATATCGATTTTTGGTAAGTTTTGATAGACTAACACGTGGTATACATGGTTATACAGAAACACTAAGGGAGTCAATTTTTTATTTTCAGTTACAATAAACGCTATGTTTTTAAAATAATTTTTTTTTAAATTATTTACTCCAGTTTGAATTGAATATTCATAGCTCAGACAAGACAACGTCTGTCGGGTCAGCTAGTATTAGATAAATATATCGCCGCCGCCGCCGCCGCCGCCGTGTACAAGAGTTGAGGAGAGCGAGCGGGATCGAGACGCTGGCTGAGGGGATCGAGCGGCGGCGGGGGTGGCTCACCTTCCTCGGCGGCTTCACTAACACTTATACTCGCTCGCTTTAACACTTCGCCCGGGGGAAAACGTACAGCCTCTCTCAACGACGGACCAGGCCCTAGGCTGTCTACAATTTTTTTCGACGATTTTCAACCTGCTCTCACGGCTACAATAATGGAGATATCGCGATGATCCAAAATGCATTCTCTAAGTCTACTTGAGACGTTTTGAAAAGCCCCCTTAAAATTCAAAATCGATCGAACGGGAGTCAAGTTATGGCCATTTGAAATTTCGACATTTTAAGGTTTCTGAAAAGGTAGACAAAAGATGACAAAATTTTTTATTTCATTTTTCCCAATATTTCGAAAGCCTATTCGATCGGAAATTTCCCGCTGATTACAAATAACACCGAGTTTTTGCCGAAAACTCAAAAAATCAATGTGAAAAATGCGAAAATCGAACAAAATCACTATTTGGACGATTTTCGACGGAATTTTGAGTTTTTCAAGGAAACGGCTACTGAATTAGTAATCAGCGAGTTAAAATACATCGATATAGCGTGCTAAAATTAAATTAAAAAATACAAAATTTTTTTGCATTTTGGGCGAACAGAAGTGGCTGCACTAAAATCGCTGTAACGTTGCTTCCCGATGGAGTTGGAAGCCCACTTTTTGCTCATTCTTTTCGTAACCGTTTAACATTTAAAATGCCGCTTTATTTATTGAGCTACGATTTTTTTTCGATTTTTCATAGATTTTCAAAGTTGGACCATCGATTTTTGCGAATTTCTTCATACATCCCCCTTCACATTTTTTTGGCGGATTTTCAACCTGCTCTCACGGCTACGATAATTGAGATATCGGGATGATCCAAAATTCATTCCTTAACTCTACTCGAGACATTTTGAAAACGCTTGTCAAAACCCAAAATCGATGAAACGGGAGCCAAGTTATGGCCATTTGAAATTTCGACATTTGTAGGTTTTTTAAAAAGAGGGTAAAAAATGACAAACATTTTTTTTCTTCTTTTTTTTCCAATGTTTCGATACGCTATTCGATCAGAAATTTTCTGCTGATTACGAAATATTTGTCCGATAAAAAAGAAATTCATTTGATAAAAACAGATTTTCAATTGCATAAATTCACATCTTTTCTGTCCATAAATAAATATATACTTTTATGTACTCTATATAGGTATATATGTATATATATATAGTTATAGAATAGAAGTTGTCGAGAGAGCAAAGAAATGTGCTAGCGTGTATCCCCCGGTGAGGTGTCATGACCAAAGGTTGAACGGGTTTGGATTTTCGCGTAGACACACATACAGAGATACGTTTTCCCCCAGAGTGTTGGCCCGCCCGAACTCCCAGCAGTTCGGCCACCGGCCGGTGCGACTTTTATACGTGATGGATGAGCCCGCACCGAGGCGTCGTCCGCTCTTTGCCGACAGGGCAATACTTATACCCTCTCGATTTCTCCCGTGCAACGCCGTAGACGCTTTTCCAACGTCCGTGCCTATAACACAAGGAACCAGTTACCTCCTCTCTCAATTCCCCGTACAATGTAAGACAATGGAAAAGACAGAATAGGAACACACGTGCGAAGGTATACTCTTGTTGCAACTACGTGTTACTTTTCCTCCGGTGATATTGGCTATGTCAGGTTTTCCCGTTGAAAGTAGAGGAGTGAGGGGAAAAAAAACAGAAAAAAAAGTTTAACGAAAACTCGGAGACAAAGGTTCGAGATTTCGTTGAAAAAGATGAAAAATTGTCAAGAGTACATCGCGTTGTTCGGACAAATCTAGGTGATTTATATGAAGCATCTATTTTTACTCAAAGAAAACAATTGTTTGTCTGTTGAACGATAATCACGTCGATGGAAATTTCTTTGATCGTAAAATGAAGCTTTGAATCTATCGGATATATATGACAATTGTTTGGAAATACAAGAGTCAAGGAAGTATCCGATTGATAGTAATATATACGGCGCGAAAGGGCTAAAAAAAACAAAAAAAAAACACCGGAATATCATTAAGTATATGTTACATGGATCAACATTTTTTTTAAACTTCATAAATGTGTCTCTTTGTGATCCTCAAACTTTCATCTTTTGAATTTTTTGCTTTGATAGCAAAATGAAGCTTTGAATCTATCGGATATATATGACAATTGTTTGGAAATACAAGAAAGATGAAAAAGATGAAAAATTGTCAAGAGTACATCGCGTTGTTCGGACAAATCTAGGTGATTTATATGAAGCATCTATTTTTACTCAAAGAAAACAATTATTTGTCTGTTGAACGATAATCACGTCGATGGAAATTTTTTTGATCGTAAAATGAAGCTTTGAATCTGTCGGATATATATGATAATTGTTTGGAAATACAAGAGTCAAGGAAGTATCCGATTGATAGTAATATATAATGGCTGAAAAATCAAAAAAAAAAAACCGGAATATCATCAAGTATATGTTACAAGGATCGACATTTTTCTTAAACTTCATAAATGTGTCTCTTTGTGATCCTCAAACTTTCATCTTTTGAATTTTTAAAACTCCGCGTGGAATTAAAAAGTCTCTTGGAACGTTGAATCTTTCGCGTGTACCCAAAACCATCAGACTTCTCAACTAATCACAAGAATTTCATCCGTGATTCCGGAATTTCTTCCGGGTTCGGGAGTGTGCTCGTAAAAAAAAAAAACAGATAAAATAAAAGAAGTAAAACGACAAGTTTGTTGCAACGAAAGGCAAGGGGACGATATTTGTAGTGTGCGGAGGAGGGTTTTCCACAAAGGTTCGTCTTTTGCGTTTGGGGATGGTATTATATGTTCACCGAGAGAGGCGGGGGATGGAAGTGACTTCGAGGCACGTTGAAACGTCGTTCGATAAACGCGAGTTCTATATATTACACGTATATATATATAGAAGCCTGTGACGCGAAAACCCAAGTCTTTCAATAAGCGAAGAAGAACGATGGAGGGTTGTAGCGTGCATAAAGAGAGAAGAGGAGGAAGAAACACCCCCGCGTGCTTAACTCACTTTATCCTTACTTTCTCCGTGGCATCGCGCGACACGAAGATGGCTCATCCCGCGCCAGGAAGGAAGAGGAAAGTGGCGGTGGTTTCGCTTTGTCGCCGTCAGAGTGGGGGAGGGCGGGCCAGAATATCCCTCGCTTCGCCTCACATGTCGAACTTATGAAAATTAATAAGAAAAATTGGCCATAAATTCGGCGAAGTCTCGAGGCCGATGGCGTCGCGAAGCGCGCGTCTTGCTCGGGCAATAAAATTAGAATGATGTAGATATCCAAACTCACCCCCTTCTCGATTGCCGGGGCGCCACGGCTTGTGCGGCGCTCGTGGCGCTGCGGTAGATGCGAGGAAAGCTTTCGCAAAGTAAAGCGGACGAAAGTATATACGCGAGGCTATGAGAATGAGGATATCTTCCTTTCTTCCTCTCTCTTTCTCTTTCTCGCTTCACTTGAGCTTTTACCCTGTTAGCTATACACTCTTCGGTTGGAATGACGAGAGGGGAAAGGAAAACGGAACGTTTGTTACCCCCCCGGAATGCGCTCATGTCCTCCGTCTCTTATCCTCGACGTACGAGAGAGGAGAGTTAGTGCAAGATTACATCCATGCGCACCCCTGTAAGACGGCGTGTTGTCTTTCTCGTCGTCGTTCCACGTCCCCATGAACTTTTCTCCCTCCCTCTTCCTCTCTCTCTATCTATCTATCTATCTCCTCGTCGTTATTAAATTCTATCCGCCTAAATATACGCCAATGCCGTTGACTTATCATCGTCCCTTCCGGCGTGTGCCCTAACCGCCAACTTTTATCGCTAATAACTGGTACGAACCTCTGTATAATTCATCGATTATCTCACGGCCTCGAGAAAAGCGGTCGCGAGAAGATTGTCCGCAAAGAAAAAAAAAACAACTTCGATAAAGATCGAAGGAACATCGATGAAAAAAAAAAAAGGATTCCCTTACGACAAAGTTTGTTTAATTCGAACATAAATTATCTGAATAACCAGATACCATTAAATGCAGTTTGAAAGAACTTGAGTTTGTCGATTACATTGAATAACGGAGATTTTCATTTTTGTTATCTACTTTTTATCACGTTTTTTTACGACATCACGTTATATTGTATCTGCTACTCAAAAAATTATCTACGCTCGAATTTGATTGTGGCGGTAGTCTGGTCTAGAAATTTGAAAAAATCGATTTTTTTTTTTTTTTTTCATTTTCTTATTCCTTAGACCTTTCTTCATACGCTCCTGAAAACCGTTTATTGATATTTCAAAAATTAGCGGAGAAATAAAAATTCTAAGCAAGTCGCGCGCTCAGGTAGCGCGGTCGGTGTCAAAACTTTGAACGCGTTTATCTCAGAACTATGTTTTTCAAATCGGCGCCCACAATATCTCGATAACTAATAGACCGATCGAGCTGAAATTTTGCAAGTACCTTAGGTAGCCTGTTTCTGAGGACTGGTAGCAGAATTGAGTCGAACAATAATTTTGCCGACATTTTATAACTCGTCGAATACTCGAAAATGTATGAAATATCATTAATGAAAGTTCAACAGGCCGCCATTTTGTCAAAATTTTTTTTTAAGTACCAATTCTGCTACCAGTGCTCAGAATACTCATACAGATTGAGAATATATATATATATTTTTTTTCAGATGCATACAACATCGTCCAGAGTGGGCGCCGATTGAGGCCGATTTCGGCGCACCATGTTGCAACAAGGCAAAAACTACATGAAAATATTTAAAATAATTTTTTTTTTTAATGTACAAGTATTCTCTAAGGATCAATAAATGCACGTGTAAATTTTCATCAAGACAACTTCAACGGTTTAAACGTTATTGCACATTAGAAATGACGTCAAAAATCTCGCTCTAGACCAGACTACCGCGTTAACGTTGAAAAGTTTGTTTGAATGAAAGTTGCGAAATGTTGGTGAATTCGTTGCATATCTTCTCGTGAACGGGGAAAAGTATCCCCTTTACTATTATCCACCGATTGTTTAATATATTTTTAGCAATATTATTATTTAAACTCCATGTTAACTTTCAGTATCTTCGATATGTTCGTTTTATTTATACTTTTAGATTAGTCCAGGAATTGTCAATTAAAAATCGAAATAGAATTACGGATGCTGTTAAATTATCCAGAGATATTCACATTAACGTATCGTTGAAATTACATCGAATATAGCGTGAATATTTCTGTGCGATATCGCTAGTAAATTACCTTTCTACGTTTCTCTCCTTCATTATTATCCCCCGGAGCTGTAATCTCTGGCGAGATCCTCTTTCACGAATGAGAGACAGGATACACTCTCTCTCTCTCTTTCTGGTTCTTTCTCCTTCTCTCTCTTTCTCAGAGGGTATCCGGCCAATTTGGATTTCACGAAGATCATTTTAAGTTCCAAGACGGAAATGAGAGAGTCGAGAAATCGTTCGGGTTTCGTTGAAAGGAGAGAAAGACGTTGGTATAAAGCCACAAGGATCTCGTTTTACCGCAGAATTTCGCAATTATTAATTAATACGTGATGAGGAAGCTGTATTTTCGTGGGGGCCACGAGACGCTGGTAGCACGACGAGGAAAAGGGTGAGCGCGGAACCGGAGAGAAGGAAAATCCGTGATGTAATAACAATAATAATAATAATAATGATAATAATAATAGAGCCGGGCTGGGAGAAGGGACGGAAAGTACAGAAGGGATAAGGAGATAATACTGGGGTATACATGCTGTGTCCTGTATATACAGATATATACGAGAAGATGCTACACATATTTTCGTTCTCTTTCTCTCTGTCTTGTGACTCTCGCGTGACAAAACTCTACCTCCACTCCCTCATTTTCCGGACGAAGAAGAGAGTTTGGTAAATTCGAGGTTGTAGATTCTCTGTCTCTCTCTCTCTCTCTCTCTCTTTCTCTCTTTCTTTTTCAATCTCTCTCTGTTCCGTTTTCTTTCTCTTAGGACGGTGAAGAGACTGTCGTTATCATCGTAAGCTTCTTAGCCCCTCCGCGGGCGGTGAAACTCCTTGAAAATTGCAGCTAGTTTCGGAAGCTACCTCATCGTTTCCAACTGCCATCTTCTTCACATGCCGTTCATAAAACTATTTTCACACGCAGGCTAAGATCCTTCGAACTTCCGGAGAGCGCGCGGCAAACTATTTCAAACAAGACATTCATAATGGGTCTTATGTAGGTCTCCCGATTTTCTACTTCGAACCGGGAGCAATGACTTTCTCGATTTCGATTAGTTAGCCGAAGGCTGATAGAATTGTATTTTTGCGAGCGTGAAAATAAAAACAATTCAGTATAAAATATTGCTGGAAGTCAGAAAAATGTCAGTTAAAGATTTTCGAACGAAATTTCGGCATTTATATGATGATTTTCGGCATTTTATTATGTGAGAAAAGCATCAAAGATAAATTGTTGAGATTCGAGACAGGCACAGAGAAATTCTCCCTATTGTTAATGATGTTTTTTTTCTACAAAAAACGATGCCATATTAAGGGGGGAAACAGGGTTAAACGGTTCAAAAAATCGATTTTTTTTTTATTTATAAAATTGTTAGTAAAACTATCGAAAAATATGTTCCCAAAATTTTCAATGAAAATTCCGACTCGTTCTATTGTTATATGCCATTAAACTGAGTAGCTCTCCTTCAGGCCCCGAGCGGGCCACGTGTATAACCGAGCGGTACTATCTTTTCAAACGCGTTTTTCTGAAAACGACTTTTTTTGAACTTGCGTACACGCTAGTTTGAAAAGTTTTCAACCAATCGTTTTGAAAATTGGCAGTTACTTTCTTCATAGTATTGCGCTCTATATGAACCTTAAATCGGAATATTGTCATTATTTAAAATAATTTTTTTTTTGCATATAAAGTTGTAAAAAATGGCAAAAAATCATGCTTTTTTGTTTTGACCCTTGTAAGAAATTCAATTTTCTATTTTTTTGATAGAATTTAGGTTCATATAGAAGAGAGAGACATATAATAAAAGTAAATTCCAACCTCGTTTGATTTCAGATGAAAATTGCGGCTTCCAGACTGTACGCAAAATGCTGAGTCTGATTGTGACCTGCAATATGGGGTCGCTAATATGGATCGGTGTTTTTCAAGGAAATTCTTGAAAAATTTTATAGTATATACTTAAATATATGTATAAAATATTCTCGAAGTTTCAATAAATTATATTCATTTTATATACTATAAAAAAATTCATGAAAATCATTGAGAAAACGCTGTCCTAACCCTATTTCCCCCCTTAAAATAACCATTTTGATATTTTTTTTTTATACATATAATTGGAAAATAATAAAAAATGCCTCGCTTCCGCAAACATTGCTTGCCCGATATGAATCTTTCAAAATAAAAAATATAAGTTCTGTAAATACCATTTTTTCTCTCTTATCACTCAATGCATTTAATGTACGATGGCAATGGTAAGATTTTTAATTCGACAGAAAAAAAAGCATAATTCACATAAATTTTCTGTGATAGAAAATTGAAACGATAATTGATGGCATCCGAATCGTTCGTTGTACCTTGACGTACCCAGGTAACGTTCAATTTCTCAACTGTTTAATCAGCGATTTCGATAAAAGTGTGAGGCTCACGAAGAAAAAGAAAAAAAAGTCGAAATTATACAACGACGGCAAAACGTTTCTCCCCGCAATAGAGACGTATCTATCGCTCAAGTTCATTTGAATTCACTCGGATGTGTAAAAAAATACGTGGGTCGGAGGAGAATTTACGAGAAAAAAGCAAATATTTAGGATTCGACGAGAAAGCTCGAGAGTCTGACGATCGCAGGAGCGGAGAGATCGAGACAGAGAGAGAGAGAGAGAAAGGTACCTGGCCCTTTATCGCTGCTCGGGGATATATATACACGACCTCTAATAACGAATTCGTTTGCCGGGAACGACGGTGCATATAATGATTATTCAAATTCGTTGAAAGTGGCGTGTGGATAGGGTAGCAGTGGCGACGGGAGAGAGAAAGAGAAAGCCAGGACCTGCCCGAGGAATTCTCTGCAACCAGACCAACCCTCAAAGTGCCTATTGTATATATATATATACTCCATCCAACCGGCGGCGTTCCGCGATCTGCGGTGTGTGATCCGGGCCATTAGCCAAAGCCTCACTCCTTTATCGTCATCTCTCTCGTGCCTTTTTCGTCACATTGCAAAAGGACAAACGCGTCCGGAGGGAGCGAGACAACGTTATGCGAAGTGAAGATTGGGTGAATGCTCGCGGCCTGTTTGCGGTGATGCTTTTTGCACAAACTCACCAACGACTCGGTTCCTACTAACTCCGTCGCTTGAATCCGCGGCACGTGCGTTTTCACGAAGATTCCTCGTCCTCGCGACCCCCGAAGTCTCTCTTTCTCCCTCTCCCTCTCTCTTTCTCTCTGACGCCCTCACTTCTCTTTAGTACCCTCTGTTCGTGTCCGCAGCTTCATCCCAAATGCGCTATCTGCTCCAGCCATAAAAAAAAAAAATCTATAGCAATGTCTTTTGGCGAACAAGAGCTCTTCGCGAAAAATCCAGATGACGTATATGATCGAACTTTTGTTTCTTTTTTTACTTCTTCAACATTTATGACGAAATCGCTTAAAGTTTCGTCGAGTGTGCGGTATTAATAACGAAGGGAGAAGGAATAATCATTGTCGTGAAATGATCGATGATAAAATTTGACAGGGAGCGCGTGTCAAATGCGATTTTAAAAATCATAACAATAGGCGACGTAACTTTTTTATTCGAGTTATAGAAATTTGCCCGCTCACTTTCACAAAGGTCTGAAAATTTCCGAGCCGCACGTAAATGAAAAGTAACAAAAAAGTTACCGGTATTGGGAATTAATAAACGATAAAAAAATATATTTCATACGCTGTGTTTGCGAACAATTTTTAGATCAAATATACTAAAACTTTGTTATTTTACGTAAATAGAGAAAATATTTGTATCGTGATTCAATTGACATGTGTTTTAGTTGATTTTCACAGATTTTAATCAAACTTCCATTATAGATATAAGATTATGATATTTTTTTTTAATGTACAAATCGTGTAAATGTCAAGTGTTGCATTTTTTTTCATAACAAGTGTTCGTGCAAGTCACAATGATGCGGCCGAATGCGGGAAAAATGCACCCCTCTTCCAATTCATTCTTATATATACATACATAGTTTCAAAAGCGCGGTAGACTCGCGTGATTCGCGAACATAATACGCGAACCAAAAGGTGGCAGCGGCTGTGTAATAGCCCGGTCGAGATAATGGCACGGTTTGTGGAGAGGCAGAGAGCGAAAGAGAGAGAGAGAGAGAGAGGTTGAAGAGTTGCGACGAGGGTTAGGGGGTTGATGCGAGAGTACGAGCAGTTCATAGTCAGCCACGAAGAGAGAGAGAAAGAGCGAGAGCATGAGAGGGGGTGGTTTTTACCGGAGAGAGGGAGAGAGGGCGCGTTTCTGCGCTGGATAATAACCGCGGCCGTATCAAACATTGATTACGACCTTAAACCACGTGCAATCGAGCATGGCGCGTGTACGGCTGCGAGTGCCACCATTAGAAAGATTAAGAGAATTGTGAAACTGTTTCAAATTCCATTTTCCCGAGAGCATGGCAGAATAGAGCTTGTGTATGCGCCACGTACTTCATGCAAAGCGGTGGAATTCATCCTCTCTCTCTCTCGTCTGTGCGAGAGAAAGGGATCAGCGGAATTGCTCGAAGCCACAACAGTAAGTGAACATGTGAGGCTTTTATCTCTACCTTGTATATATATGTATATATGTATTTTGAAAAGTTGTTTGCCCATCCTAACCGTTCGGTTTTGCTAGACGAATCATCGCGAGAGGCCGAAACCTCTTTTCTATAGCACCCATCAGATTTAAGGGGGGAAATAGGGTTAGGACAGCGTTTTCTCAATGATTTTCATGAATTTTTTTATAGTATAAAAAATGAATATAATTTATTGAAAATTTGAGAATATTTTATACATATATTTAAGTATATACTTAAAAATTTTTGAAGAATTTCCTTGAAAAACACCGAAGATATTAGCGACCCCATATTGCAGGTCACAATCAGACTCAGCATTTTGCGTACATTCTGGAAGCCGCAATTTTCATCTGAAATCAAACGAGGTTGGAATTTACTTTTATTATATGTCTCTCTTCTATATGAAACTGAATGCTATCAAAAAAATAGAAAATTGAATTTTTTACCGGGGTCAAATTAAAAAAGCATGATTTTTTGCCATTTTTTACAACTTTATTTGCAGAAAAAAATTATTTTAAATAATGATAATAATCCGATTTTAGGTTCATATAGAGCGCAATACTGTGAAGAGAGTAACTGCCAATTTTCAGAACAATTGGTTGAAAACTTTTCAAACTAGCGTGTACGCAAGTTCAAAAAATGTCGTTTTCAGAAAAACGCGTTTGAAAAAATACCGTACCTGAGTGACCGCTCGGTTATACACGTGGCGCGCTCGGGACCTGAAGGAGAGCTACTCACTTTAATGGTTTGTAACAATAGAACGAGTCGGAATTTTCATTTTAAATTTTGGGAACATATAAAAATATGTTCCCAAAATTTTAAATGAAAATAGTTTGCAATAGGTTGCAATAGTTTGCAATAGTTTGCAATAGATTGCAATAGTTTTACTAACAATTTATGAAATTAAAAAAAAATCGATTTTTCGCACCGTCTAACCCTATATATTTCCCTCCTCAAATGAAATTTCAATCGACAGGAACGGTAAAGAAATGTCTTAAAATTAATTTCGTCCAGTCAGAAGACGATACAGTTTCTTCGCCAATACATTATTTTTATATTCAACTATTCGAACAGAAATTTGTCAGGAAATTCCGGTTTTCAGTAAAACCCAATTTGGGATATGTAAGGGATGCCCTAAAAAGAGGGACCCATCCTGTTTCCTGATGCAGTCTTTCAATTCACATTTCCGATAAAGTCTCGATCGGAATTTGTCAGGGGTGCCTCAAAATGAGTATGCCCTTGGGGTTCCAGCCGGTACCGCAAATCGTGCCCTGGATTAAAATTTCGTTATTTTTAGGTTTCTGAAAACGTGAGCAAAAAATGACAAAAAAATGTTCTTCGTTTTTTGCAACGTCTTGATACGGTATTCGATCGGAGATGTTCCGATGATTCCGTATAAAACCGAGCTATTGTCGAAAACTCAAAAAACCAATGGGAAAAACGCGAAGATCGAAAATATCACTTTTTGGACGACGATCGGCTGGCTGTTTAAACTACAGAATCGCGAATCGTGGGGGCCAATGGCATGGCTTCGAGCCGACTTCTCCGTTTCGTTTCACAAACAAACGTTCGTAGTACCACGAACGTTCATCTCATTCGGGGAATCAGGCAGCTGGACACAATTAGGGATCCAGTCGGTGATCCCCATCGGAATCCATTTTACGACCGTTTCGTTTTGGTCATGGGATCTGATCGGATCTCTGGACGAATCCTTGTCAGTGGCCAGTAATAATTACGTGAATCCACCTTGCGTGAATTCCCGCCACAATTTGTACACGGTTATATTTACTTTTACGATAAATTTATTTTTCAGCCTCTAACCATAGCCAAATGGCAGTACAAACAATTCTACTTTTTCGCACCGCATCAGTATTTTATACCACAAATTTTCGAATTAAAAAAAAATGAGAAACCGCGCGATTACAGTCAGAGTTTTTCATATTTCCGTGGATATCCAAGAAACCAGTTAATTTCGGCGTTCAAAAGTTGCATTAAAACAAAAATTGCCCCACGATGTTATATATAAAACCGAGAGATTCGGTGAGAGGAATAGCGATTTCACTGGTATGGGAGATTTTAGTCGTACACACACCCACCCACACATGCGCTCACATATACATATATAACAAAACGCTTGGGAAAGAAACGACGTCGTTGGGTCACGAGATAGCGCCCAACGTCGCTCTCTCGGGGGAGTGCAAGTTGGTCTCGTTCGTTCCTAGAGAGAAGAGAGAGAGAGACCCGGCATGGGGAAATAATGCGTGGCTTCTCCGTCCGTAGCTCCGGGGCAAGAGGAGGTTGGCCCCGTTGGTCCCGACAAAATTACAATTTGGGCATGTAATTCCGTAGCGGAGAAATGGCCTTCACATACCACGGTTGAGTCTAGGAGGTCGCGGCTGTATAAGGCAAAGTGTGCGGCGTTAGAGATAGAGAGAAAGTGAGATGGAGAGATGTGACCACCCGGTGAGATGTGAGAGATAGGAGATGAGAGAAAGTGAGGCAGATATAGAAGAGTAGTGAAGGAGGAGCGAGGAAGTCACGCGGGATAGTTAGGGAAGGGTAGGATTTATCAACAGCTCGTTCCGCACTAACTAGACATGGAGGTTTACGTGGAGAAACTCGAAAGATATTGCATCAGCGAGAGCTGATGATAGCGCGACGACGTCGACGACGACGCTGCATTAAATTGCATCCGGTCGTTGGTGGAATTTAGACGCCCCGGTGTCGTTACATCCCCATCCTCCATATGTGCTCTTATAGACCTTCCAGACAACCCTTTCCCAACTGAGCGAACATTTCTTACCAATTTTGCGATCATTCGTCTCTCACGTGTATTCACCTTATTCAATTAATTTCCTCATTGCCACATTTACCTCTACGTATCCATATCAATCATGTTGATCGAACGGAAACTATCTTGGAATTCATTTGAATTTCAATATAAAGCCCACTTTATTATTCGTTCGGCTATATCGACAGGGTGTTAGATAACTTATAGGGGTCCTTTGAATCTTCTACACAACGTGCCATTCTAAGTAAAATGCTTTGTTTTTTTGAATTGTCGTGCGATAAAAATTTACCGAGATATCCAAAGTCCAACGCTGAGCAAACAATGGTATGGTATTGCTTACGCAACAACTTAAAGGATGAAATAGGGTTAGACGGTTCAAAAAATCGATTCTTTTTATTTCATAAATTGTTAGTAAAACTATTGAAAATATGTTCCCAAAATTTTAAATGAAAATTCCGACTCGTTCTATTGTTATAAGCCATTAAAGTGAGTAGCTCTCCTTCAGGCCCCGAGCGCGCCACGTGTTTCAAACGCGTTTTTCTGAAAACGACGTTTTTTTGAACTTGCGTACACGCTAGTTTGAAAAGTTTTCAACCAATCGTTTTGAAAATTGGCAGTTAATTTCTTCATAGTATTGCGCTCTATATGAACCTAAAATCGGAATATTATCATTATTTAAAACAATTTTATTTTTTTCAAATAAAGTTGTACAAATGGTAAAAAATCATGCTTTTTTGTTTTGACCCCTGTAAAAAATTCAATTTTCTATTTTTTTGATAGAATTTAGGTTCATATAGAAGAGAGACATATAATAAAAGTAAATTTCCACCTCGTTTGATTTCAGATGAAAATTGCGGCTTCCAGAATGTACGCAAAATGCTGAGTCTGATTGTGACCTGCAATATGGGGTCGCTAATATTTTCGGTGTTTTTCAAGGAGATTCTTCGAAAATTTAATAGTATATACTTAAATATATGTAGAAAATATTCTCAAAGTTTCAATAAATTATATTCATTTTTTGAACTATAAAAAAATTCATGAAAATCATCGAGAAAACGCTGTCCTAACCCTATTTTCCCCCTTAAAAGATTATAGGGGCGCACGTTCGATTCCATAACTGGAAATTTTTGTTTTTTTTTTCTTTCGAAAGTATGGGAAAAATTCTGACTTGAGAATTTTCCCCATATTTTGCAAAGTATGGGAATTTTCCCAGTATGAGAATTTCGCAAAGTCTGAGAAAAATTTTGACTTGAGAATTTTTCCCATACTTTCGCAGGAAAAAAAAAGAAAAGAAAAACAAAAATGTCGAGTCATAGGATCCAACGCGAACCCCTATAGCCTTCTAACTGGTTGTGTTAGCAATACCATTGTTTGCTCAGCGTCGGACTATGAATGCACATATCTCGGTCCATTTTTATCCCACGACGATTTAAAAAAAAAAACATATTTTGCTCAGAATGAGACGCTCTATACGAGATTCAAAGAAACCCTACAAGTTAGCTAACACCCTGTATATAATTACGTTTCAATCCGATCGAACGAATACTATCTTCGAATTGCCTTCAACATTAATCCCATTATTTTATACTATTATTACTATTCCGTTGAAAATTCACGATAGCTATTCAGAATTATTTCGTCGTTTAAGGGGGGAAATAGGGTTAGGACAGCGTTTTATCAATGATTTTCATGAATTTTTTTATAGTATAAAAAATGAATATAATTTATTGAAACTTTGAGAATATTTTATACATATATTCAAGTATATACTATAAAATTTTCGAAGAATTTTCTTGAAAAACACCGGGGATATTAGCGACCCCATATTGCAGGTCACAATCAGACTCAGCATTTTGCGTACATTCTGGAAGCCGCAATTTTCATCTGAAATCAAACGAGGTTGGAATTTACTTTTATTATATGTCTCTCTTCTATATGAACCTAAATGCCATCAAAAAAATAGAAAATTGAATTTTTTACAGGAGTCAAAACAAAAAAGCATGATTTTTTGCCATTTTTTACAACTTTATTTGCAAAAAAAAAATTATTTTTAATTATGATAATATTCCGATTTTAGGTTGATATAGAGCGCAATAATGTGAAGAAAGTAACTGACAATTTTCAAAACGATTGGTTGAAAACTTTTCAAACTAGCGTGTACGCAATTCAAAAAAAGTCGTTTTCAGAAAAACGCATTTGAATAAATAGCGCGCTCGGGGCCTGACGGAGAGCTACTCACTTTAATGGCTTATAACAATAGAACGAGTCGGAATTTTCATTTAAAATTTTGGGAACATATTTTTCAATAGTTTTACTAACAATTTATGAAATAAAAAAAAATCGATTTTTTGAACGGTCTAACCCTATTTCCCCCCTTAATAGGTTTTGATTGGTTTTTTTTTTCGAACAGTACGTTTATACTCTGGTCGCGAGCACGCCTCGTTCCGTTTACGTAACGTGAATATTTGGATCTCTGGGTTCGCATGACAAAACCTCGTGTGGTATATAAACGCTGGACCAACCGCAAAAGCCATCACACGGAAGTAAATGAGATTGCCAACTAGTATACCGTAACCCCAATACTATCGGTTTTCGTCCGTCAATCGATTTTTCTATTTTATTCGACGAACCCGAAATATACATGTATGCATGTGTATATGCGAAATCCAAGTTCGTTTTGTCGGATAGCGTACGCGCGGTTTGTCGCAGTTATATATAGTGTATGTATAGCGATGGACCATATCCCACCGCGATGGTAGAGTATTTTCATGACACCGTTGCAATAAGAGTGGAGGAAAAAAAAATCGTATATAACGTATATCTATATCTGTATACGACCCGAGAATCTACGATTTTAACGTGTTATTTTCACATGCCTCTCTCGGTTCTCACTGATTTGTATTTAAAGCTTTAACGTCCCAACGTTGGGACAATCCTCCCCGTGCAACAATTTCACGCTTGACAAAAAGTACGAGCAACGCCAGGCGGAGAGCGAGTGAGACGAAAAGTAGTAGCAGCTTGGACGCTCAGACCATTTTGGCCTCGTCACTCTTGTCCTCTCTTTCACGTCTCGCACTCCTCGTTTTCTCATTTTCCCAAGCATCGACGTCATTGCTCTCACTCGCGAGTGGATCGTCGGGTCGTTCACTTTGTATAGACACGTAATGCACTTTGGATTTTGTGCAATAACGAGTTACTATCGAAAACTTGATGTAAATTGAAACTGTCCTTTCTCAGAATTTGGACGCGTTCACAAAATTCTCTGCATTGGGTGCTCTCGAAATTTTTACTTAATCACAGGAAAAACTTTGTGAAGTCGAGACAATTATGAGTAATCACTGTAAGAGTGATCAATCTGAATGTTGTTTTATGTTTTAAAGAAACATGAAGGAACTTTACACTTTTTCTGATTCTGATGGAACGTGGAAGATAAAAGATATGGGCTATTTGGTGAAAGTCTTATATGATACGTAATCTTGTTATGATTGAGAATCAAAATTTTACGACGTGAATTTTTATGAATCAGATGGTATAAATTTCATATATTAGATCGTTATAGTTATTGTCACGATTCTCCAGTATATACTTTCAATTTTGTCTATGCAAACAGCATTGATTTGAAAAAAATAAAATAAAAGTACAGGTTTTATTTTAGAACATTTCTATCTCAAACGTTTTGGGGAAGGAAGCCATGATGTCAGGATGCCTCTGTCTCTCGCGATCGTTTACACGTTTTTACCCTCGTTCTCACTTTCATCTCGAGCTAATGTCCTATATATACACGTATATCTCGACTATACTTTACTTTTGTTTCCTCGTCTCGTTGTACCTACTGCCTTCTACCCTACCTCCTGATTCCCGTCATCTCTCACACAGAAGTCGGCTATAGCCAGCCTAGAATGCAATTTTAATCTTGAATTCCGAGAAAATTACCTCCCCGTCAGAGCTCCTTAAGCGGCTACTAGGCGAGATTGGCCTGCTGCGAACTGTCGGCCCGACTTGATGTATATACGTGGGAAGGCCCAGGGTATTCAACTTTTCGCTCGGCGAACACCTTCCTTTCCGCCGAACACGTTTCCCTCTAGTCGTCTCGTTTCCTGCTTCTCTCATCTCTCTTACACACTATCCATTTCTCTTTCTAACGCACAGACAACTTGGGCCACAGTGAAGTCAAGTCCCTTCACTTGTCTCTCTATTTCCCGCACCAGGTCTCTTACGCTCCGGAGAATTCTGGTAACGGGGCTCGTTTGTTCGTACCAAGACTTTGGCCTCTGGCTCCGACTCCGACAGTCCCCCAAGACTCGACCACCCTCGACAACCCCTAATGGGAAGAGTCTTCAATCGAGTTGGTTAAGTTTGTATGTGAGCCTGCTCTCGGTCATTTGCCCGAGTATACACTGATGGAAGTGGACGCTTTACGTCCAGTAGCACACGACTTGCCTGATGGGGATGAGCAAAGTATTTAACTGGACATCATTAAACAGCTATTGTTTAATCGACCATTACAGCTGCGAGGCGTTGGTTCTTCTTACTACCGATAAATAATAATTGAAGAATGAACAAGTCACGATCGCGTTGGTTTTGCTTGCTCCTATTCATCTGGATTACGATTGAATTGTGAATTTTTATAAAACTAGCAAAAACTTTATATTTTCCGCTCGTCATTAGTGTAGGTATGAAAATAAACATCAGCATGCGCGCTTCTCTTTCTAGCTCTGGCGAATTGGTTTCAACTTGTACGAAATCGTATTTGAAAAGCGCGCGCTTCACGATAACCAATCACACATTCTATATTCGATATATTTATCTCGCACTTCGAGAATTTCGAGAATCGATTGCCATGTCTTTTTTAAAATAGGATTAAAACCAAATGTTGGCATCGCGCCACGAAGAGTAGCGTGGAATCGATATTCATAAAAATTCTTAGACCGTGATAGAACAAAAAATGAGAGGGTAATAATGAGCTGATTTTGTAGAACATTAAGAACAGTCCGGTAGAAGACGACGGTTTTATTTTTATCTCACTCTTGTCAACGGTTGATATCGTACGAAATATCCCCACCTCAATCTCTAACCATGAGTTAACGCCACTTTTTAATCCTGTGCACATTGCGAGTTTTGCATATGCCACTACGAAAAGGTTGGACATTGTAGTTGCGAGAGATCGTTTATTTTAACTTCCATGAAAACGATAGTAGGAGTCGGGAATAAGCTCTAATGATTTTTTGTTACTGTTTTAGTTATTTTCATTAATTCAGATGCAATATTAAATATTCCACATTATAATCAATCGTGTGACAAATGATAGAGCTACTCACTGTTTTACTTTACTTGCATCGAAGAAGAGCAGGGATTGTATAATATTCGATCTCTTTCGAATATTCCAAATTATCACATGAAATAAATGCTGTATCCACGAGGAATCGCTTCTTTCATGTCCCCTCAATCGATAGTAGGAAATGATCTGCTCTCGTAACTATCTTAACTGTTTTAGTTATGCCCGTTAAATGCGGCACTATTTTGAATATTTCACACAATCGCCAATTGTTTTGTAGCTACGAGAGGTTTGTTTTCTTAGTACTTCCACTAGAGAATAGGGAGGAACGAGATATCGACGCTGCTTACGAAAACTAGCATGTTTCAGATTTCTTACGAAAACAAGCACGCTTGATATCTACGCGAAAACTAGCATGTTTCGGCTTTTGCCACGAAAACTAGCACATTTCGATATTCGCCGCGAAAACTAGCATGTTTCGGCTTTCACCGCGAAAATTAGCACGTTTCTCATTTTTTACTTCACGTTTTTTGAACATTCTTTTTTACTCCAAATTGACGAAATATTTATGCTTGTCATTTTATACTGTTTTATTTTTTGTTTGAATTTATTTAATACATATTTTACTGTTTGGACTTTGGTCTGCTAGGCTTATCATAAGATAGCAAACAGCAAATGCCTCGTCATTTTGGAGTAAAGAAACCATGGTCAAAAAAATTAGAGAAAAGAAAATCGAAAACAATTGCAGTGTGTGCAAAGTTAACAATGTCAGTTTTTTTCCCTCTTGCTACTTCGTCCAAAACCTGACATTTCTCGAGATATCTCAATCGATTGTTTTGAAGATTTTGTCAACTGTACTTTATACTTATACTGTACTTTATACTGTAGACGTTGATCACTCCAAGATTGTGTTTTTTTTAATGAAATAAAAACGCAATGAACGATTCTTAAGACTGTAAGTAGAATATACTTTTTATAAACAATATATTTGTTCAATTCTATCGCTGACTCCGAAACTTGAAGTCATGAAAAATATCATTGATGAACAATTTTAGTTTTTGAGTGGTGGAATATTGCGTATCGTATTTGCGAATCTTATTTTCAATAATGTTATTATTTTTTAAATAGAAAACGAATATAAATGTTTAAGGGTGTACGGGCGATACACCCTTAATGTTTTTCATTTATTCCTTATAGTGCTGCCGAAAAAATTATTAAAACATTTGTGAAAGTTCTGAATCTTATTCGATTTAGTTCGGCAAATATACTACTTTTTCCAGTTTAAATCGAATCATGCTAGTTTTCGCGATGAAAGTCGAAACATGCAAGTTTTCGCGTCGAATATCGAAACGTGTTGATTTTCGTGGTGGAATTCGAAACGTATTAGTTTTCGTAAGAAATTTGAATCGTGCTACTTTTCGTAAGCAGCGTCGATATGATCTATTTTGAATAATATTATTTCTGGGAAAAATTTAACGTTCAATTAAGTAGCATTCGCGCATATTAATCGAGAATCGATGCCAATAATACTAATCATTGCAGACCCATTAACAAATTTCCTAACTTACCTTTCGAAGTCGTATCGATCGGGTGTCTGTAAAAAAGGATGTTTGAAAATGTGTCACAATTCTGAATCAACGATAATTGTATGTTTTTTTATTATTGATATACAAGATATACATTGCGGGGGTTAGCAACAGCGCCATTCCTACGCTCTCGTGGGTACACGGTACCAAACAATTTTCCAGCTTTGAATTTTTTTCCGTCATTTCGTATACTCCAAGACACACATTGCACACTCAATCGCTCGATCTATCGTGAACTTCCGGTGATCGTTATTTATTTATTTATTCTTTCGTTTGTTCATCCTTTCAGGCAAATAAGGATTTTTTTTTTGTTTTAAGTCTTTGAAATTGGCATTCTCATTTATTCGCTCTTGGGGTATGTGGGAGGGAGGGACAAAAATAAATTAGTGACTCTTTTTCTTTCTTCCTTTTATTATTTTTGTTGTTGTCGTCGTTGGTGTTTTTAGATCGACGTTTATTAGCAGATGGTCTTGTCCGCTTGACATATACCTTCGGGTTTCGCGAGGAATAATTTCCCATTAGCGCAGGCACATAGCTGATAGATATTCGACTCTCGCTGACCGGTTATCGGCGATCTTCCGTTTCGTTGCGTCTTTTGTTGGGTTTGCTGTTGTTGCTGTTGTTGCTCCCTCGTTACGTGACGCTGTTGCATGGGAGTTGCGCTTTTCAAACCCTCGAGAAAGATCGATTTTGAATCCAAACGTATTGCTCCCTCGATACTCTGTAACGTTAGATCGGCCAACGACGATGCCGATATTTTACCGGCTCTCGATTCTATCACCACTCGTTCCGCCGATTTTATTTCCAACGATCTCGTCGCCGATTCTAATCTGTCAACATGTGAGAGGATAAATATGTGCGTTAACATTCCGTAAGCTCCGATTATTCGAAAGACACGTTCGTCAATTAGAAAATATATTTTCTTTTAAGTCCATTTAAGGTCACACACCGATGGCTGACGGTAGCAAGAATTATAATCAAATTTTTTCGAAGATGTCTTGAGGTTTGGGAGAAAAGTTGCTGAATCGTACGAAATCAATTCATCGAATTCTAGGGGCATTGCAAAGTTTTCCTTTTGGCCGATTAATCAACGGATTTTCGAACACTTCGTCTCGAGTTTTCAGACGGGACAGATAGGAGTTTTATATTTTAAATAATTGTAGAAAAAATTATTTACAATGATCTGATGATACGAGAATCACGAAATTATTGTGAATACGAATATTTAGCAATAATGTGTCTATTTTTATGAATAATATTTTTTTAAAATAAAACCATTCATCTATTTCATTACAAGACCATTTTTAATGATCATAATCCACGTTTCGATCGAACTTAAAAAAAAAGCCTTGTTCCTGTAAAAACAGGTCGACGACACCCTTGATTAAATGATCAGGCATATATCCGTAAAAATTCAATCGTTCGCTACGCCCAAAATCATAAAGTCCACAATGAATTCAATGTAGTAGATATCAAAGGGAATTCCATCGTAGCGTGATTCGAGTGTCTCATTCGCGGTCCCGACGGAATTCCCTTTCAGTTGAAAAGAAATCCACGAGTCATTCGTACGAGAGGGAGGAACATATATGTATATATATAAAGGTGAAAGAGTACCTCGGCGAAACCTGATACCGGCGGCTTTATCCCTTGCTCTTTGACCCGAGTGTGTGTGTGTATACAACGAGTGAAAAGAGTAACTCTGATGCGGTGGGAGGAAATCGTTGCGGTATGGGGTTTGAATCTCGCGCAGGGAAGGAAAAAAAAATAGCGCTAATCGATTTTCACGTTCGGTATGAGAGGGACAACGTTTTTGCTCATCTTTGCTGTACCCGCGGCAACTAAATATACGTATATTATTTATATACACAGAAAGCATATATAAATATATGGGAAAGCTGATACGTAAAGCTTTAAGAATAAGAGCAAGAAATATGGGCCCCGTAGTATATAAGCTGGTACAAGATCGAGTAGGTAAAAGATCGTATAACGTTGAGAGACGTTTTGTATCGGAGGTTAAATAAAGAGAGAGTGAGAGAGAAGAGAGAGAGAGAGAGAGAGAGAGATAGAGAAAGAGAGGTGTAGTGGAAGCAACGGCTTGTATAGACGAGATTTCTCGCAAGGTAGAGTCTCGATTCTTTGCTTGCTGGGCTGAATGCACTTTTACTATCTCTCGGTCCATACCCATCTACCAGATACCTACGCTACCCTACTTCAACTTCAACTACGATATATATATACATCGATACTTTACGATAGTAGAAAGAGCAACAGAGAAAGGTATAGAGATGAAGAGAGATGTAGATATACATTCAAGACTCTATCGACTATACCTACATCCGACTTTCGGTATATAGTCCAACGGTATTTCATATCTGGCGCAAATCCAATCCTATGAATATAATTTTCCGCCCGAGCAAAGTTTTATTGTAATCGTAAATCCGTCTGTAAATTGCTCCCCGCTATCAATAACTGCGCGGTTTGCAGTAGTGCTACTGGCTTTTCTCTCACCCTCGTTTTTTTTCTTCCTTGCCTCTCCCTTTATACTTCCGGTATCTTCGCTCTTTTTCTCTCTGACGGCCTTTCTGTCGGGGCTGAGCGAGATCGGGTAGAAGGTAACATGACAGTTGGTGGCCAACCACCGGGGAACGCGTTATATTACGTATATAAACGTGTGTAAACCATTCGAAGATGGAAACGCGTATTTTACGTATTACATGCGGTAAAAGATTATGGATAGCAAAATAGAAATGAAAGACGTTTCTTTTCTCTCGATATGCGCGAAGAAATCGCAATTGCGCTATGCTCGATATTACGATAAATTTTATTACACCCCCGCGCTACACAAAAGCGATGCTTTAGTTCCTCAACTCTGGGTTACAATGACTCGTAATATTTTTATAAGATAAAATCCGACGGGCGTAAATACACATTTGCTTCGACTGTAAAGTCGTGTGTCGGATTATGACCTTTTGTTTGAACGATAACGAGGGAGACGTGAGGAAAAGGCAATTCTAAATTTAACACTGGGAAAGTTCTATCGATTGGTAGGATATTGCACTCTCGATGTGCTTTGTAACGAAAAGGCGTAAATTACTTCTTATTAAAATCACTTTGATTAAATAAATATATAGAGCTAACTATGGGGCGATTGTTGTATTCGGGGTGTAAGAATAGCACTATAGCGACCAGAGCGGATAGTTCTTTTACTTAGAGCGGATAGATAGATCTTTTGGAGACTCGATCTCGTGTCTCCAAAATTAATAATAAAAAAATAAATAAAATTTACAATCAAATATTACTAATTTCAAACAAACAACAAACAGAAAAATAAATTATAAAAGAAATAACGAAAATTGTCGTTATTTCCTCAAAAAATAATCATAATAATTTTAATAAAGAAAAGAAATTATAGAGGGGGGTAAATGTTGGGAGAAATGTTTTTATTGAAACATATTAATTTATATTCTCTTTCGTAATAACACAATAATTTTTTGATCGCAATAAAAAGAGCGCTATCACATTTTCCCCAAATATCACACAATGTACGATGATAAAGTGTCTATAAAATAAACATCTTATCCAGAAGACGTTAAATTTCAGTTCTTTTTTCTCTCATATCGTTAGAACGTGAAATGTACTAGATTTCATTCGATTTGTGACTTCATTGTCACCAAATGTTCTGTATAGTTACCTCAGTGGATGACCGGACTCGGCGCGAACGAGGGGTGTTTGAACGCTTCCGCGAAAAACTGCCCCTCCGACACCGGTGACCCTCAGCATTTCCGCGCCGACAACGACCTGATCCCGATCCGCGGAAAAAAGTACACCACCACGAGGATCCGTTATTCGAAAACCTCGCGATACGCAGTCTAATCGATCTTCTCCTGTGACACGAAAAAAAAACAAAAAATTAATTAGTAAACACAGAAAACAAAATGCAGGATTACGTTTTTATTTTATTGGAAAATGATTCACCAACCGAGTGTCATTCTCGCGAGTAATCGACCGTCGTGCGATCTCGCCGAAGCTGTAAAGTTGCTCCACGACTCTAGAACGAGATTCCTGCCTCTTCGCGAGCTCACCCTCGACGCTATTAAGGCATCGAGAATCGCCGCTTGACCGCTCAATTCTACACCACCGGGAACGACCTTCAGTGAACCAATTCCTTCCTGATTAAACAGAGGGGCGGGGGACAAGAAGATGAAAAATTAATTTGTATACATTTTTTCTCCTTTCACGGTAACACAACTTTTAAAATATACAGGGTGCAGCGCGGGAACTTCCTTATTTAAAACAATGATAAAACAAAAAGTATTGAAGATATCATTTTAATGTTTTTTTTTTACATAGCGGTACATTTAAAGTTTTTTTTAATTTTTTTTTTAAATGATATCTTGAAGGTGGCCACCGTTCTGCTCAATACATTGGGAGAGTCGAAATCTGAAGTCTTGGTCGACTTTGTCCAGCATTACTGTGTCGATCTTGGCGATAGCTATTGGAGTGGAACAAACCCCCGAAAAATTCATGAGCAACCCCTACATGCAGAACGTATGACTGTTCGGTGCGCGTTATCCAGAATCGGCATTATTGGACCATGGTTTTTTGAAGAGAACAACAAGGCGGTTATAGTCACTTCTGAGCGTTATCTCAAGATGTCGAAAGAATTTTTTTCTTCCTGAACTTGAAGAAATGGATGTAGGGGATGTGTGATTTCAACAAGACGGCGCCACGGCTCACACGGCACGAATTTCCATGTCTCTCTTGCGTGAACACTTCCCCGAACGTCTTATCTCTTTAAGGGATGATTTAGAGTGGCCAGATTTAGCACCCTGTGATTCTTTTTTATGGGGATATCTTAAATCCTTGGTGTATACCAATCGTCCGAAAAACCTCGATGAGCTGAAGAACAATATTCGTGATGCTATCGCCAAGATCGACACAGAAATGCTGGACAAAGTGGACCAAAACTTCAGATCTCGACTCTCCCAACGTATTGAGCAGAACGGTGGCCACCTTCAAGATATCATTTTCAAAAAAATAATAAAAAAAACTTTAAATGTACCGTTATGTAAAAGAAAAACAAATTAAAATGATATCTTCAATACTTTTTGTTTTATTATTGTTTTAAATAAGGAAGTTCCCGCGCCGCACCCTGTACTTAACGCTATAAGACCGATAAAACATTGTGCCCTCCTAACGCCCGATTCCTCGAACGTTGAACGAACGTTTAAACTCAGTTCAGCCTATCGCCAATCAATACAAAAACAAATTGAACCCCGTTTAAACCACGTGGGTGGAATCGGGCATAAAATCATCGGGGCATATTTTCATCCACGTGTTCAATGAGAAAAGACTTTATTAACAAATGTTGAGTTGAACAAGTGAAAATAAATGTTGAATTATCGTTAGCAAATTAAATTTAAGCCAAATAAGATTTGTTGACGATTACCAATCTTAATAACAATAATGGCTAAATATTTATTTCGCCATATTCATTTCATCACTTGTTAACTTTAACTAAATTTTTTTATCAATGAACAATCAGATAATAATAAAACCCTCATTAAGATAGTAGTCTGGTAACTTAAGCCGATTTTCATGTCTTTTTTGGAGGCCGTTTTTTTTAGGAAGATAAAAATGAATCGTTTTGGATATTTAGGATGTTTTTATTTACAAATTAAGGATACATAAAAGAATTTTTTTTTTAAATTTAATAGTTTATTATTATTATTATTATTGATCGAAGTTGGCACCTTGAAAAAAAAGCGCGTGGGTGGCCCCGGTGATTTTGGCTCTTGATGTTATCTGAAATAAACAATTCTTGATAATTCTTAATCTATAGACATGTCATTCTGGTCGGAACTACTGAAGTGAAATTTCATTGAATTAGTTCCGACCAGAATGACATGTCTATAGATTAAGAATTATCAAGAATTTTTTATTTCAGATAACATCAAGAGCCAAAATCACCGGGGCCATCCACGCGCTTTTTTTTCGAGGTGCCAACTTCGATCAATAATAACAATAATAATAAACTATTCAATTTTTTCAAAAAATTTTTTTTTTGTATCTTTAAAATGTAAATAAAAACATCCTAAATATCCAAAACGATTCATTTTTATTTTCCTACAAAAAAACGCCCTCCAAAAAAGACATGAAAATCGGCTTAAGTTACCAGATTACTACCTTAAAAAAAAATCTAACTTATTGGCATAACAACGCCCAACATTGGCATTGGCCCTTGCTACATCGTGTCGTTATAACTTTTTTCCTCTTACACTAGGAAACTGTATAAAAAAAAAAAGCCGAGATAGGACAGGAACAAAAATGAGAAATCATAAGAGTCAGAGAGCGAGAGAGAGAGGAAGGGATGGGGGAAGAACGGAGTAGGTTTGTGTTGTCCTATATCCGGGGCTTTATTGGTTTCCGATGATTGGCCACTCGATCGGAAGCAATTGCCACACCACGCACGACTTGTATATACACATTTATATATGTATAATGTACGTATAACCGGAGTACATAGTGTCGTTACTTGGCACGGATACGTTTACCGATATACACTGTAAGGCTTACATTATAATGGGACTAAGAGCGTGTACGATGCCTATATGTATCCTACATAAGGTAGATCGTTTGCGGAGATGCCTGTGTCGAGGTATCCTCGGGAAACCCGGGCGTTTCGCCAGGAAAATTGTTCTCCAAAGTCTCAACTCTATGTGTGTGTGTTTATACGTTGGGGAAAGACTGGACCTCTCCAACTTGGCGATCGGCGATCGCATTCATGCTTGCGGTTGCCGATTCCCCAACGCTACTTGTGTACACATACTGTACTCTCACTATATCTATATACACATATATACGCTGGTCGTCGATTAGCCAAATTGTTTGGAAAATAATACGGTATTTCGCTCTTTCTTCGCGCTCTTTCTCGCGCGCCATTGGAACTCTAACGATCACGATCGTAGCGCAAATAGTTTCCTCATTTATTTTTATACATAATTATTTTGCGTCGTCTTACTCCTGAATCTCCAACGATTTAATAATCTTAACATCGAATCATTATTGTCGTCTCGTTACTCGGACATCTTCCTCCACCAAAAAGGAACCTTTGATTTTCTGCACAACTGGCAAATCCAAAATCTCAAATAACAGACAATTGACACGAACTGCCGAGTCTCGTCTCGCTCGTTGGGCTAATGTTCTGGCTACTCCGGAAACTCGCGACCATTACGTACAGAACGGACTCTCGGATTACTCTCGCGCCAACAGAAGTTAGCCGAGAAATCCACCCGCCCGAGGATAATTATGTGTGGGGTGCCCTAGTGTGCGAATCCTATAGTCTCTCTCTTTTTCCGATTATGTGATTCCCTCCTGCTTCAACTAACTCTATTACGTACGTACATACGGTATGAATTATCCTGTTAAAGTCGAAAAAGCATCGAATATCGTCTCGAGCTATTGATTCCATCGATTTTTCTACGATGCAAGTGGTATACGAGGTCTGTTCAAAAAGTATCGTATATTCGATTTATATTCGATTATATTCGATTTATATTCGATTATATTCGATTTATATTCGACGTATATTCGATTTTCGATTTTTTTGTGGCGTTAGGTTGTTACTCATGTCCCTCACTTATGCTGAAAAAATCGGCTATTTTGAATGTTTAGTTAATTGTTGACAGCTGTTTTGGTTGGACGTGTTTTGGCTTGTCTTCGATTTTTGCTTATTCCAAAAAAGCAGCTTCCATTGCGATGATTGAGCTTTGGTTTGCACGTCATAACCATAAACCCATGATTCGTCACCAGTTATGACCCTCTGGAGCAAATTTGGGTCGTCGCGGACCGAGTCCAACGGCTCCTTAGCAATGTTAACGCGACACTGTTTTTCTTCGAAATTGAGCAATTTTGGCGCGAATTTCGCGGCGACCCGTCTCATGCCCAAATCATTGGTAAAAATCGAATAGCACGAGCCAATCGATATGTTCAGTTCCTCAGCAACTTCTCTAACGGTGATTCGACGATTGGCCAATATTATTTTCTTCACTTCATCAATGTTTTCGTCTGTTGTTGATGTGCTCGGGCGTTCGGAACGCATTTTGTTGTTCGCATCTTCTCGGCCCTCTCTTCGGCACCATATGCCACAGTCAACATTCGGAATGCGTCCGCGCACTTAATTTTGTTTTTCACACAAAATTTGATACCGATTCTTTGATCCATTTTTTGGAATAGGCAAAAATCAAAGACAAGCCAAAACTCGTCTAACCAAAACAGCTGTCAACAATTAACTAAACATTCAAAATGGCCGACTTTTTCAGCATAAGTGAGGGACATGAGTACCAACCTAACGCCACAAAAAAATCGAAAATCGAATATACGTAGCCCGCGGAAATTCAAAATTCGCGATACTCTTTGAACAGACCTCGTAATGCGATTTAAAAATTGTGACACAATTTGTTGGAGTCCGTACAGAGTAATATCATTTTAAATGATGTTCTAACAATTCACCATATACATTTGTGATGCTTGTAACATATTAATAGTATGAAAATTAATAATTTATGAGATTGCCGGCGAATGGATAGATCCGTTTGTTAAATAGTCAAAATTAGTAAGGCTGCTTTAAAATAAATGGAACATACGCTTTGTCGAGAATTGACTAAAATCAGTTGATGTTTTTTTGAATTCCATTACAATCAGTTGTTTAATATGTTATGGACACGTGCTGTAGTAGAAATTACCTTTTATGACTGGAAAATTATTCAAGACAAGGTTTGTAGCTGATTTTCAAAAAAGTTACCACTAATTTGGCGAATGGTGCTATAATTCATTTTTGTACTGTCTATCGTAAACAAATACATTGTTAAAAAATATAAATAATATACTTTGAGATGATTTAAAATGGCATTGGAGTTTATTCGCGGTTTAAATACAAGATAAGATCGTAAACGACGTTAAGGAAAGTATGCCGAGAAGCGAGAAAGTAGTATAGCCACATTTACGTCAGACAATCTCATCATCCACAAAGGTTCTTTATGAAGAAAAAAAAAAAAAGAATGAAATAATCGTGGAGCAGCATCGTTCTTTCGTGAGTCATTCTTCTAGAAGATCATTAGCCACCAACTGACCTTTATTTATAATAATATATTTCATATTTTCTAATGGAAGCAATTGCGTAAATGCCACGGCGGTGTTTTCTCTCTTTATTTCTTTTCTCTCTCTCTCTCTCCTTTTTCCCTCCTACTCTCATCTCGGTTAGCTTGGGCACGGCCCGAAGGCATCATTAATGCAGTCAACCACAGCCAGCATATATACCCAGCGAATTGTCACTGAGGGTGTCGTTTTTACCCCTCCACTATCACTACTATAATATTCCAGTTCCTTCATCGTCTCCGTTGCTTCGTCTTTTTCCCTCTCTTCTCTCGCAACTCTTTCCTCCATGAATATTTTACTTGCAAATAGCGGATCTATATGTTCTCTTATCTCAATGTCGTTCATACTCCAAGCGTGCTCTTCCAAGAATAATCTAATCAACATTTATATTAATAACTGCTTGTCAAATGATTATCTCAATCAGTAAAGTTTTGTTTCATTTGAAAATTTATCGTAATATTGATTCCGAAAATTGCCACAACGCGTTCATTCGTAAATCTAATTAAATAACATTTATTTAATTGTCAATCCTTATTCGAAAAAGTAATCACACATACATCATTGTTTTTTGTTAAATTTTTTTCTTTCGCACAAATACTGACGGGGTCCGTCCTGATGTTTTCACATAATGCTTCAAAACGCGCCGTTTTTGTTTTTCGGTTCTTTACCCATTCAATTTCAAGCACCGGTATACGTTATACAACCGGCAATATAATAGTTTAATAGAAACTCATATATGTATACGCGATTCTGTACGTAACGCAAACGATAGAAGAACGAGAGATAGAGAGACAGAGAGATAAAGCGTCGAGGCAAAAGGGTGAAGAAGAAGGTTTGTGACTGGGAGGATAGGTGGCGCTCGTGTACGTTTATACACGTTATACGCTCAAAATTCATGGCACTGGCTCACCCGCTATATTGCACTTGCACTTGGTGGCTCGGCGCTATAATGGATATCCTTTAGTACTACGGGGAGACTAGAGGGTGGAGGGTGAAAAGCTGGGGTGGGAATTTGCAGGGTGTATGGCGGTTTGCCTCGGTGTTTTACTATAGAGTCGAGAGGCCAACTATAACCAGGTAGATCTGGCGATACGGGGGTTATGAGGGTCGACCTGACGCTTACCTCGGGGTATTAGAGGGGGTGTAGGCGCTGGGCGAGAGATTCTCCAACGGACTCTCTCACAACTTTCACAGCAGAGACTTGTACACATCCTCACTACCACAATTCTATCACGTCGGTAGGGGTGCCCGACGACGTAAGCCTTTACTGCCAATATACCATACTTTCCGGCATAACGCCCCTCTCCGGTTATATGTCCTTTTCGAAACCCTTTTTCCTACCCCCTCGTTCCTCTCTCGATCTCTCGCTCACACACGTCTTCCAAAGCCTCTATAGATGTTCTTCCAGTTTATATTTAACGCCATACAAGGGGCACGCATCTATGCATAAATGGCATAACGCACCGATATATATTAAGAGCCCTTACACAGTGCTAGTTAACGTCAGACCGTAAAGCATTGTTTAAAATATGACTTTCGAACGGTAAGCCTTGGAAAACGATCTCGTCATGGTTCAAGCGTATATTATGGGATTTTTCAATAGAATTTTAGGATACTACTGTGAATTATAGTCAAAGTTAGTGAGTACTAACTGTACGATCAAGATCTTAAAAGCCGTGAAATTACGAAAATGTATGTGTCACTTTCAATTTATTAAAGTTCAAGTCTTGTTCGGGATGAATTGTTTTTTAAGTATTTAGTACAATCTTCTTGTTATTGAATTTAGTACAAAAAATTGACTGCGAAAAATAGGGGAAAATCGTACCTTTCCGGGAATTGAAATATTTCATCTTACTCATTTCATAATAAATTATTAATTTTTGGTCTTAAATGATAGAAACACTGGCTGATCAGACCACCATGCATTACTGTTGATTAATACATTGCTTTTAGGTATATCTAATATTCAGAGCATTTTATGATAAATAATTCCTAAAATCCCTTACATGAACTTTGGTCAAATAAAGGTAGAACTATCGCTTCAAAAGTACAATTGAAATATAATTCCCGTTAAACAGTCGAATAATTGTTTTTTAAATTTACTTTTAATACAAAAATTACATACATTCGTAATCACAGACTTGGGCCAATGCGAAGACTCGTTGTTTCGAGAATACTATATCCTTCTTATATACACATATATGTATACATATATTCAGAGGTGAAATTCGAGAAAACGAGGCTCTGGGAAATCTGTTGAAACTGAATGAGGATGGCTTGCTTCTCCGGTTCGGGCGAGAGCGAAAAGAGGGAGAAAATACAGAAAGAAAAATAAGTAGGTAGAAAGCTTACATTTCCCATGGGATATTCCCGGAGAGATAGCGAGCTTCAGGTTTTGTCGTTTTTTCATCTCACTCTATCTCTATTTTTCCTCCATCCCTACTTCTCACTCACGGATTGATACTCAATTCCCGTCGAGTTTAGCTTCCGAACGTTGGATCACTACGAGAGAAAGAAGCAGCGACGAGAACACGGTGAGAATGCTCTATTTATTCGCTATTCTCGTTTTAGGTAAATTCGATGAAATACGGCGATAGTCATCGACTAATAAGAAAAACTTTTGACAAGCGTAGTGGAAAGCTTTGTCGCGAATTGCCGATGGAATAACTTGGATACACGTCGATATATAATGATAATAGGAAGAAAATGAAGAAATCTTTGAGTAGTTATTTGAATAATTTATTATCGATTAAATAATTGATATTAAGGAAAATTTGTTGGAGCAAAATTAATACTTTCGGTATAACCGAAAAGAATATATTTATTTCGTGTTCGTAATTGAGTAAGTCCTACGACCTCTGGTACTCTTGTTGAAACGACCTACATACCATTATCGTTAAGATTACGAATTTATACAAATTGCTGTATTCGAAGTTAAAACGAGAATATATATAACGTTTCTAAAATCAGAAATGACCTCGCGACCTTATACATTCGCCAGCCTCTCGCGTCCCTACCGCGATGACCCGTTTAACGGAATTCGCACAAACACATACAGTGGGTCAAAAAAGTATTCATACACCTTGATTTTTGCGATAACTCTATAGACATAAGCGATACGCAAAGAAAGCCAATTTTATTTAAGGTAGTAGTCTGGTAGCTTAAGCCGATTTTCATGTCTTTTTTGGAGGGCGTTTTTTTGTAGGAAAATGAAAATGAATCGTTTTGGATATTTAGGCTGTACAACCCCTTCTTTGCTAAAGTCCTTTTATTTTAGCGAAGAAGGGGTTGTAAAATAAAATGAAATTTTTTCAAATAAATTCTTTTTTGTATCTTTAATATGCAAATAAAAACATCCTAAATATCCAAAACGGTTCATTTTTATTTTCCTACAAAAAACGCCCTCCAAAAAAGACATGAAAATCGGCTTAAGTTACCAGACTACTACCTTAATAATACATCAGGTGCAGAGATAAACTGCAAATGCAGAATTTTTTCCCAGGAATAATAGAAGAATTATCCCAAAAAAACGAAAATTTTCGGGCAAAAAAGTATTCATCCACTTACGATTATAGAGAAAACCTACATCATCATAGTTGTTAATTATAACTAATATTTGGTGTGCATCCCTTTTGCTTCAATTATCGCCTCGAGTCTCTTAGGCATGAATTCTACTAGCTTCTGCGTTGTTTCTTTTGCTGTTTTCGTCCATTCTTCTAAGAGCACTCTTTGGAGATCGGATTTGTTAGTTATTTTTCTTTTTCTAATTTCTACATCCACCAAGTGCCATACATTTTCAATAAGATTGATGTCCGGAGATTGTGATGGTGTAATCAATTGTTTGCGGACATTATAGAGTAGCCATTCCCTCGTTTCCATGGCAGTATGTTTCGGGTCGTTCTCTTGTTGGAAGTAGAAATTTCTATCCAGGCCCATTTTATCTACACTTGCTTTCAAATTGCTGCGCAACACGTCGATATACTTCTGGGCATTCATTGTACCATCTATAAAAGCCAGATTACCAACGCCATAATATCCCATACAGCCCCAAACCATGACGCTTCCTCCGCCGTGCTTGACAGTCGGTATTAAATTTTTCTTCTGGAGCTCATTATTTGGTTTCCGCCAGACGAATTTTTTTCCATCTGACCCGAAGATGTTAAACTTCGATTCATCCGAGAGTACGACACGTTTCCAAAATTCTATAGATTTTTTTACGTAGGTTTTTGCGAAACCTAAACGTTTTTCTTGATTTATATTATTAATTAATGGTTTTTTGCGGGCAGTTCTGCCGTATATTTGAGCAGAATGCAAAACGTTTCGAATAGTCTGGGGACACACGCTCTTCCCCGATGTTGACGCGACATCATTCGCTAAACTGCGAGCACTTGTGAACGGTTTTTTTGTAGCCTCTGTAACAATACTCCGACGCTCTCGTACCGTTAGTATTCTCGGTCGACCGGTTCGTGGCTTATTTTCTGTGCTGTTTGTTCTTTCGTATTTTTTTTATTATATATTGCACTGTTGTGAAACTTAGATTTAGTTCTTTACTAATTTTTCGATAACTTTCACCGCGTTTCCGAAGAAAAATCACTCTATCTCGCATGGATATTGATATTTCGCTTTTCTTTGCCATCGTGTCTGTTCAGAGCTTGAAGATCTACTACCGCATGGAATAGGTCAAAACCATTGTGTAAACGAAGACTCGTTTACATTGTACGCAGAGGTCAGACCGTCCGTGAGTGAATATCGAGGTTTAGCAGCTCAATCGTAAGTGTACGAATACTTTTTTGACCCGAAAATTTTCGTTTTTTTGACATAATTCTTCTATTATTCCTGGGAAAAAATTCTCCATTTGCAGTTTATCTCTGCGCCTGATGTACTATTAAATAAAATTGGCTTTCTTTGCGTATCGCTTATGTCTATAAAGTGATCGCAAAAAAAACAAGGTGTATGAATACTTTTTTGACCCACTGTATACACACGTCACGATATAAAATATACCGATGTCTAAATTCGTCGTATGTACTCGTGGGGAGGGTATCGAACGTGAATCTTTTTCATCGAATAGTACATTTCTCCTCGAATAGAAGGAAAACCTGGCAGCGTTTTAAACAGCTTATAAATATCCAAGTATCATAACTTCCTTTAATTTCTAAAAATATTCTATAAACGATATGAGATTGGTTCCGTCATTTCTGTGCAGAGGATCGCGATTCCGATATTGGAAAATTAAAATTAGAATTCTCGAAAGCGTAATTCCATAATTTTGTATGTCGATAAATGTGTACGAAGTTCTTCGCGTTAAAGAGATAATATTATCGTCAACGTTTTTTTGTCTACGTCTCATCTTTTTCCCGCTAATTAACATGTAGAACGAACGGAGAAATAAATTCAGTAGTTGTGACGTTGGTGGGCCACAAGTGAAAGTGTACGAAACCGGCGACAGGTGATTCGTCGAATGAAATAACACGAGAGGGGCTGCAGGGGGGGGGGGGGCATGAAACGAGATGGATAGATTACACCGTGGCTTCGGCAATTACGGAAAATTATATTAAGCATCGCTCTTTCTCGTTGCCCCCGCGCACGCTTTCTCCCTGTGTATATTCTTGCGCCTCAAATAACGCGGAGAGTGTCGAGGTGCAAGAGAAGACTCGGGGTGCTCTCGGGTGCTCGCTTGCAGTCTTCGCGCATCCCCTCCCTCCCCGCCCCGAGCTTTCCATCATCCCTTACCTCTCGTAAGATTTTATTATCTATAGAATGCTAGCGAACAAATGGGCGTATAATCCGCGAAATTTAACGAGCAAAGTTGTCTTAATTACGCCCTTTTGTTCGCATGGTAGTCCGGATATACGTGTGTTGGAGAGAGAAATGTTATACAGGAAGCACACGACGTCGAGGCCTCTGTTATTTGGCGCGGTAACTCGGGCGAAACTAATTTTAAGCCGCAAGACAGAAGTCGGCTTTAATAGCTGTCGAAAAGTTACCGGTCTTTCCCTCGTTCCTCTTTGTATATATATATTATGTACATATATATAATATAAAATATAGTTACACGATGTTCTTACTGCTCACGAGTTCTAACCTTTAAAATCAAGAGCTTTATTCCTCCTCCTCTATATAACACGATATCTCATTTTACCCTCTTTTTCACTAATTCCATCGAGCTACCCTTCTTTTTCCTTCTCCCTTTCTCTCGTTGTTTTCAGTCTGTTCGATGCATCCTCATTCGGAACTTTTCGGAGTAACGAATACGCAGATGGGAATATTGTGGGGAAAATGATATGTTTAATGGATCTATGGAAAAAAAAATATATATATGTTTTGGAAACAAAAAAATTACCAACATCAAGCTGAAAACCATTTAGATTTACATAACGAATATTTGTGAAAATGTATTCAGTTTTTTAAATCCGATGTAACTTCTTCGTCCAACTGTGGGAGAGTGGAGTACATTTTTTCTTGTTTCAAGATGAATATGAAATTCACAAATAAACGTATGAAATCGTAATTTTTATTGTTAAATTGTCATTTTTGTTGTTTGGCTACGAAATATTATTGCGATAGCATGTATTTATAAGGTGACGTTGTTCAATACTTACCGAACTGAATTCCATGACTTTTAAAAGCCAAAGAGTTAGAGCGAGATTCAGTATGACCATTATCATGAGTCCGAGTACGAGTGAATAGAGACATCTCTTTCTCCAGCCGTATAAGCCAAGTCTGAAGCCATTGCACGTGTGGGGTTGCTCGTCGAGCTGAGGTGTACACGCTCTCGACGAAGTTGTCGGCGTTTGTCTCGTTATACCGATGGCACTTCCACTCCCGCTTTGTATCTGCCGGGTCATACTGTTTGAATTTCCCGCCTCGTCCGACCAGCCCGCCTGTCCACGCTGCATTCTGCAACGACAAATCAGCACCAAAAAGGTTAATATAATTTTACTCTTTTACGAACGTAACCAATTTTTCGTAAAATATATCACGAAGAATAAATCACGAGAAAATTGTGATTGTTATAAAACCTTCATAGGGAAGAATTTCTACGATCCCCTTAAGGGGAGGAATAGAAATTAGGGTTAGACGGTTCAAAAAATCGATTTTTCTTTTATTCATAAATTGTTAGTAAAACTATTGGAGAATATGTTCCCAAAATTTTAAATGAAAATTCCGACTCGTTCTATTGTTATAAGCCATTAAAGTGAGTAGCTCTCCTTCAGGCCCCGAGCGCGCCACGCGTATAACCGAGCGGTCACTATTTTTTCAAACGCGTTTTTCTGAAAACGACTTTTTTTGAAAAGTTTTCAACCAATCGTTTTGAAAATTGGCAGTTACTTTCTTCCCAGTATTGCGCTCTATATGAACCTAAAATCGGAATATTATCATTATTTAAAATTATTTTTTTTTTTGCAAATAAAGTTGTAAAAAATGGCAAAATATTATGCTTTTTCGTCTTGACCCCTGTAAAAAATTCAATTTTCTATTTTTTTGATAGCATTTAGGTTCATATAGAAGAGAGACACATAATAAAAGTAAATTCCAACCTCGTTTGATTTCAGATGAAAATTGCGACTTCCAGAATGTACGCAAAATGCTGAGTCTGATTGTAACCTGCAATATGGGGTCGCTAATATCCCCGGTGTTTTTCAAGAAAATTCTTCAAAAATGTTATAGTATATACTCAAATATATGTATAAAATATTCTCAAAGTTTCAATACATTATATTCATTTTTTATACTATAAAAAAATTCATGAAAATCATTGAGAAAACGCTGTCCTAACCCTATTTCCTCCCTTAAAAATGGATGACACCTTGAAAGTCACTACCTAGCAAATTGCAAACAAGATTTATGACACGAAAATTGCGGAAATTGGACGAAAGGAAATGTAATTTTTTGTTTTCTCGTTGTATTTTTATTAAATGAGTGGCGCAACAACTTTTCCTTCTGAAAATGAATCATCAGCCTCGGGCTATAAAGTGAACAAAAATGTCGTTCCGTTGGCTAAATTCACTGTCGGGACGGAGTTCAAATAAATTTTTAATTAACACAGCCAAAGCGTTTGAACGAATGTATATGTTCAAAGTAACTAAAGACTTTGGTACACTGTTGAAAAATGTATTTGAACTTTTCTGACCGTGTATTTCACCAATGCAACTTTTTTTTTCACTACATTCAGCGGTTTATAACGTTTTTTTTTTTTTTTTTCAAGACATCATAATACTTCATATTAATTATAGAAAGCAATTAAAATAAAGCTTGTTCTAGATTCATTTGAGGCAACTTCCACTTCGCTACTCACCCTTTACCCTTTATATAAAATTAATCTTTTTCCATTCATGAAAGTTTCTCCTCGCATTCACATAAATAAATCACACCATGTAAAAATTAATTATTCTTATTCGGGAAACGACCTATCAGTGTGCCCCTTCCGTCCAATTTATTTTCAAACCAAGCCAATGACGTATCTGTAACCTTTACAGATTTCAATTTAAATATCTCCGTTAATAATGAAAGTCTATATAGTGAAATGTCACGGTGTAAATAGTCGTAGTGATAACGCCTTGGTAAACTAGATAATGCATCGTGCTAACGAGAGAGGGAGAGAGAGCCCGAGAAATGTGAACTCTTGATCACTACCAGCGGCATGTACGAGGAGTAGAGGACAGTGTGGGGAAAGAGTTGGGGAGGGGGGGGAGTTCTCCGGAGTACAGAAGCCTCTTCTTATTTGCAAATTAGCGTCCGAGTAATCAGTGTTAAGCCGCCGCAAGGGTGGCACAAGTATTAGAGGACAGAGAGTTGACGCCCCGGGTCCGGACGAAGCTTTCCGCTATCTCTCTCTCTCTCTCTCTAAAATCTATATACACATTTATATATATATATATATATATATATATATCGCACACACATACATACGGAATTCGCGTGTCCTCGTCAGAAGCAAGCTTTTCCCGTGCTTGCCGAGTTTCTGCATAAGGGAGACAGAGAGAGATAGAGGGAACGAGAAAGGGAGAACTTATGCAAAGCTACCCGCAAAATGCCAGACATAACTTTTCTCCTAATCCCTGGCCGTATAGCCCGAAGGCCTCGAACCGAGACCGACCAAACTTCCCTCCCCCCTTCGTTTTTCTACCCTACCCCACCGTCCAACTTCATCCACCTCTTTCGGCTCATTTTCCTCCCCCTTGCGAAGCGGCTTTTCGCTGCAGCACGCGGTTTCGTTTTATATTTTTGCTGTAGCCGACCGAGCTGAAATATTCAATGCACACCCACCTTCCACCCGCCCCATTCGTCCCTGGCGGGTAATTATGCCTTTCGCGTGGCATAAAGCTTCGCAAAGAACACTACGGATATATGCTGCAGCGGAAAGAAGAGAACGAGAGAAACAGGGATAGAGAGAGAGAGGATGGGAAGAACGAAATAGAAAAAAAAAAACAAGCGGAGAAAAACACAGCGGGCAAAAAAGTGAAAATTCCGAAATTAAAACCTCGAAGATAAACGTTGGTTAAATTCTCGATGAAAGATAAAAATATTTAACATATTCCTCGTACACGCGGACTGTTTTGTAACGTGCAAAAAATCTTGTGTACCCGGCGACTGACGAAAAATGATTAAAGGAAAATTTATTTACATGTTGAAACATTTTTTTTTTCATGTTTTGCCCACTTTTTCGTAAACGTTAAAATGACGAAATTTTAATCCGGGGTAGGGTCTGCGATCCAGTTGGAACCACAAGGGAATGTTCATTTTGGAGCACTCCCGACAAATTCCAATCGAGACTTTATTAGAATTGAAAATTGAAAGATCAGGAAACAGGTTGGGAACCATCTTTATCTTTCATTAAGTTTCCAGTGAATCTAACCAGGAAAAAATGCGAAAATCTTTGGAAATTTAGCGAACTGATTACAAAAAAATTTTGAATTCAATGATCGCAGAATCTTCAGTGAGATGGCATTTATCATATTCCTATCTTATTATGCGATGTATTGAAATTCTCGTAGAAATCAATTTTGAAAAAAACGGGGCGGAATATATTGGATTTCCGACAAGTCAGAGTTGCGAAGAGTAGAATGTCTTCGACGACGACCGGTAAGATGCAGTACGAAAAGAAATGCCGGAAAGATCGAATAACGAGAGAGAGAGAGAGAGAGAGCGAGAGTTTTCTTTCTCACTGGGGGAGTGGAGAAAATGCAAGTGAGCGCGGCAGGCGGTCGTTTTCGAATTACCAAACTCGTTACCAACTCATTTTCGACCGCGTCTGGTATAGTAACACCTTTCTCTCTCTCTTTCTGGCTTTCTCGCTATTTCTAATATTTATCGAACCAAGCAAAAACGTATATACGGAAACTCGACTCGCATGATGACTTTTCTCGTTCCACGAAGAGCACGTCAACTGTATCCCGCTCTCATCTACCCCGTAGGTCTTCTAATACCGTGAGGATTCTCAGTTTTCTCTTCCACCGAAAGAGCAACAAAAACCTCTTCTATATCATGCAATTGTGTCTCTCTTTTTTTTTTTCTTAGTGATAAAAAAAATGATTCGAAATGATTTAGTCACAAAACAATAAGAATTAATTGTTCTTTTATAATAAATATTAATTTTTAGTTCTTCCAACAAGTAGATACAATTATTTTTATTTTTGATGCTAGAAAATTTATGTTGTCAATATCATAAAATGATATGAATTGATGATCCAAAAGCAAAATGACGGAAAATAATTTCAAGATTTTGAGGAAAACTGTTGTGGTCCATGGAAGAAAATTTCATCGCATCGTTGTAGCAATAGCAAGTGTAGCTAGACCGTTCCGATGTTGCTGCTATTATATATTCCGACCAGTGATCACATATATCGACTGTTGATTAACAAAAGGGCGCAACTCAAACAATTTAGCGAGTAAAATACTGTGAGTTATGCCCTTTTTGTTTGCCGGCTATCGAAATATATACGTGTATATATGATGCTCGGGTTTGTCGTCGTACCACCCCTGAAGCTTGTCCCGCTTCTGTCGTCGTCCCGGCGCACTAAATATTTCAAGGGGCTGCAGGGCGTTCGATCCCCCACCGAGACTCGACCGAGAGACACGAGCCAACAGATTAGTGCCACTTGCGACCACCAGCCAGTAGCATATAGCAGCATCTCTCTATCGCTGTATCCGCAGAATAGAGCTCTCTATGTTGAAACAACCAATGTATATATCATATATCTATACAATTCGCCTCATATACATCATACTATACGAATTGCTAACTATAGCTGTATACAATGTTAAATGTCTTTCAACATATATCTATCGATTACATGATTTACATGCTCCAGATACTGGGCAATGCATATGTAATATATTCGGGATTTCGTACGGAAGCAACATTCTCTCACGATATAAGATGTCCTCGATCCTCAAAAACGATCCTAACAGTGAAAATTATTTATTTCATTGGAACAAATATTTAGCACATACTGGCGGACGAACGAGTAGTTAAATCAACTAAATTGATGGGTCAAATACTGACAAATAAATTTTTCGCCGCTTTAAGGAAATTTTTTGTTAATTCCATACAGTTATTCGGTTCGATCGACCAAAATAAATTCGGAGTATCCGAAAGCATTGTTCTTACTAATTGAATGTTTGAAAGTACGCTTTTGACGATTTAGCTAATTTCATTTACATTTTAATCTTCCATAGAGAGAGACTATATTACTTGCAAACTCTCGAATGACCTAGATATCACGTTCAACCGCTCTTTTTGCTTCAAAGAAAATATTTAAAAAAACGGTGAAACTCGAAAGTACGTTTTCGTATGGAAGAGATATTCTCTGACGATATAAAATGTCCTGGATCCTCTAAAATGATCCTAACAATGAAATTTATTTATTTAATTGAATCAAATATTTAGCATATACTGAAAAGCGAATGAGTAGTTAAATCAACTAAATTCGTGTGTCACATACGGTCAAATCAATTTTTCGCGGGTATAAGGAAATTTTTTGTTAATTACATACAGTGGTAGTTCGGTTCGATCGACCAAAATAAACGCAGAGGATCCGAAAATATTGTTCTTACTAATTAAATGTTTGATAGCACGCTTTCGCCGATTAAGCCAATTTCATTTACATTGCAATTTTCCATAGAAAAATTACATTACTTGCAAACCCTCGAATGACCTGCATATCACGTTCAACCGCTTTTTTGCTTCAAAGAAAATATAAAAAAAAAACGGTTAAACTCGAAAGTACGTTTTCGTATGGAAGAGATATTCTCTGACGATATAAAATGTCCTGGACCCTGTCAAACGATCTTATCAATGAAATTTATTTATTTAATTAAAACAAATATTTAGCATATACTGGAGAAGGAATGAGTAGTTAAATCAACTAAATTCGTGTGTCACATACGGTCAAATGAACTTTTCGCCGGTATAAGGAATTTTGTTGTTAATTACATACAGTTATTCGGTTCGATCGACCAAAATAAACTCAGAGTATCCGAAAATATTGTTCTTACTAATTAAATGTTTGATAGTACACTTTCGCCGATTAAGCCAATTTCATTTACATTTTGATCTTCCATAGAAAGACTATATTACTTACAAACCCTCGAATGACCTACATATCACGTTCAACCGCTTTTTTTGCTTCAAAGAAAATATTAAAAAAAACGGTTAAACTCGAAAATACGTTTTGGATTGTAACAGATGCATAATTGAGTACTTGGTTGTCATTAAGGTAGTAGTCTGGTAACTTAAGCCGATTTTACTTTTTATTTTACAACCCCTTCTTTGCTCAAGTTCTTTTATTTTAGCAAAGAAGGGGTTGTAAAATAAAAAGTTAGGGGTGAACAATTTTCTCGGTAGTTCCGACGAGAACTATAAGTGTGTAGAGTAGTCTGTTAAAATTTGAAAGCAATCGGTTCGGTAGAAAAAAAGTTAGGACCCGGGCTGCCAACTTCGAGGTGCCAACTTCGATCAATAATAATAATAATAATAAACTATTAAATTTTTCAAAATAATTTTTGTCTGTATCTTTAATATGTAAATAAAAACATCCTAAATATCCAAAACGATTCATTTTTATTTTCCTACAAAAAAACGCCCCCCAAAAAAGACATGAAAATCGGCTTAAGTTACCAGACTACTACCTTAATATACGCACCATGTCTAAAGACGAACGTTACAGCGTTTGAACGATAGGTGATTAAATAAATAAATAAGAGGGTCCTAATTCGAACCAGACGTTAAATTTGCGTCATATACATTCCGTAAAAAAGTTTTTAAATTAACCAAAATGGTTATTGAACTTTGTAGCTTCTCCTCCATATACTAAAAGCCTAACGACTATAAAAAGTTTATCTTATCGTCAAATATCATCGTCACAACGTTCTCAAAGTACTCACGAACTGGAACTTTTATTTTGTTCAAACCCCGACTGAAACAGTAGTAATTTAGAGGGTTGAAAGAGAAAAAAAACAACATGAATTATAAACCCGGCGGGTTGGAGGAAATTCTTCTTAAATTTATCTTCGCTACAAGTGACAGAATGACCGATGTACAGACCTAACGTTAATATCGCCGCAATCGTTTGTGGCGGAAGCTGATGGGGAATAAAAAATAACATCCCAAGAGTACGGTGTAACAGTATATAAACCAGCATTATAAGGGAATGAAGATTGTCGGTTATGTCTGTGAGGAGGGCTTGGCTGGTAACAGTAGCACAGATACGAGAAACTTAAGAAGTCGTAATACCGCTGCTCCATCCTCCTATCGTCGAGGCTCGGCGCGGGGCACATTGAGCGAGCAGGCTCGATATTTCCCAAGGGGCTCACCAACGTAGGGCGTAAACGTGGCCAGTTATATTGGCTGTATGATTCAATCGAGAGATCAAACATCGTGAGTATGGTCTATGGGTTGTATAGATATAAGGCTGCAGTAACCGTCCCTCTTCTCTTTTCTCTAAGGGACCTGTTGACGTGCTCGATTTATTAAACTATATCTATATACAATATATATAATTTTTCTTCCTTATTGCGCAAAAATAAAAAGTTACGTATCATAATAAATCAATGAAATAAAAATTACTAGTATATTCTTGATTTTGATGTAAGGCATTAACGAAATTTCACGACATCTCGGCGCGGTTGTTTTCAAGTAAAACATTGAGGATATATATATAGAATGTAGTAATAGTATATTTAACGGCGGATTAACGATGCATGGAGGGGAAATAGGCCTGTTAATAAAGCCAATCCACCGGACGATATAAAGTACCCCATCCTCTTTCTCCCTCAGCTCTCTGTCGCTAGCCCGCGAGCACGGTGCGGTGATCAGGTGTGGGTGTGCTTAACGAGCGTATAAGCATTTACAACCCAATCGTTCGGAGATTAACGGGTCGTATCGTTAAAGTCGAGCCAGAGTAAATTATAAAATCGAGAGAGCGAGCGATGGGGAGGGGTGAAAGAGAGAAAGAGAGAAAGAAAACTGTGCAATCGGCCGTGCAGCACGAAAATCCTTTTCGCTCGAACAAACGGTCACCAGGTAATGGGGTTGGAGGGATTGCGCACTCGGGGGTGTGGATATCGATGCTATCGCTACAAAACGAGATACAAATGGACGAATATTTAAGCATATGTGTCGGAGAGTAAAGCTTTTTTTAAATATAATGTTAACATTGCAAGCTCTTCTCTTTACAGATATACGTATATAAACTAGTTTCCGAATTCTCTGAATGTTCTTTCGTTCTTGGGATCTGTGAGAACTGGGAATCACAAATTTTCAGTTCTCGTGATGTTCGTTCTTTTTGGTATTTTGATTTTTGTATTTATTTATGATAAGCGTGAAAACATAGAGATATCAAACGAAATTAAAAAAAAAAACTTACTCTATTTTTTGTCTGCACTTTAACAAAATATGACTTGGAACACCGATTGTGAAATAGTTGTGATTTTGCTTTTCTATCGAGCTGGAACTTCACTCTGGGCTCAATTGTTTTTGTAACCCGTTTGCGCTTTAAGGGAGGAAATAGGGTTAGACGGTTTAAAAAATCGAATTTTTTTTTATTTCATAAATTGTTAGTAAAACTATTGAAAAATATGTTCCCAAAATTTTAAATGAAAATTCCGACTCGTTCTATTGTTATAAGCCATTAAAGTGGATAGCTCTCCTTCAGGCGTCGAGCGCGCCACGTGTATAACCGCGTTTTTCTGAAAACGACTTTTTTTGAACTTGCGTATACGTTAGTTTGAACAGTTTTCAACCAATCGTTTTAAAAATTGGCAGTTACTTTCTTCATAGTATTGCGCTCTATATGAACCTAAAATAGAAATATTACCATTATTTAAAATAATTTTTTTTTGCAAATAAAGTTGTAAAAAATGGCAAAAAATCATGCTTTTTTGTTTTGACCCCTGTCAAAAGTTCAATTTTCTATTTTTTTAATAGCATTTAGGTTCATATAGAAGAGAGACATATAATAAAAGTAAATTCCAACCTCGTTTGATTTCAGATGAAAATTGCGGCTTCCAGAATGTACGCAAAATGCTGAGTCAGATTGTGACCTGCAATATGGGGTCGTTAATATCCCCGGTGTTTTTCAAGAAAATTCTTCAAAAATTTTATAGTATATACTCAAATATATTTATAAAATATTCTCAAAGTTTCAATAAATTATATTCATTTTTTATACTATAAAAAAATTCATGAACATCATTGAGAAAACGCTATCCTAACCCTATTTCCCCGCTTAAAATGAAACTTGATTCATTCAGCCATTAGGCTTTGTCAAGTTTTAATGGATTTTCAAAGTGTCGATATCGATTTTTAAGCATTGGTATCCTACTGATGATTTTTCGGCGATTTTCAAAGATGCTCCGGATACAAAAATCAAGTGCCGGATCCATCAATCAAATGGTATTCTTTGAATCTATCCCTCGGTGTTTAAATACCCTCTCAATTTGTTAAGAGGCAGCGTTTAAACAATAAAATCTGCCAGTAAAGATACGCAAAAGTCCTATAATCGGTGATATTGAAAATATAATTTAATATTATTTATCGAAGCAAATAAAAATAAGGGAACGATAACGAAGTAGGTATACGTTGGAATAACTCGAATAAAAAAAAAAGAAGATATATATCATGCAACAATACACAACTCGTTCCTTTATTACTCGATACACCTGGGTAGTCACGGTATTTGTTAACCTATTTATTTCATGGCGAAAACGTTGGACACATGTGCGAGAGAATTGCCAAATCCGATGGTATCTACAAATATATATATATATATATATATATATATATATATATATATATATGTATATATATATATATATTCATATGGCTAGATACGAGGACAAACCAACCGCGGTTAACGGATTCAAAATCATTTTGAAAATTAATATTTCAATAGCGGCAACTCTCCGCGGTGCATATATATTTATAAATATATGTATGTTTACATAGGTGCGTCGTGCGAACGCCGAATCATCGTCGATATAACATTCGACGCGGGACAATGCAACGAGGCTCTCCTCTTCCCCCAGGACTCGAATAAATTTTCAACGAGGACAGAACTGCGGGGACCGATGTTGCACGTTTGCGTCATCGAAAATCATTGTTCCCGCGGAACAAGAATTCCCGTGTTTTCAATTTATACATACATATATATAACTCATTCCCGCGTATAATCTAACGGAGCATATATTATTGTTGCTTACGTCCAGAATCTATACGGAGAAATTTGAATGAGCGAATGTTAATATAAACAAAATCTAATTAGAACATTTTTATGAAACAATCGATTGAAACGTGTAACAATGCGAGAACCATTTAAATGCTATTCATCGTAATTATATCGTTAGCAATTATATGGAAAATTTTCATTTATCCAATCAAGTATTTATCGTTTTATTCCTGCCTCATTTAATATCGACGGTTCGCGAGTATTCTTTTGATTAAAAAAATATCATAAGGAAATTAAAAAATTAAATCATTATTAAAAATAAATTTATTCTTTACTAAATTAATGATTAATACAGAAATTGGTCATTCGCTCGAACTGCTCGAATCGTAATGTAGAAATTGTACGATCAGAATTCGCCGGATGGAACGACAGTTATTTCATGAGTGGGCGCGAGTTACGGAGGTATATAACGATAATGGTTTAGGAGCAAAGTTCCATTCGTCTTGGGATTGATTAAATGAGCAGTAGGAATGGCAGAGAGAGAGAAAGAGAGAGAGAGAGAGAGAGAGAGAAAAAAATCGAATTTGTGGCATATGTTCGGAACAAGGAGTATAACAGTAGTGGAAATCTTGTAATCTCGTATTAGCCCAGTTGCGACGCAAACACGTTTCCGCACCCTCCAACCTTCACCGCAATCCGTATACGCAAAGGTCCTGTTAGTCCATTATATCTGTAGTTGTGCGTCCGAAAACCACAGAAACTTCGGCTCTCCATTGCCCATTCGAACTCTGTGTACTCTGCCTGCTAATACTTAGGAAAAGACAATACAAGCTTCGAAAATTCGTCAGGCATCAATTTATCGGATATTTCGTATCCGATAAATGTATGCCTATTTTCGAAATTGAAGGAATATTATTACCTATTTCGGAAATAATATTCCCTGATCCAAGAAATGTTGGTTACAAAAAAAAAAAAAAACAAAAAATAAAAACCACAGGAATTATGAAAGGATGTATATAATTTCTTTTCAATTTAATGCTTATTCGTTCTAGAGTTATTCAAGAAAAAAAATGTATTTCTACTGAGAATATTCGATAAAGCAAAAAAAAGAGTTAAAAAAATTTCCGTACATTTTCGTGAAAAACGGTATTATACAACTCGCCAAGATTTTCTTTATGTTCTTTCGTTTAATCGCGAAACATTAATAATATTCCTTGATCAAAGAAATGTTGGTTACAAAAAAATAGAACAAAAAATAAAAATCACAGGAATCATGAAAGGATGTATATAATTTTTTTCAATTCAAAGCTCATTCGTTCTAGAGTTTATCAAGAAAAAAATGTATTTCTACGGAGAATATTCGATAAAGCAAAGAGAGGAGTGCCGAAAACTTCCGTAAATTTTCGTCGATGACAGTATTACACAATTCGCCAAAATTTTCTTTATGTTCTTTCGTTTAATCGCGAAACATTAATAATATTCCTTGGTCAAAGAAATGTTGGTTACAAAAACAAAGAACAAAAAATAAAAATCACAGGAATTATGAAAGGATGTATATAATTTTTTTTCAATGCAATTCTCATTCGTTCTAGAGTTTATCAAGAAAAAAATATACTTCTACTGAGAAGATTCGATAATGCAAAGAAAAGAGTGCCGAAAATTTCCGTAAATTTTCGTGAAAAACGGTATTACACAATTCGTCAAAATTTTCTTTATGTTCTTTCGTTTAATTGCGAAACATTAATAATATTCTTTGGTCAAAGAAATGTTGGTTACAAAAAAAAAGAACAAAAAATAAAAATCACAGGAATCATGAAAGGATGTATATAATTTTTTTCAATTCAATTCTTATTCGTTCTAGAGTTTATCAAGAAAAAAATGTACTCCTACTGAGAATATTCGATAAAGCAAAGAAAAGAGTGCCGAAAATTTCCGTAAATTTTCGTGAAAAACGGTATTACAAAACTCGCCAAGATTTTCTTTATGTTCTTTCGTTTAATGGCAAAGAAATGTTGATTACAAAAAAAAAGAACAAAAAATAAAAATCACAGGAATCATGAAAGGATGTATATAATTCATTTATTTTATATTGATCTTTGGCAATCTCGGATATAATTGGCCGATGGACAATATTCTGAATTTTTTGGCTTTTCTTGTGTTTTTTTCGTGAAGCAAATAGCGTGCGGGGTATATAGTCGAGTATCCGTTTTGCCGGTCTTAAATAACCCGCCTGCGCTATAATGAATCTCACCCGACGAGTAATTCCATCCTCCACAGGCGGCCGGGCGAACAATGGCCGCGATTATATATCCTCTCGTTGTACATATTCCATGTGGAGAGATAATGCCGTTTAATGTGGAAAGTCTCGGTCGGAAAGACGTATGCTTAGTTCTCTGTCTCGAGTTACGAATTTGTTCGTTATTTAAACAAATTATTTCAATAATTCCCATTGAATTTGTGCGTTACTTTTGCATCGTGTGTGATTTTACGAAATAACATTCTTTGTTTATACATTTTTTTTTCATTACTTATCTTACTACTATAATAAAGCTGGAGAGTTTGTTTGTTTGAACGCGCTAATCTCAGAAAATACTAATCCGATTTGAAAAATTCTTTTTGCATTAGATAACCCGTTTATTCAGAAAGGCTTTAGGATCATATAACTTTATGCTATGACTCTAAGAAACGGCGGCGGTGCGTTACATCGGAGGACGGAAATTTAATGCCAGTGAAACCGCGGGGCACAGCTCGTAGTAAAATATATGGTTTTATCATGATTATCAAACAATCCTTTTTATTCACCACATTTTTTCTGACAGACTCCAATTTTGCAGATGACCAAAGTGTTGAGAAACGAAAAAAAAAAAAACCAAAAGTACCAACACGTCTCGAAAGCTGGGAGTAGAAATGTCGTAACATTGTTACCGAGGCAAGAACAGATGGGAAATTGGTAGAGAGTCTCTTTGATCATGTTAGGAAGTCAAGTCTGAGGGATTAGAGATGATCCTCTAAGTTCTCGTACTTCTCTATCTTACTCCTATATCAGTCACTTTTTTTTTTCACCGGCGTACGCTGAAGAGAAGAAAAAAAACCCTAGTTCATCTGTGCCCAATCGCCTCCCTTCCACCGACCAGTAACGTGCAACCTTTCGCTCCTTTCGCTCACTCGTATATGTGTGCGCTCTCCCGCGATCGTCGAACGTGAAAACTCGATATTTTGCCAACTTTCTTACTCTTATCAGCTTATCTATCCGCGCTTCATCTAATCCGACGAAGTTACGTGTCTCGGGCGTTAGTACGGCGAGGAAAGCTTCGCTAACTTTTATCCCGGACTAACGAAATAGCCGGATACCTCGTGGCAAATGTTAAGGAGAATAAAAAAAAAAAAAAAAGAGAAAAAGCTAGCTAATGGCAATGATAAAAGGATCGATAAATCGACGATAAACAGAACGGTAACTTTTCATCATTTTTTTTCTATATCATTGTGAAGTATAACTCACTTGATGCTGAAACAATGGATTTCTTTTCACTCAATAAAGTTTATTTGTGCACAAAACGTTAATTCGATTTGAATAAATTTCCCGGGCGTTTGAGAGTGTTGAAAAAGTTTTTTTTTATTTCTGATGCAATTGTGCGGAAGTAATTTTGGATGCACTGTATTTTTTACATTATGTAGAGACAGCACTGAATCTATTTTTATTGTATGTTAATGAAAGAAAGAGTATACGTGAAACAATTTGTTCATTGTATTTGAAGACAAAATATGGATTTGATTGTTTTTTTTTTAATGTCAAATACGTGCATTATCATTCTTGCCCAAAATATTCTAGCGTCACTGGGCAGGAGGTGTGACAGCTTCAAGACATGGACGCATATATATATACTCGTATGGCCGAGACCGGAAATTGGTGGAAATACGCTGGGATTTGGCAATGTACGTTGCCTTGATAGAAGGCGTTATATACATGTGTGTGTGTGTGTAGACGTCGCGCTGACATTTCCCATCGGACTCGCGCTATATATACAAGCAGCGAGCAAAAGTGCTCGCTGGCATTCTCTCGAATCGGTACAGCACATGGCGTGAGAGAGCGTGTTGCAACACACGAATCGCATATCCTCCCTGTACTCTCTTTGTGTATATATATATATATACATATAGTCCAAATCCGCAGAGAGGTTATTTTGCGCTTCCCTGCGGACTTGACTGAAAGGAAATACTTGACTTCGCCATTTCGGCCCAACTCAACGTTTTCACATATAGTGCAACAAAATGAATATGACGTAATTCATTCATGACCGGACTCTTTACAATTTTATGTTCATTGTTCTTCCTAAATTCAACCCTTGAAGATCATCATTGTTGGAAGAGAAGGGAAGGGTGCAAATTCACACCGTTCTAAAAGTGATTGCCTGTTAAATTTACGCTAGTAACATTTCCTAAAAATGATTATGTTTTCATCAATTTTTGAAACGTTCAATCTTTGAGGAATTGATATTCTAAAAAACAACGCCACTCATTGTTTGCATTTCGGGATACTTGACTTCGCCATTTCGGCTCAACTCAACGTTTTCACATATAGTGCAACAAAATGAATATAACGTAATTCATTCACGCCCAGACTCTTTACAATTTTATGTTCATTGTTCTTCCTAAATTCAACCCTCGAAGATCATCTCTGTTGGAAGAGAAGGGAAGGGTGCAAATTCACACCGTTCTAAAAGTGATTGTCCGTTAAATTTACGCTAGTAACACTTCCTAAAAATGATTTTGTTTTCGACAATTTTTGAAACGTTCGATCTTTGAGAAATTGATATTCCAAAAAAACGCCACTCATTGTTTACATTTCGGGATACTTGACTTCGCCATTTCGGCTCAACTCAACGTTTTCACATATAGTGCAACGAAATGAATATAATGTAATTCATTCACGCCCAGACTCTTTATAATTTTATGTTCATTGTTCTTCCTAAATTCAACCCTTGAAGATCATCTTCGTTGGAAGGGAAGGGAAGGGTGCAAATTCACACCCTTCTAAAAGTTCTTGCCCGTTAAATTTACGCTAGTAACACTTCATAAGAATGGTTTTGTTTTCAACAATTTTTAAAACGTTCGATCTTTGAGGAATTGTACCTAAAAAAAAATGCCACTTGTTGTTTATATTTCGTTAAATATGCAGCAGAGTTATACGTAAAAGTCTGCAAATCTCAATTAGCACCTGGTCAATTAAGGGTGCGCGGCACCAGTATCTTCTTCAAGGGTCAATGCTTTTTGTTTCTTTTCTTTTTCTTCGTATTTGGCTTTATGGGTACAAAAAGCTTATTTCATTTAATCGTTAGTGGTAAAACGAACATTTTCAAATTTTCTATAAATTTGCGGTTACCAACTGGAAACGGTTGGAACTTTATCCTCTCGTTGTTCGATTTCCCCCCCAAATCGTATAAAAGAATCAACAGCAGCAGTTCAATGTGTAACAGGAGTGGACTGGCGAGGGTTGAAGAGACGGTAAGGGGGGAAGGAGGGAATTTATGAGAGAGTCCCCGCAGAGGCCGGAATGAGGGAGGCCGAAGCGTGCTGGAGGTGCGAATGTAGACTCTAATCCGAACGCGGCGTTGCGCGAGCTATCGACAGGAAGATTTATCTGGGGCTGCCCGCGACCAACGCCCTCTCTCTTTCCCCGAGGCTCTCTCCTATATATATTCGGGTTTTTTTTTCTTTTTTTTTTTTCGTTATCCCTTGTTCTCTCTCTCTCTCGCTCCCTCTATCGCCAGGCAAATCCACATCCTCTCTGTGAACGAGCCTCTCTCGAATCCCTCGAGTTTTCACAACCCCTGTAGCATCCAGAACTTTCTATGTGTGCTCGAACCGGGAATTTAATTCGTCCGATCTCCCTGCCTCGTTGTAGTATTTCTTCTTTCTCTCTCTCTCTCTCTCTCTCTCTCTCTATCTCTCTTCATATGAGCTATATTTCATCGTAACTCGGCAATGGATATCACACACGTCGATTCCGCCACCTTCTGCGGTTGCTAACCCTCTGTATCCTTGCCAAAAGTTCTTTTGTCATTGAACGATATTTAACGAACGAACGGAGACGTATTAAATCTCGTATCAGATTTTTTTTCTTTTCAATCACAGTCGTATATAGAGGTGAAAAATTACATTTATTCATTTATCTCACGAAATTTTACAAAATGATTTTTGATTGTCGATCAATTGGATGTTATGAAACAAAAAAAAAACGAATTACGATCTTCGAGCATTCATGTAGTGCACATTCTATGCGACGTACTATTTTTATAAATAAAGCGTACGTATAATATTGAATGACCAAAAAAAAGTTCTTGTTTGTCGAATAAAAAAATTCGATTTCTTCGAAGTGATTCGTACTATATTTGTCGAGTGAAGAAAAAAGTCTTGTATCGTTGGAAGGATCGATTTACCTCGTTCTCTCTCTCTCTCTCTCTCTCTCTCTCTCTCTCTCTCTCTCTCTTTATTTTTCCACGATACTGCGAAGGATTCGCGTGACTCCTGGACCTGGGGATTGGGAAGTAATCGAATGAATAAAACAGTTGACGTCGTGGAGTGAACCCATCTCTCCCATTGGCGAGACTCCCGTGAGATCGATATATATATATATATATATATATATATATATTTTTTTTTTCTTCATCCAGAGTTCCTCCGTGCCCTCCGTGAATTATTTCCTAATGGAATCGGCTGACCTGGTCTCTGGCACAGGAAATATTAAACACCGTTAAAATATTGCGAAAGTATTGTCGGACTCTCTGTTTGTTTTTTTTTCGCTCGTTGCTTGTTTGCTTCTGACTACAATGTTACCCAACGGTATTTTGTCTCGCAGGAATCCATACGCGTATAAAACATTTTTCTCGTTCGTTAATATTCGGAATTTTCGTATATACTGTAAATAACAGTCGTTACGTTCTCGAAGGACATATTGTTATTCCGTTCTACGGGAAAACAAATGTCATCAATTTCTATCCTACTTTTTACGTCAGCAGTTTTTTTTTGTTATCACAATATTTTCGTACATACAGTCGCCATTTTTGCTTGACCCTTCGTGGTCACGCGGGGTCAAAATGACCCCAAGCGCAACTATAAGCTAGAATTACTACGCCTCCTTGCTGATTTTTTTTCGCCATTTTGTAAATTTGATAAAAATTTTTTGCCATGATATTCTCATTCTGAAAGGTTCAAACTAGTATCCTGAATTTTTATGAATCGTTCGGAATGATACTGGCAACGCGGCAATTGTTTAAACATGGCTGGGGTCATTCCGACCCCCATGTGACCAACGTGTTATTTTTAGAATGCGTGACCACGAAGGATTAAAAGACATTGTTATATTTGACAAGAAATATCAATGTACCGTTGATAGATAGTTTTCAATTGCTCGTTAATTTGCCCGTGCAATATATATTTAAATTCTACGCTGTAACGAGGTTACGCGAAACTGGATCGGAAGGTTGATAACTGTTACAGCTATCCGCATAGTCAAAACAATTCGTGCGTGCATATAGATGTTGATGAACGATGTGACGTATGAAACTACGACAGTTCACCAAGCGGGGATAATCATCTGGCGGGCAAGACCATCCCAAAGTTGGTCTAAAGGGATTATTCGTTCGGTCGTGCGGATGTGCAAACCAAGTGAGGTAGAGCACAAGAGAGTTTACATGTTTTGCGTTGTAGAATCCGCGTGGTACTCGTTGAAGTAAAACCATAGTCCTCTCTATATCTCTGGACCATGGGGTGACACACACCGAGCCTCCTAGTGTTATCATGCTGCATCACATCACCAACGCTCTTGAGGCGCGGGGGAAGGGTGGGGAGGATGACGGTAATGTGATTCCACACGCTGAGTTGTGGCTGCTGGACCAGCTCGTCCAGTTTCACTATATACGACCACAACCTCAACTCCATGCATCTGTATGTCCGTTCATGCGTGTATACCGAACACCGTTACACACACACACTCACTACCCATCAAGCTTCGTAATATCCTATCTACTGCACGAGCAAAGAACACCTAATTATCACGAGTTACGAAACAAAAGTTTCCCCCTCAAACACACTTCTGTACGCGATTTTTATTTTTTACTTTCAGCATAAGGTTATTCAATCGTTAATACACAATATATCAAAGGAAAAATTCAGCCTAGATTCGTGCCACGGTTTAATTATCGCGGAAACGGTCTATTCGCAAATTTCCGGCATTACTTTAACGGCTAAAAAATATTATGTACGAAAAAAATAAACTACAGCGATGATTTTTCTTTCAGAACGGGTTTGCGAGTTGCTCGAGTTACAACACCCGAAGTGAAATAACGGGTGAGTTTTCTCGATTTTTATTTATTTTTTTTTACCATTATCTGAGCCGAATTTTTTTTCGTTTTCTCTTCCTCCGGTAACTATGACGTAAACACAGACCGAATGATGGGAAAAAAAAAAAAAATACGTTGAATACTGAAAATCAATATCGATGCACTTCCTGGATGTTTAGGAATTTGTGTGAGCTCGTCGCGGTCGGCGAACGTGTCTGCTGTAAAAAGTCTAACGAACGGGAGTAACACAGGACTGTGGGTTAACATGTGAAAAAAAACGAGGTTGCTAGGATAGTGATAAAAATGTAAAAAAACACATCGATAGAGTGATCGGAGGCAACGAGAGAGAGAGAGGGAGAGAGGAATAGAGCTGTCCAGAGTGTCCAGTCTGCTGGTTGCTTGGAGAACCCGGATTGTTGTGGTGTACGGGAATTTCATGCTCCGGGATGGTAGAAGCTTTGATAATACAGATGTGCGCGTGTGGAAAGCTCATTCGGTAGTCTGTGATGTGAGGTATACCCGGGGGAGGAGCAAAGTCAAACTCCGCTTCCCTCTGTGTATGTGCCCCGAGCTTATATTATCCGGTTACGTCCTCTTTCCACGTGTTTGAAGGTTTACAAACCAAACAAACGAATGAATAGTGGATGTTAGGATCGACGAGCTTGAGATCGCTGTACCATACTCTATGTGTATTCTTCGCCCTCTTGGACCCTTTGCCCCGTCATTAATGACTAGCTGTGCCTCGGTGTTTCACCCGCGTTAGATTTGGATTATATATCTGTTTCATACCCATTACGAGTACATTACCGAGTGCAACTCATTAACTATAAATACCATTTGGAAATTATGTGGAAAAATAAAGGTACCAATAACTAAAAAATAAACCGCCGCCACCGTCGTTCCTTAGGGTCACAGCATGAACTTATACGAGGTCTGTTCAAAAAGTATCGCGAATTTTGAATTTCCGCGGGCTACGTATATTCGATTTTCGATTTTTTTGTGGCGTTAGGTTGGTACTCGTGTCCCTCACTTATGCTAAAAAAATCGGCCATTCTGAATGTTTAGTTAATTGTTGACAGCTGTTTTGGTTAGACGTGTTTTGGCTTGTCTTCGATTTTTGTCTATTCCAAAAAATGGATCAAAGAATCTGTATGAAATTTTGTGTGAAAAACAAAATTAAGTGCGCGGACGCATTCTGAATGTTGACTGTGGCATATGGTGAAGCTACCTTGGACCAAAGCAACGTTTATCGGTGGTACAAAATGTTCTCAGAGAGCCGAGAAGGTGCGAACAACGAAATGCGTTCCGGACGCCCGAGCACATCAACAACAGACGAAAACATTGATGAAGTGAAGAAAATAATATTGGCCAAACGTCGAATCACCGTTAGAGAAGTTGCTGAGGAACTAAACATATCGATTGGCTCGTGCTATTCGATTTTTACCAATGATTTGGGCACGAGACGGGTCGCCGCGAAATTCGTGCCAAAATTGCTCAATTTCGAACAAAAATAGTGTCGCGTTAACATTGCTAAGGAGCTGGTTGGACTCGGTCTGCGACGACCCAAATTTGCTCCAGAGGGTCATAACTGGAGACGAATCATGGGTTTATGATTATGACGTAAAAACCAGAGCTCAATCATCGCAATGGAAGCTGCTTTTTTGGAATGGGCAAAAATCGAAGACAAGCCAAAACACGTCTAACCAAAACAGCTGTCAACAATTAATTAAACATTCAAAATGGCCGATTTTTTTCAGCATTTTTCAGATCATTAGGGACATGAGTACCAACGTAAGGCCACAGTAAAATCGAACGTAAGGCCACAGTAAATACGTAGCCGGTGGAAATTCAAAATTCGCGATACTTTTTTAACAGATCTCGTATAGCCTATAGCCTTCCCGAATAAACGGGCTATCTCATGCAAAAAGAATTTTTCAAATAGGACCAATATTTCCTAAGATTAGCGTGTTCGAACAAACAAACGAACAAACCCAACAAACTCTTCAGTTTTATTATAGTAGTAAGATAAATAGAAAATTCGAGAATTCAACGTATTCCAGCAATACAAGTTCTCGGTGCCTTATAATTTTTATGGAAAGAGAATTAATCAATTTCATATAGCATTTCTCTTGGAGTTACCGATTGGTTGTGTTTTATTTTTTTTTCGAAACACGCGAGATGTAATTTATTGCAGAAACATCCGACACGATACTTGAAGTCTAATAACGATAGTGAAAATATTTCGCGCTGATCAATTCGATAACGATAAGGAAATACATTGAAAAAAAATTGTATGTCTATTTTTATATTCAATATTAAAGGATTATCGAGTAAATTTTTTATGAGGGGCTGAAACGTTTTTTGGCTAATTTCCTCGTTGGATTGTACAATTTTCTATAAAAAATCTAGTAAAAATAAGACGATCTCGAAAGTTCCAGTCGGATTTCTACAGGCGATCGTTTTTTTTCCAATCTCACTTGGACTTGGTCTTGAAATAGTCTCAAATTCCGTCGTCGTCCATTGTCCCATTGAATCAATGGTGCAACTCTCCGTAGGAGTTTCGAATTGGATGTCATAGTGCCAATGTCAGATTCGAGGGTGGATGATTAAATTACCTTTAAATGCGACCTTAACAACTGATTCGGGGAACAAACAGATCTTATTCACCGCCATCATCTTAAATCCCAGCATGTTTCCATTCAATTCGAAATCTATGACCGGAAACAGCACCAGATACCGATTCTCATGAGAATTGGATCATTTTTTGTCTGTTAGTGTCCTGGACCTCAAGGATTTCGTTGTAATCGAGTAAAAACAGCGAAAGGGCAAATGGTCGAATACAAAATTGAGGAATAAACAGCGAAATGCCAAATCGCAGAGATAAAATGAGAGTCCAATCGATCAATTAGTTAAAGTTCATCGATCGGTTTCGGTGGGAATTGGCAGTTCGTGATGTCGATAACGTGCATAGGTCAATCTAATTATACTCCTCGACAGACCCACTTTCGTAATTTTCTAACCCATCAAACGTGGATATATATAGCCGTATCGGGTGGAATATGTCGAGCAGGGAAAGCAGTTAGTGAGAGAAGAAAAGAGAGAGAGAGAGAGAGAGAGAGGGACAAAGAGGATACATCCGAAGAGTTTCTTCCTCGTCGTAACGGGGTTCGAAGCTCGGGAAGCATCAGGAATCTCGAGATTCGGGCTCGAGAGTATTCTCCCACGGTACGACACTCTGTCGTACTGTACGAGGGTTTAAGGGTTGGTAGGTATAGAAAGCCGCGGAACTTCCGTAATGCGTTAATCCGTAGCGAGAGTCTCGCGACATGGCCGCGCTCCGAGAGCACGTTTCCGCTACTTCGAGATAAGGTCGAGTCGCGCGGGATTGTAAAGCGCGCGCGAGACTCCAGCAACAGACACCCTCACGAAGAGATGAGGTCTGAATGGGGGGAGGTCGCGGTAGTTGGTTCGGACGAGGAGAGGAATCCGTGCTCGCGTATCCAGCGTTGTTCAATGCTGCCCGGTAGAGGGTGAACACTGACTGAAGATCCCGTGTGGATACGATCGGACCGTTTCGCAGCCTCCTCGCCCTGTTATCCCTTCTATATATATGTTACGTAATTCCCTATCCTCTAACCTTGCTGCGAAATTAAATTGGATATGCACCATGGTATAATAATATTCCGTATATTCTCATACCTGAATTATAAATTGTGTTCGAAGCAACTGAATTAAGGGAGGAAATAGGGTTAGACGGTTCGAAAAATCGATTTTTTTTTAATTTCATAAATTGTAGTGAAACTATTGAAAAATATGTTCCCAAAATTTTAAATGAAAATTCCGACTCGTTCTATTGTTATGAGCCATTAAGGGGGGAAATAGGATTAGGACAGCGTTTTCTCAATGATTTTCATGAATTTTTTTATAGTATAAAAAATGAATATAATTTATTGAAACGTTGAGAATATTTTATACATATATTTAAGTATATACTATACAATTTTTGAAGAATTTCCTTGAAAAACACCGACGATATTAGCGACCCCATATTGCTTGTTTTTCTTGGTACTATTTTTTCAAACGCGTTTTTCTGAAAACGAATTTTTTTGAACTTGCGTACACGCTAGTTTGAAAAGTTTTCAACCAATCGTTTTGAAAATTCGCAGTTATTTTCTTCATAGTATTGCGCTCTATATGAACCTAAAATCGGAATATTATCATTATTTAAACTTAATTTTTTTTTGCAAATAAAGTTGTAAAAGAAGGCAAAAAATCATGCTTTTTTGTTTTGACCCCTGTAAAAAATTCAATTTTCTATTTTTTTGATAGCATTTAGGTTCATATAGAAGAGAGACATATAATGAAAGTAAATTCCAACCTCGTTTGATTTCAGATGAAAATTGCGGCTTCCAGAATGTACGCAAAATGCTGAGTCTGATTGTGACCTGCGATATATGGTGGCTAATATCTTCGGTGTTTTTCAAGAAAATTCTTCAAAAAATTTATAGTATATACTTAAATATATGTATGAAATATTCTCAAAGTTTCAATAAATTATATTCATGTTTTATACTATAAAAAAATTCATGAAAATCATTGAGAAAACGCCGTCCTAACCCTATTTCCCCCCTTAAGAACTCATGAAATAGACTTGCTGTTGATAGATCTCGCACTGATATAATACACGGTGGAAAGCTTCGATTGTATTGTCGGTCGAAAAAAATCGTGAATCGACATTCTATAATATATCTCCCACTCTTCTACAGCCATTGAGGTAGTAGTCTGGTAACTTAAGCCGATTTTCATGTCTTTTTTGGAGGGCGTTTCTTTGTGGGAAAATAAAAATGAATCGTTTTGGATATTTAGGATGTTTTTATTTACATATTAAAGATACAAAAAAAAATTTTTTTGAAAAACTTTAATAGTTCATTATTATTATTATTATTGATCGAAGTTTGCACCTCGAAAAAAAAGCGCGTGGGTGGCCCCAGAGATTTTGGCTCTTGATATTATCTGGAATCAAAAATTCTTTGGAAAAAGAAACTTTTTTCCAAAGTCTTTGGAAAAAAAAACTTTTTTCCAAAGTCCGCCATTTTGTTATTTATCCATGAAATGTAACTTCAGTAGTTCCGACCAGAATAACATGTCTATAGATTAAGAATTATCAAGAATTTTTTATTTCAGATAACATCAAGAGCCAAAATCACCGGGGCCACCCACGCGCTTTTTTTTCGAGGTGCCAACTTCGTTCAATAATAATAATAATAAACTATTAAATGTTTTCAAAAAAATTTTTTTTTGTATCTTTAATATGTAAATAAAATGATCCTAAATATGCAAAACGATTCATTTTTATTTTCCTACAAAAAAACGCCCTCCAAAAAAGACATGAAAATCGGCTTAAGTTACCAGACTGCTACCTTACATTTTTGTATCATTCTTATACATGTTGGAATCGTTATCAAAATGATCAAGTGGCCGGTATGTTCCAAGTCCAGAAAATGCTCCAGGAATCGTAATTTATTATTCGATCATTAGGAAAATCTACGCGTTGGAACATAAACATCTTTCACCTCCGTATTGTTGGTATCCAGTCTTTACTAAGACAAGAACAACGAGCACATAGCGATCAGAGAATAGGGCAAATTGGTTGGTGAAATGGCGTAATGGTTAGCGGTCCGTGGATGTAATACCGTAGAAGATTTAGCGAGGTACGTCTTGGTAGGTCCGAGAGTCGTGGAGGATGTTTGGAAGCGAAACCTCCGCAGCACCAGAGGGCAAGCCCCGAGGAACACTCCGTAGAGATAGCCAACAGTTAGGGGAAAGAGAGAGAGAGCGAGAGAGAGAGAGAGAGAGAGGAGTGCTTTTGGCTTTATGCCGCGAGTTAGGGCAAGTAATAAGTTAGGTTAACGAGGCGCGGGGCACGTACTACCCACTAGCCTAGTACACCACGCGGATGCATGGATAACGGTGGAATACAAGAGCGGGGATTCTCTCAGCCTCGCGTTGCTGAGATCCTAGTTCCTGTATCTCACTCTCTCTCTCTGTTTCTCTTCCAACGTGGAATGAAGCGAGCTTGACGCTTGGGCTTTTCTGTTGTATATATAGAATATCAAGATATATATACGTAGACACGACAGACTAAAACCGACACAACGGGGTTAACTCGCTCGGAGGGTGCACGTCGAGGGAAACACACAGAACAGTACGTCCACTGTACCATCTACTGGGATGCGAAGCCAAACTTCGTTTGTCACCACCCGACTACGCTATTCCATTCTCCCTTCGCTCACTCTCTTTCGCTGTCTCTTTTCTCTCAAAGAGAGAGGGAGAGAAAGAGAGAGAGTAACGCTCTCCCTCTCTCTCGCTCTCTTTGTGTACACTCAATCTAGTCTATATGTATAGGCTTCCTTCATACCCTCGACCCACCTTCTTTATTCCTTTGTCGTAATTACTTTCACCGAAAATTTAACAGCATCGTGTGTACCGCGCATATTAACGATCGCTCGAGTTTATGGATCGCGTTACTTTTTTCGTGCTTGCATCACAGGGCGGGTCGAGCCAACAGAGTGTGCTTTTTCGAGATAGTAGGGATGGGGCAAAAAAAAAAGGGTAAACACGAGAGGATCAACTTTTGCCCGGAAGGAAAAGGACCTTGATCAGATTACGAACCTCCATCATAGGTCGAAAATTAAATCTAACCCTTTTTCCCGACAGTAATGGATCATTAAGAAAACATTTGTGTATATTTATATGGGTAGTATGGGTACTAGGGTGGGTCAAATAAAATGACTAATTTTTTTTTCCTCGATATAATGGAAAATGTATTGTTTGGCATCTCAAAAAAATCCTCTGCAAGTATGAGCCCTTCATATTTAAATTAAGAGGTCGCTCATCGCGAATTTTCATTTCCCATTGGAATAATATGGAAATTTTTTTTTTTAACTTTGGAATTTTATTAGACTTAAACCGTTGATGTTACGAGAGTTTTTTAACACATTTTTGTAGAACATTTGATGCTTTACAAAAAAGCTCTCTTGTGTCTAATCGATAAAAGTAACCGTACAAAAAATAATCGGTGATAATTAGCTCTGGATTCTCTCATATTTGTTTGAAAACAATTAGTAATATATTAGTAGTATATTAGTATATTAGTAATATATTAGTATATTAGTAATATATTAGTAGTATATTAGTATATTAGTAATATATTAGTAGTATATTTATTCATATTGATAACGAGAATTTTAAAAAATTTGAAATTTATGTACTAATAAACGAGATAAGTAGAATCCAGAGTTAATTATCACCGATTATTTTGTGTACGGTTACTTTTATCGATTAGACACAAGAGAGCTTTTTTGTAGAGCATCAAATGTTCTACAAAAATGTGCCAAAAGACTCTCCTAACATCAACGGTTTAAGTCTAATAAAATTCCAAAGTTAAAAAAAAAGTTTCCATGTTATTTAAATGGGAAATGAAAGTTCGCGATGAGGGACCTCTTAATTTAAATATGAAGAGCTCATACTCGCAGAGAGTTTTTTTTGAGATGCCGAACAATACATTTTTCATTATATCGAGGAATAAAAAATTAGTCATTTTATTTGACCCACCCTAATGGGTACACACATATACTGAGATGCATATACACTGAGATAAAAAGAATGTTTACTTATAAATTACATCGGTACAACAACAATGTTCCACTGACCCTTTATTCTGTTTCGTGGATGACAAAGATGATTATTTTGCGATATCTTTTTTCAGCGACGCGGTAAATTCTTTTTTTTTCAACGGAACGTTGCGATATGATGGGTTTTTTTTTGCGCGCCCCCTCTCATAGAAACGACGTATCTCTCTCGGTTCGCGAGAGGGAGGTTTTGATGGGTACGAACGCTGAAATGAGTTGAGGAGGAAAAGAGAAAAAAAAAAACATGAAGCAGGAGCAAGAGTGAAAAGAAGTAAAACGGAGAGAGGTCGGTTTCCGGCAAACCAATTCGTTAGAAACTCTCGGTATACAATGAGAATCTCACGACAATGGCCGCCGGCCGAGGCGCAGAGGTTTGAGGGTCAGAACTTTCAGTCTTCCATTCGATTGTTGTATATATATATAAGTACATAGGCGTGGACATTTTTCGAACCCGCAAGCTCTCTGGATTCTATACGAACTTCATTTTAGCAATAAATACGATATAACTTCCGGCCTGGTATGTCGTAGATTCACACATATACGAGGTCTGTTCAAAAAGTATCGCGAATTTTGGATTTCCGCGGGTTACGTATATTCGATTTTCGATTTTGTGGCGTTAGGTTGGCACTCATGTCCCTCACTTATGCTGAAAAAATCGGCCATTTTGAATGTTTAGTTAATTGTTGACAGCTGTTTTGGTTAGACGTGTTTTGGCTTGTCTTCGATTTTTGCCTATTCCAAAAAAATGGATCGAAGAATCTGTATGAAATTTTGTATGAAAAACAAAATTAAGTGCGCGGACGCATTCCGAATGTTGACTGTGGCATATGGTGAAGCTACCTTGGACCAAAGCAAAGTTTATCGGTGGTACAAAATGTTCTCAGAGGGCCGAGAAGATGCGAACAACGAAATGCGTTCCGGACGCCCGAGCACATCAACAACAGACGAAAACATTGATGAAGTGAAGAAAATAATATTGGCCATTCGTCGAATCACCGTTAGAAAAGTTGCCGAGGAACTAACCATATCGATTGGCTCGTCCTATTCGATTTTTACCAATGATTTGGGCATGAGACGGGTCGCCGCGAAATTCGTGCCAAAATTCCTCAATTTCGAAGAAAAACAGTGTCGCGTTAACATTGCTAAGGAGCTGTTGGACTCGGTCCGCGACGACCCAAATTTGCTCCAGAGGGTCATAACTGGTGAACGAATCATGGGTTTATGATTATGACGTGGAAACCAAAGCTCAATCATCGCAATGGAAGCTGCTTTTTCGGAATAGGCAAAAATCGAAGACAAGCCAAAACACGTTTAACCAAAACAGCTGTCAACAATTAACTTAACATTCAAAATGGCCGATTTTTTTAGCATAAGTCAGGGACATGAGTACCAACGTAACGCCACAAAAAAATCGAAAATCGAATATACGTAACCCGCGGAAATTCAAAATTCGCGATACTTTTTTAACAGACCTCGTACATCCGTTCCCATTTCTTTTTTCTTCTTCAAACGTGCCCATTCCATTCTCCCCCACTTTCCACTTCATTATCTCGGGTTTCTCGCAACTCTGAGCTTCATTATCGTTAATTTTCGTTTCACGGTTAGATTTTGTTACGTATATCGTCTAATTCGTAATACATATACATTGCACATATTTAAAATCGTGTGCGGTCACGATCTTTTGTACGCTAGCAATTGTTGTACACCACACCACCATCAATATGTGGCATACAAATATTTTTACTTCGTTTATAAATAATTTCACGTACACACGTGTATATATAATGGAGTGATAAAAAAAGAAGTCACTATTTCAGCTGGAAAATGGCGCGAGAGAGCTTTTTGACCGAGGAAAATGCAGCTTTTACTGACCAGCAACGCTGCTGGCTTTGTGCCGTTGACGTTTTCTCGTTGCCAAAGGGATTTACGAAATTCTGACCGTGAAATTTCAAAGGACAAAGTAAATTCTTGTTCGTTAATTCGATCCTCCTGCGTTCGTCGTATGCCCCGTACACGCCGTACAGAGAAGTGGGGATCGACGTTTTCCGAAAAGGCCAATCGACTCAATTACACGATGAATTAATCGCAAAATCCGAGTGGGTACGTATATTCGAGAAAATAGGATAACGGTCTCGTAAAAGGCATGCATTCACATATTCATGTGTATATTTGTACATATACATATACACACTGTATATAGAATGTATGAGAGAGAGAGAGAGAGAGAGAGAGAAAAATGGCAGAAATGATCGGAATTGCTGGAAAAATAATGAGTGAAACGTCGAACGTTTGGGAGCTCTGTGTCGATACCGTTGGGTCCACGGCAAATGCCTTTTATCGATGAAAAGGACTTGGGTTAGTGTAGCGATATATATATATGGTTATGGTTTGTATATCGCGTTGAGAGCTTGACCAAAGTGAAAAAAGCGTCGGCACCGAAGTTGAAGGGTTGTTTACGAAGCTCGGGGCGGGCGCGAGTACGCGAATAGGGCGGATAGGGCGGATAGGGCTGTAGTGACGGAAAAAGCGTTATAGGCTGTAGTATGAAAGAACGTAACTGAGGCGGGAGCGATAATCAAAACCACCGTTCTCCCAGCGTTCCACATAAAACTGTTTACTTGCGTATATATATATATATATATATATATATATATATATATATATATATATACGCAAGTAAACAGTTTTATGTTACGAAATCGCGCGATGTAGATTGCGTCGCTTTTCTCTTTAACCATCGCAGCGAGTGCGAGCTCAAAGTGAAAAGAGGCTCGCGGAATTTTCTCTTTGCAATAAAGCCTGTCCACCCGAGACGATGAGAGGAACACTCACGATGTAAAACTTCTTTCGTAGCACTGCTATACAAGAGACGCGAAGAAAAGAAAAACCGAAAAAAGTGAAAGACGATTTGATTTGCTTTCTTGATTTTTCACCGATAAATTGATACACCAGGATAGAGTATCATTTCCATAATGATTTTTTTTTTCGTTCTTTCTCGTTGTCGACGATCTTTGACTTCCACCATCTTCGATACTCGCAATTGACGATTCTACGAATTATTTTTATGATTACTGTTGTAATTTGGAAGACAAATATTTATTTAACAAAAGATTGTTTACTTTCGTAAAGAAGAAAAAAACATTCCTGTAATGCTTTTTCGCGCTACGAGGTCTGTTCAAAAAGTATCGCGAATTTTGAATTTCCGCGGACTACGTATATTCGATTATCGATTTTTTGGTGGCGTTAGGTTGGTACTCGCGTCCCTCATTTATGCTGAAAAAATCGGCCATTTTGAATGTTTAGTTAATTGTTGACAGCTGTTTTGGTTAGACGTGTTTTGGCTTGTCTTATGTTAAAATATTCGCTGCAACAGACAACAGCGCTGTCTTGAGCGCGATGAAACGAATCACCAGTCTCAAAGAATCTCTTTACATCTCCACCGATCCCTTCATTCTTCGCCGGTCAAAGATTTTTGATGCCACGTCAGAGGCAGCCTCCACGTCACGATGTTGAAACTTATCTGCGTATATCTGTATATACGTAGGGTACGGGAAGTTACGTAGCGTTTTCCTGGAAAGACCATTATTTTCTAACAAGAATTTTCCACACAGCCCTTTGGCTGTACGGTTCTACACACGACTGAAAGTTCGTCGATCTCCTCTTTGCAGAAAAGATCCACTTGCCCTCCGGCGTACATAAAATACCGACGAACAAATCACATTCTTGATGGATGAGAAATAAGCTTTTCGGTCAAGTATCGCGTTACGTGTATCGAAGTTCAAAGATATTGCGATTGCTTATCATGCAGCCCAAGGTTTTATTGAAAAACGAAAATTTGCAAACAAATATTAAATAAAAAAATGAAACACGAAACGAAATTAAGGGCTGATTATATTGCTGTGTCATTTTCTAGATTTTAGTGAGTGTTAAAAAATTTCTGGCACTTTGATGCTCGGTTAATAAGCCCCGAGCGGCCGGACGCACACAGATTAAACCCTTACGTACAAATTACATTGCCAGTTTCGTAATCTTGCGATAATAAATAATTTCTTTATACCTCTCGGTCCCATGAATAAAAAAGAAGATTGTGAAAAAATGCAATTTCACTTTAAGATAATGTTTTCTTGCTGCATAGCGGGAATTAAATAATTGAATTCATTCTTATTGAGTTTATGAACGTTCTTACAAAGTTTAAGACTAATTGAACAGTCGCGAGAGGGTCAGTGATTTCTATTAACCATTTAATAATTAATTGAAACGAGAAAGTTATGATTAATCAAAATATTTCTCACGCCCAAGCTATCATTTTTTAACGATATAATCAAGATATTTAGCGATAATGAAACAACTGAAAACTAACAATAGCAAGACAAAATTCTCTATATGCTCACTACAAGTATAAACAATTAAAACAAATTGAATTAACAATTAAGCACAGTATGTTAGTTCTAAAAGCGTGTTACTACTGTTGTTTTCAAAGTTCAACCGAGAATACTATAGATACACATTCAATAGATGAGGGAGTCGAAAACAGCGGAGCTTAAACACGCGACGTGATGGCACTTGGCCAGGGCGCATATAAATGCAACGTTGCTCGGAGATACTCTGACAGGATTACCTGCTGAAGCAATAAAAAAACTATAAAAAAAAACATTGGAATAAATGGCAAAAGTCGAAGAACAGTGGGGAAAAAAGCGTGAAACAAGAAGTATTAGTAACGGAGAGGGATCTCATATAAACAAGAATATATATATATATATATGTTAGGGCGATTTTTTGTTTCGACTATTTTTTTTTTCAGTCCCCACCCGAAATTTTGTTGGATATATTGAAAAAGAAATTCCCTGAAAGTTACAGCCCTTAATATTAATTCTAAGTACTTTCCCTTAGCGTGAGAAGATTTTCCATCTAAAATACACGTAAATCGAATTTTTTTTTTTCAAATTTCTATGCCTCCGCCGCATTTTATGCTATCATATTATTCTTGGTTTCGATTTACTCAGAATAAAACAATCTAAAAAAGTGCCTTTTGCGGCAAGAGTGTAAATTGTACTGGTGAGTTGGTACGGGTCACTGACGTTGATTTTTATCCAAAATTCTCGTTTTTTTGCTGCTATCTCCGAAACAATTAACTTTACGAAAAAAATGTAAACGAAAAATTTGTTGGAAATTTAATTTCCTATAAAAAAGGTCCTATCGACCCAATTGCTGAGATTAATATTTCTTGAGATATTGAACTTTTTTTATTTTTTATTTTTTTTTATTATTTAATATTTCATATTTTATAAATTTTATACTACTCATAAGTTAACGTTCAATATCTCAAGAAATATTAATCTAAGCAATTCGGTCGATAGGACTTTTTTTGTAGGAAATTAAATTTCCAACAAATTTTTCATATACATTTTTTTCGTAAAGTCAATTGTTTCGGAGATAACAGCAAAGAAACGAGAATTTTGGGTAAAAATGAACTTCAGTGACCCGTACCAACTCACCAGTACAATTTACACTTTCGCCGCAAAAGGCACTTTTGTAGATTGTTTTATTCTGACTAAATCGAAATCAAGAACAATATGACAGCATAAAATGCGGCTGAGTTACAGAAATTTGAAAAAAAAATTCGATTTACGTGTATTTTAGATGGAAAATCTTCTCACGCTTTGGGAGAGTACTTAGAATTAATATTAAGGGCTGTAACTTTCAGAGAATTTCTTTTTGGACATATCCAACAAAATTTCGGGTGGAAACTAAAAAAAAAAAATAGTCCAAAAAAAAAATCGCCCTAATATATATAGATATTGACAAATATTTGTGTGTACGGTTAATACGGTATGACGGTAACAGAAACGAGAGAGGATCGTTCAAACCGATGAGGAGGACGCTCAAGGTCCCATACAGCCGACTCCAACGCCGCCGCTACCCCATTAACGCTCTAAAGAGTTAACGAATTTATACACACTGCACCACCTAATTACTAGCTCGCGTCGAGCCTGGGAGAACAAACTCGCCGGGGGGGGGGGGGGGGGGGGGGGGGTGAAAAAAAATTTAAAACCCCGTCGTTGCGGGACACCGGGAAACAGAGAGATGAAAAGTGAGAGAGAGAGACAGACAGAATGAAAAAATGAAATAAAAAAATACTACCCCCGCCGGAGTTAGGTAATTGAAAGGTCGACGAGGAGATGATGGCGTCGGTAAAATATTCTCGTGGCAGGTAACGCCCGAGTTACCCGGGTTATAATACCTGCCCGACGCAACCTCCGAGCTTTTTACCAACTTTTTTTTCAACCCCTGCATATAGTCTCCGTTGCTTTGTTCATTGTTTTGGTTTTTTTTTTTCATTCCACGACTATCGCGCGGGCAATGACTGACGGTGACATCGCGCGGAACGAACGAGAATAATCGGAATCAGTAATATATGTATATATAGCGATCAGACAAATATATCAGGTACGTTCTTTTTTTCATACACGGCGATATGGACACTCGTATTTTTCCCTTCATTTTTTAAAAATACATGTAGGATTTTCATCTCCCTCTCCGACACACATTCCATTATTTTCTCTTTCCCTTTAACTACCGACTCGTTCCATTCTCCGTGTTCGGCATTTTTGTTATTATACCGGTGGTACGGAAACGCACATGCTGAATAATCGATGAATACTTTTCTAATTGATGACTTCGGGCAATATCGTTAGGGTATCAGTGATATATCTAAATTATAATAAATATATATATACATTCGTATATATGCTGCGTTAGATGTAACTGACATTTTGAGCTTCATTATTTGATCGTAAAGGTCATAAGGGGAGACGACCGTTGGATTATTAAATTCGAGAACCGGCGCGCTGGTTACAGCCTTTACCGCTCCTATATATGACCCGGCCGCACTCTGTGTACACTTCGTCATTCAAGCTCCAAAGACCCCCGGGGGGCGAACGTTTCAAACTGTAGTTTATTTATAGTTGAAAAGTTTGTTTTGGGATTTCACCCACCGGCTCGCACACTATTTCCGTTGCGCTGTGTATTGTTGAGCCCGACACCTGCGACGGCGGTACTCGACGGAGTTACGGCGTCGAAGTGAGAATAGTGAGAGATTCGACGATCCGCCCTATCAGCATATATACAGGAAACGCCAACTTTATATCACCGCGATATGCTCGAAATGTGTGGTTCGTTCGTTGCCTTTTTCTCCTTCTTAACTATATACTATATTACATATATGTATATATAGTTGTTTTTATTTTTTTGGGCTTTGCGGTTTCTCTTTTCGCGTCGTCTTATATCCGCGAGGCTCGCCGCGAACCCGCGAGAATAAGAAATGCAGCGACACGAATACATCACACAGCGTATGTAACTTTAAGAAAATTTTCAAAGTTTCACTAGGCCAGCTTGCTCTGGACCTTCTCGGTAGCCCCATCTCTCTCTCTCTCTCTTTCTCTTTCTCTCTCATAACCAACCAAATATATCCGTTTTCATGTATATATAGCTGACGCTATGACCATGTCTCACTCTCCCTCTCTCGCTTTTCCTTTGCCTCTTTATACCCTCGGCGAAGTATTCGTAAACTCAATTTCACTCCCCGAGGATGAGGAACTTCGATGCGAATCCGAGATATTGCGGTTTGTCAACATATACAGTGGGTCAAAAAATTATTCATACACCTTGTTTTTTTGCGATAACTTTATAGACATAAGCGATACGCAAAGAAAGCCAATTTTATTTAATAGTACATCAGGTACAGAGATAAACTGCAAATGGAGAATTTTTTCTCAGGACCAATAGAAGAATTATGCAAAAAAAAAACGAACATTTCCGGGCCAAAAAAGTATTCGTACACTTACGACTGAGCTGCTAAACCTCGATATTCACTCACGGACGGTCTGACCTCTGCGTACAATGTAAACAAGTCTTCGTTTACACAATGGTTTTGACCTATTCCATGAGGTAGTAGATCTTCAAGCTCTGAACAGACATGATGGCAAAGAAAAGCGAAATATTAATATCCATGCGAGATAGAGCGATTTTTCTTCGGAAACGCGGTGAAAGTTATCGAAAAATTAGTAAAGAACTGAATCTAAGTTTCGCAACAGTGCAATATATAATAAAAAAATACGAAAGAAGAAACAGCACAGAAAATAAGCCACGAACCGGTCGACCGAGAATACTAACGGTACGAGAGCGTTGGAGTATTGTTACAGAGGCTACAAAAAAACCGTTCACAAGTGCTCGCAGTTTAGCGAATGATGTCGCGTCAACATCGGGGAAGAGCGTGTGTCCCCAGACTATTCGAAACGTTTTGCATTCTGCCCAAATATACGGCAGAACTGCCCGCAAAAAACCATTAATTAATAATATAATTCGAGAAAAACGTTTAGGTTTCGCAAAAACCTACGTAAAAAATCTATAGAATTTTAGAAACGTGTCGTATTCTCGGATGAATGGAAGTTCAATATCTTCGGGTCCGATGGAAAAAAATTCGTCTGGCGGAAACCAAATACCGAGCTCCGGCAGAAAAATTTAATACCGACTGTAAAGCACGGCGGAGGAAGCGTCATGGTTTGGGGCTGTATGGGATATTATGGCGTTGGTAATCTCGCTTTTATAGATGGTACAATGAATGCCCAGAAAGTATATCGACGTGTTGCGCAGCAATTTGAAAACGAGTGTAGATAAAATGGACCTGGATGGAAATTTCTACTTCCAACAAGATAACGACCCGAAACATACTGTCATGAAAACGAGGGATTGGATACTCTATAATGTCCGCAAACAATTGATTGCACCACCACAATCTCCGGACATCAATCCTATTGAAAATGTATGGCACTTGGTGGATGTAGAAATTAGAAAAAGAAAAATAACAAACAAATCCGATTTCCAAAGAGTGCTTTTAGAAGAATGGACGAAAATAGCAAAAGAAACAACGCAAAAGCTAGTAGAATCCATGCCTAAGAGACTCGAGGTGATAATTGAAGCAAAAGGGATGCACACCAAATATTAGTTATAATTAACAACTATGATGATGTAGGTTTTCACTATAATCGTAAGTGTATGAATACTTTTTTTGCCTGAAAATTTTCGTTTTTTTTTGGTATAATTCTTCTATTATTCCTGGGAAAAAATTCTCCATTTGCAGTTTATCTCTGCACCTGATGTACTATTAAATAAAATTGGCTTTCTTTGCGTGTCGCTTATGTCTATAAAGTTATCGCAACAAAACAAGGTGTATGAATACTTTTTTGACCCACTGTACATGTATAAGATCATATACCTCCTATTATAATTTATGCAATTAATTTTTTGTTTAATCCCCTCGGTGCGCGACACTTGTATTTTCCGAGCGTTAACGAAAAATATAATGCAGTGCTATACAGGATTTTCAAAGTGAAACGAGAAGTCACGAGAGAGTACTTTCGTTCAGAATATTGTACTAACATTTTTTTTCTTACGCATTAAATTTAAAAACTGTATATTTGAGTTGAAAAGATAATTGTATGCCACGTAGGAATATTCGTTCGGGGATCAACGATCTTTCGAGTTTTCCCGCCAGTTTTGGAAAAATACCAAGTTCTAGCCTCAGATTCGTAATCAACGTTTAGTACCATTTTCTCATCCGATCGTAAATGTGTTCCCATAATTGTCGATACCGTACCTCGAAACAGTTGAAACGCGAGGGTTATATAAATGTTATTTTTTTTCCAGTTGAGCGAGCGAATTAAACATGAAGTTAAATAATGATCGTAATATCGAGTTACCTTTGAACAAAGATTGGATGCCGGTATATATGTACAGATATACGTATCCGCCAACACCGGAAAGACCTATATAGTAATCGTTTAATCCTTTAGCGAAGAGTCGACAAATCGCAATGTCTCGCACTGGCGTAAGTCCCAGCTTCTTCGGGGCTATACCGTCCGACTCGTTCGCCCTCGTACTACGTGATCTCGTAAAAATGTTAATGAGCTTCTCTCGTATAGCCCGGCTTCGTTGTGGACTGTCTCTCTACCCTCGTCTCATCGAGGCTATATCTATTTGTGCCAGAGAGAAACGAAAGAAGCTCACCGTTACGTGGCACCACGTGTACCCCTTCCATTTCATGCTGTATACTCTTTTCAACCCTCTCGCCCCTCGGCCCATCCTCATTCCAGTCGAGTTCTCGTTACGTGGATTTTTATTTCTCTCTATTTTCAACCACCCTCCCACGCAGAGGCAAATAAAAATATCGTTATACACGAAAACACACGTACACACACATCGCGAGGGTAACAACAATCTCATCTCTTTCTATCGTACGTTTTTTTTTCTCTCTTCTTTTCAAACCCGTGTGCCACCGATTTTTTTTTCTTGGCTTCTCTATTCGCAGAATTTACGACGACCACCGAGACACATTTGTACTCTTGCTTCGCCGTAAATAAGCAAAGAACAGAACGAAACTTGGATAACGGTTCCTCGATTTGTTATTAACTGTAACGAGTTTGTTATAAATCAGTTAGAAGGCTGCTTTTATAAATGAAGGAATCGATTTTCGTATGAGGATTCATTTGTATCTCCGTGTTAACTTTGATCATAAGGTTTCACGGATAGAAGCTAATAATATGCATCAAGCAAGTGTTCAACGATGAGATACGCTATTAATTAAGGGGGGAAATAGGGTTAGACGGTTCAAAAAATCAATTTTTTTTTATTTCATAAATTGTTAGTAAAACTATTGAAAAATATGTTCCCAAAATTTTAAATGAAAATTCCGACTCGTTCTATTGTTATAAGCCATTAAAGTAAGTAGCTCTCCTTCAGGCCCCGAGCGCGACACGTGTTTCAAACGCGTTTTTCTGAAAACGACTTTTTTTTAACTTGCGTACACGCTAGTTTGAAAAGTTTTCAACCAATCGTTTTGAAAATTGGCAGTTACTTTCTTCATAGTATTGCGCTCTATAAGAACCTAAAATCGGAATATTATCATTATTTAAAATAATTTTTTTTTGCAAATAAAGTTGTAAAAAGGGCAAAAAAACATGCTTTTTTGTTTTAACCCCTGTAAAAAATTCAATTTTCTATTTTTTTGATAGCATTTAGGTTCATATAGAAGAGAGTGATATAATAAAAGTAAATTCCAACCTCGTTTGATTTCAGATGAAAATTGCGGCTTCCAGAATGTACGCAAAATGCTGAGTTTGATTGTGACGTGCAATACGGGTTCGCTAATATCTTCGGTGTTTATCAAGGAAATTCTTCAAAAATTTTATGGTATATACTAAAATATATGTATAAAATATTCTCGAAGTTTCAATAAATTATATTCATTTTTTATACTATAAAAACATTCATGAAAATCATTGAGAAAACGCTGTCCTAACCCTATTTCCTCCCTTAAAGAGCAAGTTTTTTTGCAACCCTGAGACAACCTGAATGAATATTAATACTCATCCTTCGAAGAAAAAATCCTGTTCAACGACCAATAAGGTATGCTTTGATGAAAGAAACGATTCCATTGTATTATAATGCGATATTTCAGCAATACAATTTATTTCAAACGAACAAGATACAAACGTAACTGCACATATAATCCTATAATATGGCTGGTTATAATTTTGGTTAAGGGACACACGCTCGGGTGAAGGGTTATCTCTCGGTTCGGTTACAATGTCGGCTGCACTTTCCATAGAACTCGTATACGTAATGCAGCTACTCTCGTATTGTTAGCCCGTTAGAGATCTCGTGGTACGCGAAGGAGTGCATATGGATGGGCAGCAGGGAAGGGGAAGGACGAAGGGGATGAGCTTCGGAGATAGCGGCGAGTCGTAGAGGGTTGTACAAGCTAGCTAATGCGCCGTAGATGATAATGCGTATACCCTCGGGTGATTTTCTCTCTCTAGTAGCGCTAGATGACTACTGGCCCGAGCGAGCATATGTGCTAGCCAAACAAGAAACGAGATGAAGTTCGCCACTCTCTTCGTTATATATTGTATATATTTATAAATGTCCTGGCGACAAGGGACAACCCCTCTGTGCTTTCTTCGTACCAAAGGTATAGGAGACGGCACAAATGAATTATCTCGATGAATTTTTCGAGCACTAATTGTTGAGCTGCTCTTTAGAGAACTCACGACTAAGAATTTCGAAAAAATCGTGACGTTTCCACAGGCTGTGTACCAGGATTAAAAATGTTTTTTTTTTTCTGTCTTTTTCAATCAGTTTGGGAATAGTTCTCGGGATCTTATTGCGCTCATTAGTATTCCGGAGAGTTTACCAAGACTTCCGTGACAGCTGAATTACTTTTTTACGTTTCTGGATTGCCGGCGAGCGTGCTGTGTAATTTTATCAAGACGCGTGGTGACGAACAGAAAACTTTGCATCAAAATGTTAAACGAGAAGTTTCTAGAGGCTCGGATTTTTTTTCTGGTCTATCAAACCTTTCTGGCAATTGAATTATGATTTTGGGGGCTGGTTTGATTCTCAATGAGAGGCGATGATGTTTTTGTTTTTTTTTTTACAAACAATGCTTTCTTCTCGATCACACGAGAATTGCACGGCAGTAATTACTCATAATCATTGGCCTCTTGTCGGACAAGAATTTTGAGATTTAAGGGATAACACCACTGTGACCCCCTGTTTTTTTTTCACATTTTTCAAGAATTTTTTTTTGTGGGAAAGAAAAGAGACATTCGAAAATTTTGTTTGGGTTTTGTTCCTTGTTTATTAATGTATCAAAAAACATTTTTTTTATATTTTTTACGCCGCATGGTGGCGCTGGGGAAGCTCTCGCGTCAGGTGCTGTCATCTCTGCGGCACGCAGCAGAACTCTCTTCAACGTCGATCTGAAAAAAAATACCGAGTGTTTTCGTTAATAATATGTTATTTTAAAGAGAAGTACATAGGGATTTGGAAAAATATTGTTTTAAAAAAAATAGGCACGCCTTTGAAGTTAACTTTAATTTCAAAGGCGTGCCTATTTTTTTTAAAACAATATTTTTCCAAATCCCTATGTACTTCTCTTCAAAATATCATATTATTAACGAAAACACTCGGTATTTTTTTTCAGATCGACGTTGAAGAGAGTTCTGCTGCGTGCCGCGGAGATGACAACACCTGACGCGAGAGCTTCCCCAGCGCCACCATGCGGCGTGAAAAATGTGAAAAAAATGTTTTTTGATACATTAATGAACAAGGAACAAAACCCAACAAAATTTTTCGAATATCTCTTTTTTTTCCCACAAAAAAAAATTCTTGAAAAATGTGAAAAAAACAGGGGGTCACAGTAGTGTTATCCCTTAAGAGATTCACATGAAAGTTCGTTGCTTTCGAAGTGTTTCATTGTACCCTGTTCTCTTTTATCGTTCGGAGAATGGAGAATTCCATGGATATGTGAAAATGATGAGAAAATGTCTGTTGAGAAAAATAGACAAGGGCGGTATCGAAAGATTTGGCTTTGGTAAGAGCATGGTTACAGAATCGTATATGTAGCCATAACGTATCGAGGTAGAAGAGAGAACGAGAGATTCTATGTTTCGGTTAGAAGAGAGTGAGATAGCCGGGGAGGCTCTTGTCTTTCGTTTCCCGTTGAATGCACGCTCGCGGGGTTTTCAACGGAAATCCGCGGTATACCTTTCTAACCGTTCGTGCTCATTCCTCTTTTATTTCGTGGTTGATCGAGCCTCGTCATGATCGACTACTATATCTATCGCTGTGCACGCCAAACGTCATGTCGATATAGTAATAACTGCTAGCGAGAAGATGTAACTTTTTTGCATAACCAAAGAGCGCATCGTGTTTGTGCGTATGTATGTATGTTTATAAATATTTCTATGCGCCCCATACCCATGTCTTCGAGCTCGTCTCCTGAGAATCGAGATTCTTTCGGCACCTGGATTCTCGTTGTTTCGACGTAAATATACCGTGCACCGTAAATAACCGTTTCTTGTTGCACGATTTCCGATATGGCATCCATACAGAGAGAAAAATGCAATTCGGCCAGATTTAAAAATGTTAGTTCCGTATCGCGAAAAAAAAAACCGAGAGTAAAACTGCGAGAGCTTTAAGAAATATACTGACATTGCAATAGGAACGTCTGCGAGCGGGACAAAAATTTAATGACCGATCGGAATATATCGAAAATCGAAGTACCGCCAAAAGAATGATGAGTACATTGATGATATATTTCGTAGTCTGGTAAGTTGCTTCTTCTTATAACTTTTCCTCAATCACCAAAACTTGTGAAGAAGTGGAAATTTCTTATTTCCAGAACTTCTTTTTTTTCGCCATTAATAAGGGGGGAAATGGGGTTAGGACAGCGTTTTCTCAATGATTTTCATGAATTTTTTTATAGTATAAAAAATGAATATAATTTATTGAAACTTTGAGAATATTTTATACATATATTTAACGCGGTAGTCTGATCTAGAAATTTGAAACAATCGATTTATTTATTTTTTTCAGTTTCTTATTCCTTAGACCTTTCTTCATACGCTCCTGAAAACCGTTTATTGATATTTCAAAAATTAGCCGAGAAATAAAAATTCTAAGCAAGCCGCGCGCTCAGGTAGCGCGGTCGGGAAGCAGCTGTGCGGACGGTGTCAAAACTGAACGCGTTTATCTCAGAACTATGTTTTTCAAATCGGCGCCCACGATATCTCGATAAGTAATGGACCGATCGAGCTCAAATTTTGCACGTACCTTAGGTAGCCTATTTCTGAAGACTGGTAGCAGAATTGAGTCGAACAATAATTTTGCCGACATTTTATAACTCGTCGAATACCCGAAAATGTATGAAATATCATTTATGAAAGTTCAACAGGCCGCCATTTTGTCAACAATTTTTTTTAAGTACCAATTCTGCTACCAGTGCTCAGAATACTCATACAGATTGAGAATATATATATATTTTTTTTTTCCGATGTATACAACATCGTCCAGAGTGGGCGCCGGTTGAGGCGGCTTTCGGCGCACCATGTTGCAACAAGGCAAAAAACTACATGAAAATATTTAAAATAATTTTTTTTAAATGTACAAGTATTCTCTAAGGATCAATAAATGTACGTGTAAATTTTCATCAAGACAACTTCAACGGTTTTAAAATTATTGCACATTAGAAATGACGTCAAAAATCTCGCTCTAGACCAGACTACCGCCTTAAGTATAAAATTGGTATATACTATATACTATATACTATAAAATTTAAGTATCTACTATAAAATAAAAAAGACTGAGGATTTTGCGTACATTCTGGAAGCCGCAATTTTCATCTGAAATCAAACGAGGTTGGAATTTACTTTTATTATATCTCTCTCTTCTATATGAACCTAAATGCTATCAAAAAAATAGAAAATTGAATTTTGTACAGGGGTCAAAACAAAAAAGCATGATTGTTTGCCATTTTTTACAACTTTATGTGCAAAAAAAAAATATTTTGAATAATGATAATATTCTGATTTTGGGTTCATATAGAGCGCAATACTATGAAGAAAGTAACTGCCAATTTTCAAAACGATTGGTTGAAAACTTTTCAAACTAGCGTGTACGCAAGTTCAATAAAAGTCGTTTTCAGAAAAACGCGTTTGAAACACGTGACGCGCTCGGGGCCTGAAGGAGAGCTACTCACTTTAATGGCTTGTAACAATAGAACGAGTCGGAATTTTCATTAAAAATGTTGGGAACATATTTTTCAATAGTTTTACTAACAATTTACCAAATAAAAAAAATCGATTTTTTGAACCGTCTAACCCTATTTCCTCCTTTAAGCTCAATCATTCGAAGTTTTATTATTTAGTATATTATTTTAATCAGTATAGAAAGAACGCCAGATAACCCAATATTTTCCGGGGGGAAAAGTGTCCTGAGCTTTCCCGGGGGCAAAATCATCTTTATTTAAAAAAAAAATCAAATCTCTCCCTTATCCATTGTCTCTAAAATCAATATCAAATAATTTTAATCCCTACTAATGTCAATGAAAAATGATGTGAAAAAAAATTGAAGATTGTTTTCTTTGAGCAAATAAAATGGTATACAGGTATGCAGGAACCGGTGGTTTGGGGGGGGGGGGGGCAGTTACCCATGCTGCTTATAAAAACGATTTGTCGATAGAAATGAATGCAATTGCATCTTTGAGAGATTTTCAATTGAAAATCAGCGCTGATGATATTCGGTATGAATATCGCGTTGAGTGGCTGATTCATTGATTGCCTTGCAAGCGGCGATCGCGTCTACGAGTCCTCTTGACTTTTATTTTTTTTGCTTTTCGCAACCTTCCTCCGCTTTTCTATTTACTCACTATATCGCTGTTTTTTTGTTTGTTTTTTTCTTCTGTATAATTCTTGCGAGAAGCCTCAACGAGTAAAGTAAAGGGAGCAACAGAACTAGCGGCAGCACAATAAACGCGAAATATATATGCCAGTTCGCAAGAACGATCATTGCTACACGGGAAAACAGGCAAACGTGGATTTATTCTCCCGTTTCTATTGAGACACGATCGTTTATATTCCGGGAATAGAAGTTCTCCTTTCGTATATCCCCCGCGATGGTATAGAAGCGGTGCCCACTTTTCTCAACGAGTATCCATGAGATCTCGACTCGTCGTGTGCTCCGTCTTATTCTCGGCCGAGCGAGAGACTCGTATCGGTGTGTAGCATCGATGAAAAATCACTTCGTGGAGCGAGATGCGGAGAGAAATAGAGGGATGGCCCAGTGTTGGGTGTAGAAAATTGAATGTTGACATTGCGTTCGTGAAAATAGAAGGAACAAAAAGAAAAAACAATTTTTTAAATGCGATTCGATATGTCGCGAGCGCCATTGGTAAATCGACTATTTTATCTTTATCTATTTTATCTACACTTTTATCTTACGATAATATATGTAAGGGGTATTCTGGAAAAAAAGGGATCATTTTTTAGCGAACAAAACTTGTCAGTTAACGAAAGAGTTGAGAAACGGTTATTCAATTATTTTTTCTATTTTGTTTAATTTTATTTCGCCACTTTGTTTTATTTTATTCCCCTAACAGTACAATAGAATCAAATGAAGAGTAAACAGTTTTTTTTTAACGGCTTTCTCCTTTTATAGTCGAACATCTATTTCCATTTCAACGACGGTATGAAACGACAGTACGAATTCAAAAACCGTCGATCATTTCACCAGTGATTTTAATCACTTTCGCCCGTAACGAATTTAACGACTTTCACGTCAATCACACATCAACGTTATTCACCCTCAAAGTTACTCGGATAGTCTCGGTGCGGAGTCTTCGTTTCATCCGATTCGATCTACATATCGCAGCTGACGTTCCCAAACTTTTTTAAATGTATATATATATATACATATCTGGTTATCTATATTAGTTTCTCGTTGATGTTTCCTCGAAAAAAGTAAAAAAATCCTCTCACCCTTGAGATTGAGGGGTTTCGATAGCGACGAGAAAAAAAAAGACTAATAGAAAGAGTCTTTTTTCGATCCGGCAGCACGATGAATTTAGCTTGCCCAAGAGGGCCAAAAGTGGCACATGGAGAAAGGGCAAAAAGGTGAAATAATAAATGCGGGGTCAATGGAAAGGGAGAAAAAACATCGAGAGAAAGGAACGGCAGAGAAAGGTAGAAAAGAAAAGGGGAGATAAGGGTGGAAAAGTGAAGAGTGAAAGAGAGAGAGAAGTAAAAAATGAACTTAGAGGGAAGAGGGTAAAAGCTGTCGGAGAGGTCGAACGAGTCCCTCGCCGGGACTTGTGATTGGTTCATTCGATTTGCATGGGAATTGTAATGACGCGACACATGGCCCCGGCAGTTTCCTCCTATCGAGCCACTCTCCCCGAGCAACTTTTCCGTCTTCCTCTCTATCGCGGGTACTTGTCCGCTATGTACTCTATTTTTCCTACGAGAAAATGAAATTCAACGACATTCAGTGCGTTATAGAGAGGTCTATACATGGGAAAATCGACATCGAAGAGCGTGCGCGATATATATGACGAAATCAAGAACGCGTAGAGCATTGAGTCTTGTCGATGCGCTCTTTAAGGGGGAAATAGGGTTAGACGGTTCAAAAAATCGATTTTTTTTTAATTTCATAAATTGTTAGTAAAACTATTGAAAAATATGTTCCCAAAATTTAAAATGAAAATTCCGACTCGTTCTATTGTTATAAGCCATTAAGGGGGGAAATAGGGTTAGGAAAGCGTTTTCTCAATGATTTTCATAAATTTTTTTATAGTACAAAAAATGAATATAATTTATTAAAACTTTGAGAATATTTTATACATATATTTAAGTATATACTATAAAATTTTTATACATATATTTAAGTATATACTATAAAATATTAGCGACCCCATATTGCTTGTTTTTCTTGGTACTATTTTTTCAAACGCGTTTTTCTGAAAACGACTCTTTTTGAACTTGCGTACACGCTAGTTTGAAAAGTTTTCAACCAATCGTTTTGAAAATTGGCAGTTACTTTCTTCATAGTATTGCGCTCTATATGAACCTAAAATCGGAATATTATCGTTATTTAAAATAATTTTTTTTTGCAAGTAAAGTTGTAAAAAATGGCAAAAAATCATGCTGTTTTGTTTTGACCCCGGTAAAAAATTCAATTTTCTATTTTTTTGATAGCATTTAGGTTCATATAGAAGAGAGACATATTATAAAAGTAAATTCCAACCTCGTTTGATTTCAGATGAAAATTGCGGCGTCCAGAATGTACGCAAAATGCTGAGTTTGATTGTGACCTGCAATATGGGGTCGCTAATATTTTATAGTATATACTTAAATATATGTATACAAATTTTATAGTATATACTTAAATATTTGTATAAAATGTTCTCAAAGTTTCAATAAATTATATTCATTTTTTATACTATAAAAAAATTCATGAAAATCATTGAGAAAACGCTGTCCTAACCCTATTTCCCCCTTAACCGAGCACGATTATTTCATAAAAAAAAGAAAACCAGAGTAAAACCCAAACTTCTCTATTTAAGGGAAACATTATTGTGAAGTTTTTCCTGATGTTGCATTTTTTCAATGGCTTTACCGAAAATACACGTTCTTTGTATTACTACAGCACACAAACTTAATGTACACAATTGCTGTTGGTCCCTTCGCACAAATAATTTCCCAATTTTCGTTAAATACGACCAAAACCCATGCGCTGGATATATTTTGTACGGTCAAAACTTCTCCGGTTGAGTTAAAAATGTTCAAACAATGCTCACAAATTCAGCATAAAATTGAGTTATGTATCAACAATTTTTTTTTCTTGGGGTAGAATTATAAAAAAAAACATTAATAAACGTAGTAAACATGGTAAAAAGTAGTAAAATAATTGTTTACAAGATTGTCGCGTAAAGTCTAATCTGAGCTCTCCAACAGTTCCACACAGACTCACAAAAAAAATTCCCAGTGCACCAGAGATTTTTTAAAATCTTCTCCTCCATATCCCACATATCTCAGCAAGCAATGTAATAACTTCGCAGCTTACAGATATTTCAACTCGAGTTGTATAAAATAATACAATTTAATTTTGCTTTATTTAACTCGTTCGATATTAGTTCAGTAAATTGAAATTTCATTACAAACTTCTCTCAATAATTTCGTCTATGACTCGATGAATTTATGAATGATCGAGCGTATCAACCATTTAAAAATCACTCGTTGTTGTTCTCCGCGTGATAAATAATTGGTGCGGTAGTTTGCGTTTAATCGCGAAGTCTCTTCAATTGTATATGCGATTTAGAGTGCAACAATAGCCTCGAGTGTAATGAAATATTTTATGAACGGTACTCAGCGAATATATGCGCTATTGTCGAGCGCGGTTAATCATACATGCCGGTGTGCCGTTGAATCGGTTATTAGCCAAACTATTAGTAAATGGTTCGCGGGCATTTTAATTGTTAATCATTCACAGTTCTCTTTCTCTCTCCATATCTCTCTCATTTCTGTCCCTTAGTTTCTAGCCGATCAGTCCGAAAATCCAAAAATAACAATAACAGTTTTCATTTGTTTGCTATTGGCCGTAAATGAGATTAGAAACTTGCGTCACCTTATCTATCGAAGCGTAAAAGCTGCCCGTTACAAATAAAGCTTTTTCGATATGACTCGCCTCTACGAGAACCTCCCTCTCTCGCTCTGTCTATTTCTCTCTGTCGTTGCTGCTGCCTAAGGTAACACAGTAACACACGGAGCGCTCTCAGTTTGTCCCACCTCTCCTGGCGCTTCAAACTTGTCGGCTTATTTTCCAAATGCAAATTACTGCTGCCGGAATAATCCATATTTTATGTAGCACGACGATGACGAGACTGGTGCACATCTCCCGTGGTACCTTCCCGTCGTATTCAACTCGCTGACTTTCTCGCTACTTTATATAGCTATATTTGTATGTGTATAGAGAGCGAGAGAGAGAGAGAGAGAGAGGACAAAGTTTATTCGAAAAGTTTTCGAGCACGAGAGCGAACACTGCCTGTGCTCGTTCGAAAGTACGACGACAAGGGTGAGAAAAAAAAATGAAAATCACTCGTCAGGCCTTTCGAAAGTTATATAGAACACTGGCGGATAAGAATTGAGAAAAAGCAAAAGAACGACAATTTGTTGAATTTTTTTCTTCCATAAACGAAGGATTTATGAAACGTTAATAATTATTTTAAGGACAAGGGCAACATTGATCGACGAAGAAATTGAATACAAATATTGTTTCTCACCGTTCAATATTTTATGTCCTCTCATACCTCGGAAAATTCTTGGTAACAGTCAGTTTTTGTTGTTGTTGCATTTTTATCAAGTCCCTAATGAATATTGATTTTTATTCATATTTAACAATACCATGACAAATTGGTTTGGACACTATATTCGAGCATAGTTCTAAAAAATTGATCACGGTAAATTTTACAAATTTTATTACGTTGAAGGATTCGACGAACTCTTTAAATAGATCGAGTCGACGTTGACGAATTAAATATTTCAATTATATGAAATTCAATGCTTTCAATGCAGCATTGATTATTTTATTCTAATGTAGATATATTAAAACATTTATGTACGTCATAAATTTTATTCGATTTTTATTTTATACTTTATTTTAACCGCAGTCATAATAAAAAAAATGGCAGTGTTCAAAATATTCTTCTCGTTGACTCGAGTTGTATGGACATTTGTGGTAAATCGAGTTGCCATTGAAGGTGTGACTGGTGGTGGTTGCACAGTCATTTTGTAGGAAGGGAAAAATATAGGTCCATTTCCAAGCGAGTGCTCAGCTCGCCGAGCGCGTTTCAGTCAATCTCGGGGCCCAAAACTCCGTTGATCCTTGTGGTAGTTTGTACCTCTTTCTCTCGTCCTCTCACGCTCTCTCTCTCTCTCTCTCTCTCTTTCGTTTTTGCGAACAGTCGACTTTAATACGAGAAAATGCCTCGCGTGCAAGCCCCGAGAAGCGCGCTCGAGCTTATCTTGGACTCGTGCCACGAGACGACACGCGAATTAAATTCGGCTTGGTAAACGTCTCGCGGATACTTGTTGGAGCAGAGTATTATACCACCAACCCTCGCACAACGAACCAAACCAGTGGCGGGCTTTGCTGTATGTGCCGGCGCAAGTCCTATGTATATATATATAATATATTTGTGCCTACACCCTCCCACATCTTCTCTCGCACACGATGCCATTTTACGAGGATCGTTTGGCCTATTCTCGTGCATCTTACGCTCGATTTCACGCGGTATTCAAATACCTAAAGTGACTAGATCACTCGGCAAATAACACAGCAACTTTAAGTGGCATCTTTCGATACATTCAATCGCTTTGCATTTCGCGCGCTTCAATTTATCATCGAGCTTGTATCAAACAAAATTTATCGTAAACAATAAATTCCGAATACCGGAATTGTTGGCTTAATGAATTATTCAATTTTTTTTTTTCAATTTCATTAAAGATTCGAAGCTTTCTTCGGCTTCGGTTCAAACAATTTTTTTTTCTTTCGTAACTGTGCAGTCGTAAATATCAATAATTATCTGTCTCCTATATGAATTCCCATTTTACTAATATAAATAACGGAAAAATAGAGTACAGAGAAGAGAGAGAGAAAAAAAGGGGTTGATGGGTGAGTCGCTTAAGGGGGGAAATAGGGTTAGACAGTTCAAAAAATCTTTTTTTTTCCAATTTCATAAATTGTTAGTAAAACTATTGAAAAATATGTTCCCAAATTTTTAAATGAAAATTCCGACTCGTTCTATTGTTATAAGCCATTAAAGTGCGTAGCTCTCCTTCAGGCTCCGAGCGCGCCACGTGTATAACCGAGCGTACTATTTTTTCAAACGCGTTTTTCTGAAAACAACTTTTTTTGAACTTGCGTACACGCTAGTCTGAAAAGTTTTCAACCAATCGTTTTGAAAATTGGCAGTTACTTTCTTCATAACATTGCGCTCTATATGAACCTAAAATCAGAATATTATCATTATTTAAAATAATTTTTTTTTGCAAATAAAGTTGTAAAAAATGGCAAAAAATCATGCTTTTTTGTTTTGAGCCCTGTAAAAAATTCAATTTTCTATTTTTGTGATAGCATTTAGGTTCATATAGAAGGGAGACATATAATAAAAGTAAATTCCAACCTCGTTTGATTTCAGATGAAAATTGCGGCTTCCAGAATGTATGGAAAATTCTGAGTCTGATTGTGACCTGCAATATGGGGTCGGTAATATTTTCGGTGTTTTTCACGAAAATTCTTCAAAAATTTTATAGTATATACTTAAATATATGTATAAAATATTCTGAAAGTTTCAGTAAATTATATTCTTTTTTTTTACTATAAAAAAATTCATGAAAATCATTGAGAAAACGCTGTCCTAACCCTATTTCCCCCCTTAAGTAAAATGTCGAATTTTGTTCGATATTTAATTATTCGAATGTCGTCAAGTAGAAAATGCCGTTTTGATAAGTTTTCTTTGTCAGGCATCGTGGCTGACAAATCTATAAATTAAAGAATAATGCATTTTTTCAATTATAAATATAATAACAATAAAAAATTTATTATTTAATAATTCGAATGTCTTAAAGTAGAAAATGTCGTTTCGATAAGTTTTAATAATGCATTTTTTCAATTATAAATATAATAACAATAAAAAAATTATTATTTAATAATTCGAATGTCTTAAAGTAGAAAATGCCGTTCTGATAAGTTTTCTTTGTCAGCCATTGTGACTGACAAATATATGAATGAAAGAATCATGCATTTTTTTTTTTTTTCATGGAAATTCTTCAAAAATTTTATAGTGTTATACTTAAATATATGTATAAAATATTCTCAAAGTTTCAATAAATTATACTTATTTTTTATACTATAAAAAAATTCATGAAAATCATTGAGAAAACGCTGTCCTAACCCTATTTCCCCCCTTAAAGAAGCTAGAGAGCCCCGTGGCTTTGACGCTATCTCAGAGATGAAAAATCATCGAGGGGAGAGGTTTTGCTTTCGTAACTCCCGGTTGGAAAATTCACGAGGCTAACACCGAATGCCGCGGATGCCTGAAATAACGCGCTACTATTTTCTTTCAATCCGGCCACCCTCTCCGTGAAACGGGATTTTGGTGCTCGCGGATTTTCACGGCGGTCGAACGCTATACGAGCGAGAGAGAGAGAGAGAGAGATAGAGGCTATCCGGTACCCGTGCTAAGAGAGATCGAGCGTCGCGATGGAATGAGAAGAAAAACTAACTATGAAACGTGCGACGAGGGCGTGAAGTGATAATAAAGTTGAAAAAAAAGAAAATGTTAAAAAAAAATAAAGAAAACAACTTATTTCAACCATTCCGCGGCACGAATTTGATCGTTATTTAGTCTGCAGGAATGAAAACTCGTCGATTGTCATCCGTCATACTTTTCCATCGACGCAAAACGCGAAAGAAAATAAAAATAATTTAAAAAAGGTAGCGAAAAGGATAAAGATATGGGCAAATATAATGAGATTTTTTTTTTTCCCCCGTTAGAGAAGCAAAAATCGAAGACGACAACGTGAGCGAGGATAAAGACTACGTTGTGCGTGTGCTTTAAAAATATATATAAGCGCTACGGGGGTGGTATAATGGTTCGGTAGTTAATTCAATAGGGAAACATGGTAGTGCGAGTCGAACGATATAGGAATATCTGCCCATAGTCGCTAATTGAGCTATTAGTAGAAGCTAGTAGGGACTAATTAACCGAACGTTACGCGAGTATTCTTGTACGATAACGACGGAACGACGTGGGAGGGGAAAAATAACGAAGGGAAAACAAAACCAACCAACGTAAAACTAATACGAACGCGATTCGTCTTGGTCAATGTGAATTCGTGTATCTCGCTTAATATGCATGAGAAAAAGCACTTCATTAGTGAGCTTGTCGCACGGAATATCTCGACAAAACGATCGGATAAAGTGAACAATCAATCTTTTATTTTGGCGATACTTCAACATGATAAAAAAATTTTTTTTTACACAATTTATACTAAGTATATTGATATAATACGACATTAAGACTTTATAATTAATAGCGCTAATTAATGGCGATTTTTTTCAACAAAAAAAGTAACTTTTCCGAAAAATTTACAGATAACTTAACGTTTGCAGTAATATAAGGAGTGACGGATAATCGATCGCCAAAAGGGGTTACGGTTGCCTGGGAATGACAGCTGCTTTCAGGAGATACCTGGCAATGGTTTCCCTCTAAAATTCACCTCATTCAACGATATACTATAGGAATATACATATATATATATGTCGAAACAGCATAAAGCTTTCGCGTGAATAAAGACGACGAATTATAGCACCGTAGCACGATAACGGATTTAAACGATATTCACGAAATATCATAACGTTGAAATAATTCACTTGCATGGTTAATTTTAAATACGCACGTTCAATTCAAATTTAGTATAAATTTCTCTTACCTCAGCTTGTACTCGGAGTGCGGCGAGTCCTCGGGAGACTTGTAACTGTTTCCCGTCTGCAACATTGAACGAGTTTTCATATTTGAAATTTTATTATAATGATTTTTATTATAATGAAATATGTAATTATTGTCGTGTTGAAAGATATGTAACGTTTTACAACGAGACATACGTGTTATTGTTGGTGACTTAAATGGAATTTTGTAAGGTGAATTATATTTTTGCGTAAATGTTTTGAGGGTTTGGCTATTGAGAAAGCTTCATAGGAACAATTGCTATTAAGTGACGTTATAATTTATTATTAAAATAATGATATCGAATAGACAATGGAATTTCGCAATGTGCATCATATTTTTGGTCAAAATGTGTAAGAGCCTGGTTATTGGAAAAGGATTCATACATACAATTGAGATTAACTGACGTTATGATTATTATAGGAATCATGATATCGAATAACACAATGGAATTTCGCAATGCGAATTATATTTTTGCGTAAAAATTCTAAGGGTTTGGCTATTGAGAAAGCTTCATACGAACAATTGGGAATAACTGACGTTATAGTTTATTATTAATATAATGATATCGAATAGACAATGGAAGTTCGGAACGTGCATTATCTTTTCACGTAAAATGTGGAAGAGTCTGATTACTGAAAAAGATTCATACGATCAATTAGGATTGATTGACGTTATGATTATTATAACAATCATGATATCTAATAACACAATGGAATGTCGCAATTCGAATTATATTTTCGCGTAAAAGTTCTAAGGGTTTGGCTATTGAAAAAGCTTCATACGAACAATTGGGAATAACTGACGTTATGATTTATTATAAAAATATTGATATCGAATAGACAATGGAAGTTCGGAACGTGCATTATCTTTTCACGTAAAATGTGGAAGAATCTGGTTACTGACAAAGATTCATACGATCAATTAGGATTAACTGACGTTATAATTATTATAACAATCATGATATCTAATAACACAATGGAATTTCGCAATTCGAATTATATTTTTGCGTGAAAGTTCTAAGGGTTTGGCTATTGAGGAAACTTCATACGAACAATTGGGATTAGCTGACGTAATGTGTGGTCATTATAAAAATATTGATATTGAATAGACAATGGAATTTCGGAATGTGCATTATATTTTTATGTAAAATGTGGAAGAGTCTGGTTACTGAAAAAGATTCATACGATCAATTAGGATTAACTGACGTTATGATTATTATAGGAATCATGATATCGAATGACACAATGGAATTTCGCAATGCGAATTATATTTTTGCGTGAAAGTTATAAGGGTTTGGCTGTTGAGAAAGTTTCATACGAACAATTGGGATTAACTGACGTTATAATTCATTATTAATATAATGATATCGAATAGAGAATGGAATTTCGGAACGTGCATTATCTTTTTACGTAAAATGTGGAAGAGCCTGAGTACTGAAAAAGATTCATACGATCAATTAGGATCGACTGACGTTATGATTATTATAGCAATCATGATATCGAATAACACAATGGAATTTCGCAATCGAATTATATTGTTGCGTGAAAGTTCTAAGGGTTTGGCTATTATGAAAGCTTCATACGAACAATTGGGAATAACTGACGTTATGATTTATTATAAAAATATTGATATCGAATAGACAATGGAATTTCGCAATGTGTATTATATTTTTGCGTAAAATGCTGAAGAGCCTGGGTACTGGGAAAGGATTCATACAAACAATTGGGATTAACTGACGTTATGATTATTATAACAATCATGATATCGAATAGCACAATGGAATTTCGCAATGCGAATTACGATTTTCACGTGAAAAGTAGCCGAGGAGCGTGGTATTGAAAAAGCTTCATATAAACATTGGGGGGATTAACTGACATTATAATTGTGATTGAGCACCTGGCGTCCTATCAAATTGTTCCGAGTGTACCGATGATTATTATTACTATCACGTTATCGACCCTATTCGCGACAAATAAACGAATAAATCATAATTATTTCGTGACGGTATGAATTTTTAATAGAGAACATTGAAGTGAAAAAAAAAAAAAAAAAAACGATAATCGGTAAAAGACGTAATATATTCGAGAAAACGTTGAATAGTTTCGAAAACATCTGTTATAGGCCTCTCGTGATAAATCGCACCTCTAAATCTTTCATCGAGTCAAACGCACCGGCATATTAATAATTAATCGACCGTATGCTTCGAGGAAGTTTTCATTCTATATAGCGATATATACCAAGCTCCTTCTCCTCCTCTCTCTCTCTTACAGTCGTTCATCGTCTCTCGTATTCGAAGCTGCACGTCTCCTCAGTTTTTCCAACTCATGGCTCCCAACATTCCCAAAAACTTTACATTCATATCGGAGCTCGGGAAATCGAGATAAATCGCGTGTGTATAAAAAAATTTATCGCATTGAAATGAAATCAGTCGAAAGTGTTTTTTTTCTCTTCTATTATTATTATTTTCAACACAATTTTCCTTTTAACGCGCGGGGTCGAGTTGATAAAACGTTGAAACAAGCGCGTTAAAGCGGAAAATGCCAATAATATATAAATACGAAACCGCGAGAGATGCCTCGGGAATCGAATTGACACCTCTATGTGCTAGGGGGTCCAGTCGATGGTGTCAGCCAACATTTCGTGAATCCAACACATATTGCGTACTGAAGAGCGATGATATACAGAGGGGATGAGAGAACTCTCTCTCTGTCTCTCGTCTGGCATTTTCCCGAGCTCTCACACGCATTTCGTTCGAAACACAAACACAAAAACACACGGACCATACTTCATATCAAGCCAAGTGTTGAAAAGGTCAATATTCATAACGCCCAAATACGTTCATATACCATCAAAAGTAATATCTCGGGAGGGCATCATGACTCGCGTTTATATCGCGTCATTGTACATTTTGCGATTCGCAAAACTACCCCCGACGATTTTATCTATTCGTAATAGGATACATCAATTAAACGATGAAAATTTTAACGGACGGTCAACGGCGAAACGATAATAAAACTCGTCACACCTCGGATTTTACAAGCTTTTGGTTATGGACGAATTTTGTTACTGTGATAAAATCCCGTAACAAATATTTACATACTAAAATTGCGTACGAATTTCGATGAGATGGTTTTCGTCAGCTCGTTGCACTTATCCGTTGAAGCTCGTCGTGCTTCGATACTCCTGTGACGTAAAGATGATCGTGTATTAATTTCACCATTTCATCTAACTTTTACCGTCAATGGGATCGTTGATTATTCATTTTTTTTTTCAACACTATTTTATGAATAAATAATTACACGAATTGCTGTTATATCGACTTTTGTTTACGGTCGTTGATTGATTAATTTTTCTATCAATTAATCATCGATGAATTACTGATCGTATAATATTTTGTATTTTTACACTTTAAAAGTGTATATCATTTTGTGTATTTTCGAAGACTGCGATGCAACGGCCAAAACCGATAGTCTCAATGAACGTGGGAGTTTTAACGCATTTTGCTTCTCGGGTCAAATAAACACACGCACAAGGGGGCGGGGGCACATATACGCGGGAAAGTGGCACTCTTGCTTGCTCGCAAGAGTAACGTATAGACTCGAGTGTAGCGCTGCTTCTAGTGGGAGAGCGCCGAGTAGACGACGACGAGAAGCAAAAGAAAAGGAGCTTGAAGATCGTCGAGGTGGCGGCGGAGAAAGAGATGGTGAATTGGATGAGCGGGAGGACGGTGGGTAGGAGGGAGATGGAGGGAAAAAGCTCGACTCTCCTGTGAATACGACCGAAATAGTATAGCGTCGGTACGCACCCGGGTCATAACTCACTCGGGCGACAGATAGAGAACCCCTCGTGTGTTTCGTTTGCATCGACTTGTATGCGTACATATATACATACATTTTTCTATAAGCTACCGTTCGTCTATACCATAACGCAGCAAATCCTTTTTTTTCACTCCCAATTCAGCCCGGCGCAATTTTTCTTGCAACCTAACGTCAATCTATTCTCCTGTCACTTATCATATATAGATTTTCGTATATAGGAGAATGTATACGATTTCTTATCATGCTCGTTACATTGGAATCTCTCGATTCTATCGATACACGAAGCGAAACCATTTATCCAACGGTGAATAGAAGTTAAGGGAGTCCTGCGCGCTCAAAAAAAGGCGGGGAAAGCACGTTTTTTTTTTTATTTTGCTGAGAAAAACGTTCGCATCGAGTATTCCAGACGCAAGAATGTTCGAAATGCTTTTTTGCGTCATGTAAAATTATATTAAAATTTGTATAACAAAAATCTTGAGAGAAATTTCATTTACTTTTTCATATTTGCTTGATTTTGAAACGATCGATCGCCTACAATTTTCGCTGATTCGAAATTGAATGTTCGTTTATATGTTTAGATTAAATCACGCGATTGGAATTTTTAGCAAGATGAAAAGGGTCGTGAAGCCCTCCCCTCAACGAATTAGATCATTCTGACGTAGCGAAATATAGGTTGTTTAATTAAATAATTTTTTTTATCTCAGCTAGAGGACTCGAAAGTTTTATATTACAGGCACATATATTATAGGTAGTTTCAATAGGTTTTGATAAAAACTATCGTCACAAATATGCAAATTTTGCTCACTGGCTTTACTCCTTTAAGGGGGAAAATAGGGTTAGACGGTTTAAAAAATCGATTTTTTTTTATTTCATAAATTGTTAGTAAAACTATTGAAAAATATGTTCCCAAAATTTTAAATGAAAATTCCGACTCGTTCTATTGTTATAAGCTATTAAGGGAGGAAATAGGGTTAGGACAGCGTTTTCTCAATGATTTTCATGAATTTTTTTATAGTATAAAAAATGAATATAATTTATTGAAACTTTCAGAATATTTTATACATATATTTAAGTATATACTATAAAATTTTTGAAGAATTTCCTTGAAAAACACCGAAGATATTAGCGACCCCATATTGCAGGTCACAATCAGACTCAGCATTTTGCTATTTTTTCAAACGCGTTTTTCAGAAAACGACTTTTTTTGAACTTGCGTACACGCTAGTTTGAAAAGTTTTCAACCAATCGTTTTGAAAATTGGCAGTTACTTTCTTCATAGTATTGCGCTCTATATGAACCTAAAATTGGAATATTATCATTGTTTAAAATATTTTTTTTTGCAAATAAAGTTGTAAAAAATGGCAAAAAATCATGCTTTTTTGTTTTGACCCCAGTAAAAAATTCAATTTTCTATTTTTTTGATAGCATTTAGGTTCATATAGAAGAGAGCCATATAATCAATGTAAATTCCAACTTCGTTTGATTTCAGATGAAAATTGCGGCTTCCAGAATGTACGCAAAATGCTGAGTCTGATTGTGACCTGCGATATGGGGTCGCTAATATCTTCGGTGTTTTTCAATGAAATTCTTCAAAAATTTTATTGTATATACTTAAATATATGTATAAAATATTCTCGAAGTTTCAATAAATTATATTCATTTTTTATACTAATTTATGAAAATTATTCAGAAAACGTTGTCCTAATCCTATTTCCCCCCTTAAAAAAATGTTATCTAAATAGAAAATTAATTTTTCTTCTCGTGGTTATGATAATTAAGAACGTCGGAAAATAGTATGTAATTTGGAATGATAACACTTAAAATTTAGATTCGGAAAACACCAATGAAACTTGAAACTAATTTTCCAAAGAACTTTACTTCGTTAAGCTCATCGTTTAAAACTTTTCAAAAGCGAGTATTCGACTTTGGAGCTTTTACTCGCGACTATATTGTGACGAAAATATATGTACGTCGAGTTCAATATATATCTATAGCTCATGGAGCAGTAGTGTACAATGGTGTAGTAGTTGACCAAACGGTTCGGGGGAAACAGAGAATCAGCGGGATAAAGAAAAGACAAGAGCGAGAAGAAGGGGGAGGCATTCCAAAGTAGTTCAACACTGTACAGGTCCGGCGGTGGCAAACGCGATGGAAACGCGTCGGGCAAAAGAGCTTGTTGTGAGCAGCACACACGTGGCGATATGTTTCGCGAAGAGAGAGAGAGAGAGAGAGAGATAGAGAGAAACCATGGAAGTACACACGATTTCTGTCTGGCGATTCCACAGCTCACACCGTTGCACCCACGCGTTTCCACCGCCCTCCTTCTTTCTCCTCATCCTCCACCTTGCCACATGCCACCGCGGAAGTTGACCTAGCTGCTATTTTCGTCGGATTTTCTCGTTGGATTCAGACGTTTCTTTTTTTTTTATCTCTCCTCTCCTATCCTCTCCGTGTCTCGATCTTCGGATATTCTTTCTTCACTGCACGAGTAACGTAATACATACTTTGCTCCAAGTGTTCCGAAGACCAGTCGTTAGTATATCGTTAAAAAAAAATATATATTTCATAGGCAATTGTACCGATCCTTTCCAACAAATTACTCCTAAATGTAACGACAATATGCGTGAATTTGTTTACGAGTAAATTCCTTCTTTGTCATCCCGATAAGCTATCGTTCGTTTTTGTGTCTTCTTTTTTTGTCATAGACCCTAGAAAAATATCTCCGAAGATCAGGACTATTTATCCCAAGAGATAAAATATATATCTTTTATGATGTACACAAAAAAAACGACTCAAAAATGTATAAGGGCAACTTAATTTCGATACTTTTGTTTGTTGTTTGTACATTAAATCATTTATCAGACGTTATGGAACTTAAATTTATTTTCTAGCTCTCTTAAGGGGGGAAATAGGGTTAGACGGTTCAAGAAATCGATTTTTTTTAATATCATAAATTGTTAGTAAAACTATTGAAAAATATGTTCCCAAAATTTTCAATGAAAATTCCGACTCGTTCTATTGTTATAAGCCATTAAGGGGGGAAATAGGGTTAGGACAGCGTTTTCTCAATGATTTTCATGAATTTTTTTATAGTATAAAAATGAATATAATTTATTGAAACTTTGGGAATATTTCATACATATATTTAAGTATATGCTATACATTTTTTATACATATATTTAAGTATATACTATAAAATATTAGCGACCCCATATTGCTTGTTTTTCTTGGTACTATTTTTTCAAACGCGTTTTTCTGAAAACGACTTTTTTTGAACTTGCGTACACGCTAGTTTGAAAAGTTTTCAACCAATCGTTTTGAAAATTGGCAGTTACTTTCTTCATAGTATTGCGCTCTATATGAACCTAAAATTGGAATATTATCATTGTTTAAAATATTTTTTTTTGCAAATAAAGTTGTAAAAAATGGCAAAAAATCATGCTTTTTTGTTTTGACCGCTGTAAAAAATTCAATTTCCTGTTTTTTTGATAGCATTTAGGTTCATATAGAAGAGAGACATATAATAAAGGTAAATTCCAACCTCGTTTGATTTCAGCTGAAAATTGCGGCGTCCAGAATGTACGCAAAATGCTGAGTCTGATTGTGACCCGCAATATGGGGTCGCTAATATCTGCGGTGTTTTTCAAGAAAATTCTTCAAAAATTTTATAGCATATACTTAAATATATGTATAAAATATTCTCAACGTTTCAATAAATTATATTCTTTTTTTATACTATAAAAAAATTCATGAAAATCATTGAGAAAACGCTGTCCTAACCCTATTTCCCCCCTTAACGAAACGATGATTCGCCATCGATACAACGAAATATATCTCGGATGTTTGACATTTCTTTCTGGTATATTTCACCAAAATCTAGATCATCACCGAGGAATGCGAGAGGGAACAGATCGAGTAGCAGGCGAAATTCCTCACCCTCTCTGTCTCTTTATCGCATCGGGTTAGAGAAGAGGGTGGAGGGGTTTGCTCTCCGGCGGTGGCTAACCACAAGCGGTTTCCACTACATCAGCCTAATCACCGGTCGAAACTATCGAGCCCCCTGTTTGCCGATTATCCGATCGCGGATTATCGTCTCCCGCGAAATTCTACATCGGAAGAACCGAGCATTTTTTTCTAATTACACGTACATGAGTTCGTCTCGTGTCGTGTCGTTCATTTTCAATCCGAAAGAAAACTCAGTGGATAGACAATAGAGAACTCAATTTTCATTTCTATTTTTTTATTCGAAAAGAACGTAAAATGCCAAGTGAATGTACGTCAGACACTCCAAGAATGGCTTAGAGAAAATATTTATTTCCAACCCGAGAGGACCCGAGAAAAAGAGAGGAGGCTACACGGCCCCTACTCCTCTAATTAACTTCGTATACGAAAGCTTTTTTTGTTTAATTAACACGAGCAACGTAAACTACCCGTTGCGGAGGTTAAAACCTGCACGAGTCAACGCAAGAGAGAGCCACTATACCATCAGAACCACCGCACGGTCCACCTCTTTTTCACGATTTTCCATTTTTTTTCTCTTCTTCTCTCGCTGCGTTAAAAATATATATTATTTATTTCTCTTAGCGTTTTCATTCTCCGCCCGTTTCGTGTAATTCGAAATTTCAATTTAGTTATTTATATTGGGACACCGCGCCCGTAAGCTCTATCGACGTAACAACGCGAACACAGCGCAAAATATATATCTTTGGAAAATTAACTTGAAGCATTTTTCTGCAGTTTTTTTCCAAGACGAACAGAGCACAAAATACATATCGTTGGAAAATCAACTTGAATCATTTTTCTGCAATTTTGTGTTTCTTCCCCAGAACTGATTTTTTATCATCAAATGTCAAGGCATTTTATCTTCGTTATCTTTCACGTGATCGTATATTGACGAAATTCTGGTGAAATATTGAATTAACGAAGCTCAAAGAATTTGTAATAAATTGATCAGAATCCACGATAATAAATGTGATATTGCTCGTTCTACCGTCTCTAAGAGGAATACCATTTACGTTTCCCACCATTTCGTTGTAAATCTCCGTTTCTCCCGTCGTTCCTCGCCACCACCCCCGAGGAATGAGAGAGTGCTTAAACCGTTTACGATAGAGGGTTTACACGATCGCGATCGTGGCTCGCCCGGTTTTGCATGGCATGCGCCAACTAACGCACTCCCCCCCCCCCCCCCCCCCCCCCCCCACGTATAGGCCCTCACCCGGGCACACATTTTGCGGACTATCTCTCTTCAGCCAGATCCAACCAGTAGCACACCAACTACGGTGAGAGGTGAAAGGGTCAGCTGGTTAAATCTGATCGTACCTCCGTACGTAAACGTAATATCTGTATACACGTCTAGTTTATACATATGCACCTAAACCTATGTCCAATCCGTATACATATATCCTCGCTAAGAGGGCCTTGTGTATATATAACACAATGGGGTAAAAGCGGGGTAGATCGAGTTTGTGGATGTAATACACGTGAAATGGCCACGTAGGCAAGCTGAACGAAGGAAGAGGGTTGGCTGTAGATAGACACGAGAATCATGGAAGACTACGCGTAGGACTTTATGTACAGTAAAGTCTCTCGTACAAGTTTTTTCCATCACCCCCTTTGCCGCTCCAATCTTAATTTTCTTTTATTGATAAATTTAATAATCGATTGACGATTCGAAACAATTGTGACTATTCTATTTTTTAAATGAATCATCCCTTCATTCTCGCCTGGTCGAATAGCCTGGCAATTCGATAATTTTGATGGGTTGACTTTTTTTTAATTAATTTATTATTGTGAATTTTTAGAATATTGACGGTCACGGTAGTTACTTTGGAATTTCGTGAATTCATTTGTTCGCAGCTGTTAATTTATAGGGTGTACGATTGATGAGGAGTCATACTGTATCTGATGGGGTCTATATAGGATTTTGGGGGCCGGGTGTTGTGATACGAACACGTGAAAGCTGGCGATGCAGGGTTCGGCATTAGGCGGTCGTATAGGTGGACGATGCAAGTCCCCCTCCCCCCTAACCCTGGTACTCGGGGTCTCTGGCCTGTCTGTTGGCTGGCTGGCAACCCTCGCATGTCGTCTCTCCTTCTACAGTCTGTGAAAGGGCTCGGCACCTCTTGGTAGGTCGCGAGAAACCCTCTCTCTCTCTCTCTCTCTCTCTCTCTTTATCTATTTCCATCTCACTGTCTCTGTCTTTCTCGCTGGAGCCTCAGTCTGCTTCTCTGGGTGGACGTTAGCTGCAGGTGGCGCGCCGTATTTATAGCCGAGCCGTGACTCCTCTTCCTCTTCCGTTTCCTCTTCCTCTTCCGTTTGGAGCTCTTCGCTGCACGCGGAGCAACCCCGCGGCCGAGGAACGTCAGAGCTTTCACGTTTCTTCAACACACACTATACCGCTACGAGGAGTTGGCGGGAGAAGGAAGGTTTCGACCCCTCACCGAGCCTTTTTCTTTCGAAAGATCCTCCGTTATAACCCTCGACGCCTCCGCCCTAGTCAACTCCGTTTCGTCGCTTCCGGCACCGGGAAGTCCGTAAACCCAGAAAACATTCGAGCAAAGCAAGTTAAGAAGGAGATTCTCGAAAGAAACGCGAACCTTCGGTTGGATTATATAACGTACTGGACTTTCTCGCAAACTTTCTTTTCCTCCACTCGCACATACTGCATAACATTCTCGTTGTTGAATTGAAGAGAAAGCGCTGGGACAATTCTCTTTGCCCCCCCCCCCCATCCTGGCGAATCGATGAAAAGAACTCTACGCACACACACTTTTTAGCACATACTCGCAATTGGTATTCAAATACATTTTTTGTTGTCAAACATAACATTTCATTTCAATGTGATCATTTGATTTATATGACTTCGAGCTGATGCAATTGATTATTGATTGCTCGTTAATGACATGTCGTTGTCATGGAAGAAATAGATATCCAAGATATTGATGGGTGTGACGAACTACCAAATTTTTAACCAGCAATATCGCGAAAAATCTTGTTAATATATAAAGTAAAGCAAACATTATATAACAAAGTTTAAGAAAAGTGATGCATAATTTTTTTAGCATTCAGACGTTTCCCTGTCTGAAGAAGCCAAAAACGATGAAAAGCCAACTTGCTCACAGAGGAGTATTTGTCAGAAGTTTAAATTAGGTAACAACATGCACAATTTTCCGAAATGCACCGATTTACAAATTAATTTTTATTTATTTATTTCACAAGCATATAGTTATTGGTTAAATAAATAATTGAATAATTGTAATTGATTTCATTAATCCCATTAAAATGAATTTCAATCTCTCCACTTCCGGAGTATGTTAACTAAGCTTTTATCGTAGTATAAGTAGAAAAAGTTACGATAAGAGCTGACGTAAATGAAAGGGTTAGTGCAAAGAAGACTCTGATTATTCGGTTACTTTAAGTTTTTGCACGAAGAACCAGACTCCGAAACTCCGCGATGACGCGATTTTCTATCTCGTTCGGAAGATCTCTCTCGTCTGACGAGGCAAAATCTCCTCGAGAGAGTGAAGAGACGCACGAGACGCCCGTATCTTATCCTCGTTACTCGCGAAGAAAACCTTCAATGGGCCGACGATCTCATCTGAAATAGCGCGTCTGTATGTCTATCTGTGTTCTCATGGAGCGTTTACATCGTACGATAAGATCTGCGATATGGTTAAATGACAAACTGTGAACACGTTGTCGACGGCATATCAGTTCAAACTTTTAGTTATTAAATCCGAAAGTAATAACATTTATGTCAAGAGAAAAATCGAATTCCAACCATTGTGGTTATTTAAAAAAAAAGCAATCATTGATAATTAATTTTATAAATGATCTTACTTCCGTCGATTATTTCGGCTCGATATTCTAGAAATTACACGGACGAATCTAAGTGTAAGAACAGATTTGCGATCGTGCTAACAAGAGACTCTGTGCCAATTTGCCCGGGCTATTTTCTAGTCTGTTAGCACTGTCGAGTGTACACGCTTTGCGATTATGCACGCAGTGTGTTAGATGATACAAGGGAATTGTATAGCGGATATGGCTCCAGGTACGGCTGAGCGATCGACCGATCATTTTGACAGCGCGCTTTCCAAAAGCCTCCCAATGATCGATGATTCGTGGGCTGGATGATAATAATAGTGTAGGGCTTCAGCATTGAATTGCCCCGAGTGTATATACACTATAGAGGTTCGAAACCTCGACTAATGCAAAACGGAGATAGCCCGGAGTTGCTCGATCGGATATATCGTCCTCGACGACCAGCGTATGTCACAAACGGATATCTCTAGTGGGGAAGGAAATGTATCTTCCTCCTCATTCTCCGCCTCCTCTCTCGCTACCCTTCTGGTCGATGTATCGGCCCGATTAATGGAGCTTGGTGATACATCATCAACACTCACCTTCCACACAATAGGAACATACTTGCGTGAAAAATTATATTAAATGACTTGTAAATTTATGATTATTAGTAAATGATCGTTTAATATGTTTAATTAGTTTTTATTTCCAATCAGTTACGAAATAATGAATTACAAAAATAATCCTCACTGTTGATACAATTATTATTGTAGTCGTATTTCTAATAGATCATATCATTCGTTGGTAACAATTCAAGAATATAGATTATTGTCAACTCTTAGCGTTTAAATACTAAGAATGTTTACGTCACAACGAAATTCTCGAAGAAATATTTGAGCTACAGAATGAAATCAATGTATTAGGGGAACCCGGGGCATTGTGGGCATCCGAGGCAGTATGGGCACCCCCTCTAAAACGTCTCACAAGTGCCGATTGAAGTAGACAACGTTTGGATATTGTTTTAGTATGCGTCACGCCAGCGCGACAAGTGGTGCTATCAGCGAGAGCGCACGTCGAGCGGACCTAACCTAGAAAGACGTTTTTATGTGATTTTGATCTAATTTCGGCTATTGTGTTTACGTTTGCAAACAAGAGACAATTTTATTAATTGCAGTGCACTTTTCGGATCAAAGGTAAGTTACCCTTGAAGTATTTTATTAGTGTATTAAGTATTCGCCAATATCGTTAGAAACTTTACTTTCGCTTGTTTTTGTCATTCTTGATAATGGGGCATAATGGACGGGGTACTATGGGCATGGTGCCCGTTTTGCCCCTGATATTTCTATTTTTTTTTTTTACAGTTTCTATTAAGATGGTCCGTACCTACAAAAAGAAGACGAATCGTGGGGAATGGAGCGAGCCTAGCATGCGATCAGCGGTCAACGATGTTTTAAGTAAAAATATAAGTTACAAGGCAGCTGCAATCAATTGTAGTGTACCCCGTACCACTTTGCAAAGGAAGATTGAGGAATACAAGTCCAAGCAATGTATTCAACCTAAGCGTATGGGGAATTTTAAGTCCGTATTTTCTCAATCCGAAGAAAACGAGTTGGCTTCGTACATAAAAAACATGGAAGCTAGATTATTTGGCCTCTCAACGAAAAAAAGTCCGAGAATTGGCCTTTGAACTAGCCGAAAGAAATAACATTCCGCATAACTTTGATTAGACATTACGGGTAGCAGGTGAGGATTGGTTGGCCAACTTTTTAAAACGCAATCCATCCTTGTCGCTTCGGAAACCAGACACTACAACCACCATCACACACGCCTCGCGAATCACAACCTCAAGCACTATCACCATCACCTCACAATCAGATGCAACCGTCTTCTCTTACATCATCAACTCCACCAGGTCCGTCGACTTCTTTTCATCGTGTTTTATCTGGACATATTATGCCTATACCAAAAGCTGTAACACAAAAAAGGGCATCGCGTAAACGTGGCAAGACTGCTGTAATTACTAGTTCTCCGTATAAAAAATAACTTGAACAAGCTCATGCGCTGGTGAGGACGACAATGACGATGAAACAACTCATATCTGGTCATTTTGCACACGATTCCAAGTTATTTTTGTGTCGTATGATTTTAGTGTCCATTATACCCTGTGCATGTCCATTGTGCCCCAGATATGGGGCACTATGGGCATTTCGCATATTTTTTTAAAACCAAAGTTACATTCAAAGATTTAATTTAATTGTAGATTTTGATTTATGTTCTTAAAGAGTACTCAATAAATGATTATATTTCACTTTAGTTCCTCAGCTCCATTTTTTATTTTACACTTTATATTACATTTTCCTTAAAGTGCCTGTACTGCCCCGGGTTCCCCTACTTTTGTTTTATAAAATTTATAAAAACACAAGACGTGCATTACAAGACCAATGAAATTCTTTTTTTTTTACAACGTATTAAATCATATACGTGTATATTGAGCAATAAATTAAAGTGATCTTGGATACTTGAGGGTGAGCATTTTTATTTTACTTTCCGAAGAGTGACTCGAAAAGATTGTGTGTATCTCGGGCTCTCACGGCGAGAAAATTGGTATGTGCCGCTAGAGGGTTTGGATGAGGAGGCGAAAGCGTAGGGGACTACGAGAGCAGAGATGATAAGGATAAGAGGAGAAAGACTATAACAGAGTGGAGCGCGGAAAAGAAAGAGACTTTCTCGTATATGTATATAGAATTTGCAGGGGGTATAATACCGAGTGTGCGCGAGGCGAGAGGGGGGAAGGGGCGGAGAGGAGAGCGGGAGGAACGCCGCTGGAAAAGCAACAGGTGTCGACGCGGGGCTAGCCAGAGCAAGCCCCTCGCGACCTCTGTCTCTCGGCTTTATCCACCAACCCCTCAACCCTCGCGCCGCCAATTCCCCTCGCCCCTTTTGTCGCTGTGTTCCCACTAACTCCGGGTGCGGGTCTCTTGAAGCCACTCTCTCTCTTTCTCGCTCCTACCCTCTCATAGATCCCAGCGAGATAGCAAAAATGTTTAATGGGGTGAACTCACCGGAAAATACCACAAGCTCTCCTGAGCTTCTGGGGTGTGCTCTCTTCCTTGTAGCGCGCGGCTGACCTGAGAATATCGTTTCTCTCGATCAGTTTCACATTAACGAACATCAGAGAGTAAGGAGAGCGATGGAAATCGCTACGCTCTTATCGATTTAACAACATCGTCTTTTATCCATGGATCTTTTTTTTTCTCCTTTCATTCACTTTTGTTTATCACTCATCATGCATGTGTGTAATTGGACGAATAGATTGATTATTGCTCAAAAAGTTTTTTGTATTGTTGTATACGATGGCCCGCAATGTACGGAGTTTTTGGTGGTCCGCAGACAATTTTTCTTCCGATTGCAGTAGAAGCGTTAATTTTTGGATTGAAAAATTTTCATATTAAACTGTAAACATCAATACTGTACAAATTATATTATTACTCTAAATATTTTTTTTCATGAATTGACGTCTTTCTAGGCTCGTTTTACAATCTTCCTTGTAGTTTTATCCACACGTATATTTTTATATTCAAGTCAAATCTTTCTTAATTCGCGTCGTATCACGGATTTGTTTGAATAAAAAATTGAATTCGTCCTTGTCAGTATCATCGTTTGTAGAAACGCGAAGATAGAGGGGATGCGTTAAACAGTAGTAGGCATGTAGTATAGGCGAACGCGAGCCAAGAAGGTCTCGCGGTATTTCCCGTGAAGTTTTGGTCCCGCGCGACGTCTTCGATTACCCCGTTCTCCGCGTGTCTTACTTACGAAACTGAAATCCCTCGCTCGTAGAGAAACGACGGAACGCGAACGAAGAGGGCTTCTCGCGGGGAATGCAACCGTCTGGCGGAATTTAGACGGTCGGGAAGGTTGGAAGCGCGGAAGGTCTCTGAGACTTGTACGCGAGGACGATTGCTGGTGTGCACGGTGATCGTGCGAATGGAATTTCACACTCGAATACGGGCTCGAGACCGACATTTTCCGAAGTAAAGCAGGACATTCCGAAGTAGAACCCGAAGCCTCTATCGCGTTTAGAGTTCGTTTCTCCTTGTTCTTGCTCGGCCCGTCTTCAACAACTCTCTGCTATATAGTAATGTAAAATATATATATTTATACATAACTGGATTGTGCGAACAAAATGGCGCTAACGACAAAATTTGACACATAAATTAATGTGCATTAGTCCCTTTTGTCTCCTCGCCATCAATATATCGGCAGAGAGTTAAATTATGATAAAAGTAAAGTGTTATGAAGGCCTATCGAGGTGACGCTATCTATATACACTATTGGAATTCTTTCCTGTTGGTGTGGTAGGCGTAAAAACGGGCTCTCGGACATGGAGTCTAGAAAACAGTGCGCTATAGATAAGAAAAGTACAGAATGAAATGGAAAAAGGTTTGTTTGTGTGGGAGTGTGTGTGTGTGTGTGTGTGTGTGTGTGTGTGTGTGATGGGAAGAGGGAGGGGAAAATAAGGGAAAGAGAAACACCGGCTTGAGTTTCTCCTCGAGACGCGGCACGCGGTGAGAGCCTTTCGATGTTGCCCACGTTTTGAAAGAACGGAAAGGAAGCTGAAAACTTTTTTCTCTTTCCGTTTGTTTTGTTTTTTTTTTTTCTGCAACGACGAAGGATGCGCGAATAGGGTGAGGAAAAAAAATGTCCGAGAACGAGGACGAATTACTCTCGCGGGAGACGACTCGTCATCCTCGGATGAGAGAGGAGAGGGAGAGAGGAAGAGAGAGGGTGAGAGAGGAAGAGAGAGAGAGAGAGAGAGAAAATATTGAGTATAATATTTCGCAACTGGCTTTTCATTCTTTTTCCTCTTGCCCATGGCCGAGTGCCGTCTCGCTCACTAATTTTTTCATCGGCCTTTCTTTATTTCTCTCTGGTTTTTTTCGTGCCCACATCACCGAACGAATGAACCGCATTAATAACCCAGCTTCGGGGGGCTGTCTAAGCGAAATTTCCAACGGGTGGCGCCTAATTAAATTTTGACGAAATGAAAAAACCGTATCGTTAGGTTTACGGAGAAAGTTTTACCCCTTTTTGCCCTTTTCAGACCTCTGCCTGCGTTACATTGCTATGTACCTTGTACCACTCCAATTCTCATAGAACTGTTTATTAAATTCGAGATCTACAAGATTCGGCCCCTCCAATCACTCGACGTAATATCAACAAATACTTTTTTCCTTAAATCGTATCTCTTTCTTTCTCATTAAGGGGGGAAATAGGGTTAGACGGTTCGAAAAATCGATTTTTTTTTATTTCATAAATTCTTTGTAAAACTATTGGAAAATATGTTCCCAAAATTTTTAATGAAAATTCCGACTCGTTCTATTGTTATAAGCCATTAAAGGGAGTAGCTCTCCTTCAGGCCCCGAGCGCGACACGTGTACGAGGGGGGACCCAAAAAAAACGGGAATTGCGCTGCGGCGGGGTGGGAGAGTGGGGGAACCCATTGCTCGACCAGGTGTCCGTTGGGGCACGTTTCCTGAGTTAGTGTGCGAAGTTCTGTCGCCTAAGTGCATCGATTCGCCCGTGGGAATTTTTGTAGTGGAACAACTTTTTCCATTTCGGCGAAAATGTGATGGCCGATTGTCGAGAGCAACGCGCGGCTGTGAAATTTTGTTTCCTGTTGGGGAAATCGGCCGCGGAAACTACTGTAATGCTTAAGACTGTTTATGGAGATGCTGCCCCAAGTAAAACCAGAGTCTACGAGTAGTTTTCGCGTTTTAAAAATGGGGAAATGTCAATTGAAGACCAACCCCGTTCAGGACGCCCCTCAACGTCAAGAAGTGACGAAAACGTCGACAAAATCAATGCTCTCATTCGTGAAGACCGTCGCCGAACCATTGATCAACTCTGTGAGATTCTGGTTCCTCCATCATGACAACGCGCCGGCCGACGCCGCTCTCTCCGTAAAGCAGTTTTTGACCAAAAACTGCATGACACCAATTGCCCCCCCCCACTCGCCGGATCTACCCCCCTGTGATTTTCTTTTGTTCCCCAGACTCAAAAGGGACATGAGAGGAAAGTGTTTTGCCACTGTGGAGGAGGTAAAACAAAAATCGCTGGAAGGCCTAAAGAACATCCCGATAAGTGAATTTAAAAAATATTTTGAACATTGGAAGGATCGTTTGCAGAGGTGCGTTGTGGTCAAAGGAGAATACTTTGAAGGTGATCAAAATTTGGTGTAAAAATATTAAAAAATAAAGAAATTATGACGAAATTCCCGTTTTTTTTGGGTCCCCCCTCGTATAACCGAGCAGTCACTCAGGTACGGTATTTTTTCAAACGCGTTTTTCTGAAAACGACTTTTTTTGAACTTGCGTACACGCTAGTTTGAAAAATTTTCAACCAATCGTTTTGAAAATTGGCAGTTACTTTCTTCATAGTATTGCGCTCTATATGAACCAAAAATCGGAATATTATCATTATTTGAAATAATTTTTTTTTGCAAATAAAGTTGTAAAAAATGACAAAAAATCATGCTTCTTTGTTTTGACCCCTGTAAAAAATTCAATTTTCTATTTTTTTGATAGCATTTAGGTTCATATAGAAGAGAGACATATAATAAAAGTAAATTCCAACCTCGTTTGATTTCAGATGAAAATTGGGGCTTCTAGAATGTACGCAAAATGCTGAGTCTGATTATGACCTGCAATATGGGTTTTCTAATGTCTTCGGTGTTTTTCAAGGAATTTTTCAAAAATTTCATAGTATATACTTAAATATATGTATAAAATATTCTCAAAGTTTCAATAAATCATATTCATTTTTTATACTATAAAAAAATTCATGAAAATCATTGAGAAAACGCTGCCCTAACCCTATTTCCTCCCTTAATGAATGAAAATACTTTAACAGTAAATAATTCCGAGAATAGTCACGATTCTACGGACAATTTATCCAATTCCGCGAGATAATAGATCCCATTAATTATTAATATTCTTTTTTTGTCCTGAACGTGGCTCACTTTTGGCCTATCGTCCACGAACCCGAAGCTACCCTCGGTTAAAAAGCATAATTATTGACCTCGAGTGATACATGCAGGAAACGTGTGTGGTAAACCTCAGGCTTATTCAGTTCTCGGAAGTTTAACACCTGCCACTTTAATGCGTGTACATACATATGCATATATATTTATTAACCTACCAAATGATTTTCCGTAAGGTCTGCGTGTTCGGGATCTATAACCGCGAGAGATATATCCAATTCCGTTTAAACGATGAAATAATCACCGTGAACCTTGCCAGCCGCCGCTCGGCTCGCTGCTCTCTCGTCAATTTCCAAAGCTTTTGTATTTAAATTGCCGACAATTTGCGAAACGCTCTCGCAATTTCGTTCGGTTACAGCGTGTGTTTGTCAGAGCAGGTGATGATGGCGAGTGTCGATGGCTAGTACAAGTTAACGCGATATCTCCCACGCCTATAGAGATATAACATATGTATATGGTTATTACATCGTACGTAACATGATTCTATCTCTGTAATGGGAGTTCTAGTACTGTTTAGTAGATTATATCATAAGGCAATTTGGGCGATCAATACGAATGAACAATTTATTTTAAATGATTGTACGACAAATGTATCATTAACTTTTTTTTATTGGATTCATAATCGTTTTGCTAAAAAATCTTTTTTATTCGCTAAAATGTACGTTTTCGGCACAACTAATCCCTCAACGACTTCGAACTTTTCATTGGGTGCCTAACTTTTAACTTGAAGAACAAAATTTCACGACTATTTTCTGAATTTTGTAAAGAATTTTTCGTCAATTCTTTTTAAATAAACGATCATTTTCAACATTACGAATTTATAAAAATCTCGTTACTTACTGAGCAGGTCTCACTTTAATTTGTACATATATAATTTGCGCTGTTGTAAGAATTTCATTTAAAAAGTCAAATATAGATTTATATATCGGGAGTATAAGACGCGACCCGAAGGCGCATAAATATATATATAAATATAGAAGCATGTGGACACTTTGCTTTTGCTTTTGAGCTTTTCATAAAAGGGACATTTTCGTTCCGAGAAATAAGATGGAAACCGAAAGAGAAGAGCGTCGAAGGCCGGAGTGAGGCGGGCGACAGAAGATCTTCGAGGGGTTGTTATGCGGGTGGCATCTGCAGCCGTTCCACCCTTGCCATCTCCGATTCCGATACTTTGTTTTTCGCCGTTGGCGAGATAGACTAGAACTCTCGGAGCTGCGGCACCACTTGCGCTTCGAAGATACCGATTCCAAGATGCCTACACAGCCTGAGCCACTGAGAGCCGGTATATATATACATCTGTTGTTCGGGGCTAAAGCAAATAAATCTGAATATCCGGCCATACCGTGGGCCATATCTTGATATCGAGCGACGAAGCATTGCATCGTAAGCTTCACGAGGATTGTCTATACCTATTTGTGCCAGAGAGAAAAGAGCAATCGGTTCAGTTATATATTTATTCATTGTATTCATATAATAAAATAAAAAAATAGGTCAAAGGAAACGCTGCTTCTGATTCCGAATGACGAATAATTCTTTTCATTTCAAATCAATAATCGTGGATCAATTAGACAGAAAATTTTAAAGTGACACGGCAAATTCTTCTGTACATAGAGTAAAATCGAGAATTTATTACGTAAATTATTGAATAAACTGATTGTGAGAAGAGACTTCGAAGTATAATGAATATATTATTATCGTAAGAATTTAAATTTAAAAAAAGTTCATCGCAGTGTTGATTGTCTTCGTCGCTATCGAGAAATATCGAGCAGACACAAGTCCGTCACGATACACCGCACTTTATTAGCATATCCGTCAATAATTTACTTCACAGATGGATCGTAATAAATCGTGAAAGATCAAAAAACCTACCTCCTGCACTCGGCGGAATTGAACTTTATTCGCAAATTCCAACGTCAAATTAAATATTACGTTGATTATTGTCATGGTCTGAGAACAGAAATAACACAAGTCCCTCGGAGTATAAGGGACAAATGAGTATTACATTTGTGCATTTTAATCCAGTGGTTTCGAGTTATCTGGAGCAGACAAAATCGTTTATGATAAATTATATTTAAATAATCAATAAAAGACATATCTGTCGATAATTGAAATTATCAAGTTTTGTATCCCGTGTGAGAAGCGAATTGTCATTAAATACAGGTCATGTCGCAATAAGTCCCTTAAGGGGGGAAATAGGGTTAGACGGTTCAAAAAATCGATTTTTTTAAATTTCATAAATTGTAAGTAAAACTATTGAAAAATATGTTCCCAAAATTTTAAATGAAAATTCCGACTCGTTCGATCGTTATAAGCCATTAAAGAGTGAGTAGCTCTCCTTCAGGCCCCGAGCGCGCCACCGTGTATAACCGAGCGGTCACTCATTTTTTCAAACGCGTTTTTCTGAAAACGACTTTTTTTGAACTTGCGTACACGCTAGTTTGAAAAGTTTTCAACCAATCGTTTTGAAAATTGGCAGTTACTTTCTTCATAGTATTGCGCTCTATATGAACCTAAAATCGGAATATTATCATTATTTAAAATAATTTTTTTTTTGCAAATTTTTTGTTTTGACTCCTGTAAAAAATTCAATTTTCTATTTTTTTGATACCATTTAGGTTCATATAGAAGAGAGACATATAATAAAAGTAAATTCCAACCTCGTTTAATTTCAGATGAAAATTGCGGCTTCCAGAATGTACGCAAAATGCTGAGTCTGATTGTGACCTGCAATATGGGGTCGCTAATATCTTCGGTGTTTTTCAAGGAAATTCTTCAAAAATTTTATAGTATATACTTAAATATATGTATAAAGTATTCTCAAAGTTTCAATAAATTATATTCATTTTTTATACTATAAAAAAATTCATGAAAATCATTGAGAAAACGCTGTCCTAACCCTATTTCCCCCCTTAATATATCCAATATCTATTTTCTAGGAGACTCAGTCTTTCGCTTATACAAATATTCGCGTGTGCATTGTTATTTCGAAACTAGAATAGTTTAATTTTTTTCACGTACTCTTCTTTGAATATGGTCGTTTTTCCACTTCTTACACTCGGTCTATCAATATTGCAGAACATCCCCATCCCCTTTCTACATTCTACAAGCGGGCGTAATTTAATTGAATGATTTAATATAATTAAAAATCAATTAACATCTCAAACAGTGAATTTTCTAGCGACACAAAGAATCACCCCAGGTATATCCCTAATCCCAGATAAACATATTGTTTTATTTTCTGTAACAAAAGTAGGGTACACGTCGCTGCTCCTCGTGCATTCTTAATAGTTAAGGATTATAAAAATTATTGAAAGAACATGAATTATAATTTAATTCGTTTAAAATTGATGGATATCTCGGTGGATCGTGAGTTTTCTATAGTACGACAGAGAATATTGTCCTGTACGAGGTCTGTTCAAAAAGTATCGCGAATTTTGAATTTCCGCGGGCTACGTATATTCGATTTTCGATTTTTTGTGGCGTTAGGTTGGTACTCATGTCTATCACTTATGCTAAAAAAATCGTGCAATTTTGAATGTTTAGTTAATTGTTGACAGCTGTTTTGGTTAGACGTGTTTTGGCTTGTCGTCGATTTTTGCCTATTCCAAAAAATGGATCAAAGATTCTGTATCAAATTTTGTGTGAAAAACAAAATTAAGTGCGCGGACGCATTCCGAATGTTGACTGTGGCATATGGTGAAGCTACCTTGGACCAAAGTAACGTTTATCGGTGGTACAAAATGTTCTCAGACGGCCGAGAAGATGCCAACAACGAAATGCGTTCCGGACGCCCGAGCACATCAACAACGGACGAAAACATTGATGAAATGAAGAAAATAATATTGGCCAATCGTCGAATCACCGTTAGAGAAGTTGCTGAGGAACTGAACATATCGATTGGCTCGTGCTATTCGATTTTTACCAATGATTTGGGCATGAGACGGGTCGCCGCGAAATTCGTGCCAAAATTGCTCAATTTCGAACAACAACAGTGTCGCGTTAACATTGCTAAGGATCTGTTGGACTCGGTCCGCGACGACCCAAATTTGCTCCAGAGGGTCATAACTGGTGACGAATCATGGGTTTATGGTTATGACGTGGAAACCAAAGCTCAATCATCGCAATGGTAGCTGCTTTTTTGGAATAGGCAAAAATCGAAGACAAGCCAAAACACGTCTAACCAAAACAGCCGTCAACAATTAACTAAACATTCAAACTGGCCGATTTTTTCATCATAAGTGAGGGACATGAGTACGAATCTAACGCCACAAAAAAATCGAAAATCGAATATACGTAGCCCGCGGAAATTCAAAATTCGCGATACTTTTTGAGCAGACCTCGTATACATGTATACGTAGATCGCATCACACCGCGGTTGATATGTTCTCAACACGAAACGCATTGCCCGGGCACGTTGTAATTCCGAAGGGATATACGATAGATACAGATAGTAGCGACTGGTCGGAACACAGTTCTCAACGTGGTAATCAAATCTAATCCGGTCCGGAGCTTCCGGGGGGTGGACTAACCGGTGCAGGCCCGATGTTACGTCGGATTAACGTGTATTATACGAGGATCGCGCAAGAGAGGGACGGAGATAGAGATGCTGCGCTGAAGTGGAAATACGAGAACAAATCTCGTACTGATCGTGGGAAATATTCGAAGCGTGACAGAAGGGATATTCCTTGATTAGAGAACTCCGAATGAATATTCCTTTTTGAACATAAGTTCGACGTTGAATTACGATTATTTTTTATCACCAAATATCCTGTGTTAAATGTCCAAAAAGAAAAAAACTACCAGATGTAAAACATCACTTAAATGTTATTAGAAAATTGTTTTAATATAACCGTGCTAAAAGTTAATCTTTTGAGAAAATTGAACATTGTCGATTCTTGGAGGTTTCAAATGACAAAAAAAGAAATTGTACACATTTTGTAGACTCCAAGGGCGTAACAATTCGTACGAACAAGTTGGATATACATCGGGTCTCACAATCGTGGCTGATCTATCCGTGTATTTCCTCACGAGATACGAGAATCTCGAGTAAAACATGCCCGGGCGTCATTCCCTGGGCATTCCGCAACGATACCAATTTACCGGCCAGGAAACAAATGTCAAGCCCGCGAATAGGTGTAATATAGGTAAGTACATATATACATAGGCGTTTTAACCTCGTTGAAAGAGACTCGGGCCAGGTAAAGGTAGAAAAGGAGGAGGAGGAAGAAGAAGAAGAAAAAGAAGAAGAAGAACCAGAGGGAGTAGTCGAGCTGATTCGAAAGATAGGGGGGAAGTTGAGGCGATCAAGGTGCCGTGCGGAAGAGCGCGCGTCTCTAGCGCAATCTCACATGCAAATCGGCTTGGAGTCGGTGTGGGCGCGCGAGTGTCGAAACGAGGCGAGATGGGAGGGTGCGATGAAGTGGGGGCAAAAGTCCGTGAGGCAACCACCATCTTCCCTTAAGGGATTCCTAGGTCACGATGCTACGATGTCGGCCTCTCGAACCCCTCCATTTTTTCTTCCCCTCCTACACGAAGGGGGAGCTCGAGGATGAAGGTACTTTCAGAAAAATTTGTTTCCTCGCGATATCGACCTACCTACATGCAAATGCCAGAGCCTTCTCTATCCTTCTCTCTCCCTCTAACCCTTGTGTTTCCACTTACATATTTGCATTAACCGTTCCGCATCGTTTTCTTCACTTTCCTCTTTGTTATTGCTGTTGTTTTTTTTTTTAATCTTATTTTTCGACAATGTACTCTTTGGGTAATAGCATCTTAGGCTGAGAAAAAAATCTGAGTTACGTCGTATTTTTTTCGGGTGATAAACCACATCCAGGTGCACGTTGTGCTTTCTCATTAGATTTTGCGAAACTATCGGAGGAAAATCCATGAAATGTTAGAGTATGAGTGGAGTATTGGGGTGAGATTAGAAAGAGTGCACGGAGCGAAAAGTTATTTGGTAAAGAAAGAGCAGAGCGAGGGAGAGAAAGAAAGATGGAAGAGAGAGAGAGAGACAAGTACAAAATACGAATATTTACGGAAGGGGTCGCAGACGAGGCAGTAAGGGGTCTCCGCGTCGAAAACTTTTTGATCCTTGCGGAAAACTAGTTGGCAGCAGTGAAAGTATGAAAGTACACTGAAATTTGTCTCTTTTCCCGGAGACCAACTTCCATATCCACCTATTCTTTTTCTCCTTTCTCACGCGTTTCACTCGCTGACTCTCCATCTCACTCGCGCGAGCGATACCTCTCTTATCTTTAAATTAACACTGCGCGGCCTCTCCGGTCGGGATAAGATCGTCCGGTCTTTCTCCTAAGAACACGATAATATCACACTATCCTTGGGGTTCTCCCACAGCTACGGTAAATAGTATATAGCTGACTCGCGCACCAGATCGCAACTTCGAATTCTCCCGCGGCCAAAGTCCAACCGCAAAACTTTGTTCCTCTACGAGACTTTACGAACTTGGCCTATTGAATTTTATTATATACACATATATTATATAGTTGTATATAAAAGTTTGTCGATTTGTATTTTGTCGGGATAATCGATTTGCGCAAAAAAATCCACAACATTCTCTTTTCGTCATTTACCAATCCTCAAGGGAGGAAATAGGGTTAGACGGTTCAAAAAATCGATTTTTTTAAATTTCATAAATTGTTAGTAAAACTATTGAAAAATATGTTCCCAAAATTTTAAATGAAAATTCCGACTCGTTCTATTGTTATAAGCCATTAAAGTGAGTAGCTCTCCTTCAGTGGCTCCCCTCAGTATTTTTTGAAATGCGTTTTTCTGAAAACGACTTTTTTTGAACTTGCGTACACGGTAGTTTGAAAAGTTTTCAACCAATCGTTTTGAAAATTGGCAGTTACTTTCTTTATAGTATTGCGCTCTATATGAACCTAAAATCGGAATATCATTATTTAAAATAATTTTTTTTTTGCAAATAAAGTTGTAAAAAACGTCAAAAAATCATGCTTTTCTGTTTTCAGCCCTGTAAAAGATTGAATTTTCTATTTTTTTGATAGTATTTTGGTTCATATAGAAGAGAGACATATAATAAAAGTAAATTCCAACTTCGATTGATTTCAGATGAAAATTGCGGTTTACAGAATGTACGCAAAATGCTGAACCTGCAATATGGGGTCGCTGAAATTTTTAGTGTTTTTCACGGAAATTCTTCAAAAATTTTATAATATATACTTAAATATAGGTATAAAATATTCTCAAAGTTTCAATAAATTATATTCATTTTTTATACTATAAAAAAATTCATGAAAATCATTGAGAAAATGCTGTCCTAACCCTATTTCCTCCCTTAATAAATGAAAATACTTTAACAGTAAATAATTCCGAAAATAGTCACGATTCTACGGACAATTTATCCAATTCCGCGAGATATTAGATCGATTAATTATTAATATTCTTTTTTTTGTTCTGAACGTGGCTTACTTTTGGCCTATCATCTACGAACCCGAAGCTACCCCCGGTTAAAAAGCATAATTATTGACCTCGAGTGATACATGCAGGAAACCTGTATGGTTAACCTCAGGCTTATTCAGTTCTCGGAAGTTTAACACCTGTCACTTTAATACGTGCACATACATATGCATCTATATTTATCAATATGAATATAATAAATATAATAAATTATATTCATTTTTTATACTATAAAAAAATTCATGAAAATCATTGAGAAAACGCTGGCCTAACCCTATTTCCCCCCTTAAATCTCCATTCGATGGGATATTTTCCGCTCGTTACTAATTCACGCTGTGAAAAAACAAGAAAAAATTCACAGAATTGTGATTATAATTTTGCACTTTCCTTTAATACTAATCCCAGTGGTTGTTAATTAATGAGGAATCACCTTGCGGTTCGGCACAGAGCGTTCGTATCGATTTTCATAATATTACTGAATACAGTTTCAAAGATAAATTCGGAGATAAAATGTCACGAAAAATTCATTTTGTGTAATGTTGAAAGAAGCGCAAGAAAAAAAAAAAACGAAAACGAAATGTACTATTGGTACATGTGATTGAAAAGGGTGTGGCGTTGATGAAACGGCAAGGATAGGGATGCAATCGAATGGGATGCAGATATAGAAAGACACACGACGACAGAAGAGGACGCTCCGGCTAAAACTATTTCTCTTCCTCGCTAGCGCACTGATGCGGCTACGCTGTGATTTGAATACATCGAGTTAGTGGCGCGTGCCACGACTTTCAAATCCTGTACACCGGCATTTTCTCCGATGCGAAAATCCGCCCCGGGCTACCCATCTCGGACGCGCTTTACCGAGGCACTCATTACTTGCCTTTTCAACGATTCAACGGTAGATAGCGAGGTAGAGGAGATAGGCAACCGCTCTAGCAAACGTTCGCTCGGGAAAGACTATCGCCATATTAACTACCCTTAAGATCGAGTTTATCACGCGATACGAGATCGCGCATACACGGTGCATATTGTGGAAAGTTCTTTTCGTCGATCCTCACAAACATGTTGTTTATTTTTTTGTTTTTTACTTCTCAACGATACTCGAATGCCGTATAAATCATGCACATAATCTAGAAAATTCAAGTAAGCCCGAGGGGGTTTATGTGCTTGTACAGTATGAAAGCTCATATGAATTTTTGAGCCTCTAAAATCGTTGTAGACGAGTATTACAAACACACATAAATATATATGCATATATAAATAAATATATAACATGTATATGATATAACTCGGTGACTTTTAAAGGGTTTTAAGGGAGGGAGTTGGTTAGATGCGCTGATAGGAGAGTTGGGCCGTGAGTGGCTGTTCCGACGGCGACACCACTCCGAGTCCTCACATAATTTGATATTTAAATGAAGTTTAAATAGTTTGCAACAGCAATTTGTCTTGGGAAAGTTACGTGAGAGCTATGTATACGGAGCGTCGTCGGGACACCGTTGGGAAAGCACCCGCCTCGTGAGACACGTACTCTCTATCTCTCTCTCTCCCTCTCTGTACCAACACCATCGACGTCTTTCTCTTTCTCCTTGTGCCCCGCAACCCTCTAACCAGCCTATGTATTAGAGTGGAAAGCGTTTGTGGGACAAAATAGGAGGATGAAGGAGGAGGAATAGAAGGGATCGTAAGCGCCGACGCTGAATCACGCGCCTCCTTCTACTTTCTTGGCGCGTCTTCGTGTGACACCGGCCCTGTCAACGTTCTCGCGGAGGATATCGTGTCACAGCATCACACGGCGCTCGTCATTGCCACACGCGTTTGTGTATAACCCCAGCATCCAAACTCCCCTTACAACGTGACGTTTCGCGACCACCTGCCGCAACAGAGCCGTGATGATATCTCTTTGACAGGCATCATATTAGACTCAAGGCTTTACTTTATACACACTATATCGCACCACTTTTCATCAACATTATCGTATATAAACCTTCTCGGTTTTCTAGCGCTTTTTACCAACATACGAGGTGCGTTAATTAAGTAATGAGACTGATTCTTTTTTCATTTTTTTTTATTTAAATAGATTTACAATTTTATATTGTCACCCTCAAAATAACTTCCTTCTGAAGCCAAACAGCGCTGGAGACCCTGTCCCAAATGAGTTCCCTTGAGGTGATTTTTCAATCTCGGGAAGAGAAAAAAGTCACAAGGACTCAAGTCAGGCGAATAATGAGGCTGAGGAGCCACAGGAATGTTTTTAATGGCCAAAAACTCGTTTATTGAAATTGCTGTGTGACAAGGAGCATTACCATTTTTGCGCAGATTTTTCTCATTCCCAATTCATTGGTCAAAATCTGATGAACGGTTGGTGTGAGTCAAATTCAACTCTTCCCCGATCATTCTGACTGTCAACCGACGATCTGAACGCACAAGATCCCGGATTCTGTCGACACTTTCATCGGTTCTTGAAGATGAAGGCCTTCCGCTTCGTGGTTCATCTTCAATCGACACTCTTCCTTCTGAAAATGCCTTAAACAACCGAAAAACCTGGGCTCTTGACAAAATACTGTCTCCGTAGGTCTGCTGAAGTTTAGCAAGAGTTTCCGTTGCACTGTGCCTAAGTCTGAAGCAACACCTGATAGCACACCGTTGCTCGAAATTGATGTCACTCATTTTTAGAACAGAATAGAAAAAACTGTTTAACAAAAAAATCGCTTCGGGCAACCAAATGACTCGAACGAGTCCAAATCCGTATTGAAGGCTTATCACATGTTCCCCTGCCGCCCCTCTAAGCCCAGCGCCTCAAGTGTTGCCAGATCGAACGCTACGTTGCCAGTCTCATTACTTAATTTACGCACCTCGTATATGTCACGCACGAGTGGAAATACATAGCAAGCAACTTATCAAACAACGTTATGATATTTTGACATTTGATACGTAATGCCGGGATAAAATAATTACATTATTCAGGGATGCTGGAAACGAGGCTTCTTACGTTTCAAGGTAAAAATCACGTAATTCCGTTTTTTTTACTTTGAATTCAGTCGCTGACTTCCTACATTTTTTTACGCATTCATTTATGACATCTGACACTTTTTGGTTGAAAGTAAAAAATGAATGAACTAATTTACATCCTTAATACGCGGTGCTTGTATCCAACAGATGTTTTCTTACAAGCAAACAGATGCTACAACTTCGGCGATCCCGCGAGGATGGTTTTTTTTTTTAAGAAATCACAGATCCCCAAGTAAACAATATCGAACGCTGTATCCAGCCACGTTGAGAGTCTCTGGAGATTCTGATGCGATCGTCTTGTGTCCTTATTGATAACAGAAAAAAAGCTCGACTAAAGCACCAGGGGATGGTACCAAAGTATTAGGGTGAATATCGATTACAGTTAAAAGTGGCGAAAAAAAAGTTCGACATTGTGCTCAAAAACAAAGTAAGATACTTAAATTTTTATTTCTCTCGAACAAATTTCGAGATTATTTAACGTTTTTAAAAAGAAGAAGAAAAGTTTAACGTCCGTTCGGATATTTCACCGTAACCGCTTTATTCTTTTGTCCCGTACGAGGGACTAATGAGAAACAAAACGATACCGTGCTCCACGCTTACCGCGCTAAAGATTTTCATTGCTTTCTCCCATAACAATAATTGTTATTTTACTCATTTATTCGGGCGAGCCCGCAATCTTCCTAATTGCCGTCGTTTGAGTTCTCTCTCTCTCTCATTCTCTTTCGTATCATACATCGCGGCGAACGTTTCGAGGCTTCGGGAGTGTGAGAATTGCGAGTGAAGAGGATGGTTCTACGGTGGTTTTGGCTTCACTTCGCAAAAGCGGAAAGTAAGCGAATTTCGCGTGACGACCGCGGCTCATTCGGGAATTAACTATTCCCCGAGCGGCAACTCACGGCCCACCTCGAAACCGCTTTCTCGTCAATTTCTCAGGCAACTAATCAAAACTTGTGTTTCCACCACGACTATCCAACGAGACCGTGTAGAAACCACTCGTAGGGTGTCTGCGATTCGTAAGGCACGAGTAATCTGTCGCTTTTCGAAGCTTGCAGAACGAGGGACATCGCAAAGATTCCGGACGACGAATTTACTATCTTACATGAGTTCATCTTGCTGCTACGCTACGTCATATGTATATTACCGAATAAAATTGTATTAATTCCATTTGAGTAAAGTGTACTTTGAGTCGAGGAGAATTTATTTGAGCATAATGCGATTTTTTTGTTAACTCAAATTACAATTTATTGGAACAAAGTTGATCGAATTTTCTCGACGTTAGCACCATTTGAAATATAGAAAAAAAGAACAAAAAATGTTATCGAAGATATAAAAAAAGAAGCCGAAAAAAATTGGAAAAGCACCGGATTTGAAGAAAAATCGCGAAAGAATCTGAGCATAGTACGAGAGCACAACGTGCCACGGGTGCAAGCGACCCAGAACCATATCAGCCATGTGGCTGGAGGATTCGAGCTAGCGAGAACAAAGTTGATATTAAAATCAATTCGATAGTTTGGCGAAGAGTTAGACTGAGTTTGTAAGCTCGAAGCAGAGAGATACCCCATCCTTTTTCCACTCCCCTCAGCTCCCTGCACACTTCTTTCACCGAGTATATATTGAAGTTTACTCAAGTTCACTCGGTCTATTTGCATTTGAGCGTGGCATGCGCGGCGCGGTACGCCACGGCGTTGAAACGACGACCGCAAATACGAGCAAATGGGGGGAAAAAAAAAAAGAAAAGGGCAAAAGAGAGATAGAGAGCGAGCTTTTGAGAGAGAAATAGTGAAAAGACGAGAATAAAACCGAGATGGAGAAAAGTAGTATGTGGTGGCGCAGTTGGGGGTGCTTAACTCGGCCAACGGGATCTCAAAGCTTGAAAAGCAGAGAGGCAAACCAACGAATATCAAGTTCATCAAGGATCTATCGGCGCTATTCGAATATATATCATAAAAAATTGTTTGAAGCTAAAATAATTATGTAAATAATTCTTATAAAAGATATTAAAGCTTTTATGAGATAACTATTCATTATAAAATGACTCAATATTGTCCCTTTGAAAAAAGAATAATTATAATTATAATAATAAAAATAAAAATTCACACTCGCAATAAAAATTGTATGTTCCATCGAGGAATTGTCCAATTCAGGTGGTATGCCCCATATATTGTACATACGAAGTGTGTAAATTAAGTAATGAGACTGATTTAAAAAAAATTTTTTTATACAAATAGAATTACAATTTTATATTGTCACCCTCAAAATAACTTCCTTCTGAAGCCACACAGCGCTGGAGACGGTTCTTCCAATCCCCATAGCAGTGCTGGAACTCCGATACTGGAATAGCCTTCAGCTGGTCGGTTACAGCCGTTTAAATGTTTTCGAGTGTCCCAAAATGGGTTCTCTTGAGGTGATTTTTCAATCTCGGGAAGAGAAAAAAGTCACAAGGACTCGAGTCAGGCGAATAAGGAGGCTGAGGAGCCACAAGAATATTTTTACTAGCCAAAAACTCGTTTATTGAAATTGCTGTGTGACAAGGAGCATTATCGTGATGCAACACCCAGTTGTTCTTGATGTTTGGTCTCACACGAATGACCCTTTTTCGAAGTTTTTCAAGAACCTCCCGGTAAAAGTGTTGATTGAATGTTTGGCCTTGAGGTACGGACTCTTTGTGGACGATTCCGTGGGTATCGAAAAAACAAATCAGCGTGCATTTGATCTTCGACTTGCTCATTCTTGCTTGTTTGGGCCTTGGAGAGGTTGAAGTGTGCCACTCCATGCTCTGGCGCTTGGTTTCTGGGTCGTACTCAAACAGCCAAGACTCGTCACCAGTAATGACACGTTCCAGAAAATGGGGGTCATTTTCAATCGAATCCAAAAAGTCAAGGCACCTTTCCCTCCTGATGTCCTTTTGCTCTTGCGAAAGGTTTTTTGGAACCATTTTTGCGCAAATTTTTTTCATCCCCAATTCATTGGTCAAAATCTGATGAACGGTGGTGTGAGTCAAATTCAACTCTTCCCCGATCATTCTGACTGTCAACCGACGATCTGAACGCGCAAGATCCCAGATTCTGTCGACATTTTCATCGGTTCTTGAAGACGAAGGCCTACCGCTTCGTGGTTCATCTTCAATCGACTCTCTTCATTCTGAAAATGCCTCAAACCACCGAAAAACCTGGGCTCTTGACAAAACACTATCTCCGTAGGCCTGCTGAAGTTTAGCAAGAGTTTCCGTTGCACTGTGCCCAAGTCTGAAGCGAAACCTGATAGCAAACCGTTGCTCGAAATTGATGTCACTCATTTTTAGAACACAATAGAAAAAACTGTTCGACAAAAAAAATCGCTACGGACAACCAAATGATTCGAGCGAGTTCAAACGCGTACTGAAGGCGTATCACATGTTCCCCTGCCACCCCTCCAAGCCCAGCGCCTCAAGTGTTGCCAGATCGAACGCTACGTTGCCAGTCTCATTACTTAATTTACACACCTCGTATGATACAATTTTGATGAAATAAATATTCATTACAAAATGACTCAATATTGTCGCTTTGAAAAAAAATAAAAAATAAAAAATAAAAACTCACACTTGCGATAAAAATTGGATGTTCCATCGAGGAGTTGTCCAATTCAGGTTGAATATACCATATACATATAATACATATTATAGTAATACATAAACATCGGATTTCCCAGTTGTTGAAATGTCTGTGTCCCATCGAAGTTGTTCGTTCGGATCGCGAATACCGACGCCACAGTTTCCCCGAGATGAAGGGCAACAAGGTGTGAAATACATAAATTACAAGTATGGATACACGACGGTGGTGGTGGGAAGGGATGGGAAAACTGGAGGGTCAGGTAAATTCGGTCGAAACTGAGAGAGAAGGCAAGGGATAGAGGGGGGGAGCAACTAGCTTTTTGCCGGGGTGATAGAGGAAGAAGCCCACGACGATGTATATATATATCTAACGAAAGGTGAGGAAGAAGAGTGGAGAGGAATGGCGCGGCCTCGGCGACGTGACTGCACGTTGGTTCGCATTAAAGTTATGAATATAAATCACACCGGCACACACGGTCTCGTTTTCCCACCGCCATCGTTCCTCCCTCGCTTCTTTCATTTCTCACCTCCGGCACCCAATGCCAAAACATTCACATACACGGACGAGAACATCCCCTATCAGTTTTTCCAACCTCTCTATATGTGCGAAGCCACCTTTGCCTCCTCTTATACAAGATACACCTTACGGGAGACAGCTTGAAACTCGCGTGTATCTTCGAACGCAGAAAAAGAATACTCAAGCGCAAAGTTTTTCTGTGTATACCATCCCCCTCCCCAGTCGAAATGTACTTACAGTACCGGCAGATTTATCAACCCTCGTGGTAGATTTGGAGGCATTGTGATGTGTTTTTTTTTCCGCCAGCCAAAGAAAATCGTACACCCGCTGAGTGGCCAGATATATTTTCACGTCGAGGCCTCTACGGACATGACGGTGAATGTGAAAAGAAGGGGGAGTAAAAAAAAATGTGGTCGAGTATATAAGGTCGAAGTTGGTGAGGTGAGAGAAGCGCTTCCCTACAAAGCCCGAAGGATCATGGAAGTACTCTCTCTCTCTCTCCCTCTCTCCCGCGAGCTCTTTGCCAAGCCGGTACTTCGACGGTGTCAAAGTACCGAGCCATAACTCACCCAGTGAGAGTTCATGTCCCCCTGGCACGCACACCGTGCCTACTATATCTGCTGCCACTACTACTGCTCCTACTGCTATCCCACTACGTTGTATAAAGGTATAATAGACGAAGAACGTGTACAGAGGTTTTCCAAGCCAGGCGAACCCCGGGTCGTTCGTTCTCCGTTGGCGCGAAGTATATTCCCGCGAAGCTCACACCATCCTCCCGATTCACGTCACCCTTTCCTCCAGATAGGATGCGGTCTCCCCTGTTTATCGGTTATATATATAAACATGCCACTGCCAAGACGACGTCGCCGGTGACCGTATTTCTTGTGGCTCTTCCAGAAACAACCCCCTCACCCCTCTGCCTAGAGACTAACTTTGCTATACACGTATGGAAGAGGGTAAAAGGTTCGGACGCTCTTCGTCTACCTTTTCGACCTATCCAAATTGACCGGAGAGGTTTATGGTGTGTGTCACCGTACACCATATAACAACGGAACGTCTTTTGCATCGGGGTGTCCGCCTATTAACTACGTTATTTTACATCTTCGACAGTTTTTCCAATTCTAATTGTTTCCATCTCCGTTTCCTACAAATATAACTATCGTACATTTTTTTCTCGTTCTTCAATGGTTGTCAATAAACGTGTATAAACGTTGAAACTTTGAGAAATGATCATTTTCAGAGTATTCGACTGGGAACATGAGTATTTTCTATGGAAATGAGATTGAAAAATGTGAAAATTGTGATGGATCGAATGAAATTTATTAACATCGATAGCAATTCGACTCCATCACAATGATCTCCAATTTTTCCTTGCAGTGCACCTAGTGACGATTTTTTTTTTCTTCTTCTTTTTTCATCATAGTTTTGCATATCGGTTGATTCTATAGCCGTATAGTTATGGCTCAGAGTCGACATATATACAGACGCGATACACATAGAAGTCCGGGCATGCAAGTAGAAAGTGGGGATTGGATATATACCGGAGACTCAAGGGATTCCAGCGATCAGACACGATCGGGCGATTCGATAAATCTCCGGCTCGAATCCGAAATCTATCGATAGCTTGATGTCATACATATCCGATGTCGCGGGAGCCCTCGGGCAAACGGTCTCTCTCTCTCTCTCTCTCTCTTTTTCTCTCTTTCGTTCAAACCGAAACGAGAGATTCTCTCGCCGATTCGTCTCTGCTTCGCCGTCTCTACGGTGTCGTCCCAGCACCCGTGAGCATGCAGTTTTGCGCGATTCGCAACACGGATAAGCAAAAAGCACGAAAATATACCGTTCATTTGTCCATGAACCTTAAAGACTTTCATCTATATTCCCTTCGGTCAATTTTCTAATTTTTATGCATCCCCTTTTTCACTCGCCAATAGAAAAAAAAAGGATGGTTTTTTAATATCTATCCACCTACATAAAAATAATTAACCACTTTCTCGTCGGAGCTTGAGAAACCTGATCACTGTCGTCCTTTGTCCAACCACCAAGGTGGATTCCATGGAAAATGTCATTTCATGGACTCTTCTGTTTTCGAACCAATGGGAGAAGACTGAAGCTGTCGACGAAGTGAAGTTCGTTCAAGGACTACGGAACAATAATCGGCGGTGGTGGGGTGGAGGGGGGGCTGCGGTTACAGAGTGGCAAAGATGGATATGAAAAGGGAGGGGCAGAATAAAGAGTCGGCGAAAAGTGAAAAAATAAAGTATGACGGTTAAAAAAAAAAACCGTCAAGCATAAAAAATATCAGTCCTCTTCTCTCAGCGGGGTTTCAGATTTTCCTGATTTTTTCCACACCGGCGAAGTATATGGTTTCCGAGCGGTGCGGATTAAATTCCGATCGATATTTTTATCGGCCAGTTTTTAGCGTTCCGACCTAGTGCTCTCTTTTTTCCCGATGGAAAATACGTTTTTCAGCTTGTCTTGTCGGCTGCCTTCACAATGACAGTCACATCATTTCACATGTTTCCAAAAACTTTACACACTACAACTGAGTGTTTCGAAGCTTCGATGACTCTTAAAACTTTAGTGTAAATGTAGTAAACATATTGGAAAACTGACGACCGGTATATCATTCAGAAATCTTGTGTTAAATCCGACTTATCTCTCATGATTACTCGTTCCCCGTTATTACAATCTGTGTGCTGGATTTGGATTCGCGTACAGTAGGCTTAACCTCGGAACGTACAAGCGTAAGCTGGCGTCACACAGAATGACAAGAGCACACAGAATAACCATAGACATTACCGTCGTTCAACGGTGTAGCTAAGCGCTCATTTATTAAACATGCCTTCATTACGCGAACCTTTGAGTATTTTAACGGATTTTCGCACGTCTCGAGTTCGGCATCTCTCAATTCGTCAACGATAATCCACCCCGCGTGACAAACATTCTTATGATGATCGCAAAGCCACATTGGAAAATTGGATAATGCAACAGCTCGTTTTAGAGTCCTAATTGTTTGATTAACTTACGCTGGAAACATCGCCAAAGGTAAAGGGAAAATACGTATAGAGAAATGGATGAAAGACATTAGGAGGTTCACGTCACATTGCATCGCCCTCAAACCTTCTTCACGTTTCCGCGATGCCTGTAATATATTTAAAAATCACATATAGTTTATTTGCAGCGTTCCTCCAAGTAATCCAAAGATTCAAGTGTATAACGTTGATGAAAGATCTTCTCGTTATTCAATTCTGTTATACAACTTCGTTACGTTTCAGCACGTATTCGGTTGTCGTCGCACGTACGTTTTCATGAACGTGCAACATATCCCGACAGTCTCTGTATCTTCTAATCAATCTGGTGGAACTTTGCGCTTGATTCGTTTATCTTTGATGATGTGCCCATAGCACAAAGTGAAATAAGTGTTTTAAACGAAATAGGCGATTTAAATGAAATGCAAGAACTTGATGAACCCGGATAATTTTTCAAACGAGAAGTTCTAATAGCCTTGCCAGAAGTTCCAGAAGGAAATATTGAATTTCTTTCTAGGATCAAATGATACGATTGATACGGTGAAAGATGTACTAAATAGGCTGCGATCACTTCATTTCGGTTAGGTCGTATAATATGCCAGTGAAACGTTGGTTTCGCCACATTGTAGTCGCTAAAGTGTGCAACGATAAACACAACCACTGCTGAACGTACAGAAACGCTGACTAAGATACAGGTTCATAAAATGGTAGCGAGAGAGCGCTGATAGTTACAAGAGCTGCATGAACGCAACCATTTTCCCGCAGCCTTTCTCATACGTATGGAAGAGCCGCCTGGGGTAGGAGGTTTGTAGGCAACGACCGTGTATCCATTACAAACTCGCTTCACGTGTCAGCTCACTTCCGTTCCGGGAAATCTAGTGCACCGTTCGTGTACATACAGCTTCACCGACGATCCCACTGCAAATAGCGAATCCCCGCTCTCAAAATAAAATGACGTATAATTGATGATATACGCCATTTTCTGAATGTGAAAAAAAACCCGGCATAGCGTAATTTTATCGCGAACACATGTTGGCGATTCTATATCGCTGACCGTCAATAATTTTCTGTGGATCCTCACGCCAATATAGTTTTGGATTGAACATTTCCATGACAATCCGTGGACACTTCAGGCACCGCGTAAATATCTTTCACGTGCATTTATATGGAGTACGATACAGGAATCGAGCCTCGAAGGCATGCTCGGCTTATTTATTCATAAAACGAGGCCACCAACAAGCCGCATGATGAAGTAAAGGGAAAAGTCAAGAGAGATATGCTGGAGAGGGTTTAGTTTGCTTGACGGAAGTGAAAAGAGGAATGGCTGTATAAAAGCGGAACACCGATTGTAAAAGGGACAAAGCTGAACGGGAACGAGAGGAAGCGAACCAAAAAACAGAAAAAAAAATAGGAAAAAAAAAGTGGGAGGCAAACAGCACGACGTAGCCTGCGGCTAGAGCTGTGAATCACACAGACACAGATGGTGCCACAAAGTCGTCATTGAAGCTTTGGAACAGAAAAAAATCTTCTCTCTTATTCCTCCCTTTGAGAGGCAAAGGGTCGATCGCGTTGATTAATATCCGGAGGTAAGCTAACAGGTGGGGTTTGAGCAAATTGGCAAGAAGAATCGTTGGAATCGCGAAGGAGAGAATCGGGAGACGAGTTAACCTTTCACCCCTATATACATATAGCGCATATGGGACGAACGATGCAAGTTAGTTGACAAAGGAGTGGCGGCACGGATGACTAGTCGGGTGAGGCCCGGGTAGTTACAGTAAGTCAGGTGAGAGGCTCTCCGATCAATTACATGCAAATAAGTGCTACCGCCTCATTCTCCACCGTTTCTCTAACGGTGTACGGTTGGAGAGGTGAATATATCTCGCGGATATTCTGTCCGAGCCAAAAACCCAGAGAGAGAAGAGAGAGAGAGAGAGAGAGAAAGCACAAACGCCCAAGGGATTCATCGTCTTAATTACAGTCGTCTACAGTCAATCTCGATGCTAATGAATCGAGAGTCTTGGGTGCGAATGAATTTGGTGGTACTCTAAGTACGGTATTCTAAGATGAAGATCGATCCGTCAAGCAGTACACCATCAGAACCTTGATAAATAAATACATGTAAATCTTATGGTTTGTATAAAATATACTATACGTATGAATGAGGCATTGCAGTCGATTATTCGAAAACTTCGATCGCTTATATTTTCCATCGAGGAGTTTCTACGCTAGATTCCGTTAAACTAGAGGTTGTGTATAGTCGGTTATATGCATGGCGGGCACGCAGAGAATAAAAGAGTGCGAGAGTGCCCACATATCGACGAGAAGATGCGGCAAAGCACGAATCGAGAATAAAGTTCCCCTTTCAATCTTATCAATAGGAACTCGTTCGATTTGCCATGAGAAAGAGAAAAAAGAGAGAGAGAGAGGGAAAGAGATCAGGATGCATAGATCACGTGCCGCTGGGGCGTACACGCATACGTGAGGGGTTAAACAAGCGGGCTCTTTCCATGAATGTTTGAGGCTAACTGGAAATAGAACGAACAAAAAAACATCAACAACAAAAAAAAACAAATAGGAAGAAGTACTCAGACGAGAAAGTGGTTCTCTTGAAGCTCCACACTGGGTGGTTTCTCCAGGGCACATGTCGTACTTCACTTTGTCGCAGGTCGCAACTCGCCGCTCACGTTTCACCTCCTACCAGCGCCACAATTTTTTATTATTCTCTCCGTCCAAGCGTGGCAAATCTACTAAGGCAAAAATCTTCTTTTATTTTATCCTACGATTAAATGGAAATTTATAACTTCGCTCTTCGGCACAGGACGACGTAAATATTCCTGGGGCTATGAGGTACGCGCGCTAATCAATGTTGAACGTAACATTAAATATTCGAAGGTGAAATTATCGGACAGTTGGCGGAAGTATACATATGGTACATGCATTCGCGCAGTGTGCAGGCTATATGCCACATACATACGTACGTATACAGTGAATCGAGGACGAATAATCGAATAGTGTTCCGGAACGTCGAGTAGAGGACGCTCGCGACGGGTTACCCTCGAAATTCGTCCATCAATCACGCCGAATTTTGAGAAATGTCGACAGTGCGAAGAGACATGTAGAGAGCGAAAGAGAGACAGGAAATCGACTCGGAAATCGGCAAACTATCGAAGGCACGGCCAACACGATTGAGAGTGAATTCACGAAGCAAGAGGTTACGTCGAAAATCATTATCGGTAAAACAGATCTGTCTGTTTTATATCCAGTGAGTTTCCATATCCAAATAGTTTGTTAGCAATTGTGATATTTCTGTATCAACCTTTCGTCATCTTTCGACATTTTAGTCAAAGCCCCTGCTGGGAAAATCGGATGTGCTGGAAAAGAAAGAGCCGCCAAGATGTTGTCTCGAAGAGTCACCTGGGACTTTATAACTTGACGGACATTTTTGTCCGATTCTTTTACCATTCATAATATTGCGTGGGTTCCTGTACACAGTGTACACACATGTGCCGGAGCTTTATCCTTGACTCGTAAATAGTTTATGCCATGTGATATACGCGATTAACGTGAATATGCGCTTTCACCTGCTGCTTTTTTTTTGTTGAACTCTGGCATACCTCATTCTATTACTCCATTCAGGCCACTATATTACCCCCCCCCCCCCCCCCCATGAAAAAGCCAAGTTTGTCCATGACGTCGAATATGAGTAACGAAAGACGTAGAATGAGGTGCATTAATAATGGAGACAGGAAACATAGAGCCCCCCAACGAGGGGTTAGACTGTGTCTTGAACATGTATGATGTTGGCCGATCGAGAGCCACGCGAACTCACGTACATAGTTGAGAGGTTAGACACCGGGAAATCGTGAGGGTCGTAATATGATGGGCAAAGGAGACCGCTAGATGGCCCCACGCGACGAGCGTCGCGTCACTGATCGCGTGCCAAAGTATATATATTGGCGTTCTTCTACTATAAAACTACAATGTTGGGGTGTGCGGCACGGGGACGAGCCACATAGGCCCGCCGAGCGCATACATAATGCATATGATATCAAGACTTCGCAAGTCGTTCCACGGCGAGCTTTCAATCGCGCGTAAGCTTCCCGCTCGCGCACACACAACCACACACCAACGTTTCTCTCGCGTCACCTTACTCACTCTCCTTAACCTTTTTCCCTGGCATCAGCATTCAAGTCGATAAAATTCTTTCGCGTTTCAGCACCCCCTGAGGCTGCTGTGAACTTTCTCTACATTTCACTCTGTTACCGCTCGTACACGTATCCGAGTCTTCGTCAAATCAACGCGCGCGATTATAGTAAGAGGTTTATTTGAAAAGCAATCCCAACGACATATGAGGTCACTAAAAAACGCTATAGCCAGACAAATTGACTATAAAGTCTCGTCGTTCAAGATCATTATTTAGCTGATAAGACAGCGGAGCAGTAAGATCTGTCGCATGTTCGTAAACACATTGGGCGTTTTAGGTGAATGGCGGCGATTAAGCAGTACTGTGCTATTTATTTACTCGCCTCCGGAGCCACATCGGTGTCCGTGGATCAAGGAGGAAGAAACATTAGTCGTGTTTCCAGTGAGATATCCCGTTTTGAAACTCGAGTCACGATCGGCTCATATATTATACTTTATGACTGGGAAGCACGGTTGGGTTTCGCGAACGTGGTGCTACCCGCCATTCTATACTTCTCTGCCCCGCTGATGGTTTTACTGGAGCGTTTGGTATGTAACTCTACCGGAAGAGCCCAGAGGCAACAGTCTCGCGAGCCAGCTTTCGTCCGCTTGTCCCGCTTAATTAACGTCTGAGCTTGGATTCGTAATGAAGATCCTCAATGACCCCGGCCTATTGACTCGCGGCTAATATACGAAAGGTGGGTGTGTTGCTGGGAAGTCGTTGGTCGAAAACCAAGATTTTGATTACTTTCCATCCTCGCTGGTCTCGGACCACGCGAGGCATTTCATTAAGCCTTGTACAAAAACTTTTCGCAATTGTTGACACGACGGCAAAGGGAGTTTCCTTCTAAAGGAAATTTCTGTTTGAAGCAAAGTTAACAATCTGTACATAGTCGGTATGTTTTTTATTGGCATTATCATCAATTCATCACCGCGTCCGCGCTATCATCCTAACGTCCGGGAGATTCAAAGTGCGTTTGGTTGAAATTAAAAATACGGCTATTGAATATGTGTAGAATTGACGGGAATAAGCTCTTTGAGACTCGAGTGAAGAGTAGATAAAAGAGATAAGTTTGGGCTTTGAAAACCGGCAATGTTTAATCAGGCTGAAAAATCCATTCAGCCAGCCTTCCTCAGAGTTTCGAGTTTGTGGATTTTGCAGCTTTAATCAAGCGTACCGGCATCATTCATAATTGGGTGATTCCGATGTTCAGCCATAATTCCGTCTATTTTTCACGAGAAAACCTCCCTGGGTAGTTTCACGAGAAAACCTCTCACTCCACGCGATTGTTCACTTTAATTGGTGAATTCCTGACTGCACAAATTTTCTGTATTAAGGGGGGAAATGGGGTTAGACGGTTAAAAAAATCGATTTTTTTTAAATTTCATAAATTGTTAGTAAAACTATTGAAAAATATGTTCCCAAAATTTTTAATGAAAATTCCGACTCGTTCTATTGTTATAAGCCATCAAAGTGAGTAGTTCTCCTTCAGGCCCCGAGCGCGCCCCGTGTTTCAAACGCGTTTATCTGAAAACGACTTTTTTTTAACTTGCGTGCACGCTAGTTTGAAAAGTTTTCAACCAATCGTTTTGAAAATTGGCAGTTACTTTCTTCATAATATTGCGCTCTATATGAACCTAAAATCGGAATATTATCATTATTTAAAATAATTGTTTTTTTGCAAATAAAGTTGTAAAAATGGCAAAAAATCATGCTTTTTTGTTTTGACCCCTGTAAAAAGTTCAATTTTCTATTTTTTTTATAGCATTTAGGTTCATATACAAGAGAGACATATAATAAAAGTAAATTCCAACCTCGTTTGATTTCAGATGAAAATTGCGGCTTCCAGAATGTACGCAAAATGCTGAGTCTGATTGCGACCTGCAATATGGGGTCGCTAATATCTTCGGTGTTTTTCAAAGAAATTCTTCAAACATTTTATAGTATATACTTAAATATATGTATAAAATATTGTCAAAGTTTCTATAAGTTATATTCATTTTTTATACTATAAAAAAATGCATGAACATCACTGAGAAAATGCTGTCCTAACCCTATTTCCCCTCTTAAATCACGACCATAAAGTGATTCGCATGGTCATACGAATAATTGTACACCGCAACAGTGACAACGGATCAAGACAAAATAAAAATGTGCAATATAGTAATTTTATGGTCTCGTTGTCAACTACACCATTTCGTCATTCATTTAATCGAATTGGACAACATGAAGATTGCTGGATTTCATTTTATCCGCACAGTGGTCTTTCTTCAATTATTATCAAATTACAACGATCCGCGCGAAGTAAGATTGATTAATTATTCATTTATCGTATGTCTGTCAGCCGAAAGAGCGTGGAAACTACAGGAGTGCGTACTTTATTGCTCGTAACTCGTCTCGAAAGAGCTACAAATCGTCGGGGTGCAATATGAAAATTACGAGATGGTCGAGTGAGAGGGTTGAACGTGCATTTTTCAGACGAAGCCCAATGAAAAAGAGAGTTCGGCGAAGAGAGGAAAAAGGTGGTCGAGGGTGCTGATGGCTTAGATCTGCAAAAATGTGCAAAAAAAAAAACTATCTCGCCGTGAAATGTCCGCGTTTTCTCCAGCCTATATATGCTACCCTACATTTCATAATTTCTTCCTCTTTTATCTTGCATCTCTTTCTCTCACACTCTAGGACCCTGTGCTAGTCGCACGCCTTTTTTTTTAATAGTAATTACGAGAATTCTCTCTCGTGAGCGTGCACGAAGGAGACATTACTTTCCCATTTCCCGAGATGTCACGAGATTAGACGACCCTGGACAGTTAAGTACGCAATGAGAGAGTAGCATAGAAGGAGAGAAAGCGACAGCATACCGAGATCGACCCAAGTAAAGCCAGGTTATTAGAACCCGAATGGAGGAGGCACGAAAAAAGATAGTGTCTTCTTAAAAATACGTGGTGAAGTGTTACCTACTCCTGGAACTGAACTGTCCGCGAGCACCATACTGAGAAAGAAAAGAGGAAAGCGATAGGAGTGACGAAACTCGTGCCTTTTTTCCCTTATACTATAGGAAGAAACTTTTTCGTTTTTTTTTTTCTTCTTCTTCTTTCTCTTTTTTTACTTTCCTATATCCCGTCGACTCTTATCGCGAAAGACACACGCCGTCGAGTTGTTGATCCCGAACGCGAGAGGGTGTTGCTGTTTCTATACGGCCCGTTCTCACGATTGCAACGCCTCGATGCGAATTAACGTCCCTACCCTATCTCTCTTCCGCTGTTTCTTCACTGCGGGTTCTTCGGTGCTAAGCTTTATTTCGACCACAAAAAAAAATGTCTTCCTTTTATTTTTTTCCTCCGAAGCTTACCGAGAAATGACAGCGAAGAGCGCAATTCGACTTTGTGAGGTACAAAATTACTAAGATAGTGACTATTTTGTTTTGTCAATTAGCATCCTCAACGGTCTAATGCTACAAGGAACTTTGATATAGCCGAAGACCACAGGAAGGATCTCATGAAATTAGCGTAGCGTGACAGAATGTCTGAGGTCCATGGCTCATGCCAAATCTCTCTCTTTCTCTCTCTCTCTCTCTGTCTTTCTCGACGCTTTAGCGAACGACCGCGCCGCGGCTCGCTTGGAAACGGCGGGACCCACTTAATTGGGTTATTCGCGAGAGTTGTCTCTTCAACTCGATTAAAGCGTCCTCATGGCGTAAACATCTTTTGAAGTGGCGCGTGTCACGGACCATAGTACACACAGATGACGTTAATTACCGTCACTCTCGTCATTTTGCCAAGTTACCGAACGTAAGTCCTGCACAAGAGACAGAGAGAGAGAGAAAGAGAGAGAAGGATACGAGATCGACAAAACCTCACGCTCTGACGCTCGAACCAAACATCAAGTTGGACAAAAATGATTATGGTAAATTATAGGGAAACTGTTGCCGATTTAAATCGAATAATACTCGCAGATATCTTTTACGGTCATCGCCGTGATGCGATTTTTCGAAATTCACTTTGTGTCAATAACCTTTGTCAATCAATAAATCAATAAGCTAAAAATACAATTTCCATGGTAGATGTGAATATTATTTTGGTCTTTGGTACTCGATCACACAAGCGTTAATGTACTATTAATCCCATCAATTTTACACCTACTCGCATAACGATACATTATTTATGAATTAATTAATGATTTATAGTTTATCGATTTATTCGTCGGGATAATGGTACTTCGATAATTATTTTAGCAAAGTGTGAAAATCAACACAGTTATACATTTTTATTATTGTGTGTGCCAACGTTAACCCTTGCGAATTTTTACGTATGATTCTTCCTAATTTCCCCACCTATCACTCCCTACCCACACTATGCTAAGCTAACTTAACTTCCGTAACATCCGCAGCTGCTTTTTAGCCGCGGTGTATCGCATTCAGCGTGGATACGGGGAAGCTGCGGAAAACCCGTGCCGATACAGACGGCTTTTATAATATTTTCACCGGATTCCAATTGTGTTATCATCATGTGAGATGTCGAAGCTACTTTAAAATTTGGCGCTCGGAATCGTGCTTATCTGACATAATGTGTGACGTAGCGAGAATAACTAGAGTGTGATGTGTGCGAAGAGGGAACAGCGAGCACCTCTCTCCGAATTTCTCGGACTCTTTCTCTTTTGCTCCGGGGACGCTGACACGTTTACAAGTATATCATCTTATCGGGATTTAGAGCACACGTGATTGTCCACGGCATCAAATCTACCATCGAGACAGAGATAGAGACGAAAGCATCCTCATCCTACCTTCTCAATCGAATTGGTCATTCGGTGAGGACTTTTCTATTATTGGAGGAATACTCTATGTTCGGAGAATTCAGCACCCCGGAGCAAAGACGAAAGAGCCATCGAAGAAGCTACAACTCAAACACAAAAGTTACGTAATTATCTTTCTTTTATTTCAAACATTCTATAATTCACGAGGACGTGGATTTTACGAAAATTCAAGGAACATTGTCGGCACGCGTACTACGTGATTTCGCTTCTCATTCAAAAAGGTTAACGATTTAGCGTATCTCGAATGTGTGTGCTAGTATGAGCTTGTACGATATCAATTGTTCTTATGATTTTTTCGTGTATCTTGAATGTGTGTGGTATTGTGATTTTCGGAGGGTATACATTGTTATTATAATTTTCGTGCGTTGCAAAGTTAAAAAGGAAATATACGATCTTCCGTCGACTCATCTGCCATCGGCATTCGTAAATCAATATTTTTTGGCAAACGTTTCTATCCTAAAATAAATATATAATATTACAATCAGAGACTCAAAAAAACTGCCCTCCGCTCGGTAGTCGACGTGCAAGCCAGTGTACGGTTAAGCGGTCATCCATCCTAGTACTAACCATGGCCAATACTGGATAATATGGGAAATCGCCGAAGCCGTGCACCGATCCCGCGTCCACTGCTGTCGGTCGCAAAACATTTAAATATTCATTCGAGTAAAAATAGTGTACGAATATCGTTGAGATATTTGTGAGTGGTTTTATTTCTAAAGATATTGCCAAAGTAGGATAATGCCGGACTAACCATTGGTCATATATTCATATTTGTTTAACTTTTTTTTGCAAGTAGCCACCGCAAAAAGTCCCCTGCGAAAACTCATCTCCTTCATAAATAAATAAGTACATGCACATGGCGCAAAACCAGAATAGGTTCCGAATTATTATTATTATAATCCTTTGCGTTTCATCTCTCCATCATTTTTTCCATAATAACGAACGAGTGCGACTGAGTTTTCCCATCTGCTGCTACGGTGTTCTTTTTTTTTCTTCATACTTAGCCTTGGGCCCCACTCAGTTTTCAATACTCATCCGCAAGCCGATCGCGGCCACGGTTTTAAATAGAATCGTGGTTGCGGTACAAGCAAAGGGATGATGGCAGGTAGAGAGAGAGAGAGAGAGAGAGAGAGGAGAAGAGATTGTAAAAACCCTTGGCCGCGTGTATTTATTTGAAGCTTTCATCGTATGTATCAAATGTCGAATACGAGTGCATCGTATTCTCGGTCTCTTTTCCTGCGTCTCTAATCCACGAATCCCTGGAGTACAGAGAAACACGAGCTTTCGGTACGAATAAAGTCCCGTTCTTCCTACCACGATGACATGTATATATACGACATATTTTCCACATTTCTCGCTCCTTCTCTCTCTTCCTCTTTCTCTCTGTCAACGTCGTGCTTGCGATTCTTTCGGACTTCCATCTCAACTCGTTTCGCGACTCGACCATAATCGCAACATTCCCTTTTTCATTCAACGAAAATAATATAACTCCATATTTTACGATGTTGACAGGATCGAATGTTAATGATATTATTGAATTGTTCTTTTAAATATTGCCTATCCTTGCATTTTTTATGTGAAACATCTTGTACGCGCGTTGAGAGTAAATCGGTTGATAGGGAACGTCGATGGTACGTCGTGGTGACGCTCCCCTCCACTCAACTCTGCGTACGGGTTGATTGCGCATGCAGAGAGGCGATTCCGAACCAGATGCAATATCATAGCGTCTGGCGCTAGCGAGCAACAGCCAATTGTAAGGAAGATTCCAGCGAAAAGGCGCGACTCTCAAAGGCTATCGCTCGCTAACGAGACCGATAGTTGTAGGTAGATCACAGACGTCTATACTATACATAGTATAGAACAGACATCTGTGCGGTAGAGAAGTTCATTTTCCATTGATACCTGAGTGGCGATTCTGTACCAGCCGCAATATCATAGCGTCTGATGCAAAACCGAAATGGCCTATGAGATTCGCGCCTTTCCGCTGGAATCTTCCTTGCAATTGGCTGTCGAGTTGCGTCGCTTCGTTGCGTCAATTACAGAATCGCATCCCTGGATGTGCTATCCATAAGTCTCAAGGGGGGACTTACAGCGAAATTGTTTATGAATATAAGAAAACTCATTCTATACAATTATTATATGTAGCCTTATCGCGAGTAACAAGTACCGAAGGCTTATACATATATACACGTAATATTGATCTAAAATTCTAGCACGGTAGACGAATTGATCCATCAGTTGTAACGTTGCAAGAAGAATTTAAAAGATTATCGCTTAATAGACTCGAGACACTCCAAGGATTAGTATCAAATTTCATAACATCAAGAAAGGGATTGTCGTTATTCACGTTGAGTTGTCAAAGTCTCAGAAAGCATGTCTCAGATCTACAAGATTCGATCGTTGCCAATAGTAATTTCTTATTATTGAGTGAAACATGGCTTGGTAATGAAGAAAACATCCCCAACGTTCATTGTATCGTTCACTTCAAACGCAATAATGTTAGAGCTGGTGGTGCAGCTATTTATCAGAATAGAGATTCATTGGATGTTATTACGTCTCGTATAATCGTTAGGTTGAGAAATGTAAGGGGACTTGGTTTTGGTCAAGACGATATTGGCGATTTATGTGCGGCACAAATTGTTATGGACGATGGAAGGGAATTGGTCATGGTCGTTGTATATATTTCCCCAAACCAAAAAATTCACAATATCATACGATTTTTACACGAAGAACTACTCAAATATAGTTTAGCTGGTTCAATGCTATTAGGAGCAAATTTACATAAACTTCCATTAATTTTAGTGGGGGATTTCAATGTTAATTTTGCCAAAGCTGAATCATTGCCACTCATACATTTTCTCCAAAATGAATTTCAGCTGATCATGAACAACCACATGCTTCATACTTCAGCTATCATCGACCGATTGTTAAATTCATCGAACCAAACGCAGCAACGACTGCTACTATAACCGAAGTAACAGATGAAGCAAGCAAATAAATATTATAGAAGAAAATCAAAAGCTACTTTTCTTGTTGTTTTTTTTTTTAATTCTCCACGCCACATATCACACACGGTATTCTCAAGATGTTGGATGTTTCACATCTACCAGGCGTCCCATGACGGCTTACTTTTTTTTTATTTACGCAAATTCAATGATGTGTCGAAAAGTCTCGCGTATCAACTCTCCTGTCTAATTTATTTCTTGCTATCTAGTACTACTACTACGGTATATTATTGCTAGTTCTCGTAGTAATTCGTAATCGCAGAACTATTGCTATCGTGTCTACATCCATTTTAAATTCGAATGTCAACATTTCATTAAGGTCTTCCCTCATTTCCACGGAATCATGACGAATTACGCGAGGTCACGAGAAAGAGAGCTGGAGAGAGAGTACACCGCGATGGCGGTGTGTGTTAATATACAGCGATTCCGGAGACAGAGGCTTCCGCGAGTAATTACTCGGAATAATGAAATAATTATCCGGTCGAGCCGTAGGCGAGAGAGAAAGAGAGTAGACGAATGCGAGCGCGGGCGTCGCGTCGGAAACGTTAAGTCTGCGTTCTCCCAACAATTTTCCTCTTTGGTGCGCTGCGATGAGCATGGCCCGACGCAAGTTTTTCTCTCACAACTTTCGCTCTCACTCGTCTAGTGGAAGAAACTGGATGGAGTAATGGAGAAAAAAAAAAGTCAAGATAAATAAAGGGGTACCCGCCCGAGCGAACCCGACAGGTAACGGCGAGAAGGGGCGGAATGACAAAGAGAAAAAGACATAGAGAGCGAGAGAGAGAGAGAGAGAGAGAGAGTGAAAGAGGGATGGACAAAATGAAGGGCGAAAAATAGAAAGGATTCACGCTATGTTATTAGATTTAAACTGTTTGGTCTCTCGCGGGCAACTTCGCTAATTGTTCGAGAATTCAAAGAGCCTCGCACACTTTTATAATATACATACCCCCTTCTCGCTCCTCGTAAACCCCGGATGTACTCGCCACTCTGCGAAGGGGGGCTACTTCCCTCGGTGCTGTTGGCAGATATAATATATAAACAGGCTGTGGTATTAGAGCTCCCGAGAGCGACTCCCGCAAACAACTTCCTCTCTCGCAGTTTTCCCGGAGCTATTCGAGGAACGGAGGAACTGTCGACCTTTTCTCTCTTCGGACGTTAAATTTCATACCAGTGCCGTCGCTTCGCCGACATTCTGCATTCCCGGAAATAATGTCATATACATACGCGTATATGTTTATATAGATACGTATGAGCTGACTCGTCGTACTGCAAACTCGGTCGGCACTATATATAACGCCTATTTTTATACACCAGTACTTTGCGAAAGAAAAAATATCGCGAGGTCACGGAGCTTCAATTCGATGTGTTTTGCAAGAATTCACGTTCAGCAATTTTGTTCGATTGAGCAGAAGACCCGCTGGGCCCTCTTCCACTCTCGTTTCATTTCCAATGCGAATCCCATCGCGATGCTGCTCAACGGTGTGAAAAAAGCGTTGTTTCATATAACCCACAGCGAAATACGAGTATCGCCGGGAAAAAACCGGAAGGAACATGGCGGGGAATAAGATCAGACGGAGATTGAGAAGAACAAGATTTTAAGGAAGTGAGTGGAAAAGAGGAAAAAGAGAAAATAGTATGCGAAATAGTATATGGAATATACTATGAAAATAGTGTGCGAATAGTATATAGACGGCGAAAGCGGCGAGAGGGAGAGAGAGAGAAAAAGAGACGAGGAGGATGGGTGAAATGAAATAGAACAAGAGTGGTAAGATGCTCGAGAAAGAAATAAATAAAATAAAAAAACAAGGCACAAGTCCGGAATAGGTCTTGCATCAGCTCTACCACCTTGGAATATAAAACAGAGGTCACTCTTACCGTGATTTTCCTTCCGCCTCGTCGTTCTATTTTTCCGCTTTACGTCTCTTATTCGGTTGTTTTTTTCCTCAATTCTCAAGACCGTCGGGCGTACGCTCGCGTTGTAGACCTCCTATCTCCTCCGCATTTCATTTTCACACATGGCGCGCACACATTCATTCTTCGACGGTACACACCGAACGCTCAACTCCACGTTGGCACACTGTCATATACTGACCTTGTAGATTCCGTACTTTGTATCATCCACACGCAGAGGTCACCGGATATGATGGGAGTTGATTAAGGGGGGAAATAGGGTTAGACGGTTCAAAAAATCGATTTTTTTTTAATTTCATAAATTGTTAGTAAAACTATTAAAAAATATGTTCTCAAGATTTTAAATGAAAATTCCGACTCGTTCTATTGCTATAAGCCATTAAGGGGGAAAATAGGGTTAGGACAGCGTTTTCTCGATGATTTTCATGAATTTTTTTTTAGTATAAAAAATTAATATAATTTATTGAAACTTTGAGAATATTTTATACATATATTTGAGTATATACTATAAAATTTTTGAAGAATTTCCTTGAAAAACACCGAAGATATTAACGACCCCATATTGCAGGTCACAATAAGACTCAGCATTTTGCTATTTTTTCAAACGCGTTTTTCTGAAAACGACTTTTCTTGAACTCGCGTACACGTCAGTTTGAAAAGTTTTCAACCAATCGTTTTGAAAATTGCCAGTTACTTTCTTCATAGTATTGCGCTTTATATGAACCTAAAATCGGAATATCATCATTATTTGAAATAATTTTTTTTTGCAAATAAAGTTGTAAAAAATGGCAAAAAATCATGCTTATTTGTTTTGACCCCTGTAAAAAATTCAATTTTCTATTTTTTTTATAGCATTTACGTTCATATAGAATAGAGACATATAATAAAAGTAAAATCCAACCTAGTTTGATTTCAGATGAAAATTGCGGCTTCCAGAATGTACGCAAAATGCTAAGTCTGATTGTGACCTGCAATATGGGGTCGCTAATATCTTCGGTGTTTTTCAAGGAAATTCTTCAAAAATTTTATAGCATATACTTAAATATATGTATAAAATATTCTCAAAGCTCGAATAAATTATATTCATTTTTTATACTATAAAAAAATTCATGAAAATCATTGAGAAAACGCTCTCCTAACCCTATTTCCCCGCTTAAGCAACCCAGAAAAAGAGAACCCACCCCTGAATGTTGAAGTAGAGCGAAAATAAGAAGGGCAAGAACAGAGAACCAATGGGATATGTTGACATGTTGACATGTTTATGACGAAGAGTCTGCCACAGGCGAGGTAAAAGTTTCACATCGATAGCACTACGGGTGTCAGAGTTACATCGACCTTCGACCGTCTCTACGATCCTCTCTCGTCGTCTTGGATATCACTCTCGCGCGGCTCGCAACATCCCCCTGTCGGTGTACGATATCATGGTAGTTTTACCATCGTATCAGACTCCATTCACGCCCAAGCAGATGGGTTAACCGTTGGTCTGCTCCCTTCAACCCCATCACAACGAGCACACACATGCGCTTCCATATATCGACCTTACCACTCCATCAGTCTCCCGGCGCTGTATAGCGCACTCTCTTCGTTTAAGTAAGCGCTTGGGACGGGCAACATCAACCTACGAAAGCCTGATGCTTTCTCCTACATATGTATAGATGTATATCAGGTTATGTCCAGAGCTCACTTTCGCCCATGTCCCCGAATAGTATTACGCATTCTCTCACTCACTCTCTCTCTGTCTCCTCCCTACCGAGCTCTATCCCTATGTACCGCATGTGTTCAGCATCCCTGGCCATTTCGTCCGTTCATGCTAGGTTGTACGGATTCTATGAACCAGCTGGCTCGTATACTACAAATACACACTGATGACGAACAGTATGAGTCTTGGTACACACCGGAGTATGCTAAAGTGCTGCAACCGGTCTTCGATCCAACATTTCCTACGATACGTCTCACCAAATGCTGGGCGCATTACTGTTATATATAGATATATATTTACAGGTAAAGAGGGTACTACTGGGAAATCCCAGATTCGTGCATTCGATTCAGGAATATATGTAGATATGCGCGAGTGTGTGTCTGTGTGTATTTTGTGATATTTCGAGTAGCGAGGCGAGCCAAAAGCGAGGACACACTTTCCTTTGGTACTTTCGTGAAACATATTGGTCGTGCAGGATTCTATGGATTCTGACTGTGGTGAGATTTCCGCCGGTACTGGCTAATAACACGGCTTGAGCCATGGTTAGCTCGGGGTGTCGATGATTTAGGCTTATTTAACGAAAGCTTGAGACTTACGGTGAACTAGTATGCAATGGCTATCTTCCAGTACAACATTTATGAGGCTCCTTTCGAACGTTTTTTTTTTACCCCGACTGCCATTGCATTTATAGGCGGATAGCGAGTTGGGGATAACAGTGATTTGAAAATTGTGCAGTACGTCCTGACGCTATACGAGTCCGAGGTTCGTTGAATTCCGCATTCGCCAGTTAGTTACGTATTGGGTTGAAAAACGGTTCGTTTCATTTCTTTTATTTTTTTTCGTCGCTAGAACCTTTTTTTTTCTCATTAAACGAGATTTTTTTCAAACCAGCGTAGCGTAGCGAGTATATAGTCGCGGTCGGTTGGTTACCCAGGTAGCATGTACACACACACATACACACACACTTTCGTTCACGCTTTCGCTTGCTCATGTCGTCTAGTTATTCGTGGGGTAGGCACTCTAGTCGACTGTGTCTATACCGGCCTCGGAATATAGCGGTAGTACATAGTTGGATAGAACGTGAACCGTCGAGACGTAGGAAATGCAAGGACTTCACGAAGTGCTGCAGCACGTGGCCTGGTGGTCGTACATATACATGAGGATAAACGAGAGGTTGACGAATAAAATGGAAAGGGCTCGCGTCAGCTTATCTTTTTGGCCACGGCCTCGGCCCTTCGGACTACCCAAACAAAACTGTTTGAAAAACGATGAATATAATACTAAAACCTAAGGCTTTTTTTCCGTTTGGATTTTTTTGTATTTTAATTCGAATTAAAGGCGTCGTTGCTTCCGTTTGTTGGAAAATTTCAATGCTCCGCGTACTAACTCATCGGGTCAGAACGAGGAATAAATAATAATTGAAGGATAAAAAAAAAATATATATCGCGGTTGAAATGAGCGAGAGCTTGGGGGCAACGAGCGACTGGAATTCCAACGTTTTCTCGTTGGGCAACCGTACGCCATATACTCTCGGAAATATGCAAATATTAGCCTATAAATGTGTGTAAAAACTAGCGTAACTGTCTGTACGTGTGGTGATTACGCGGTCACGTAGCAATCGCTCGCTCAGCTTTAGTTTTAAGCATTATTTTTTTACGTGTGTGGGACATTTGCCGCAGTGATATACCGCACGACGGCTACAAAGCGACCGAAGCTCGCTTGGAAAATGAAAATGTCAGACGTGGCGATGGAAATAACGAGATATCCGTGATCCAAGTCACCAGCGCGTTTCGTTCTGAATCTCGTCTCTCAACTCTCCTCTCTCATCGTCTACACCAGCCCTTAATCTTCTGTATTAAATTATCTATCAAAAACTATTTCGGATCTTTTTAGTCATGATGGATGTAGGACCGAGATGTATATATGTATACGTACGAAGGATCATTTAAATATTTGAGAACTTGGGAATTTCGTCAGGGCGAATTCGTATCCGTCCTACATTAAGTTTAATAGAATTACAAGAGCTTAAGGTAGTAAAATTCGCGCCATGCCCTTCGAGGTATGCGATCAGTGAAGTTTCCTCGTGGATTGCTCAGCTTCGATGTTGGAATAACGTCGCGAATCCGCGTAAACTTATGGAGGTTTTGAACGTTCATATATATTCAGAGTTATATTGCTCTCTTCAGTCTCACCGCGAGAGCCTTCCGACAATTTACGAAAGCTATGCCTCGGAGGAGTCTAGCGAGGCTCTGGAAAAATAAAATAAAATAAGAAACCATCACGGTGCACGAGCTTTACGGTGCGCGAGGTAGTGGTGAATGTTAGAACGGTTTGGTCCGCGTAAGAGTGAGTTTCGGGGATGAGGCTGCCACGAGGAAAGCTTTTATGTGCGGTTTTCACGTCTGTGTTAGACGTTTGTACGTTATATACATATGTACATATATTTATATACATATGTTTACATATATTATATGGTGTGAGTAGTGAGGCGTGAGCCGAGAGCGGTGCGCGCGAGCTCGGGCATTAACCGTTCGTTAGTAGCAGTTCGTTCCCCACCCTCATTAGCGGCCAGGGGCCCGTACGTGTTGTAACGAATTACCGACCAAGACCGTATAAGGGGTTGAGAAAGAGAGAGTGAGACCTGGGCTTCGCTCACGGTTCACGAACGAGGTAGAAGAGATGGTAAAGGGTGGTGCGGTGGTGCGCAGCTGGAATGCAAATTGTATGAAAACTACGAATCCAACGTGACGTACGCTCTTACCCCGTATATTACTACAGCTGAATGCTTCTGAATGTATCTGCACCTTAATATACGTCTATATATTCTAACGATGGGAAGTAGTCGCTCGGCATTCTTATCGATCGCCGTTGGTAAATTGTCAACGATTGATAATTATCGATCGTGGATCTACCAACCGTGGAATGATACGATTAACGAGATTTGGTAGTCGTCTTCTCAGACTTTATTATTGCTCTATATAAAAATCTTCAATTCACATTAAAATGTCAACTTTTAAAGTCAAAAACTTCAAACATAACAATTGAAATTAACAAATTATTTAATTATTGTTATATCAAACGTCGAAAACTTCGTTTCCAGCTAAACTAAATCTATACCCCTGCACCTGCGTCATAAATCGCAAAGAACTGCGTTTGCTGAGATCCTGCTCTGGTTTTGACCAGTCTGTAATATGAGCCTGTCCTTACGTTAGGGTTTTAAGCTGCTTTGAACATGCGTCTCATTTACACAAGAAAACCTATGTTGGATTCTTTTTATATTCTTGCTCTCAGCGGCCTCAAAGCAACTAAACGCAATGGGTCTATCCACTTAAATTATTTTTTTTCGCCAACCCTCACCCATTATCGGCTGACGCTGTTATCGAATTCTCGTTTTATAAGGACCTAAATATAGTCGAGGTACCTGAAGTGTACTCTTTGCTATAATTAAAATAATCACCGACGGGCGAGCGACAGTCGTGAAAATCATACGTACACACGTACTGGAAAATTTCAATGATGGGTCTGCATGTCAAGAGGAGTGGATACGAGGGGGTGTAATCGTTATAAAATGAACGTTTCAACGATCTCGTGAACGCCAACGAATCCACAAATTTTATATAACCGAGAGTTTCACAATTTGTTTTTACCTGTTATTTCTCATTAGTTGAAAGGGTTGCGTTTTTTTTTTCGTTGTAAGAGGTACTTCGATTTGAGAAAAACTATGAGAATTGACTAAAATAGAAATGATTTTATTTGAAAAGTCAAGAGAGCCAGCAGCTTCTGAACCGCCGAGTAAGAAATATATATTGAGATTGGATTTGACTCACAATTCTCACATTTGTTCGCAGCACAATGAAACCACGAATGGGTAGACGAATGGGTGTGTGTGTGTGTGGCATTGCGTTTTACCGCAGTATGTGTTTAGATGGCTGGGGGGGTGTGTAGTTGTCGTAACATTTACCGATAAAGTTGGTCAGGCATTGGATCATCTCCCGATATCCGTTGACGGTCTATAGAGTTGAAAGCGAAGGGGACAAGCCGTATCCAGGATGTTTGACATGTGATGGCGCATGTATAACAGAGAGCATATGTAAGTATTGGTAGAGCGGGTAATGTGTATATAGCTCTATGGATGGCTTGACGAACGTCTGCGTACACACGGGCGCACAGACAGTGTGGGACTATGAGGGTGTCGAGCTTCGCGAACGTTCTGTGCCAAGGCAAATGTGCCGGAAGTGACGTAGCCCAAGCGTTATCTTCGGCGGAAGAGCATTAGCTCGCCGGAAGTGATAATTTCCGATCGCAAACGTTCCTATTGATCGGACTTCCGATCTTTGGATCCGCAAAGTCGCAGCAAGGTTGGGAAAGCTCTATAACCCGCAGGACGCACCGACGAGACATTTCCACAATGACTTAAACTGCCTGACAACGAATAATCATTCTAACTCGGCCGTTTCCTTTAGCTATCACTCGCTCGGGACCATAACTTGCGATAAAAAAAAAATCGCTTCGCATTTCACCAACGGAATCCCATTGACATTGGTGCAGTAAGAGCCGGCGTTTTGAAAAAGAAAAAAAATATTTTTGTGTCCGCACTGATTTTAAATGTCAAGATGCTGAAGAAGAAGAGGACCAAAGAGGTTTCTCCAGGTACAAGTAAGTTTCGACGGGTTTCGAACCCCTCTAACAGCCAAATTATTCCGAGGTTAAAGTTGGTAATGCGAGTGCGATTCTATGTACGGGAAAGCACTCGGATCCTCTCGGTTATTAGCATAGCCAGCTCGTTGGGCACGAGCCTCCCCTGACCTCATACACTTTCAGCCCCTTTTCTACCCACCGACAATACTACTGCGACCATCACCCAAGCTAGAAGCAACCAACGCCAACTTTACTCTCTCACTCTCCCCCGTATACGTATCCAACGTACGCTTGTACGCACCGATGTTCCTACGGGGACCCATAACTGCCTAATAATGCCTCGTTTCCTTATATCACGCTTAGTAGTACGCTCCCTCGCCTCCACGAGCCCAGCAGCGAGCGGTACAAACTTTGTTAAACTATTGTTATTTTACAATACAATGTACTTGCCACGCCGCGGGATTGGCTTCGGGACGATTCTCTTCAATCTTCCGAGCATGCTGTACTTTAACGCTTCGAGCGCCCGACGGTATCACCACAACATACACTTCGTTCTCGTGGATTTAATTTAACGATGGCGAAACTCGTTTATTTAATAAAATAATATTTTGCCCGTTGTAAAAATTTAAATGTATGGGTCATCGCCGGCACATTTACTTAGCCCTGAATATTATAACACATAAATATATCCATGTCGTTGAAGTTACGAACGTTCTTGCAACAAAAAAATTTTTTTTTTTTAAATTGACCGCACTAACTCGTCGTCTGTGCGGGAGTATATAATCGCACAAAAAACACATGATTTAGCCTGTTAATAGGCTTGAACGCCGATAAAATGAGACTCTGAGTCGGTTTTGTTGAAAAAAAAAAATATCTTTCGTCCAATTCGAAGGTCGTGTCCTCTTTGATAGTGAATCGTGATGACTTTTACGACCCTCTAGTATGTGAAAAAAACATAAACCCAAATATATCGGAAAGAAAACTTGAGGAGCGGTGGTCAGAGCGACCCCATTCTAGACCAACTCTTGTAAAAAATCTTTCGTCCAATTCAAAGGTCGTGTCCTTAAAGAGGACAAAAGGATTGTTTACAAGAGTTGGTCTAGAATGGGGTCGATCTGACCACCGCTCCTCAAGTTTCTTTTCCGATATATTTGGGTTTATATTTTTTTTCACATACAAGAGGGTCGTAAAAGTCATCACGATTCATTATCAAAGAGGGTACGACATTCGAATTGCACGAAAGATTTTTTACAACAGTTGGTCTAGAATGGGGTCGCTCTGACCACCGCTCCTCAAGTTTCCTTTCCGATATATTTGCGTTTATATTTTTTTTCACATAGTAGACGGTCGTAAAAGTCATCACGATTCACTATCAAAGAGGACACGACCTTCGAATTGGGCGAAAGATTTTTTTTTTCAACAAAACCGACTCAGAGTCTCATTTTATCCGCGTTCGAGCCTATTAGCACGCTAAATCATGTGTTTTTTGTGCGAAAATATACTCCTGCACATACGACAAGTGCCGTCAATTTAAAAAAAAAAAATTTTTTTGTTGCAAGAACGTTCGTAACTTCAACGACATATATATCCCGAGAAATATATCGATCAATTTTGTACGACGAAGGAATCTCTCCTGAACCACACTTTGCGAGGATTCATGCGATAAATGCGTGGAGAAGCAAAAGCTACGTGGCAAGGATGGACGAGCGAGTCTGCAGCCACAAGTAAACGATAAGAGCCGCTAAGAGCGCCTTCTTCCGTTCAAAGCGATGCCCGAGGGCACGGCATTATCGCGCAAAGAAAACATCATCGTTGCGATACAATATTCTATCTTCAGGGCTAAAACGCACCATCCTGTTTTCCTCCACGCTATGAACAGCTAAAATATCCACCAAAATGATTAGATGCTCTCGCACGTTGTTCCAACGGCAATCGAAAGAAGTAGCTGAGTTTGTCGTCGAAGGGTTGATTAAAGTAGGAATTGTCAACGGTGGAAAAGGATATTGGACGATTTGACACAATACTGATAACCATGTGCACGTAGAAGCATATCCGATTCTCGGATGAGTTGGTGTGTTTATCGAGAGGAAAAGGAATCGCGGAACGGGTTGTGCAGACGGGCTCGGTGCACAGACAGAGTATGCTCCGTATAATCAAGTGGCTAACCATGGCTGATTCATGACCACGCCGTAAAGCCACGAAGAGCCGAGCAGGCGATAGTGTATATCCGCGTAGTCAGGGACCGGTTAGATGTACTATAGCGGAGGTGGCGTATACGTAAATACGTGCGCCAACCCGTGGACACAGCGAAGTGTTCTCTCGCGAGCTCTTTGAGTGCGAAGCGCGCGGTCTGCCTTTCTGCCTTCACTTTCTGCTATAGTCTCCTCTCAACCATCCGCCAGTGCTGTTTCTCATTCCCAGACATATATACCTCTTTAACAACCCCGTTATACATCTACCATACATACAACGCTCCCGCAGTTATACCTCGGATCCTGGATACACTGGCCAAAATGTTGCATAACATTGAAGCATCCCGATGTGGTGCAAGGGTCTCTCCCACGTTAGTTCCGACATCGCTGAAATTGGGTTAAGACGGCACCTTCGGGAACACTTCGCTGCTTATCTCACCAGCAAACTCACTCTTCCCTTCCTATTCTCGAATTCTCTATCTCGGCCAGATATACCTTCACTGTCATCCAGTATAGGTATACGTGAACTTTCTATCTTCATCGAGTTTACACGAGGCTCTCTCTGGCAGATGGCAATCCCCCGTGACGATAACGAGAATGTATTTATTTGTTCGTGGTACGAGAGGAAAAAAAACCGTGAAAAGAGGCTTGTGGATCCCTTCAATAGAATGGAACAATCTCGAACGTTGCCATCTCCCAATATATTCCCGCTACACAGTTATAGGGGTCTAGAGTATCGCTCCTATCCCTTTCGTTTTCCATCGAAATTCTATTTTTCTGTCGCACGGAGTACTTCTCAATCGACACCTTGCGGCAGACCCTCATTCTCGATAGTCTGGGTTAATCTTGCTATGTAAATTGATACCATTGCGACAACATTTTGAATTAAGTCAAATTAAGTCTCTTCGCTTCAAACTTCCTCAACATATTCCAAGAGAAGTGCGCTTGGAATGAGAGGAAAAGCTATCTTGTTCCACCCCCGAATGATGTTAATGTATCAAGATTCTTTAGATAATAAGAATCCCAAGATTGTACAGTGACTAACTCATTCGAAACGCGACGTTACGCTATAGCAATCGAGAAGTGCAATCGAGCAGTCGAATTGGGAAAGAAAAATGTTCGCGACGAGGAGGTAATAGTGAGCGGCCGGGGTCGAGGCATGAATGCTAATGCGCCTGCAGACAGTGGGTGACTTCGTGAGATGCAAAACGAGAGCGTTATACTTTGCTTGTCGTAAATCGACCCTTTACAATTTACAATGGTTGACGAACACCGCTTTGCAAGGATTCTTCGTGTTTCAGCGTTCCACCGCTGCCGGATTTATGTCATTTTTATTAATACCGCGGAGAAAGAGGTGTGCGTTCGGTGATTGCATTTGGTGGAAGTTTACTGCTTTTCTGTGTCCGTATGGCGTTTGCGAGCTAACCGTGAGCTCTCGTGTGCCTGGGCGAACGATCGAAATCAACACGAACGTCGGACCGCGGAGCCACGGGTAATTCCGTTGTACGTAAATCATCGAACAATGGCAGCAGTAGCAGCATGGGGTTTGCAGGTTTGCTATGGATGTTGTACGCGCGTTGTGACGCTACGATAATGCAACGACGCTGAGTTAAGATCGAGGTGTATACGTCGAGGGGAGTGCATGTAGGCAATAACATATATTGGCCTGACTGCAGCCTCGGACAACATGGCCACTGTGCTTATCGTGTCAAACGACATGGGCATTCGATGAACAACAGGAGAATCGCGCCAGTTGTTAACATCCATTGCGATTTTTATTGCAGCATGTAGTTACTTTAGCGTATTCCGTGGCGTTTTTCATTTACACGCGATAAAAATATTTTCTCAATTGAACCGACTGTTTCTCTCGCATATACAGATGCGTAGGTGTTTTTCGATTCATTCATACGGGACGTATGGACAATCATCTCCCGATGAAATTGGATTCCACAAAAGCGATCTATGACGATGTGGTTCGTATAACCAACACCGCAATACGAATCGTTATAACATATATTTGTTGGCTCATCTGCCGCTTGATGAACCGTGCATGTACGTGTATATATCCAACGAATGACTTGATAATCTCATCAGGCGCTAATGGAACATGCGGACAATATAGCAGCCTCGCTGGGCACACTACAGCGCCAACAGCAATAGCCGAGCGGGTATGGCAGGAAAAGCTGTTTTGCGCCGTCGAAAATTGAGCCGTCGACTCGAATCGACGCGTTTATTCATCGCACCTGGCTCTGCTCGTCTTTTGCACGAGTGAGACAGCAGCAGTTGAAAGAGAGCGTCAGAGGGTGAAACAGACACGGAAAGAGTGAGGGAGAACTAGAGGGGGTGAGGAAGAGAGAGGGCGCGATATTCGCATCCGACACGGGAATTACAATTACATCTCGTAAATAATTTATACGGAGCCGTGGGGTGCGCGGTTGGATGTGCTCGTGGCTGGGATATAGTCGAGGGTCGAAAGAGGGATGCTCGAAGGATGGGCGAAAAGAGAGAGTGAGTGAGAGAAGGTGGGTGTACCAGTGGCGGTCACGACGGAAGATGGGAGATGGGAGATGGGAGAGAGACGAGGCGCTGGGAGCAATGGGGGTGGTTCGCTGGTTATACTACGTTCGCCACGTTCTCTTCTCTCCTATGCCCGTTGCCTCTGGCAAAGGTCGCGTCGGTGGATAGCGGTTGTCGGGGATCTAACGGGAGGGTGGGGATTGCACGGACTGGAAAGAGGGGAACGACTGCTAGCCCGGTCAAATTGCAACAAATTAACCGCGTTAATCACCCTCGCGGCGAGGCCACACACTTTTGCCCCGGAGAACCTCGCATGCTCATACCCAGCCGCCAACCAACGCTATCGAACCATGTCCCTGTGCGCGCTATCTCTTTCTCTCTCTACCTCGATGGCCAACCTTTCTACCACTCATTCTACACCACCCTCTCGCTTGTTCGCTCTCTTCGTCCCTTTCTCTCTGCCTCGCTCGCTTCGTCCATCTCTCTGTCTTTGCTTCTACAAGCTCCGTCTCTTCCATTTCCATTAATCCAATTCACATGTGAAGTAGCAGTCCCTCGATAGTTTTACTTTGGATATATTGTACGTCTTTCATTTCAACGAAGTATCGATATAGATAGAGTTATCAAATTTTTTTTTCGATGCTATATGTAGACTCTTGTGGAACAACATTATTTCATTGATTTTTCTGTGAAGATGGCATTCTTCGAGCGTTATCGCACGAGTCAAAAGACGTTTTTTTGACAAAGTATCGGGTCACGAGAGCGCTTTGAAGAAACTCGATAGAATGGAAGGGCAAGTGGCTCGGCTTCAACTACCCTATCTCTCTCGCTGAACCGTAAATACTGAATTGCGGAATTCACGGTACTCCATCAGTTACAAAACTTCTCGTTTTTTCTGCCTATAATGTCGCACTTTTTGGAAGTAGAGAACGTTGCGAGCGAGCTGATAGTACGTGGTTCAACAATACACTTGTAGGCTTCTTATTTTTTCCTATATCGAAAATGTATGGCGATAACTCTTCACGACCGGAGGTGGGCAATTGTCATGCGCGTTTAATTATTGTTATTATCTATCACTGATAAAAATCCGACAATACATACATTTAGTGATTCAATCTCGATTCATAGGTATTATGTAGATAAAGTTTTAATTTTTATTTATGCAATAAAATGTGAAATCGAAGTAATTGCGATGAATAATTAATAACTCATTTCCCGCAGACTCTGGAACATCTTATCCACGAAGGCTTCTCGATCGATCTCACAAAACTTTAGCATTCATTAATTTCACTTGTGGTATAATTCCATCTGACTATTCAACGAACGAACCATTATACATTCTTTTTCAGTCACTCAAGAATAGGAGTGATGCCGCTTTGCATTTTTTGCTCGATCGATAACCAGATAAAAGTCATAGAGATGAGGAGAATATAAGAGATCGAGAACTAAATTTCACGCGCTGGTATATATTTTCTTATTTTCTTCGACTGCAAAGACTCTAAAGCCGTAGTACAAAAACCGGAAGTATGTATTAGTGAACAAGAGAGCTGGGTCAGAGAGCAAGAGAGAGAGAGAGAGAGAGAGAGAGAAGGGGTGCGGGCTCGGAATTAGTGGGATTAGATAATGCAGACACGAGCTCGACCAACGAACTTCCGGGTGCGAAACTCTGGCCATGGAGAGTACCACAGAGATTCCCCAAAATTGTGGAGAAATTAGGGAACTCCGGTACGCGACGCTTTCAGCCCCGTTGCTCCATTGCACTCGATTACTATACCATACGGAATTTCTAGCTTCGTTCCATTTTCCGTACAAAATCTACACACTCGTTACCACCAAAAACTACTTTCCCATCAAACATTCATGTTTCCATTCATATTGAAATATATATAAACAGCGATTGCGTTCAAAGATATTTTGCGTTAAAAAAACGTCAAATTCATGCCGATCAATACTTAGAGCTTTCATCGATCCGGAAAACCTTTTGACGAAGGATTTGTCCGCTAGAGCGGCGATCGCCTTCATCCCCGGCCTGGCAAAAAAAAACAGGATGCAAAGTCCAGACTAAAGAGTGACTCGATGGTAGAGTGGGCGAGTGAACGTATACGATAGAGAGATTGGGAGAGGCAAACGAGTGGTAGGTATATTGAGGCAGAGTTGTATAAAATAATCATGTAATTACGACGGACGTTATCGATCCTGCTTAATGCACCCGCGAAGCGGTGACACGGATTCTATTCTTGTTCCTTACCGTGAAATTGAACTCCGGGTCCAAAGCGGCGTAACGACTCAACGGGGGTGGTTTTGGGTGGTGCAGCAACTGGCTCGTAGCGCATACACACACATACATACACACACTTACGTGCATACAGCCATACTCGAGACGAGGTGAGACGAACTATTTCTCCAAGAGCCTTAGGTGCTGGCTAGTCGGCTTGGTAGTGGTAACGAGAGTGAGAGAGCAGCAACCTCGCCGTGGGTTAGTGAGAGCCGAGGGCGAGGTTCTGGCTTTTGGTATATTCCAGCAGTAGAACGGCGGCACTCCACACCGGCTATGGTTATAAGCGCCAGCTCTGAACCTCCATGAATTATCAAACCACCGAGCGTATAAATATAAAATAACATCCGCGTCAGGGAAAGGAAAACGAGAACAGAACGAGAGAAAGAGAGAGATTTGACTGAGGCTGATATGAGCAGGGTTACTTCACGGAACGGCGAGGGCTTTTGAGTCTGACGTAATGATACATCACTGCAATGAAACCGGTAAGAGTCGGTGACGCAAGGCCAGAATTCTCTATCTACTTCTACCTCGTTTCCTTAGCAATCTTTGCAGTCTTCTGTTTGCTGAAAAGTCACATTGCGCATGGATACAGTACTGGGCTGCGGTATTACAACGCTGCGAGTACATATAAACACGTGCATACCGCACATACACAGCAATGATACGCATGAATCACGATTTACCCCTGTTAGAATCAAGTTTATTCCGACATATCCCACGAGCAAAACGCGCGCGACACAACGACCCGCGTTTTTCCCTCGGTCTAGGACACCGATAGAACGCCCTCGGCGACGCATTTCCACATCTGGTATACATACCTTTAGCGTATATACTCTCCACCTCCTCCTCTCTTCCTACACCGAGAGAAAATACTATGAATTCGAAAGAGGCTCAAACGAGCGAGTACGAGAGCGCACGGGAGAGAGAAAAATGTGAACAATGGTCGGGAATGAACGCGGGAACCGCTTGGGCTTGCCTTCGGCCCAATGAAAATAGTCAAGCGTGCACGGACGTTGTCACTACGTTTCACGTTCGACAAAAGCCATGTAACCTATAACACATCCTCTGTACGTATATATGTTATGACTATGTTCATTGCCGACGTTTCTACAAAATAGCGGTATGTCAACATACGTGACAACAACAACGAAAAGAAAGAAGTTTTCTAGTCGGTTTACGAAATAAGAAAATTAACAATATAATGGTATACTGGCGCGGGTGTAGAGTTAAGCCCGGGAGGGAGTAGAAGTCTGGGCGAATTAACAATTGGATGATACATAGCGGAAATTCGAGCAGCGGCAAGCGATTGGCGTGTCAGCCAAATAGTGAGAAGTACGTCGCACGTAGTATATACCCAGTCGTGGGGAGAGTAGACAATGACACCACCGAGGAAGCATGCCGCGAGGGAGTCGAAAAGGGGTTGGTGGTGAGGCGCGCAAAGGCACGGGAATAGAAAAATATGTAACTTGTTGACACAGTGATCCCGCGGGGCTCGAATGCGATTATGCAGTCAAATGAGATTGTGGCATATGCATGAACCCCTCGCTCAGCCCAAACCACCATTCCGTTCCGCCTATTCCATCGTTGCGACTGAACCCGTTCCATTCTCAAACCCCTTTGCACATAACCTTCAACACTTCGTTCTCCGACCGTCTTCCATCCTCCTACCCAGTTTCATCTCTGGCTCTCCGTCACTTTGACTGTTTCTACTCGAAGAGGCTCCTACCCGATTCCCTTCTCGCAGTCTCCGCGAACTCTCGCTTACAGTCGATGAGAGACTCGAAACTCCCACTGTGAAATCGCATCCTTCACCACCTTCTCCTTCATATCCGACATCTTCACATTCACCTTCTTCTCCCGAGAGTGCAAAACTTGTATCGTTAAATCAACGTAATTATGCAAATCTTCTGGCCTCCTTATCCTCTCCCAGTCGTTTTTTTATTATAACCCAGTTATATTTAATGTTCATTAAGGTCGTTAAAACAAATATCCGTTAGCCGTACACGTTAATGTGTACAGAAATTTTGGGGATGTGTTCGTAGATTTACGTTGCCGAGACGAGGATATATACAACTGTCAGAACCACTGAGCCTGATGATCCGTTTAGCGGTATCTCTCAAACATTCCGCGATACTCGAGGGGTCCGAGGAAGTTTATGAGTTTCGACACCGCGTAATACGAGCGTACAACCTATCTCGTTTTTCAGCTCGAGGAAAGTTTATCTTTCTAGCGATAGCATCGTAATGTTACGGGGACCATTTGGAAAAGTATTAAATTCAATATTGCATCAGGCTAAAAATCTCGTGGGCGTTGTGCCGTAACACGAAATTCCCTCGTTTTCATATTGAACAGTCATTATGTGCAATATCACATTAGACAAGTTGCTGACTGACAATGCAAGAGCTACCAGTTTCGGCCAATACATACGCAACCGTACCAGCATTGCGGATAGGGCTTTGCAGAACTATGGGACTAGGATTGCTGGTTCAGATTCCATTTGTTCCACTTGTCATCCTATGACGTATGTCCCATCCACCTCGACATACTACGCCCTTTCTCCTTCGCCCGTTCCACAAACGCCACAGAGGAATATAATGGCTGTGCTTGGCTTTCCACCCCTGTTTCGTGTTTGCCGCACGTACCCTCTATATGCCAATCCAAGTTCTCAATCTGTTATGAAAATAAAAATACATATATACCTAGAAGACAACGACATTGCTTGTCGGATGTTGAACATTCTGAAAAGCCATAATCCTCAGGTTGCAGTATGTGCTAACGTTGGCAGAATCTATCATCCATTTAATGTATAGAAGATTTTCTATTTATGACAAATCCTTACTTCATGATATAGTCACCGTATATGAACCTGTTTAACAACACAGATGTAAATCTATACTTTAATCGTCGGTCTTGTTAAATTGAATCAAACGTAATAGAGAACTGCATTTTGTCTCTTCCAGATTACCAACGATAGCCGAGGCTAATTATAATTGGATAGGGAACGCAATCTCATTATTAGATTCCGGAATATTTTACACGAATTGATAATGGATATTCATTAAACATATATTTATAAATATGAACTATCGTGTCGGTGTTACCATCAGAAATGTTTAAAATTAAACGTTAATGAGAACTCTAAATTGTTATATACATTATGAAAATAATAAAACATCGATATCATTGAAAATGCATCTGCAGATGTATGCACTAAAGACATTGTATGCAACATCGTTCCTACAAGATTTACACGTTCGCATACAGGCACAATCACAATTAGATCGGGAATATTACGTCTATATATAACTAAAACCATTCGCGAAAAAAAATAATCAAATTAACAGACTGCATCCAATTTGATGCCCCAATTTGATCAATGAGTATATTTGAAAAAGCGTCAGCGAGGGGATTATATCGGGGAAGAAGATAAATACGTTCTCCTCCATCAGCCATTCTCGTGTAATCTTTGTCACGTGTTTAACGGTCACAGTTCTCGGACGCTCATCGCTTACATTAATAATAGAAAATTTCACTCGAGCACGTTCACGACGAGAGATTTACCTTTTTTTTTTCTTACTGTTTTTTTTTGTCCTCCGAAGAGTGTACGCTATCTCTCGCTGTGATATAACCGGGCGACCACGTACCTAATTATTCCCAAGAGCGTATGCCTCTGAAGATGATCTATTCGGTGGGTAGAACATTTTCTACCCCATGTATATATACATATCGCGATAGGGCATTGGGCGGTGTAAAAAAAGGAAAAGGGCTTGCGGCAACTACTTTCTGGCTCCGTTCGGAAAATAAGGAATAAAGAATCAGGACGATGGCAAAGTGCTTGCTTGGTGGCAAAAGAGTAAAGCTGGTTAAAGAGGAACGAGGAAGAAAGGGGGACAACGAGGCGAAGGGAGAAGGATAGACGGAAATAGAAGAGAGTGCGAGAGCCTCGTTGCTTCGAAGGAATTTCAATGAGAGAAATAGAGAGTGAGGAAAAGTAGGGATAGACGCCTGGCGAGGGTGAGACACGGAAAGATAGGGAGAGGGCAAGAAGGGATGGTCGCATTCAACCCACTTCTACGGTTCCCTCCTCGCCGCTATTTCTCACACCCCTTTCTTGCCGTCACGCCAAGTGGGGTTGGAGGAATGAGAGATGTAAGGTAATTACAGCGAACGTGCGCCAGCTTGTAGGAGATTTAAAAGCTCGTAACTTTTTATGATTTACATTGCTTTCATTTAGTCGCACGTTTCTCCGAATGGACTCTCTTTCTCTCTTCGTCTCTTTTTTTGCTTTGCTCTCCCCCCCCCCCCCCCCCTCACATATAGTAACCTCACTCTCTGTTAACCCCGGTCCTATCTCTTCCGTGTGCTCGAATAAACTAGGTACGTACACATATACTGAATACTCGTTATAACACGATAAATGGCGTCGTTCAGTCTCTATATCACGTTGTCTTCTGTCCTATACACGACGAGGGAAAACTTTGTCGAATGCTTAGTGGCACAGTTTGCAAGCCGGCGACGAGACGCTCGAATCTATATTCCACGCTTGTCCATCAAAACCATTATATATATATACCCTCTTGCGATTGAGTCTCGTAAACGAAAATTAATTGAAATTTCTAGCTAGTGCTCGGTCAGCTCAAACTCGTAGATAATTTATGTTATTGAAGGGACTTTGGATCGAAGATTTATGGATGTATAGAGGGCATTAGTGAAGTTCTGTTGAATCCTTCACCGGCTATCATACTTTCCACCAATGGCACAACGAACAGTGGTAATAATTCGCGCGGCAAACTTTCGCTATGACAATTTGATATCGTAGAGAAAAAGTGTTGTTCGTTAATCAAGAAACGCGACGGTAATTCTGTGCGAAATAATTAAAATAAAAACATTATAAAGTACAGGGTCGAACACTCTGCCGCATATAAATAGCTACATTAATGTAACTGACAGACAGGTTCTTCGGGAAATAACGGTTTTATTAGGACACGGAATTAATGGATTAAATGGTATTTGGAGATTGAATAATTAAGTTTAGAACGGGGTTTATGCCAGCGTTGTTAAGTTGAGCTCGGACTCTATGGTCATCGTCTATCTCTCCAGCTCGTCGAATGTATACACACGACGGGGATGTAATCCAAAGATGCTAGATATCCGGTCCTAAAGCCAAGACAATAGGAACATTAGAGATGCTCGGTGAACACAGTTCGGAGTTATCGATCAACTGGAGCGTACCCGCAGCAACGCGGTACCCGCTCTACCCGTGCACACGTTTAATCAACGGGGAGCAGCGAGAGAATCGCGATTCTCTATATCTCTGTTTCCTCGCAACAACTCTCGGCATTCTCCCATATCTATACTGCTCTTTGTAGCGTCTATATATGTTGAAACTATGTACCAATGGTCGGGGCATAAATATTCATACGGAGCCGTACATTTTATTTTTTCCGGACATCAATGATACGTGTAAGATTATACGAGCCAGTTAAACAGAATGAGATTCAGTTACCATGTAAGACACGATGCATACAAACGGATATTAGAATTTCGACGAGGAAACGTACATCTGACGTAAGATACAGCTGGATCTTGGACTTGAATTCATTTCTCCGCGTGGACCATTGCATCAGAGTTTTACCTCGAGAAAGCGCGATGTTAATCCCGATTTTTTATTCCTATCTAAGCTTTTTGCTAATAAGATAGAGGTTGTTTCAGGCCGAGTACACGATTCTATCTCAACTTCATCGGCCGAATGAAAGTTGGAATAACAGTGCGAAAAATATTGTGGTAGATACTAAAGAATAAGTTTCATAAAAATCATTTTTTTAAGATTCCAGATGTAAGTAAATGTCTTTCCTCATTGCTCAGTTTCATTTTCAGCCCTAAAAAGTTAAAGTAACAATTGTATTTTGCAAATCTAGATGATATCCTCCGGAGCGTTCTCTTTATCAAACCTTTGATTGCCTCTAATTCCGACCGAATTCAGTCATCGATTTAATGGTAAAAAAAGATTGGAAATACTCATTCGGGTTATGTGAACTGATCGTCAAGTAAAAACAAATATTTGAAGCATTATTCGCAGAGATTTTAAAGATTGGATCGAGAATAAAATTTAACGCCCTCCAGCGTATAAAGTTGTACCTTCGTTCGAAGTGTCAATCATCCTTGACGAAGTTTCCTTCAAGGGAGGAAATAGGGTTTGACGGTTCAAAAAATCAATTTTTTTTTTATTTCATAAATTGTTAGTAAAACTATTGAAAAATATGTTCCCAAAATTTTTAATGAAAATTCCGACTCGTTCGATTGTTATAAGCCATTAAGGGTGGAAATCGGGTTAAGACAGCGTTTTCTCAATGATTTTCATGAATCTTTTTATAGTATAAAAAATGAATATAATTTATTGAAACTTTGAGAATATTTTATACATATATTTAAGTATATACTATAAAATTTTTGAAGAATTTCCTTGAAAAACACCGAAAAAATTTATGACTGCCTTGACTTTGTTTATCTTGGTACTATTTTTTGAAACGCGTTTTTCTGAAAACGACTTTTTTCGTACTTGCGTACACGCTAGTTTGAAAGGTTTTCAACCGATCATTTTGAAAATTGGCAGTTACTTTCTTCATAGTATTGCGCTCTATTTGAACCTAAAATCGGAATATTATCATTATTTAAAATAATTTTTTTTTTGCAAATAAAGTTGTAAAAAATGGCAAAAAATCATGCTCTTTTGTTTTGACCCCTGTAAAAAATTCAATTTTCAATTTTTTTGATAGCATCTAGGTTTATATAGAAGAGAGACATATACTAAAAGTAAATTCCAACCTCGTTTGATTTCAGATGAAAATTGCGGCTTCCAGAATGTACGCAAAATGCTGAGTCTGATTGTGACCTGCAATATGGGGTCGCTAATATCTTCGGTGTTTTTCAAGGAAATTCTTCACAAATTTTATAGTATATACTTAAATATATGTATAAAATATTCTCAAAGTTTCAATAAATTATATTCATTTTTTGTACTATAAAAAAATGCATGAAAATCATTAAGAAAACGCTGTCCTAACCCTATTTCCCCCCGTAATCAAACCTTTGATTGCCTCTAATTCCGACCGAATTCGGTCATCGATTTAACGGTAAAAAAAGATTGGAAATATTCGTTCGGGTCATGTGAACTGACCGTCAATTAAAAAAAAATATTTGAAGCATTTATTCGCAGAAATTTTAAAGTTTGGATGAAGAACAAAATTTAACGCCCTCCAGCGTATAAAGTTGTACCTTCGTTCGAAATGTCAATCATCCTTAACGAAGTTTCCTCAATAAAACTTGATAATATATCTCTATCGCACTCGCACGGACATTCGTCAAAGTACATTAACCGGTGAACAGATATTGATAGGGTAGTGTGTATGTGTGTGTGTTTGGGTACGAAGTGCAATAGAGAAACGACCTGAATCCGCGAACGTTCTCTAACCCGCTCTTTTGGATCGGAGATCGGAAGAAAACACAAACATATGTGTGACGGATGTTGGAGCAATGAAACGCGCCTGGCTCTTGTGGATGTGCACGGGATATATATATATATATGTTGGGGGCGGTGGTTGGATTTGGGATGGAGGTCGTCGGACGTTGATATTAATTGCACCGCGGAGAAGATTGCTTTACTTGACCGTACTGGTGGATTGGCCGGGCTTGATTGCCCGCGGGGCCCGATCGACTGCCGCTCGGCAAGCTACTACCTCCTCGTTTCTCCCGCTGGCAAACGGAAATAAATACGCGATTCGTGCGCACCGAGGCCGAAAAGCGCACTGGTAAAATTGAAAAATACGAGGATTCTGCTATTCTCGATTGATTTGTCGCGAGCAATTCCCTTTCCTTCACGTCTTTCCATGCCAGCGGGTTTTGTGCTATCACTAAAGCATACACATTCTGCTACAGAAAATTCCACTTTATACGCGTGTCTATTGACTCGTCATTAAAATATTCAACGTAAAAATATCAATCCCAGAACGCGCATGAATCAACAAAATTGACTTTTATTTCGTCCGGTGACGCATATATAACTCAACTCTTTCGTGAACTCTGTTTTATGACCAACCACATTCGTCACTACGTGTCCTATGGGACACGTTTATTACGAAAAAAGTGTCCAAAAGTTATTCGTACCAACGGCCGATAAATCAGGATAACGCGTTAAATTATAAATATTACTTGGGCTATAGCTGGATGTTACGTACGTCAAGACTCAAGCTCCATCGATAACTTTCGTTGAACTTTCTTGATGATAATCGGACGAGCCACTTATCTATCGGGGTCTTCTCCTGCTCTTAAATGAATGGCGAATGAATAACACGAAAAGTCTGCGAGACAATTGGATCGAGAGCTTGTTCCATATCTTCGACATACAATCTCGGAGCAAATTACGCCAAGACACTAAAAGCATTGGCTAATAAATAAAACCCGCATGCTTCCTCCTTTGTGACCGATTGTGACTGTAGTTTGGGAAACTACCAACTCGTTACTATATCATTGCTGGTCTATCTCCCCTATTACTGACTTTATGGTAGCGGGGGGGGGGGGGGGGAGTGAGATATGATAGCGGCTAGACTGATATATAATAGTATTTCGTCTTGAATCTATATGTCAATGAATTTACTGACTAAGCACTTTCATTTTACCCGATAATGCGATCTTACCAGATTCGCCTAACTTTCGAAAAATTCTATTTCATTATTGACCAACGTTTATGCGAGCCTTACGTGTACAAGAAAGATCATATATCAAGCAGTAAATATCGGAATCTCACGGGACGATTAAAAATTGATGGTTAACAACTTTTCTTCATTTTCAAGAAACTTTTCCGGTATCTAAACTGAACTGATCGAAGTTTTACGCGATTCTTTTTGATGTATTTCCAACCAGATCGTATTCGAGTATAATTATTTTAAAAGTTGCATGGAAAGTTAGGCCGGAAGGGGAAAAGGTCTGAATCTACACATATATATATAATGGAGACCTTTTGAAGTTCCGAGTAATGAACCGAGCGTCATTATTGTTGCAACTTTAGCAGTCAAGTCGTTCGTTCCGTCTTTTCTCTCCTAGCTGCCACTAGGAATTACTGACTCTTTCGAAATTCTATAATTTAACAGAAAATTGACTTTCTTTAATTGATTCGTTTCTTCGTATATTTGACTGACACGGAAACCAATCGGTTCATATACAGTTGTGCCAACGAACGAATAAACTTTTCGCTTCTATAATGTCTATAGTTGCGGGGGGTGGGGGGGTGGGAGTGGGAGGGGGTAATGTGAGCCGAATTGAATTTCGATGCTGCGGCAATTCGCGCACCCGACGACCTGTCGGCTTCTCGGTTTAACCGAGCGGCGAATTAATTAAACTTCTATTTACGATATCGATGAATCAGCGATATCGCAAGTCTTTGCTGGTGGTTCATTCTGCTTGCCGCATCTCTCGTGTCTACGCTATAGACGGTGACGCTCACGTTTAATCAGAAACTGGGGTAGTTTCAGGCTCCTTCGCGCAAACAACTACCTAACCGTAACGTAATAAATTTGCAAATATTCACGGCTCATACTCCATTTTCTATCGGTCCATCGTTCAAGTCGACGCCATTCTCCGACATCTCTATATAATTACTCGTGGCTGTTCGGATGTGATGGTGCACTGTATCGTTAAAATCTTACTTCAGAAATAAACAAAAATCATCCTTTATTATTTTGTACTATCGTTATCGTGTCGTGAAGTTCGAGCGTACTACAACTGTAGAATATACCGGAGACTCACAAAATGTACGCAAAGACAAATTCACGTTTGAATGCTAATGGAAGGTAACCGGCTGCAAATAAGATACAGTCAGAAGCATCAAGAGTACCATACATATAGCCGAAGGAATCCAAGAAAGTTCTTCATCATCTCGGTCGTCGAAAACCGAGAGAGAGTTTATAGATATATCCTCTTAAAATCGTCTCAACGCGCTCGAAGTGACACGATGAATGAGAATTAGACGCGTTTCGTTAACGCGCCTGCTGAGAGAACTTGATTAAATCTCACTGGGCGTTCATCATGCATAAACTTTAAAGAACAATTCTCTTTGGTCTTCATCCCTGTTACGTGCGTCGCTACGACAAACAATTGTGCAAATGAAGAATAAGCGAAAAAAATCCCATTCATCTTAAGTACGATGCGAATAAGCATGGGAGAAAAGCTCTGTGAAGATACATCACAACAAAAAAAAAGTATTTACCGTCTTAATCCAATCTGGAAGCTCGGATTTTCATAAGGATAGGATGAAATTTGATTCATCACAGCTCACGAATTGTTCGTGAATTATGAATCGAGCGAGAAAAGAATAGTATAATGGAGAACGTAGCTGCAACAGGTTACACGCGATTGGCACAATGGAATAAGCTTGAGATTGTTTAGTTTTTGTCTCTAATGCGGGAAAAAAAATGCACAAATTGCACAGTTTCACGGAGAACGAGAATGAGAACGCAACGCGAGGGGGAAATGGGGAGAAGCGAGGGGGAACGGGGGGTGGTTCGGATATATAAATGCGGCAGTGTTGTTTCGACGTTTATTTTTGGCTGTTGTGGCATCGACAACGTTCGACGTGGTTTACGATCGTTGTTGTGTTGGATGCGGGTTGAAAATAGGTTTGGTGGTATGAAATGGCACCGATATAGGTTTGGCGGTGGGCTCTTCCGATACAGCAGCGTGCGGTATGTAACGCGGGAGGGGGATGGTTAGGCGGCGAGGGGGCAGAGCTTGGGAAAGTTCGATTTCAACCTCAAATGGCATATGGTTTCGATCGAGGCTATATAACCATCGGGAATACTCACACGAATATCGAGGGCAGGGCAGAAAACCACGAAAATCAACGAAATGCGTGCGTGTGTGTGACTGTGAGTATGGATCTATACAGGGATTGGTAAAGAAAGAAAAATAACAAACGAGGCATCACGAGAGAGAGATAGCGAGGAGGTTGGCTGGTTGATCAGGGTGCGGCGGGGAGGGGGCAGGTTTCTCTGCCGTTTTAATAGACAAATGGCTACGTCGAGAGGGGATTGAAGGAGATCGAACGAACGATAGGGAAGAGGCAACGAGTAGAGATTTTTGGTTGGCGCAAAGAGAGCGGAGAGCTGAAAAGTCACGAGCGTGTAGATCGCGAGAAATAGAGGGATTGGAGAGAACGAACCGACACATAATAATACATACGGAGGCATCGGTGTGTTTGTAAAATCCGCGAACCGCAAGCACCGCACGATCCGACACACGTGACGCTACCGGGCCCAGTGTGGCGGGACAAACCACCGAACGCTCGTTCTCTCCGGCTAATTTACTTTTTGTATTTTCAGTTTAAATTGACCACCGCGCCTGAACCAGCGGACAAACGTGAAACTCTGCTGGGCAACACACGGGACGGATGAATCTCCCGCTTGAAAGCTCTCGTTCCTGTGGCCTATTTATATATATGTGTGTATATATTCAACCCTGGAACTCGCAGCCCAATCTACGCTGTACGCCTGTACGTCAGTTTTGAATGTGTAGAGAGAATCGATGCACGTGATGCCGCTGCTGGTCCACCACAATATAATATTGCATAAAATGTTTGGCCCGTGTAGGCTCATACGGCATTGGAGGAGATGCTCTTCAATAATGTGTGTCATTGCACATCCAGTTTTATCGAAACTTTAACATGATCTACTGTTGAAACTAAGTTGAAAATAAAGTGCTACCCACGACGAATTTGGACTGATAAAGAATGTTGCAGAATTCATAGAAACAGAGACTGAGCTTAACGAACACTTTTTCCTTCGTTCATTACTTTCGCACATGATTTTTAACCTTTGTTTGACACACTGGCGTACAACCCCATTTGTCAAGTATGCTATTCTAGAAAAGTGTGTCAAACAAAGGTTAACTGATCCACTTTGAATTTCAGAAGCTCTCAGCATGCGCAACTACATCTCCGTTCATAAGGCATAAGCTTTTTGAATCAAGAGCCAAAGATCCATCGCATTCCATCATCTTTGCGTAACGAATGAATATGACTTTGGATAAATGCTTCGAGAGCCTTAATAAAGATACATTGAATAATCCAAGTGACTTTTTTTTTATAGGGTTAAAGAAAAACTCCTTGATCTTCTCTCGTATACGTATAAGGTGAATCGCTCGTGCAAGCACGAGAAATTGCGCTATCGTCGTTCGTGGTGTCAACATTTCTGTTCCCGTGCCTCCAAGCAAAGCTCTTCAATCGCAAAGGAAAGTGGAGAGAGAGAAAGAGAGAAAATAGAAGGGAAAAAAGGAAAAAGAAACGGTAAACGAGAGTGAGAGGTAGGCAGGGAGGAGGCAGAGAGATATTTCAAAGTACATGGCTCTCACGCGACTTTCTCGTTGCTCACAGTACGTGTATGTTCGTCTGCCTCCCAGAGGTAATACACAGGTATATGATGCCAAAGCACGAGCAGAGGGTAAAAGATCGCGGAAGGGTGAAGGCGTAAGAGGGATAGAACGTGTAGTATAGAAAGGGTGGTTGAAGGGGGCGGATGAGAGTGAGTGATGTAGGCATAGCTGGTGGTTCTCTAGCTCGTGGTTCAGAGGTAAAGCAAAGGTTAAGGCACTCGTGTCTCAAAACCCTCCTCCCCCCACGCCCCTTATACACCGGAAAGCCCCGGACGTGACCAGACTTTTTACGCCACTTCCCAAAGAATGACCGAGAGCATCCTTCGCTCTCAGTTTGCTTTGACGCCGGTGCTCGCGACACCGTATATCCCTCTCTCTGCCAACATCTACGGAGTACCCAAACCCCGACCGTCCCACTTTGCCTCGTGTCGACGACAAGTGTTCAACCAGCACAGGAATTCAAGCCCCTCGCCATTACCGTGCCGAGGTTTCCCGCTGTTGTTGCTGTTGCGCTCCGGAACAAGCGACCTTACCTTTGATACAATTTTAACCGCTGGGTCGCACGTGGTTCCTCGTCGTTCGTGTGCACTGACACAGCACGATTATAATTGACGTTTAATGAAATCAATTTACTTTGACGCGAATGTTTCGTTACAAATAAATTTAAGAATGCTGTGGAGGTTTTACGGACGTTGTTGCTGCGAATAAATAGAGACGGAATCAATAGATTTTAGTTCATTAACTTTTTTGTGATCGAAATGCAAAAAAAAAATTGGTTTTTTTGACAATTTCTTTTAGAATCCTACGTCGATGTACCGCATCGATACATTGTCTCTCTAACTACCAATCTGCCGGACATTTCCCGTAAATAATTCCATTGAAAACCGCCGACAATATGTTTTTTTGCGGAATAAGAAAAACTATATATTGTACAATCGTTGACTACTTTGATGTATAGTCAGGCTCTAGCTGTCAGGGGATATGATGATTTCTCGCGGCAGAGAATCTACATTCTACATTCGCGGTGAAAATTCGGTTCCACGGGGGACGATCCGTCTCTTACGAAAAGTTTCGGTTAAGCCGGACCAAAGCGGGGGGTAGAGGAGAAAGCGTCTTGGCCAAGATAGCCCCGGGGAGATTGCAAAATCGGTAAGTATAGTAGCGCATGTATGCCACGGGAGATGCTGTAAAGCTGAGAGAGGTTGATGGCAGTGGCAGCAGTGCCTTCATCATTCCGGAAGGAAAACTCGTGACGCGAAATCGTTCAACTTTGGAGGAAGATAGACACGGGCCCCGTTGTTTCTTCGATGCTGATGTCGAGAAGGAAAAGTTGCGATTCACCAAAATTCACAACTGCACAAAGAGCGAGTCTTAGGATCGCGAGACAGCTAAGAATAATTCACGATGAATTCCCTTTTCGTGAAATTCGATTATCATCGTATTCACAATAACCGGAATATCATCCGTGAAACAAACGAAAGAAAAAAAACACTCTTCTTCGTTGAATCGTAAAAAAATAAAATGGTATGCAGACACCATAAAGTAACCAATCGCCAAGGATTTTTGCGATTGATACGAGTGACGACCACAGAGGATACTCGGAACGTTTTATATACGAGGGGGGACCCAAAAAAAACGGGAATTGCTCTGCGGCGAGGCGGGAGGGTGGGGGAACCCATTGCTCGACCAGGTGTCCGTTGGGGACACGTCTCCTGAGTTAGTGTGCGAAGTTCTGTCGCCGTGAGCGCATCGGTTCGCCCGTGAGAATTTTTGTAGTGAAACAACTTTTTCCATTTCGGCGAAAACGTGATGGCCGATTGTCGAAAGCAACGCGCGGCTGTGAAATTTTGTTTCCTGTTGAGGAAATCGTCCGCGGAAACTACTGTAATGCTTAAGACTGCTTATGGAGATGCTGCCCTAAGTAAAACCAGAGTCTACGAGTGGTTTTCGCGTTTTAAAAATGGAGAAATGTCGATTGAAGACCAACCCCGTTCAGGACGCCCCTCAACGTCAAGAAGTGACGAAAACGTCGACAAAATCAATGCTCTCATTCGTGAAGACCGTCGCCGAACCATTGATCAACTCTGTGAGATGTCTGGGATATCATGGAGTTCAATTCAGAGGATTTTATCCAAAGATTTGCACATGAGCAGAGTTGCAGCGAAATTTGTCACTCGCCTTCTCACAGACGAGCAGAGGGAGCGTCGACTTCAGGCATGTTTTGAACTTCAAAATCAGCTCGAAGAGGACCCTGAACTTTTTCCAAGGTGATTACTGGTGATGAATCGTGGTGCTATGGATACGACCCCGAAACAAAGCAGCAATCAAGAGTTTTGCCAATGTGGAGGAGGTAAAACAAAAATGGCTGAAAGGCCTAAAGAACATCCCGATAAGTGAATTTAAAAATTGTTTTGAACATTGGAAGGATCGTTTGCAGAGGTGCGTTGTGGTCAAAGGAGAATACTTTGAAGGTGACCAAAATTTGGTGTAAAAATATTAAAAAATAAAGAAATTATGACGAAATTCCCGTTTTTTTTGGGTCCCCCCTCGTATATTGGAGCTATGAATATCACGATACTGATAGTTATCGCAAGTGTACAAAAATCATCTCTCCCAAACTTCAGCATAATCTATACGATTGAAAAATTAGTTATTTATTAGTATTTCAAAAGATTTCCCGAACGGAAAATTGCTGCACGGAGTGCTTTCGAAATGACCGGTATTCCATTCGGTCGGGTATATCTTTCGTCGATGTAGTTTGGCAGACGACGGAGATGGTCGATGAAGGACGCGCTGGTTGTGGGATATATATCGTATATATACGCCCGAATCCCAAAGCAACGAAATTTTGACGTATCGCTTTTGTGAAAAATTCTCGGGTCTCGGTGGAAAGCGGGTATAACGCGAGTGCGAGAGGAACTATACCCCTGCGGGCACATTCACAGTCACCCACGGATTATTTACGATCCACAAATATTCCGAGTGGATGAGAAACGCTCGTTTCGCGAGATCACCACGGGGGAGAGTGAGGAAGTTGAGAGACACAGAGAACTCGGCGCGAAAACTTTCTCACTATCTCTGCCTCACTCGCATTCGTATATTTCTGATGTCCCGTGGATTTTCCAGAGACCCGGATGACGTATACTCACGTTCATGAATTTATGTGCGTCATTTGAAAATGTTTGCATAAAATCACCGCGGAATCTCGTTACTTTAATAATATTAACAAATGAATAAATATTATATATTAATTGTACAATAGTGGATTATATTTGTTCATCACTATGATCAGCTGTTGTTCCATAAACAACGTTTATGGGTGCAACGTATGAAAATACTGTTTAATAATTCAGGAAAATTTCGCATTCTCTAATGTTATTACGAGCGCAAGTCTCGTTCTCGTGTTTAGCAAATAAGCCAGGCTACACAATGTGGAGTTGGATTGATGTCCAAGTTACACGAGTGAATGGGAAAGTGAGACGGGGTGTTGGATAGCGTGGTGTTAGAGAGGGTGCGAGCTGAAGAGTGCCAAACACTCCGACAGAAGGAGGCTTCTCAAGGAGGGTTAAGGATTTCCTTAGGGCAGCTCAAGCCGTCCTGAACACGTCCGCGCCAGAGCGAGGCCAGCAGACAAATAGTAGCCACAGGCTCGGGGAGAGAAGAGTATAGAGGGGTGACGGCAGAGGCCGCAGGCCCGCTCCTAATGGACGCTCGACGCGTCGTATTCACCAGGGGGTTAACGCTGATTTCTCTCTGCTCAATGGGACCTACTTCTCCTCATTTCTTCCATACCTCCCTCGCAGATTGCAGGTTTTCGTGGCGTTTGCTAATAGCACTCGGGTACGGTATGCGATAATCATCTCTTCCAAGCGCCATTTTTCTCCACTAAATCATAAATTTTTATCCTCGTACGAATCTCTCGCTCAGCCCCATCATTCTCCAACCTCTGTCAAAGGTTATCGGCTGTCGACGCCCCAATGATCCGACACGTTATACCACATAATACATATGTATACGACATAATTTCCGTGCGCAGTCTCAAAAGCCTCGGTGACACCGGGTACCAATGTTGACGAGCATCAAACGAATGAAGCTGCGCGAATTAATTCTGAAATAATTCTAACTCGCAAGGTGGTGTTTAACGCACGACAATGAGATTGGAAGTATGAGTGACGAAGTCCACCTCACAAGGAGCTCGTTAGCAACAAAATCGGCTGAGCGTCGTGCGTTATCGCGAGATTCGATCAAAACAATTTTCGAACTTCTCCTACTTGGTCTTGTTTACGATGAGGAGACGGTAGATGTGGGGTGAGCGTCGAGACTAACGCGAGAGGTTCGTGGTACCACAACATAACTCAGACTTTCCCCTACGAGAGTTTGCCCGGGCGATATGTGGCGAGGACGTAGCATTTGAATGTTGATGAAAGGCCCGTTCCAGCGACGGGCTGGAGGTTAGGCGAAATGTCATCAATGTTAATCCCCGTTGTTTGTGGTCTTTGTGCAAGTTATACAGGTACACACGTGAATGGAAAATCTGGTAGGCTAACGGAGTGGGAGGCACGTTTGGAAACGCACGAGGGTGATTGGTAGTGGGGCAACGTCGAAGCTTGACGAAGGTAAGACAACAGCAGAGGATTGCTGCAATTAAAGCTTTCTAATGCTCGCTAACTCGGTAATCCCTTTGCCTTAATTGTCTCCGAAGCGCGAAGCAACTGACTCTACGTCGAAAGCAAGCACCTCTGTGCACTCTTGCCGAGGATAAACTTTAGTTTCAATAACATCCAACAGGCGGTTCAACGCGGATACTGAAGAAAAAGCGTGCACCGAATGTAACAGAACAGAGTTTCTGGACGATGCAAATTGCATCACGATGAAAAACGAGGCAAAATCGAGTGACTAACGTTACTTGGAAAGACTAATTGGTCGGAATGGCAAAGTATTCACTCTACTTGGTGACTATTTCCGCGAAATGACTTTGACAAATTCTCGGGCGAATCTCCAATTTCGAAAGATCTTGTCGTTGCGTATCGAGAGCAGCGCCTGGGGTCCTGTCTCTTTGCATTACTAATTCCAATTGCTTATTCGATTTCATTTAGATTTCCGGCAACGTGACGTTCAATTATGCATATATATATATATATATATATATAATAGGGTGGGTCAAATAAAATGACTAATTTTTTTTTCCCCTCGATATAATGAAAAATGTATTGTTTGGCATCTCAAAAAAACCCTCTGCCAGTATGAGCCGTTCATATTTAAATTAAGAGGTCCCACATCGCGAATTTTCATTTCCCATTTAAATAACATGGAAACATTTTTTTTTAACTTTGGAATTTTATTAGACTTAAACCGTTGATCTTAAGAGAGTCTTTTAGCACATTTTTGTAGAACATTTGATACTCTACAAAAAAGCTCTCTTGTGTCTAATCGATAAAACTAACCGTACAAAAAATAATCAGGGATAATTAGCTCTGGATTCTACTTATCTCGTTTGTTAGTACATAAATTTGAAATTTAAAAAAAATTTAGTTATCAATATGTTTAAATATACTACTAATATATACTACTAATATATTACTAATTGTTTTCAAACAAATATGAGAGAATCCAGAGCTAATTATCACCGATTATTTTTTGTACGGTTACTTTTATCGATTAGACACAAGAAACTTTTTTGTAGAGCATCAAATGTTCAACAAAAATGTGCTAAAAAAACTCTCGTAACATCAACGGTTTAAGTCTAATAAAATTCCAAAGTTACAAAAAAAAATGTTTCCATGCTATTTAAATGGGGAATGAAAATTCGCAATGAGGGACCTCTTAATTTAAATATGAAGGGCTCATATTTGCAGAGGGTTTTTTTGAGATGCCAAACAATACATTCTTCGTTATATCGAGGAAAAAAAAAATTAGTCATTTTATTTGACCCACCCTAATATATATATATATATATATGTCGACTATATACTGAATAAATATTGTCGACGAGGACAGCAAATGGCAGTTATACCCCTAGGACTCAGTGTACATACTTTGGCAACATGATAGCAGAAAATAGTGGATGAAGCTTCGAAGGCTGATCAGCCACATGATTTTAGTCATCCGCTTTCGCAATATCGGTAAGTGCTTTTTTCACAAACCGCCGGAGCTCCAAACGGGTATTTCAGTGAAACTTTGGGATATAGGACAGAGAGAAATAGACAGAGAGAGAGAGAGAGAGAGAGAAAGAGGAAAAATTTGCCGTAAATTGAAACTGTGCCTTGTGCCTGTTCCATGAAAGTAGGACGAATTCTACTTTCTGTAGGATTAGAAGTATCTGTACACACACACATATACGTTTATGTATATACGTACATATCCGCGATTTGAACATTTCTCAAAGATTTAACTCGGTCGTTGACAATATATATATATATATATATATATATATATATTTCTACTTATTTGATAATATTTTTCTCTAACTTCTTTTCCAAATCTCGTTTCTCGTTTGCACTCGGTGCCAGGGGAAATGTTCGAATTTTCCCGACTGTCTCGAACGCGATATCGACGGGTATGGGGAACTAATGGAAACTTGATCCAGGTCGGCAATCATTCCGATCTTCGAGCTCCACGACGTTAATCGAATTCGTAGAGCTCGGGCGCGCGAATGTTGCAAACGAAATTAACGATTCGCTGCCGGCTTCGTGAGGGAGAGAGAGAGTGATAGAGAGAGAGACAGGGGCAGGGGGAGTTAGAGAAAGAGAGGAGTGAGTGCGAGAGCCTATGAGTCCCTCGTACTGGCATTAACCTTCCTTCGAATGATCCAATGTGACTATACGGCCAATCGCATCGCACTTGACACATTAACTACTGATGTGATCCTATAAAGCGTTCTGCACCGACGAAAATTTACCTCTTATCACTCTATTCAATCTAGTTTCAATATCGATCAGATCGCGTTACGTTTAAAACAAATTTTCGAAGCCAACTTGCACGTAATACGAAATTCTATTAAAAACCGAAATAATTATATATAAGAATGTTTTGTGCGTATTGAAAGTTCTGAAAATGAAACATATTTATTTAACAACAATTGGGTAGAATTTTCTTTATGTATCCTACGATGTAGGAGTGATAGCGGGAGGAAAACGTGAAAACGAGTGAGATAGAGAGAGAAAAGCTCAGCAACGTACAAGGATCGAGTCGTAATACGCGGGTCCGTGTAACGACACGCACGGAACGATGAATAGACTTTACGACAGCTATTTTGCAAGGTAAGCGGAATAGACGTCCGGCTACTTTATTATAGGAACTTGCCCGAAGCTTGGCTCTGCACCAGACGGACGTGGTCCTCTCTTTCTCTCTCTCTCTCCCTCCTTTTCCCTTTTATCTATGAGCGTGTGCTTTTGTGTTTGTGTATAGGTGGCCGTATAGTGTCGAGTCCCTTAATAACCACAATGCGCGCACACGTACGGGGATAGAATGGCGGAAGCTCGTCTCGCAGCCTCAGCTTCGGCCGTTATCCGAACCGACTAGCTAAGTATACACACACCAACGCGTTTATCCTCCTCGGCGGTTCCCACCTCAGCACACATACTCAACCAGACTATCTCGCACGCATGCAATGATAAAGGTGTATAGCGCAACACGAGCCTCGTTGCAACCCTCCTTCCATCGTCCCCATGCAGTATACCAGTTACTACACCCCTGCCCGAGCCGCGTACTTCCTAGCACCAAACATCTCCCGTCCCCACATCGTCGTTCCCGTTGCCCTATGCTCGAGCCGAACAACGGGGGAGCCTCGGCTGGTACACCATTACGACCCTTAATAAATCAAACGAACCACCCCTTACCTCTCCCTCGTTCTCCTCTGTATAGACCACACGAGAATCCGCCAGAGCTCTCTTTCTCTCGCTCGTTTCGCATGCGTATATAAGGCAAGACAAAAACGCCTCCCGCGTCTGGTTTCCGGACAACAATTATAAACGAATGCGCGGACGTTTATTGGCGATACCGTGCTCGTTACGCGAGCACGTGGATTTATCTCCGAAACCCCTACAAATTCATTATTAGAAACGCACGAAGAAGAACAATCATTAAAGGATCACAAGAGTTGAAAGATACGTTAGAAAGATTTATCTATGTATTAGGGCAAAGTAGTTTTTTTGTTGCCTCCCTTTTCGTTCTTAAGTCTTTTCTGGGCCACTAAACCGCGGTTATGAGTGTGTGCGCACTCGTTGTTTTTATCGTTATTCTGTTGAAATTTGTATTGTTTTTATAATCGTGGGAGGTACGGTCCGAATGAAAGGATAAATGCGAGGAAAAGTTGCGAGAGGACAATGAGATAGCTTGGGATGGAGAGGGCGCGGAGAGCAACGTCGTTGTGGCGTAGCGGGAACATAGTGGAGAGTTATTAGGGAAATTATGGACAGGACGTTGCGGAAACTTCAAAGGCACCAATTCCCGTTTTCAATTTGTTCCTTGCCTCGGTCAAAGTAACTCTCTCGCGAGAGATAGAGAGAGAGAGAGAGAGGAAGGGAGAAAAGGAGAACGCGAGAGATTACACACACCAACTCACCGTCTAGTTTCCTATCTGCGTTTCTGGTATCCACACACACACATACACAAAACTCTAGTTTTCCGAAGCTATACAGGGTATCGTCGTGAATGAGGGTCGCAAGGTTTTCATGCCTATAGTCAACATATAGTATAAACACAGTCTCGTTCCTTCTATTGCACTGCGCAAGCCTTCCATTACTCATATTATATATATTAGACACCTCATCCGAAAATCACCCTGACCTCTACATATATACGAGGTCTGTTCAAAAAGTATCGCGAATATTGATTTCCCGCGGGCTAGGTATATTCGATTTTCGATTTTTTTGTCGCGTTAGGTTGGTACTGATGTCCCTCACTTATGCTGAAAAAATCGGTCATTTTGAACGTTTAGTTAATTGTTGACAGCCGTTTTGGTTAGACGTGTTTTGGCTTGTCTTCAATTTTTGCCTATTCCAAAAAAGCAGCTTTCATTGCGATGATTGAGCTTTGGTTTTCACGTCATAACCATAAACCCATGATTCGTCACCAGTTATGACCCTCTGGAGCAAATTTGGGTCGTCGCGGACCGAGTCCAACAGTTCCTTAGCAATGTTAACGCGACACTGTTTTTCTTCGCAATTGAGCAATTTTGGCACGAATTTCGCGGCGACGCGTCTCATGCCCAAATCATTGCTAAAAATCGAATAGCACGAGACAATCGATATGTTTAGTTCCTCGGCAACTTCTTTAACGGTGATTCGACGATTGGCCAATATTATTTTCTTCATTTCATCAATGTTTTCGTCTGTTGTTGATGTGCTCGGACGTCCGGAACGCATTTCGTTGTTCGCATCTTCTCGGCCCTCTGAGAACATTTTGTACCACCGATAAACGTTGCTCTTGTCCAAGGTAGCTTCGCACATATGCCACAGTCAACATTCGGAATGCGTCCGGGCACTTAATTTTGTTTTTCACACAAAATTTGATACAGATTCTTTGATCCATTTTTTGGAATAGGCAAAAATCGAAGACAAGCCAAAACACGTCTAACCAAAACAGCTGTCAACAATTAACTAAACATTCAAAAGGACCGATTTTTTCAGCATAAGTGAGGTACACGAGTACCAACCTAACGCCACAAAAAAATCGAAAATCGAATATACGTAGCCCGCGGAAATTAAAAATTCGCGATACTTTTTGAACAGACCTCGTATGCAGTTACAACCTCGGCACATGACTTTCCAACCGGAGTTTCCAAATACCGTCTAGATACCCTGTATCGACTGCTGGGATTAATACTGTCGAGAGTGTTACCATCAAAGCGCGACTATTCACAACGTCGTGGCAATTTCCCGAAGGGCAACGGCATATTCGATTGACCGCGTCATCAACAATCGACGAAAATTACTCGAATGAATTCTATTTTTTGTACATAGACCAGCGGGAAACGTGCAACAGAAAATCTAATCGAAAAAGTCAATAACGATGTTTTTTCGTTCGCGAGACATTGGTTTCAATGAATCCCATTGAATGAATTGATTTTTCATTAGCAATCCACCATTCGATAACAAAAATTGCTATCCCCACGACTTTCCCTAGATTTAACGTTTCGTACAAGACACTCCCAATGTCTTTCAATCTAGTAGAGTTTCCAATCTTCATACGGCTTTTCGGTGGTACTTAATCTCGAGTACATTGGATTCCATGTCTTTGGGTACCACACGGAGAGAGGTTGAAACAGGAGTAAGGAATAGAATGAGGAAATAACGAGCCGATAGCTTACGAAACAGTGGTCGACGGTATAAGACGTAGTGCCATTGACAGAGAGCGAGGAGATTGACGAAGAGAAGAGGGCGATGCTGTATAGTTGGAACGGGACGACGACAACAAGGCTTTACACGTTGTAGCAAGCACACACACCCTATACTTCACCAACATCAATCTCGGCCTGTTGTTTCGAGTGGCGTTAATTCGCTACCCTTGTTTCCCAACGTTTCACACTCTTCACTCGTGTACGTTGTATAACTAACTGGTACCCCTATACTACCACAGATTTATACGAGAGAACCTTCGATCTACAATCCCGATATAGATGCGAGTTCATGCGTCAGCCTCCGACAAATCCCTAAAGCTCCAAAACCGATATATTCACCTTCGACTCCTTTTTGCTTTTCTCTCGGCTATACACCCCGTCGTCTGTTATTCTGATACTCCGAGAAAATATAACGTAATGCCAACGTTAACTCTCGAAATTCATAATGAACGAATGAGTGCACAAGGTGATGCACCTAACATGCCAACTCTGCGTTTCGACAGGTATCCGCAGTTAATTACTAATTAGGAAAAGTAAGCTCGTATTTCAACCCTGAAACGGCCATCGCCCTTCCCAAAACAATATTTGTCTTTGATTACCTTTTATGATGTTTGCACTGTGAGGCAAATAGCTCGGTTGCCATCAAGTCAACCGACCAACCCACACACACACACACACACAGAAAGCAAAGTAAAGCAAGTGAAACGATGAGGTTATGTGTTGTATGTATTACGTGTACTCTGCTATAACCGAACCCTTCTCAAAACGTTCATCTCCCTCATTCAAACTCACCCCTCCGTGCAACTACCACAAGCCTTCCACCTCTGCACACGTCGGATAAGAGTTTAATTTGTCTTTGGACATTGGAGGCTCGAATGAGACTACGTTTCACGGCAACTCATTAATTTTACACATCGCACGGAGTATGTGTTAGTGGGTTTTTTTTCTGCTCGTTTGTCACGATGACTAACTTTTGTCCAACTAACGGGATGACTACGAAAAAATGAAACAGAGTTCATACACTTGATTCCGTTGAAATAGTTCGGTGAAAAAGTTAGCGAATATATTCGACGTGAATAAATTTTATCGATTCAAGAAGTACGGAATCCTCGATTTATAAGAACCTGAATTTCCATTACAAATTGCCGGGATCGTCGCTGTATTGTGAACGATGCATATCTCATATATTATCATTACCTTTATGGAATCCCTGTATGATGTACGAAGGTATACAGACATATATTTTACGAAGCATTCCCGCTAGATCCAGTGAAAGCCTAGCACGTAAATTTTCAAGTGTTCGGCAACTACGAGGGTGCGCACTTCCGCTAAGACAACCGGGGCTCGAGGGAACGAGCTTGTACCCAGGCCGTTCGCACATTTCGTGTCTACGATAGTCCAAGATGTTACCGTACGTCTTTCGGTTTGAGTCTACCCTCTTCGATATATTTCCATTATGTATCCAAGATATTATTTGTACACGTGAAACTTAAGGGGGGAAATAGGGTTAGACGGTCCAAAAAAATCAATTTTTGTTTATTTCATAAATTGTTAGTAAAACTATTGAAAAATATGTTCCCAAAATTTTTAATGAAAATTCCGACTAGTTCTATTGTTATAAGCCATTAAAGTGAGTAGCTCTCCTTCAGGCCCCGAGCGCGCCACGTGTATAACCGAGCGTACTATTTTTTCAAACGCGTTTTTCTGAAAACGACTTTTTTTTAACTTGCGTACACGCTAGTTTGAAAAGTTTTCAACTAATCATTTTGAAAATTAGCAGTTACTTTCTTCATAGTATTGGGCTCTATATGAACCTAAAATCGGAATATTATCATTATTTAAAATAATTTTTTTTTCACAAATGAAGTTGTAAAAAATGGCGAAAAATCATGCTATTTTGTTTTGACCCCTGTAAAAAATTCAATTTTCTATTTTTTTTATAGCATTTAGGTTCATATAGAAGAGAGACATATAATAAAAGTAAATTCCACCCTCGTTTGATTTCAGATGAAAATTGCGGCTTCCAGAATGTACGCAAAATGCTGAGTCTGATTGTGACCTCTAATATGGGGTCGCTAATATTTTCGGTGTTTTTCACGGAAATTCTTCAAAAATTTTATAGTATATACTTAAATATATGTATAAAATATTCTCAAAGTTTCAATAAATTATATTAATTTTTTATACTATAAAAAAATTCATGAAAATCATTGATAAAACGCTGTCCTAACACTATTTCCCCCCTTGAGGTGGTTCAACTAGCGTTATAATATTTACAACAAATAACATATAAAGATTTTTTTATAAATATGAAAAACACAAAATTCAAAACGTTTTGTCTCAAACTTTCCACCTCTAAAACTTGAGCATATGCCAGGAAAGTATTTTAAAAGGAATTCGGCTCCGAATAAGTTTTTTTCTCTCACGGTTTTTCAATTTAACTAAACTATTACATAATTATCGGTAAAGCATCGGTATTGTTCGAGTTAAACTTCGTGTAGTTGGGATACGCGCGTGGCTTACACGCACCCGGGCACATCGTGGGTGTCCCGTATGCCAAGGGAAACCGCTCGAATTCAACATCCCCGAGATAGATAGATATAAATGGTATATACGTATAGAGAGTGGAGGGAAAAGCGTGTATCGCAGCGTGAGAGAAATACATATAGCTGGACGCGAGAGGGAAGAAGATAGGTGAATTTCAGGAATTGAGGGTAGAACTGCGCCGGCAGTACAATGCCGGTTTCGCACCCGTATCACCGTCAACCTGTCGACGTCACTGATAGCGGCCAATGTGCTAAACGCATTGGAATCCATTTGGGAGCTTTCATCTCTCACTGCGGTGTGCTTTTCACCTACATCATTCCTATATGCTCGCCCTCGCTTTTCAATATTCAAGTCACCAATATTCCAAGCTTTATGTGCTATTTTCATTTTTTTTTCTTTCTTTTGTTCCATGACGGTTTCGCATATTAATAGACGTAATAATTCTGACGAAAGTCAATCAAGACACGAGATATTAAAAGTGTGAATTAATATTTCTGTTTGTTCAAAACACTTTTCGATAGTTTTATGAAATTTCAAATTATGTCGTGAATATATTTAAAAAAAATTAATTCGATAACGTCACGATTTTCAAACGGTAAATTTGTTTTTTTTTTTAAATAACATATTGAAATGTATTTTTTTTTATATGTCATGACTATTCGCAAAATTTCATACAATAATTACACCGAAAAATTTATTATAGTTTTATGAAATTTAACATTATGTCTTGAATGTATTCAATACAATAATGTGAAATATAATTGTATACAATTTTGCGAATAGTCATGACAAGTTAAAAATAAATACATTCCAATCTGTTATTGTAGTTAAAAATAAATACATTCCAATCTGTTATTACAATAACAGATTGTCATGACTATTCGCAAAATTGTATACAATTATATTTTACATTATTGTATTGAATACATTCAAGACATAATGTTAAATTTCATAAAACTATAATAAATTATTCGGTGTAATAATTGTATGAAATTTTGCGAATAGTCATGACAAATTAAAAATAAATACATTTCAATATGTTATTTAAAAAAAAACAAAGTTACCGTTTGAAAATCGTGACCTTATCGAATTAATTTTTTTTAAAATATATTCACGACATAATTTGAAATTTCATAAAACTATCGAAAGGTGTTTTGAACAAACAGATATATTAATTCACACTTTTAATTTCTCGTGTCTTGATTGACTTTCGTCAGAATTATTACGTCTATTAATATGCGAAAAAAAAAAATTAATTTGATCACGTCACGATTTTCACACGGTAACTTTGTTTTTTGTAAAAAACAAAGTTACCGTTTGAAAATCGTGACGTGATGAAATTAATTTTTTTTTTTCACATTTCAACCAAACGTAGATGAGGTAACGTCTAACATAAAACCCAATAGATTTAGTTTTTAACGATTTTGTTTTTAAATCTATCGCCGACAGTATGTAAAACACATTTACATTGTACATTGTGTGCGGAATCACTCACCGTCTGAGGTGACCAGTGATGTGGCCATGTTCTCGTCTCGTGACTACCGGCTGTACTCGGCTGACTAGCGAGAAAAACGACGCGTCTATCAGTACTTCCGGTTCCGGTGCCGGTAGTTGCTAGTAAAGCCGCTCTCGCTCTTGATCCACCGACGCTGAGCGTCGGCGATGTGTCCATTTTTCTTATCTGCACATTATCAAAGATAAATAATAAATATTAACTGAACAAAATTATAGATATTATTAACGAGTTCGAAATAAAATCATCAGGAACGAAACAAAACGTGTCTTTCTTGTTTTTCTTTGTTTTTTTTTTTAAAGAGAAACAAAATTGTCTGAATTGAAGAATAAATCTAACTGTAAAAAGAAAAGAAACGAAACAAAAGCTTCGCTGGTTAAGAAGTCGGTATGTAAATCAAATTAAACCCTATCGCCATATCGTGCGGCACACGTGAGACCGGAAAGTGTAATAATCACGTTACTCGTTAACGCGATACTCACCCCTTAATTAAATCTCCACGCATCCGCGCTCGCCCGAAGTAACTTCGACGTCGAACGTCAATTTCAATATCTCCTTCGCCTTAATTTCCTTCGCGTTTTTCTTTTATTTCACGTCGTATCGTTCTCTACGTTTCACAATATACAATTTTTCTATATATCCTTCAATCTCTCCTTCTTGATTCTCTAATTATTTTATTTTATTTTTCTCCCGTTTCACCGATATCGCACGAAGATATCTAATATATATTCGTTTTATTTATTTTTTGCCTATTTTAACATCGTCACATTACGATCTGTTCGTTGCCTGTTTAGATATTCCAAAGCTTTAATGATTTACAGTGTCGCCCGAGTACGTTTTATTCTACACACTTTACATTTATTCATTATTCTCTTTATCGTTAAATATTTCGTAATATTAGACGATATGTCGTTGCGCCCTTTCAGTTGACGGAATTTTCACGATTACTCGTAGACTCTCTTTCATTATTACTTAATCATTTTTATAAAATTATGCCTATTATTTATTGATACATATAACGTAAAGCTTTGCACGATTTCACTGGCTGTCACTACTTGCTCGTATTATATATCAACGCGTTTCGTTTAATGAAAAAAATAAAATAAAATAAAACGAACGGTTTTCATGTATCGATTCACTGATAAATTATTCTATACGGGAGTCATCAACGTTTCCACGTGCTAACCATCTCTGGTTCTTTCGTTCACGCGTTATGAATTCAAACAATTTTCATTTCGACAATTCTATTGAATTCGAACGATTTTCCATATAGTCGTTCGACGATTGCATTGATTTTCCTTTGAATGCTCGCTCGAATGAAATCCAATTTTTCTCGTGAAATGAAAAGAAATCATACCCTCATCGTTATTTTTTTTTTTTTTTTTTCCCTCCGCCCGATAATCACGGTGGTACGGAAATCAACGACGAATGTTCCTTCCGGTCTTTTCTCGTCTTTCTCTTATCGAGCATCGATGACTTGTCACTCGCACAATTCTCCAATCCCTTGTTCATTTTCGTTCGCGCGTTTTGGCAATCATGCTCATGGACAAATGGATTTTTCGCCCGATGAGAGACGTAATAACGAATCGAAGATATTTTCCATTGTTCGTTCGTTGAACGTTGGAATTGAACGCGCCATCACGAAGAACAAATGATCTTCGAAGATTCTATCTCGTTTTTTCTTGCATCGAAAGTCTCGATCTTTTATCTGTATTTTTCAACCGCTATTACACGTTTCAACGAGGATTCCTTTTATCAGCGACCATTGACGAATATAGATGGTGGGATTCTTTTTTATTCGTTCGATTCGCAGATTTTTCTCGATGAAACTGCGGATTGTTGTATTTTAATTGGCATGAACGAGATTCCTTGGGACGACTTTTCGTTATTAATTTTTCTAGCTCTTTAACGATATTTTTATAATCAAATATTTGCTTATTGGTGAAGAATTTTGTGAGTGAAAATTTTCGAAGACAGTAACGAGAGACGAGCGAGCGTTTGAAAAGCGTGGGATTGTCGAGAAAGACGGATAGAAAAAAAATTCGTTACGAAATTGCAGAGCCTAGCGTCGCGTACGAAGACGCGCACGACACTGAACGCCAGGAAGTCTCGCGCTAGTCGTACTCGAGAGCACCGCGGATTCGCGGGCTCACGTGGTAAATCCTCGCGCATGCGACGATCCTACTACGTCTGGTATCGCCTTGCCGCTTTTCCCTCTCTCTCTCGCTCCTCACCCTTTTTCCATGCCCGCTACCCTTCGTCATTTTCATCCCCCTGTCTACCCGGCTCGCGTTCTCCTCCGCTCGATCGCCATCTCCATCTCACCTCAATCTCTCGCACCAGCTTCGGCCGAACCAAACCAAGTACGAGGGAAGACCCATCTTCGTTTTCTCCCCGTGCCTTTTTTTTCTTCTTCTTTATTCCCTTTCCCCTTGCATTTTTTTTCTCTTCCCGCTTATACGCCATCCCCACTTCCGGTTATACCTTCTCCATACTATCCATCTATCTCTTCTCTTTCGCTCCTTGAAAATTTCTTCGTGGGTATCGAGTAGAGGATCGCGGGCTTCGACCAACCACACAACCAATTCTCTCACTTTTCGTCAGTCCACAGTTCTCCCCTCGCGTATCTCTTCGCCCAAAACCACTGGCGGCTTTCCGCAATTCAAACGATGTCGGTTCGGAACCTCAAAATGATATCATCGTCACCCTATATGTCCACTGGTCAATCAGTGCACACCTGGAACGAAGATGATCTTCTAATTTTTTCAGAATTATTTGTAGAATCTTCACCGTTTGGACATGTTGCCGTGAGACAAGAAGCTAATTAAATATTATCAATGATTTTTTAAAAGTAATCAATGAATTTAAACAATCTTTATCCCACTCCAGGGCAGCAATGGGTATAATCCTGTTAACGAGTATTACAATTGCGAAATTAAAAATCTAATTTATAATGGAAATATTCCGATTGAAAATTACGTCAGTACTTTAGTAACTGATTACTGCCAAACTCCATTGCGCAGATTTTTCTTGCGAAACACTCCAAGCTGCGTATATAAGATTCGGCGATTCGTTGATACTCTCCAAAAGACTTCTCAGTTTTCTTACCAATAACTTCGGGAATTTTGTGAGAAACGGTCTTAAAGAGCTACAATTTTCTGAATTTTTCGTCCAGTCATCCCCTCACTTCTCCACGAACGAAAACTATAAATGAAAAAATAGATCTCGTTGGTTTTTTCCTTTCTGCTAAATCCTGATATTATAACAAAATATACCTGAAGCTATCATGACATGACAAAAACAACGATGCGCATCTCATTGGTCGGCTTTGTGGTAGAAAAATAAAAAGGTCGGTACAAGAAAGCGAAGATGTAAAGAGAACTACTTGAATGGCCGCGCGGTCGAGACAATCCGTGGTTGGAAAGGATGAGTCTCGTAGAACACAAGAGAGGAGATAAAATAGCGAGGTTCGCTGGCCCTCTCGTGTTTTCTAGGAGCCAGGTTGTCCAGAAGAGAAAGAGGAACAATGGGTCTCTCTCGGGCTGGCATCGGTGGATTGGAATTGCAAAATGCGGCGGGTAGTGAACATCGACGCTTTTACTATTCGACAGCGTTTTCCCTCGAATTTCCAATGGCAAAACCTTCCGTACCCGCCCCCCAATCTCTTCGTCTCTTCTCTATACTACCGTATACTCTGCTAATATACTCCTAGTTGATGCACTATATATATATATATCTGTGGCTATCAAATACGTCGACCCTACCAGGCTCGCTCTCTATCACGATTTCTCCTTTATACTCGGTGTCTTTTTCCAACGTCTTTTGCACCGTTTAGATATATATGTGGGATTCGTGATGACGATACTTGGCCGCTGAGGCCCTCGTCTCCGTTTTCATCCCTTCCATCGAACTCATCCTGACCATCTTCCTGTGCTTCGGAATCGTCGTTCGTCGACGAGACCGGAAACACTTTTCTCGAAACGCCGGATGCCTAGCATTCGCAACAGCGGACGATATTTCTTGTCCCCTCTATACGCTCCGCTAAAGCGTTTACCACGAGCATAAGAGGGGAATCGCTCTTTGGTGACATTCGCGATTGCATTCTTAGGAGCATGTCGACGGCAAAGAATTTGGAATTTAATAGTGAAACGTATGTATATTCGTTGGATGGGGGACGATCGCTGATGATAAAACTGCCACACCAACCAAAATGGCCGTTTCAAGTTACAATCTGTAGATGTCTGAATATGCTCTTTTCTCTTATGAAATATTAACTCTTCATTACGATCTGTCTTTTCACTTCCCTGCTCTCTACTGTTTTATAGAAGAGAATTATTGACGCTTTATATTATTCGCTAACAGAGCATTTTTTTTTTGTATATTGGGAACGTGTCAGAGGGACACAAGACATTTATTGTTATTATTATCATTATCATATAAGTATATATTAATACCAATATGTGGGTTCGTTTGAAACGTTAGCGCAAAAACTTTTGGCTCGATCTGACCCGTTCTAATAAAGGCTCAAATTCCGTTCGACGTCGGATTCACAATATATATCATCGTTCAATTTACTGTGCCAATCTAATTACAACATGTACATATATTAACGTTATAAATTGATGAATCTCCGATACCGAGCTATGCCAGGAAGAATTTAGTTCCATGAAAATGGGTTACCTTCCAGAAATCGATATTGTCCATGGCAGTGTGCAGGAAAGAAGGGTGGCGAGGGGGGTTTAACGCGGGTGCTATTGCGGAACGGGGGCTGCGCTTGTCGCACCGCTTGACGAATGTTCTGCAATTTTCACACCGGCAATTTTCGGGCTACCTGCCTTCTGTCTACCTCATATCGCGTACCACATATATACGTAATATATAGATGTACATAATTTCGGCATTCCTATTGGCCTTTCTCCACGCTATATCTTCCTCCTTCACCGACGGTAAAACACCGTTTTATTTTTTTAATGAAATAGCAGAAAAATCGGAGCATTAGCAAAATACCTAGAAATACAAATAGACCACAAGCTAAACTTCAACCACCATCTCCAACAACCCAAGATCAAACTAAAAAACAGAGCCTGCCATTTTAGAAGCATCTCATTCTCTAAGCACAAAATTCGTACAGAACAAGTCGGGGAAATATATAAATGTATCTGTCGACCAATTATTGAATACGGGCATCCAATCTTTGTTAAGGTACATGTATAAGAATGATACAAAAATGTAAGGTAGCAGTCTGGTAACTTAAGCCGATTTTCATGTCTTTTTTGGAAGGCGTTTTTTTGTAGGAAAATAAAAATGAATCGTTTTGGATATTTAGCATGTTTTTATTTACATATTAAAGATACAAAAAAAAAATTTTTTTGTAATTTAATAGTTCATTATTATTATTATTATTATAGATCGCAGTTGGCACCTCGAAAAAAAAGCGCGTGGGTGGCCCCGGTGATTTTGGCTCTTGATGTTATCTGAAATCAAAAATTCTTGATAATTCTTAATCTATAGACATGTCATTCCGGTCGGAACTACTGAAGTTAAATTTCATGGATAAATAACAAAATGGCGGACTTTGGAAAAAAAAGTTTTTTTTTCCAAAGTCCATCACACCAATAACAACCGGAATACAGACCCTCAACGCAAAATTTTCAATAGAACAACTGGATCATCTTAAACCATTATGTATACAACGACTACCGGACACCACACCGAAACTCAAATTTCCGAAGCATACTATTTTCCAAAACCTACAATACATGCACAACGTCAACCGATAATGCGCTCATTCAAAGTATAATACGAAAACCAAACTTTTATACACTTTGGACAATAAAAATTCCTAACCACACTTAAGAAAATCATAGGCTGAAGGACTTCGGTCGATGGCCTATTGGCATTTTATGTTTGTAACCATGTTTATATTTGTAACCGTGTTATATAACATTATGTCAATAAACACATTTTACTACTAATTAATACTCAGAGCATTATAAGTCGCTTTTACTTGTCTCAACTATGCTTGAGTACGATAAACTGTTAAAAAAACGTGGGATATTTTTTTTAATCGTAGAAAAAGATTAAGCGACAATGTGGATGTGAAGAAAATAATTAAAGCCTGATTGAAGGACGCAAGACGTGTAACATAGGACAGTTGTAAAGAGCGATTAAAAAAAAATATATGTGAAACTTGTGGATTAAAAACTTGAGGTTTAGCTAAAGGGTGAATGACTTTCTCATTATTGTGTGTAGATATTTCTCATTTTCAGTTTATTCTTGTCCTCTCGGTGATATTTTATTTTTTCGTTCATACCCTCTGTTTCTTTCTTTTTCTCATCTCCACCATTCTGTCTTCTCATTTCTATCTCAATCTGTAGAAATAACGGTGGCCATACGGCGCCGAGAAAGCATCGTCCGTGCAGTGCTTTGGAGCTTGCACCTCTCCGACCCTCATTGTTCCTCACGCCTCTGCGCCCTCTGCCCATTCCGTTTCATCTTAGCCGCGTATATTCTCATTCCGATTTTTCTTTTTAAACCACGAGACGTTTCTTTGCGTTTTCTCATATCGCGATTGACGCACGAGACTTTATGGCTCGGCACCGTCTCGCGTCCTTTATATCCTCTCGGCTCCTATTATCATGCGTGCATCGATGCTCATATCCGTAGAACGAGGGAAGGAAGATGTCAGTGAATAGGACTATATATTCATAGATATACGGACATCGATTATTTTTGTCTCCGGTCTGTATACTGCGAAATACTATCTGAATATGAAGAACGATATAAGTATTGCTGTGAGCAAAATTTCCCTGTGAATAAATACGGGTGAATTGTAATTAACAATAAATAAATAAAATAAAAACGCCATACGGATGAAGTTGTCAGTAAAACTCATCGCCTTCATGCATTTTTCTCTTCGAGAACCCACCGAACAGTCATTTGAATATCTTTTCAGATTTTTTTTTAGGCGACGGTAAAAGTCGAACATTTTTTTGTTCCAGTTATCAGGGAATTATATCGAAAAGATCAATAACATGAAAATGTCAAGTTTTTCTTTCATTCTTTCAACGATAGGTGAAATTTCGTTGACAACCTGGATCGCGACGATGCGAATGTTAACCCGTAATCGAAATGGAACATAAAATATTAAAGATCAATAGTTTACCGTTTCAAAATCGTTCCATATATGATAACTGCCGATGACTGCTATAGTTGAGTTTGGGTATGTAAAAATAGGTGGAATATTAAAGAGTTTTGTCATTTTATTGACTGGAATTCCGTAATCCAAATTGCTCAAGAATGCTCCTCTTCACTCGAGCTTCGGTAATTTCATCTTCCTTATTGATGAACGTTCTAATTCTACATCCATCCTCTGGGCTCTACTTTTTTTCGAAACGATATTCCGACCCGTCGCATGCATGTAGCCCGATATTAATATGTAAACACGATAAACAAGTCTGCTCCGTTTCGTGACAGCGTCAATAAACAATTGTCTCGGTCAGATAAGGACGAAATAAAAATGTAGATGGAAAAAAAGAAGATACAAGAGCAGATAGAAATGATGAAGTTACTGCGAGAAGAGAAGGAGAACGGATGGCAAAAATTTCGTGCATATCTCTTGAACGGGAGAAAGTTGAAACATCGGAAAGGCTTATGCGAGTAGCCCCTTTCACCCTCCGCTCCCCGTTTGTGAAAGTCTCTGTACATACTCACCTATCGCAGCCGGTACACTCGCATATTTTAAGCCGACCATTTTTCAGCATTTGCTCGCGCTATACGTCCACGTCGGACGACGGCCAAAATTTGCATGAGCCAAACGATTCGAGGCCTTGTTCTACTATAAAACTACCTGCCTCTCGCCATTGCTCCACATTCAACTATACAGATAGATATCCCTAGTACCGCGGAGAAACCCGTGTGCGCGAGTCACCCCGACGAGATAACAAAAAAAAAAAAATCGCTTATATTTTCTATTCCCCGTTGCCGAAGAAAAAATTAGTTAAGGGTGCTTGCACAATTAAAAGTCGGGAAAAAGCGTGCTTTATTATTTTATTTTTCGGAAGAATAAAATCGCATCGAAAATCCTAAACAATAAATTGTTCGAAATGTTTTTCGGGTCATGTTAAAAAATAGTCAGATCGGCATGTAAAAAATTGTTAAAAAAGTTCTACTTTATTAAAGTCTTTTTTGACGAAAGGAAAATGAATCTCCCCTTACAATTTTTCTACATTCAAATCGGGAATATTTGTTTACCCGATCCCGGAAAGTGTTTGTGAGATGTCGAAGCAACTTTAAAATTTGGCGCTCGCAATCGTGCGTATCGGACGTAATGTGTGACGTAGTGAGAATAACTAGAGTGTGATGTGTGCGAAGAGGGGACAGCCTCTCTCCGAATTTCTCGGACTCTCTCTCTCTTTCGCTCCGGGGACGCCGACACGTCTACAAGTATATCATCTTATCGGGACTTGGAGCACGCGTGATTGTCCACGGCATCAAATCTACCATCGAGACAGAGACAGAGACGAAAGCATCCTCGTCTTACCTTCTCAATCGAATTGGCCATTCGGTGAGGACTTTTCTATTATTGGTGGAATACTCTATATTCGGAGAATTCAGCAACCCGGAGCAAAGACGAAAGAGCCATCGAAGAAGCGACAACTCCAACACAAAAGTTACGTAATTACCTTTCATTTATTTCTAACATTCTATAATTCACGACGACGTGGAATTTACTAAAATTCAAGGAACATTGTCGGCCCGCGTACTGCGTGATTTCGCTTCTTATTCAAAAAGGTTAACGATTTAGTGTATCTCGAATGTGTGTGCTAGTATGAGTTTGTACGATATAAATTGTTCTTATGATTTTTCGTGTATCTTGAATGTGTGTAGTATTGTGATTTTCGGATGGTATACATTGTTATTATAATTTTCGTGCGTTGCAAATTTAAAAAGGAAATATACGATCTTCCGTCGACTTATTTGCCGTCGGCATTCGTAAATTAATATTTTTAACAAACGTTTCTATGGGGCGGGGTTGAAGTTTCGACACGTAAAAGCTTTAACGGTGCAAAACTCTGAATTTCAATAGTACGAATTACATGGTTCATTCCGACGACAGTGTAAATAATCGACTGTAAATAAATAAATAATATTACATGTTCCAACAACGCCAGTATTGAATTTTCGATAGGATTTTTTTCTCGACAAGTTTAAAAGGATCGTAAATTAAATAACAACAATTTGGTAAAGCTGCAATTTTCGCTGTTGCCACTCTAATAGGAATTTCAAATAAATATAATTTTCTTTGAAATATGATGCAATGAAACGATCCAGCGATCCAAACGTATGTCGCGCGGTATCTACGCGAACGATTTTGTCAACATTGAAAATTCACACTTAAAATGTCGTTCACAATTTCGAAAAATCTCACCGCTCGTACGCACGCTTGTATTCTCATATTCCCTTTGACGTTATCCTCGAAATATTCAAATATTGCTGCTAGCAGATGAGATGCAAAACTAGAGCGTAGATTTATATAGACACGCCACGAGAGAATCGCATCGAATAATGGGACTTTAACATAGGTGTGCATGAGAGTCGAATGTGCTGTATTCGAGAGACGTTCTGAGATACTGTCCTAATCCTAATGCACATACGAACTTTCCCGCCCCGCTACGCCGTCTTATTTATGCAGCACGCGGAGCTAGGCAGAAAGGACGCCGTTTCGCACCGCATCTCCTGAAGACCTTAACGGCTTTCAATTTCCGTTAGCCATCAATATTATTTAGTTTAGTTTGGGAGAGCAGCATCTCCTCCCCCGTGCCCCGAAGCTTCCTGCTCTCCGTATGTCCTCCTTCGGCTTGTAGCATATGTATACGACCACGACAGTAGAGGTGTTTTCGTTCTATAGTATAACGTTTCGCAACCCGAGAGTCCCGTGCGCACTTCCGTTTTTACCATCCCCTCAGCGTCAACCCTCGCGATGCGACTCTCTCTCTCTGCTCTTCTTCTTCTTCGTGGCATCCCTGCCCGGAGCTCGCCCTCTCTTCGTTCTCCGCTTCCGTACGCTTCTCACGCTTCCACCAAGGAAATTACTTGTCCTCTCTTCTCACCCTTCCTCCTCAGACCACCCAGAATCATCCCCCTACCCGGTACCATCTCTTTTGCGACGTATATATACCGGCGTTGTGCGACAACGACGAGAGACGCGTACACAGTAATACGTACGCACATACAGGAGAAAACTAGAATATATATATGGATCGAGACGAGGAGGCTCCTTTTTGCCATTTCGTTTTTTATGCGCTTTTCCAACCCTCTCCCGCCATCGCCAACCGTCAGAAAGCACCCTAGCGACAATTTTCTTCGTCTTTCTCGCTTTTTATTCCTCTATCCCTCTTCTTATCCTGTGTGGCTCTTCCTCTCATTTCTTTGGCGTCACTTCTCCCGCACATCCCTTGCTGCCTTAATTTTAAGTGCACCCTAGCTCACCCGCCGCGTCGAGTGCTTGAGAATTTTAAATGTCTTTTCACATATATACATATAGTTATATATATATATAAAATTTAGTACCTATGTACGGGATGTTCTATGTTAAATATGCAAGCTCCAATTTAAATATAATTTCCAGTTGTGCAATTAAACGTGAATTATAAAAATTGAATTCCACTATAGGCCTTTTATAATTTGCTTTAAATTGGGTTCAAGTAGAATTTGTATCACTTTCGAGTCTTGACCGTAGAAAATCACATTTGCTGTTAAAGGGCCACTCCCCTTTAACGTCAAAGCGATCGCATAGGTGACCTTTTAAATGATGTTTCAAATTCTAGCAAGTACAATTTTGTCAAATTGACCTAACGACAAATCACAGATTAAATTATAGATATAAATAATCTGACAAAGGATGTCCCATATATTAAAGGAGCGCGTATACATTTCACAGACCGGAGGTTTTTATCATCAGGGTTTTCGTTAATGTCACGCTGACAGGGAGCGAGGGGATGACGGTGACGACAAGCAGGCAAAAAATGGTACCTGAGTTGAAAAAAAAAAAAAACGCGGAGAGTAAAATATACATTTGAATGTCGCGATGTCGGGTATAAAGGTCGAAAAATGCATCGAGGTATTTCGAGAGTATCGATTGATGAAACTGTAGGGAGGAGTTCGGCGTAAGAAAGAGATGGAGAATGAGAGCGGAAAAAAGGTGAAAGGGAGACGGATAGAGAGAAATTGGGACGTGGTGTGTCAACGACAAACACTAGACGATCCGGAGAATCCGCCGGATATGTCGGGGTCGCGTGGAAATATAAATAAAGTCTGTCTGTGACAATCTCATCTATATATACGAGGGGCTTGTACGGCTCGGGTGCTGCGCGCCCTCGCACCCAAACCCGGACGGATTGCTTTAGCAAACGCTGCCATCGTGACCGGTGTATGGCGACCGTTGCCACGGCTGTCAACTCTTGTATGAGACGGCAGCGTCGGTGAAATATTTATATAATGTTCGAGATAAAATCTCCCCGAATTATTTCCGCTTTCGTTATTTGGATCAATATTTTTTGTAAAACAACAACGATAACAGGCAAACACATAGAGCAGAGTTCTCGACATATCGAATTGGGTTTTAATAGGACGATAATACTGGCGCACTGAATCTCGCGGAAGTGCAAAGGGCGGCCCGTAAAGGTCAAATTCCTGTACGACCTTTGGATTCTCTCGAGTTCTATGTATAAAGTGGGACCATAGTATGAGGTCTGGTTAGTACAGCAAACAGTTATTATTAATGGACATAGTATACAGCCAGAAAGAGAGATAGCAAATGAGAGAGAGAGAGAGAGTCAAAGATGTGTCGTTACGTTCTTGGCCGTACTCGATTAGGCGGTATATTCAAATCAATTGTTATCGGAGTTTCGACATTGGTCAAGATGCACTCCAACCGCAGTCTGCGAGCACGAAATGGAATTACAAAAGCAATTCGGTCGGTAGATTTCGGTTTCTCTTCGTACAGAGCTTTTCCCGCCCCATTATTCTCCGTCAGTGTTTTCTCTCGGGTACACTTACCTTCAAGCGCCAATTTCACAAAGTTTTACCTCGCAAAGAATGAAGAAAAGAAAATCCCTTTAACCAAGAATAGCCCGGTTAAAATGAATATAGTTAAAGACTCGTCTTGATCCGAAGGAGTAAGAAAACGATCCGATATGTATGATAGAGAGTACATAAGGGATGAGAAAAAGAAATATAGCGGACGGGAACAACTGCGAGGATGAGTGTAATTCGTGTGGAGTTTTTAGTTACTCCGCGAGAAATTCGAAAGTGCAACGACGATGTCGAGAATGAGAGAGCCCAAAGAATGTAATTCCAGTACGTATTCCCGCGGTTACTTGCTCAGACCAATAGTACGGACAGAGGCCGGGACAATGCCGTACTTTGTGGTGTCGTGATTAAAGCAAGGAACAGAGGGAGGTACTGATGGAAGAAGAGGGTTGTTTGCCGGCCACAGCACACAGAGTATATACGGAAATACAACCCCCTTTTTGTTTTGTCTTTCTCCTTTCGCACACTGTATACTGTACGGAAAAGCTGTTCTTTCTGTTTCCCATATACACGTTAAACATTGTCCACCGTGGCATGAGGATGCTGATTCTCGAAGAATAAGATCCAGCGAGCGAGTGAGAATATGTACCAAGTTGGAGAAAACTAGCCGATGTTTTTTTTCATGTTGCGGCCAAGATTTCGGCATTATTTAAACTATGTATATACACACATAGCAGTATATATATCATGAGAGAGGATAGAGAAAGAATAAAAATGAATGTGTGGGCAAAGGGGTGAGAGAATCTCGGCTGTACACAGAGTTTCGAGTTCTTTTCATTACTAGCAAAAGCTCGACTCCGACAACAATGCCACAACAGCTAACCACCGTCCTTTCTCTCTCTATATATATATAACAGCTTCATTTCTCGTTCCCACTGCCCGTTCTCCTTTTCTCTGGGTGTTCATTTCACAAAATACCTCTTTTCTCACGGAACAGCATAGTATTTATAATCGCATTGATGCCAAAACAGTTAAATCTCGTTAAGGGGGGAAATATGGTTAGACGGTTCAAAAAATCGATTTTTTTTTTTTCATAAATTGTTAGTAAAACTATTGCAAACTATGTTACCAAAATTTTAAATGAAAATTCCGACTCGTTCTATTGTTATAAGCTATTGAGGGGGGAAATAGGGTTAGGACAGCGTTTTCCCAATGATTTTCATGAATTTTTTTATAGTATAAAAAATGAATATAATTTATTGAAACTTTGAGAATATTTTATACATATATTTAAGTATATACTATAAAATTTTTTAAGAATTTCCTTGAAAAACACCGAAAAAATTTATGACTGCCTTGACTTTGTTTTTCTTGGTACTATTTTTTCAAACGCGTTTTTCTGACAACGACTTTTTTTGAACTTACGTACACGCTAGTTTGAAAAGTTTTCAACCAATCGTTTTGAAAATTGGCAGTTACTTTCTTCATAGTATTGCGCTCTATATGAACCTCAAAATCGGAATATTATCATTATTTAAATAATTTTTTTTTTGCAAATAAAGTAAAAAATGGCAAAAAATTATGCTTTTTTGCTTTGACCCCTGTAAAAAATTCAATTTTCTATTTTTTCGATAGCATTTAGGTTCATATAGAAGAGAGACATATAATAAGAGTAAATTCCAACCTCGTTTGATTTCAGATGAAAATTGCGGCTTCCAGAATGTACGCAAAATGCTGAGTCTGATTGTGACCTGCAATATGGGGTCGCTAATATCTTCGGTGTTTTTCAGGGAAATTCTTCAAAAATTTTATAGTATATACTTCAATATATGTATAAAATATTCTCAAAGTTTCAATAAATTATATTCATTTTTTATACTATAAAAAAATTTATGAAAATCATTGAGACAACGCTGTCCTAACACTATTTCCCCCCTTAAACAGGAAATATGAGATTCTCGAGTGGTCGATTGTTACATAAGTCATTAGAAACGGAGACTTGACGAGACAAGCAGTTCGGCATTAAACAATATCTACGGTATGGCATATATCAGGAAGCAAGGGAGAAAATGGAAGACTATTGGTCGACCAACGAACTACATATACATGCATGTATTGTATATGGATTTTACGTTATACCGTTGATCATAACTAGCTTGTACGATCACAAGCTTCACATCCTGTGGCTTAATCTCTCTCTCTCTCTCTCTCTTGCTTCAATCTCTCCTCGTCCATTCCCTTTATTATACCGGCTTCTCTCCATATCCGTATGTAGATGGTGTATGAGATACCGCATGATTGAATCGTGCCGCGTTACGAACACGATAACCTAATGAACGTCCTGAATGATGATCGTACCCCGATTATCTACTGTCTATTAAATTGATTCGTACCGATAGTAACCCCCTCTCCGTACCCGCCCCCTTTTCCTACCTCATCCACTCCTATACCCGCGAATCGACCGTGCGATAATGTCAGCTCCGTTTATCGACACGAGTCAAACCTCTATGTATGTACCAGACCGCACTGCATCGATAATCTATCGTTTGGTTTTGCTGCTTTCGGATACTGCACGATATCTACAAGAGTTTATGGGCGTGCAGAATTTTTAATTGATTTTATAATCCATCATTCAAACATTTCGCCGATATTTCAATCGGAATTTTTTTTACAACTCATTTATAAATTGTTTCAAACCTTCGTGCTCCAACTTTGCAAAAAAAGACATTATTAAAGGGATAAAATGTCGAAGAAGAGCAATTGGATCTAATGATATCCTCGAACGTGAGACCCGTACAGCAATAAGAAATTTTAACATTTACGGTACAAATTATTAATCATCTTTGGAGTAATTATTTCAAAAAGAACATAAACTCTAGCAGTGGACAAAAATCCCATTACAATTACTGTATTATTGTAGTAACTGAAATTTGATTAATTTGTCATGAAGAAAAACCATGAAAAAGGGATAATTTCTGATATTCAAGAAAATGCCTCTTAATGAAAATTGTACGGTCGCTATTTTATCGTCCATGGTCATTCTTTCTCAATGTAGTTCCTTCGGGTATAGAAGCTTCGCTCTGAAGATCTCAACTTTCTCGTCAACGCTTGAGGCACTTTTACTTTTTCCTTGGAATGTTCCTCAACTTGTTATTCCGTTAATTTATCTTATTTTCACGTTTATTCTGGTAATTACTTTAATGTATTTTGTTTTATCGTACTGTAAGAACAGACATCCGACTGCATTTTAGGTACTTACAGTACTGAGTACTATTATAATAAGTGGTTTTATAAATTGGCTGTTTCAAAACTTTTTTTTTTCAATACCTGCCTGTAACGCGTAATGATCTGTACTATAGATCAGTACGGCGAGTATTCCTGAGATCAAACAAGATTTATAGCGATTTCTCAATGAATAATTTACAACGTTCTTGCCAATTTAATGTTCAATAGCTCGTTTCGGTTGTCAAAAGAACAATTCACTGACTCAGTAAAATTTTATTTTTAATTTCCCGCTTAGGGATTTAGTATACATTATTTTCGTTATAAACAAAAGCTTTAACGATGAATTATCATTATCAATAATCTAGATATAGGTCTAGATTTGAGGGACGTTGAAAAAAAAAGTAATAAATCATGAAGCAATCCTTTATTCTTTATCGGAGTGACGATGGCCCGCGTGATATATCGTTGTCTGACTATTCGTGGCTAAATCTACTTGGTTATAGGATAGCCACAAAAATCCCATCGCTATATCGAGGCCACCCCTTGGTTTCTATCGCGCTCTCTTTCTCTCTTTCTCTTTCTCTCTCTCTTTCCCTCTACTGTTGCTATTATTTCTACCGCCGTTGAAGCGCAAAGGGTCTAAGAATATATCCGTCGTAAAAGAGAGCTCGGAACGTTGGGTTTGGCGCACCTCTTGGCGCTAGAGGATTCTCTTAAAATCCCGAAAGAGTGGGTGGCGAAGAAAGAACCAACCTCGCTCCCCCCATCGGTATACGAGTGAACAGTGGCACACACAAACCCTCGTACGAATACGTAGTCTCTGGAAAGTCGTGACTCGATGCCGACAATGTGCGAGGGAGACGGAAGGAGAAAAAAAACGAGAGAAACGATGGTGCACTCGCTACAGCACAGTATCACCACTAGCAAGGGTGCGGAAACGCCTCGAGTTTAAGCCCAACTTACACGATATCTGCTCGGCACACTCGGCACCAGAGCGGCGAGTTTCTCGCTCGGACACTCCATTTCCGCGACACGATATACCTAAACACTCTTCCAACGGTCTCAACGCGCTTACAACCATCGCATCGAAAGTGTCTATTAAAACGGCGGTGAAACAATATAGCCAAAAGATAGGCGAGGAAATAGGCCGTAGAAGGAAGAAATTAAATTGTTAACAGAGCAGTTGACCATTTAATCTTTGAATACTGTGTACACTTGCTTCACGTAATATACTGTAAGATTATTTTTATTGTTCTTCGTTTCTCTTTATTGTTCAAATTCTTCCATGAATTTTTATTAGTATATTTTGTGTCTCCTGAATTTTCATTGGTATATTTTGTGAAAAAAAGGTATTCTATACTTCAAGAGGTCTTTGGGATGTGACGTCGCGATATTTACGAACAATCAAAAAGACACGTGAAGCGAATATTTTTCATATATGTTTTTCGACCTCGTATATGCAAGTAGTATTTTTAACCATTTACGACTTGAGTATCTTCAAGCTTAACCCATCAAACCAACAATTTTCTCAGCTTCACAGCTTCGTCATCAAGGATATCCCGTTTTTAATGTGTCTCGCCATCAGCACTGAATGAAGCAGCAACAGAAAGTGATAAAAAGTCCGTAAAAGAAAGCACAAGAAATGGCGCGATTCAGGAAAACAATTACATGCACATATTTCATCGTATAAAATAGAAATAGAGAAGATCACCACGATAGAAATCGCGATTGTGTACGGATTCGGAAAAGGAATCGATATCAGAGAAATATATATATATATATATATATAGAGCGAGAGAAAGAGAGAGAGAGAGAGATATGGAGGAGGGCTGAGAGGTTAGGGCCACAGAGGCTGAAGGCAGGCAGAAAGGGGAGGTATCATTTCTCGTAAGGAGCTTGCAGTCTAAGACGTAGGAACGGGGTATTATCCACGAGAAAATTTCTATATCGAATCCAGCGTTGAGAAACGATCGTGAGGACAATGAGGGAATTTCTCGATCGCAATATCGGCGAGCTTTCACCGCGAGCTCACTCTCGCTCTCTCTCTCTCTCTCTCTCGCTCACACTCCCTTTTCTCTCGTCTGAACCCCGCGCGTGAGCCATCCCGCGTTACTCCATCCGTCCCTATATAGTTCTCGTTTGGATAAAAGCTCTTCGGAGACTCGGGGGACTTTGGATTCCAGTCTGAATTCAATTTAAGATAGTACCTTATGGTATATAATCCCTCTTGTTGGATATTTGTAGATAGACAAGCTTTTGGGCCAAGTCGATTGTTCATTGTTCACCGTCTTTCTCGTTCAATCTATACGTACCAGACACAAAAAACACACACACACACATACATATCTGTACCGTAACAAATTGAGGAAAAAGTGTATACCAAATCTGTATACGTAATACGGAAAAAAAGAAATCAATTGTCGTTGATGAGTGAAAATTTCAGGAGGAATTGGCCAATTTCCGCAATAACACATACACATGGAGCTGCGAGTTATCCCCGATATTTATTTGTAATCTGCATGAGAGATTGCCTCTTTCCGCAGGATATCGGATGGAGGGGTAAAGGCAGAAGTGTTATTTCCGCAGGAATGCTAATTGGCAAAGATGGGCAGAATGAAATGGCGTGGGATCCTCCTCTCTATTGCCCATCGATAGTGTTTCATCTGTTAATAGAACCTAACGTATAATTTCATCCTAGCACGGAAATCCTTGCGCACTCTGGTATCAATATTAATGTTCAAAACTCACGATATATATCGTCCTGGGACGTGAACAATGCAATTTTGGATATGGTGCAGTTGGTGTTACATTAACGGACCACGATTCGACAGTGTTTTGAAGTTTTGATAATAAATCATAACGAAATTGGGCAATAAAACTCAATTCAGGCCCAAAATGAATTTTTTTTCGTAAGCATTGACCCTCTATTACTTAAGGGGGGAAATAGGGTTAGTACAGCGTTTTCTCAATGATTTTCATGAATTTTTTTATAGTATAAAAAATGAATATAATTTATTGAAACTTTGAGAATATTTTATACATATATGTAATTATATACTATAAAATTTTTGAAGAATTTCCGTGAAAAACACTGAAAATATTAGCGACCCCATATTGCAGGTCACAATCAGACTCAGCATTTTGCGTACATTCTGGAAGCCGCAATTTTCATCTGAAAACAAACGAGGTTGGAATTTACTTTTATTATATGTCTCTCTTCTATATGAACCTAAATTCTATCAAAAAAATAGAAAATTGAATTTTTTACAGGGGTCAAAACAAAAAAGCATGATATTTTGCCATTTTTTACAACTTTATTTGCAAAAAAAAAATTATTTTAAACAATGATAATATTCCGATTTTAGGTTCATATAGAGCGCAATACTATGAAGAAAGTAACTGCCAATTTTCAAAACGATTGGTTGAAAACTTTTCAAACTAGCGTGTACGCAAGTTCAAAAAAAGTCGTTTTCAGAAAAGCGCGTTTGAAAAAATAGTACGCTCGGTTATACACGTGGCGCGCTCGGGGCCTGAACGAGAGCTACTCACTTGAATGGCTTATAACAATAGAACGAGTCGACATTTTCATTTAAATTTTTGGGAACATATTTTTCAATAGTTTTACTAACAATTTATGAAATAACAAAAAAATCGATTTTTTGAACCGTCTAACCCTATTTCCTTCCTTAAGGGGGTCCATTTTCCAGTGAAAAAACACTTGACCGGGTATAAAACCATTGCCAAAGATCTACTTTGCGATTCCACAAATAAACCAGAGGTAAGATTTCCTTCGATAAAGCAAAAACGTCTATTTTAATTCACCTCAAAGTAAATTACGGGATGAACCGCAATTTCGCTGTAACAAATCCTACCACTGATCAAATATTGACATTTATCACTGGGTCACGTGAAAATTTGATCACTACTCAGGTTATTCTAACAAGACCAAGATTTATCTCATAATTTGTTGCAAAGCTGACCTTTTCAGTGCTGCTAATCGAAGAAATGACGTAGCTTCATGAGATTACAGAAAAATCGATTCTCTGTTAAAAAATAAATAAATAAATAACCACAACAAAAAAGCACTTCCGGGAACTCGACTAATTCTTTGGTTACACAACATCATTTCATTCGTTTATAAAAACGCTGAATAACGATTTATATAAAGGTGACGCGCGTGAACGCAGCCTCATTTCATCCCCAATCTATTAACTGCGATGGCAATAAAAGAGCATATAAACGATCTTTTGTGACCGATCCAACCGTAGATTAATTAAAATCATTTACCGCACGCACCAACGAAATACAGTAACTATTTATACGCGAATAGTAACCTGTATATATATATATATATATATATATATATATAATATATAGATATCGCCCTGGGTATTCCTCTCGTTCTACCGGAAATTGAAAGTCTGCTACGTGACTTCCGTCCTGAACCGGTGTGACTTCATCCCTCCCTACGTCTTCGAAATTATGTAGCAAATAAACGTCATCAATTCTCAATCGGAACATACACTCACGCGCGCGCAAACATATTTCTTAAACATTACTTGATATCTTCGTTATAAAAAATTCCCGTCACGATATATTATCTGCAATCTTTGAGAATGAGAAAATTTATTCGGGAAATCGACAGACGAGAAAAAATAATTGTCTGAGAATCCTGCAGGAGCAAATCAAACCAATCCATAAGGAAACCTCTCAGACTTGTTCAAAATTAATTTTGAGATATTCGTTGAACAATCAACCGTCTCGTTAATGTCGAAATTATATTAAGTATTCCTTAGCATGAAAACGTAACACCGATCGAACTTACATTCCAGCTACCCCATCCCCTTGCCTATAAAAGAAATGTATCAACAAAATATGACACTGGAGCGTCCCTGTCGAATTAATGGCCATATTTACGTTGCTTCGAGCAGTCGTGAACGAATAAACCGAGCGGATGGATTGTAATACTAATGAAAATTTGCCCACCAGGCAAATACAAAATTATACCGGGCGTTCGCGACCTACACATCCCAATTTAAACTATATGCATGACACAAAGTACAACGTACACGTAGGAATAGTTTTGTCTATATAGATATAAGCCTGCCGGAGCTTTCGCGAATTCACCGTGAAATCCACGCCATTTCTCGTTACCGGGAAGTAACGATCCACCCGTTATAATCGATTTCGCGTGATTTCAGTTAACTGACGTCGTATGAAGTTTACTGGCGTGCGTGGCCCGCGAAATCTCGTGGATTGCTAGCAGCTATATATATATGAAAAGAAAGAGAGAGAGAGAGAGAGAGAGAGAGTGAGAGAGCGTGTGTGTAGCATCGGAACGAGCACACATTGCCGACAATATAAACCTCCACCGACAGCCCAACCATAGTTTCTCGAACCTCATCCTACATCCCTCTCGCCAAACCAAATGGCAAAACTATCGCACACAAACCCAAAGAAGACCATGGCGTTTTTGTTGTCTCGATGATTACTCAAAAAAAAAAAAAATATCGTCAATCCCTGCAGCGACCAATGGATAACTACCAAACTACATCAGAGGGCATCATTGTCAATCAACGCGACACGCGAATAATAAAAACACTCTCGGAGCAATAAAAATTGACATTTACAAAAAAAAAAAAAAATCCAGGTCACTCAACGAATCCCGTACTTCTATATCACTGTACACGTAGTGAACTTCGTCGCACGTTGGTGTTTTTTTTTTTTACGAACAACACTCAAGTGATCGAGGATGAGAGACGTCACGGTACGTTTGCATGGACGAATAAAAGCCGTGTATAGCAGTAGAAACGATATATATGCGTAAACCGACGAATCACTGACAAGCGAAAGGCCATAACTCGTACCATCCGCGGAACGTTAAACGACGCAAGTTCGGGCCTTTTTATTGTCAGTCATTGTTGTCATATACATATAGTGGTAGGTTTACCGGGTGCGAGAAGAGAGGACGTAGGGGTTGTGTTCGGTACGGTGTTTTCGTACAAGCATTCAGCGGTTTGTCGCACGGTGAACGTCGACGTTAACGGTGTGTGCACACGCTCTCTCGCATCCCCAGCAACGGGTGTGTGTACTTGCTTCGAATATCTCTCGCTCTCTCGTTATTCTCCGCCGGTGTCCAGCGATACACAGACATATCCACCGTTTAAAAAAGTTTAAGGTCGTAACAAAAAGCATTTTCCAATGTAAAACGAGATGGGATAAGCCCTTATGTTCGTTAACACTCGACGTCACATCTTTTTGCCAGCCTACACACAGAGATTTCCTCACCCCAGGAGGGCGTAAACCCCGTGCTTACACACCCTCTTTAAAGCCTTTTGTTATTTCGCGAACGATGTACACGCACACACTTTGACTCGCTGTACACGCAGATAAGCATGAATATATCTAACGGTACATGTGGTCCGTTGATGCATCAGTGGTAGTAGATGTTGCAGAAGTATACGCGCTTGAGGGAGGGGGTGGCGCGCGACGGGCCCGGCTACGCGTGTCGGAGGGTTGATTGCGTCCGGTCGAGATGATTGCTTTCCGCGTGGCTGTGCTCTCTCACACGGCCCACCGCGGGAGCTTCCCCCCCGTTCTCCGTACCTCGTACACTCGTGTAACTCGGATTACACGCGTACGTATGTATATACACGAATAGAGACGAGGATGCGAAACGAGGGATGCAAGGTGGGGGTCGCTTAGCGGCTGTACTCTTCGCTCTTCGCCGGCCACAGAGAGCATCGACAAAATGTGTGTGCCGCTGATGCTCTGGATGCTGGATGTGCAGAGAGAGAGAGAGATAGAGGGAGAGAGAGAGAGTGACCTCTGGCAGCGATTACCCAACACCCCCTCCAATTCGTGTATTCGTACGTTGCTTCACCGATGTTTCGATATTCCGATAGTTTATTCGTCTGGACCGATGAGCCTTTCTCTTTCCACCTCTCTCTCTCTCACAACAATCGCCCCGTGGGAACCTCCGCGAAATCACTTCGATTTTAGTTAACGTTCCAGCTTTAATCCCCCTTTCGCTACCCCGCCCTCCTCCCTGCCCGTGTACCGAATCGCCCAAAGTGTGACGTTACCAGTCTCGGACACCTCCAAATTGATTACTGTCCTACGTTCATCTCTATATTCACGCTCAAATATGTATTTTCGTCTGTATAACAGCCATTGTTAGTTATAAATTCGCAACCCTCGTAGACGACATGTCTGGAGTTGGTTGAAATTTCGTCGACAGTTTCTCATGGTCTAATGGTAATTATAGAAATATTTGATATTTACGCGAAGAGCAAAGTTCTTTCGGACGAGATTTTGAACAATAAAGAAATAAAGTATTGAAATACATTTCATTCATTGAATAAAGATTATTTCTTTCCATTGGAATGCTTCGTTTGAATATAGAACGAAAAACGAATTTGTTTGATTGATACGAAATGAGTTAGGGTGGTTAACCGGACGATTTGCAATTCGACCGTATTTTTTGTTTTGATTTCCAAATGAACTTTGGTTAAAGGGGGAAATAGGGTTAGACCGTTCAAAAAATAGATTTTTTTTTTATTTCATAAATTGTTAGTAAAACTATTGAAAAATATCTTCCCAAAATTTTTAATGCAAATTCCGACTCGTTCTATTGTTATAAGCTATTAAAGTGAGCGGTCACTCAGGTACGGTATTTTTTCAAACGTGTTTTTCTGAAAACGACTTTTTTTTAACTTGCGTACACGCTAGTTTGAAAAGTTTTCAACCAATCGTTTTGAAAATTGGCAGTTACTTTCTTCATAGTATTGCGCTCTATATGAACCTAAAATCGGAATATTATCTTTATCTAAAATAATTTTTTTTTTGCAAATAAAGTTGTAAAAAATGGGAAAATTAATCATGCTTTTTTGTTTTGACCTCTGTAAAAAATTCAATTTTCTATTTTTTTGATAGCATTTAGGTTCATATAGAAGAGAGACATGTAATAAAAGTGAATTTCAACCTCGTTTGATTTCAGATGAAAATTGCGGCTTCCAGAATGTACGCAAAATGCTGAGTCTGATTGTGACCTGCAATATGGGGTTGCTAATATCTTCGATGTTTTTCAAGGAAATTCTTCAAAAATTGTATAGTATATACTTAAATATATGTATAAAATATTCTCAAAGTTTCAATAAATTATATTCATTTTTTATACTACAAAAAAATTCATGAAAATCATTGAGAAAACGCTGTCCTAACCCTATTTTCCCCCTTAAGCCGAATAAATACATTTTTCTCGTTGCTCGACGCATAGTACATGCGTCGTCTATGTATATGTTTACGTAGTAAGGAAATAAACAAGGAGTCCTTGGTGTATAAATGAGACTCTAGTGTAACGAGAAGATATATAGTATCAACGGTTACTTTCCCGCTAGCGCGCGAGCTTTGTGCTTCTAAGGTAAGACATTGCATATCCATGAACTACTCGAAATTGATCCTAATCCGTAATCCGGCGTGTTTAGTCTCTTCCGTCTGCTATCTCTCCCAAGGTACTTAGTGCTCGAGAAGCGGAAGGATGAATAAGGACGACGCGAGAACACCAGAAGTGAGACGATGGTATACGTGGGGGGGGGGGGGGGGGGGGTGTGTAAGAGAAGGAGATGAGGAACAAACTCGCTGAAGGATGTTGGCAGTGCCGGGTGACGGATATATGAGACGAAGAGACAGAGAAGGAGGTCGCGTTAAGGTAGAGCGCGGCGAGACTTGGAATAAAGCCAGAATTCGAGACAGATACAAAAGAGATTCAAATTACGGCATTCGAACGAATGATTTTAGTGCAAAAATTCGTTCTTACTATTTAATCGTTGTTGTAATCAACACTTGAACCAACGACAAAACTACTTCTCATCTGGACACAAACAAAATAGCGCCAATGCGAATATTTATTGCAGAAATGAAAATATGCCAAAGATTAAGAAAAAACAAGATAGAAAGTTTTTTAACAATAGAAATGAAATATCTGAAATCCTCGAAAATACATTTTGGGTACTCGACGATTTCGCTAAATATTTCATGAGCAGCCTCGAAAGGGTAAAAAGATTAGCGAAAAAATGGAATTATACAGCATTTTCAAACTTTAGGCCTATGTCAATTATGCTTGTCAAAATTGTTGGAGAAATTTGTCCGTCGACATTGAGGGGAGAAATAGGGTTAGGACAGCGTTTTCTCAATGATTTTCATGAATTTTTTTATAGTATAAAAAATAAATATAATTTATTGAAACTTTAAGAATATTTTATACATATATTTAAGTATATACTATAAATTTTTTGAAGAATTTCCTTGAAAAACACCGAAGAGATTAGCGACCCCATATTGCAGGTCACAATCAGACTTAGCATTTTGCGTACATTCTGGAAGCCGCAATTTTCATCTGAAATCAAACGAGATTGGAATTTACTTTTATTATATGTCTCCCTTCTATATGAACCTAAATGCTATCAAAAAAATAGAAAAATGAATTTTTTATAGGAGTCAAAACAAAAAAACCACTTTGCCATTTTTTACAACTTTATTTGCAAAAAAAAATTATTTTAAATAATGATAATATTCCGATTTTAGGTTCATATATAGCGCAATACTATGAAGAAAGTAACTGCCAATTTTCAAAACGATTGGTTGAAAACTTTTCAAACTAGCGTGTACGCAAGTTAAAAAAAGTCGTTTTCAGAAAAACGCGTTTGAAAAAATAGTACCAAGAAAGACGAAGTCAAGGCAGTCATACATTTTTTCGGTGTTTTTTAAGGAAATTCTCCAAAAATTTTATAGTATATACTTAAATATATGGGTAAAATATTCTCAAAGTTTCAATAAATTATGCTCATTTTTTATACTATAAAAAAATTCATGAAAATCATTGAGAAAACGCTGTCCTAACCCTATTTCCCCCCTTAATGGCTTATAACAATAGAACGAGTCGGAACTTTCATTTAAAATTTTGGGAACATATTTTTCAATAGTTTTACTAACAATTTATGAAATAAAAAAAAATCGATTTTTTGAACCGTCTAACCCTATTTCCCCCCTTAATAGAATAAACAATCAGATATGATGATTCGCATCGGGCTCGAGCAGAATACTATAATTAACGAGCAGGTGCGGTACGAGGGTTGGATGCATCAGTAGATATATCGTGTATCGGTCAGACTGACCCAGTGTATATATCAGGTATGCAACGTCTCCGCGATTTGGCTGAAGTCGCGTCAACAATTTTACTTACATTTTTCAAATAACATAACGCACGATATCACCAAAAAATATGTTCTAAAATATTTCCTATTTTGTTTTAATAGAAAACCATACATTTAACTGTGATCACCAGAAATATCGTAACACCTCATCTATTTTTCTCAAACCTCTTAACTCAATTCTACGCCATAAGAAACAATTTTTTGAACCATACCAATTGGATAAAAATTTTTCATTAGTATGTACAATTCTTGAAATTTTAGCCCAATGGTATTGGGGTAGATTGCCTCAACGTATGCACGTAATTTCCTCGGCTATGGGATTGTTGCACATATGTTTTTTTGATAGAATAGCTTGTAAAAACTCGAAAGGAATTAACCACGAATTTTATCGATGAAACATTATTAGTTTTAGATCTCATAGTGTGAAGCAAGTGAGAGACTGAGATCGTAAGATATTTCAAGCTCACATGTGAATATTTTGCGTTAGGAAAGATCTGGAATTCCGTGCACACCAAGAACGCAAAACTAACTAATTAATTATTCATGCACGTCCGTCGAACAGCGTGGCCCAGCGCGGGTCACGCTGTTCTCTCTCAACGACGGATTCGCGGGTGTTCAGCATGACTATGGGAGGAAAAGAGAAACCACAGGTATATATATAAATATATCCGTTGACCGAATCGCTCGAGCACCCAAGCGCACAGTAGTAAGGACCCTTAGATGCTCGGACATACGACCAATTCCACTTTAACATTGTTATCGAAAATCGAATTCAATTAGTACAATCAATAGGGAGGATAATTGAATTTAACAATTCAATTATTGAATTGTTAAAAATATTATACAAATATTTGAAAAATGTCCAAGGGAAGTCGCTGTTTTTTACAGGTAAGAAGGTATTTATTGTTAATTATGTCAATATCATTAATATTTTTTTTACATATGTATTGAATTTTCATCATTATACTATGCATACCTCGTTTTTATTAACCTTGCACCCAGTAGCGCAACATTGAACGCGTTATAACTTTGAGAATATTAACTTTAGACAAAAAAGTTTTAAATAAAATTTGTGGGAAATTCATGGATTTAAAAGATAAGTTATTGGCATTTTATTGTTTAAACAATTATTAGGAGAGATACAGGTCAAAAAGTGAATAGATAAATTTTAACAGTCGTATAAGTCGTAAACGGTAAGTGATACAGAAAAAATTATTTAAAAAAAAGATAGAAAATTCAATTATCTACAAGAAAGGTCATAACCATTTTTGGCCTAAAGTGCACGATAACGGAGATATTGGCCAATACGGTTTTCCTCAAAATGGCGGCACTTCCGCTCCCTTAATTTGTAACCATTTTGTTCAATTACATTCAGTACGTGATACTGAACCTAATCAAAAAAAAAATTGTCGTTTATTTTTAATGCGCCACAATATTCCCTATTGATTGTACTAAATTGTGACCGGACCATTTTGATGTTCTTCGGCATAGTTAAAAAAAAAATCTTTCTTCCTACGCCCGTATTCCTTGAATATTTTCTTCTCAAAGCATCAATCAAAGGGTTGCTCTGTTGCAAAGTATTCATCACTAAATTATAGAAAAACCTTATCGATATCAAAGCAACATTTTTATATTATGTTTCGTAACAATGAAATTCCATTACAAATTCATTCACTCTTAATTACTAGCTACTCATTCCGGTACTCAAGGGCTTTTCCTTCAATGCATCGTATAGACGCAGTTTTCCTCTTTATTTTACAATGCACTTCACCTCTCTCGGCCTAACGCTCTCTCAGGCCCAAAGAAGTCATATCGCAATGGGTGGCTTTCGTGTTTGAGTGATTGTTGGAAAATTGTAGGCGAAGGGATGAATAGAACGGAGTTTTAATGTAAGAGGTATTAGAGAGATTGGCAAGCTAGCCTATACTACGTACTGTCCACTCCTAACCGGCGGGGAAGTGAAATAAAAATGGGCACGTGGAAAGGCGAGCAACATCGCGAACGCTAAGAGGAAACTATAACACCGAGGAGAAAGAGAGAGGGAGAGTTGGAAGCCGAAATGTAATATATACAATATATCGTACGTTGAACGATACGGTGGGAATTCCACTTTTATTTTATCCGCTATAGATGTAATAGCGTGAGTAATCTCACGAGAGAGAGAGAGACAGAGGGGCTGACGGAACCCGGAAATTGTCTATCGTGCCGGGAGGAAAAAAGAAACCTGCCATCTTTCTTTTATTGGCAGTGACTTGGCGCCGTGTTATTATCCGAAGAGCGCGCCTCGAATTTCCACTGTAAAGACGAAATAGAAGAATACACACACACACACGTATATATACATATATATATACAGCACGGTGACGGTTGCAGGATTGCTCTCTCTCTTTCTCTCGCTCTCTCTTTTTTCCCGCGTGGTATAACGTATCCAACGTTTTTTTTCCTCGCGATATCTTGCCTAGCTTATAGCTCCGTCGAAATAAGTGGACGATGCTGCGTCGCGGTGTGCGAGTTTATAGCTCGGAAGATCCGGCAGTTTCAGCGTATACCTGGAACTTTTTCTACGGGATATTCCATGTCGACTCCAGCAACGTTTGACCCGTTAAATAAATTTTTTTTACGCCATCGCTCTACATCTAAACCGTACCCAATTTTTCTTTACTACACTTTCGACTCCTGTTGTTTATATTATGGATTTTTTGTGAGTCTTAAGGGGGAAAATAGGGTTAGACGGTTCAAAAAACCGATTTTTGTTATTTCATAAATTGTTAGTAAAACTATTGAAAAATATGTTCGCAAAATTTTAAATGAAAATTCCGACTCGTTCTATTGTTATAAGCCATTAAAGTGAGTAGCTCTCCTTCAGGCCCCGAGCGCGCCACGTGTTTCAAACGCGTTTTTCTGAAAACGACTTTTTTTGAACTTGCGCACACGCTAGTTTGAAAAGTTTTCAACCAATCGTTTTGAAAATTGGCAGTTACTTTCTTCATAGTATTGGGCTCTATATGAACCTAAAATCAGAATATCATCATTATTTGAAATAATTTTTTTTTTGCAAATAAAGTTGTAAAAAATGGCAAAAAAATCATGCTTTTTTGTTTTGACCCCTGTAAAAAATTCAATTTTATATTTTTTTGATAGCATTTAGGTTCATATAGAAGAGAGACATATAATAAAAGTAAATTCCAACCTCGTTTGATTTCAAATGAAAATTGCGGCTTCCAGAATGTACAGAAAATGCTGAGTCTGATTGTGACCTGCAATATGGGGTCGCTAATATCTTCGGTGTTTTTCAAGGAAATTCTCCAAAAATTCTTTTATAGTATATACTTGAATATATGTATAAAATATTCTCAAAATTTCAATAAATTATATTCATTTTTTATAGTATAAAAAAATTCATGAAAATCATTGAGAAAACGCTGTCCTAACCTTATTCCCCGGGGCCGGGTCGAAGTTTCGAACCGTAAAAGCTTCGACGGTGCAAAACTCCGAATTTTAATAGTACGAATTACATGATTCGTTCCGACGACAGTTTGAATAATCGACTGTAAATAACATCGAACGGGTATGAATCGATACCAAAAATGATACGAATTTAATATCGTCGATTAAATATTTTTTCGAAAGATTACACAGACGGCAGAGCAATTTATCGAACGGTCAGTAGTATTACTTGAAAAATTCCGAATTGGTGATTTTTAGAGATCCGCAAAGTTCCGAAAATTAGATTATCGACCAAGAAACTATCGGAAAGGTGCGAACGTAATAAAATTGAAGAAAAGAATTCTCGGGTATACGAATTTTTCGGACTCCGAAAATTACGGCGTCGACGATGCGGTATTCCGAAAATAAAAATTCCGAAGGGGCAAAATTCCGAAAATTTGCAATTCGGGCGTTTAGATGGCAGCACCACTGGTGTTATGTCCTATGGACCCTTTTCACGAGCGAGCGTCAGAGCCCACAAGTAGCGCTAGTTTTACTCTCTTTCGAAATTTTGCCCTGTCGGAATTTTGCCCCGTCGAATTAATACACTGTCGCCTGTTTACCCTTTTCGGGACATACAAATCTAATATATTTGGCTTCGAACTTTTTTTTTCTGAACCTTTTGAGGTATAAAACTTGATCGTTCGGCAACTCAAGTTTCTAACACCACAATTTTTCGGAACTTTACGTTTTCTAATTATTAAAATACGATTTTTTAAGTAGTAGGATTTTTGATTTTCGATACTTTTGCAGATCGGTCCCATAATTATTCTTGTCATTTAATCCTCGATGTATAACTATTCTTCGCAATGACATTTCTGTTTTAAAAAGGGACGGATTTAAAAATTTCGAAAAGTTTGAAGATCGTCCCATATAAATTCGGAGGTTTGAACCGTCGAAGACTTTTACGGTTCGAAACTTCGACCCCCCTACCCCCCCCCCCCCCAAAGCCCATTAAAAAATGGTAAAAAATCATGTTTTTTTGTTTTGACCCCTGTAAAAAATTCAATTTTCTATTTTTTTGATACCATTTAGGTTCATACAGAAGAGAGACATATAATAAAAGTAAATTCCAACCTCGTTTGATTTCAGATGAAAATTGCGGCTTCCAGAATGTACGCAAAATGCTGAGTCTGATTGTGACCTGCAATATGGGATCGCTAATATCTTCGGTGTTTTTCAAGGAAATTCTTCAAAAATTTTATAGTATATACTTAAATATATGTATAAAATATTCTCAAAGTTTCAATAAATTATATTCATTTTTTATAGTATAAAAAAATTCATGAAAATCATTGAGAAAACGCTGTCCTAACCCTATTCCCCCCCTTTAAGCCCGTACAGCCGGCTTACAAAAATTCATAAGACTAGTTTCAGGCATTCATCAGCAAAGACATTTTAACGTCTTATGATACATAGATTTTGTCTAAACGTGACATGTAGACATTTTCGAAGAGCTTTAAATACTTTGACACAAAAAAAACTCATTTATTTTTCATCATCACTAAACAGCCTTATGTAAATGACCGAGAGGTTAATCCGTTTTTAAGGTGGAAAGCAAAAAATAAATAACGTAAAGTTGGTACGGAATAGCCCATATATGTAGATGTGCGAGTGTGGCCGGGTTCAACCACTCGCTCTCACCTATCCGAACGTAACGACGGCCTTAACCACTTGACCTCCGACGAACAATTTTATACGATACGGTATAGGATAATATAATGTATGCAATATATGTATATATAAGCGTGTGATCTTTTTCGATCTATCCCAACTTGGTGAGCAATAGTTATGGTTTATAGAGTCATATATCGTGAAATCGAGACGCGACACTTATTCAACGGGTTATCCGACACCTCAAACTTGATCGCGACACAGTCACAATCGATAGAATATTTTTTCCTCGTCTCTCAAAAATTCAACCGAGCAATCATATTTAGATGCCAATAGAGACAGAGACAGAGTGATATCAGAACGTGATTCTTTAGTTTCTTCGGTGATTTTGCGGAGAGGCGTTGGAAAGGGGATAGAAATTCAGGAGACGGATATCTCCACCCTCTTAGTCGCTTCGTTGACTAACTCGATGTCCGGTGGTTTCCCTGCAACAATGACGAGCTGTACAGATTAGTTGTCTTACAATGTTCGATGCCAATGGCATCTCAATTCATTGTTTCTACGTTATATCATTCAGAGACGGAGGGAAAGAGATTTATGCGTATTAGGTACGATGAAAGGTACGGATTAAAAAAGTTTAAAGGGTTTGCGATGGACGAGATAGAGGATTAACTCCTCCAGATAAAGGATTATCATTTTCATTCGGTCGAAAACTTGTGAACGGTTTCATTGGAATGTAATTTAGACCAGAGTCTTATTTATAACATATATAAAATCCACTATTAGACAGAAAAATTGGTCATCAAAAAAATTACCCATCAATAATATTCTCTCAGTGTAAATCATTGACGAAAAATTCTCTTCATTGGCTGCTATTAACTCAATTAACTAATATTATTGATATGATTGGTAAGATCTGGCCCGAATCGAAAAGACAGTCTGATTACATTTTAATGGATTTTACGCTGTCAATTCCTTGGCTAACTGTCTCGTTAAATGTTGCCAGGTTGCCTTCTACCCATTACCCTTACGCTATTTTCGACCATACGCTTAATAATTACTCTGTCGAAGAGAAAGATAATGGGGAAAAAGGTGCATTTAGTGTCGGAACTGAGATGCCAATATAGCGTAATTAAGGGGGGACATAGGGTTAGGACAGCGTTTTCTCAATGATTTTCATGAATTTTTTTATAGCATAAAAAATGAATATAATTTATTGAAACTTTGAGAATATTTTGTACATATATTTAAGTATATACTATAAAATTTTTGAAGAATTTCCGTGAAAAACACCGAAAATATTAGCGACCCCATATTGCAGGTCACAATCAGACTCAGCATTTTGCGTACATTCTGGAAGCCGCAATTTTCATCTGAAATCAAACGAGGTTGGAATTTACTTTTATTATATGTCTCTCTTCTATATGAACCTAAATTCAAAAAAATAGAAAATTGAATTTTTTACAGGGGTCAAAACAAAAAAGCATGATTGTTTGCCATTTTATACAACTTTATTTGCAAAAAAAAAATTATTTTAAATAATGATAATATTCCGATTTTAGGTTCATATAGAGCGCAATACTATGAAGAAAGTAACTGCCAATTTTTAAAACGATTGGTTGAAAACTTTTCAAACGAGCGTGTACGCAAGTTAAAAAAAAGTCGTTTTCAGAAAAACGCGTTTGAAACACGTGACGCGTTTGGGGGTTGAACGAGAGCTACTCACTTTAATGGCTTATAACAATAGAACGAGTCGGAATTTTCATTTAAAATTTTGGGAACATATTTTTCAATAGTTGTACTAACAATTTATGAAATTTAAAAAAATCGATTTTTTGAACCGTCTAACCCTATTTGCCCCCTTGAGAATTAGCAAATTTTACCTGCGTTCGATACCAAAGTGGTCATTGCATATTACGGTATTCCTGAACCGCACGATTAGCTGGTATTTTAGTTTATCAGATCTAATCTATATTTTGAAATTTCATATGTATTTAAATATTAGTGTCTTCTATAAAAATTTCCTTCCACATATATTTCACGTATACATGTGCAATGTGAATTTCCGCTAAATCGATAGAAAACTGAGATCGGAAAAAAAAGAAATTACACAGGTTAAACGTGGTTGCAGGAAGAAAAAAAAACTATCTGCTGGTCCACAGCAAACGTGGTGCCCGAAACTGGGTATACCTTAACAAGAGTTATATTGGTAATTGTTACGACAAGTTCTCGGGTCATTGACTCTGATAGCTTCATACTTCACGAAGAATCGAAGAATCGAGAGAGCGAGTGGAAGAAACGTCTCTACTGGAATTATATATTCATACAGTATCGGATATATATGTATACATATCGCCTGATCAAGCGTGGAATATACGGAAATTCCTTTCTCTCCAACTGTAGATAATGTCTGAGAAATATTAATGGTGAAGTCAGAGTTGGGCTATTTTTCATTCGAAAATACAGAGCAAATGGAAGAACCAAAAATGTTAACCTTTAGATACGAATTATTCTGTGCCTACATTTGCGCCGTAGGAATGTAAATTGAGTGCAATATCGAGAGAAATAATAAATTATGTTTGTTAAATCGAGTCCGAAATAAATAAATTTATTTAGCAAAGATCGCGAGAAAGTCTGTTCCCCTCTGTGTCTATTTTCTCACACGTGTTGTGTGAGGAAATCTTAAAAAATCAATAAAACTCATCAAAATCATACAAATATTAATTCTCCGTTATATAATTTCTACCAGATAGACACGACTTGAAAGTTCTTTTTTCGCCCCGTTATACGTGAAGAATTTATAAAACAAATTTAATAGCATTCCAAAGGGAGCAAAGTTGAAATTTGCAGTGCACTTCTCTACACCCTCGTGATATATAGGATTGTGTCTTACAAGAAGATATATGAAGAGGATGAGTGGGAGGTTGATGTTGGGGGGGGGGGGGGGGGGGTTGGTGAACTGTACGTACAGTGGGAGAGTTTTCGTTATACGGTGAGACACCATCGCGAGATAGCAAATTCCCAAGAAGTGAATGCACGTCGACGCGAAACTTAATTAAATATCCAAAGTGTCCGACAGAATTACGGAAATTGGTATGACGACTGTGCCTCGCGTCCGAGGGTTAAGTGGAAAGAGAGAGAGCGAGAGAGACAGTGAGAGAGGGTAAGGGAAACTAAAGCGAGTGCTGGCAACCCTTATTACTTGGTGTTAGCGTCCGCGCGCTCTCGCGTCCGTCCCATTCGCGAGTATTACTACTTAAAGTCTAATAAACGTCGCCGGTCAACTCCGTCCTCATCCGCAGAGTTCTACCACCCACTGTAGAATCCCCCAACGCTCTATGTACATGTGTCTTTCGTTTAGTCGCGAGCATCATTCTTTTTTATCATTGCGCATCCCAGTGGATCAGTAATATAGCGTACAAGGGAGAGGGACGAGTGGCCCATTGCCATTATTTCTCTCTCTTTCATTTACGTTCTCACTCTTTCTCTCTTCCCCTATTCTTCTCCTCGTCGCTCCCAAGAGTCCTCGCGTGATACTCGCTGAAGATAACGAGGGTCTACCGTAAAGCGAGCTGCGAGTACCGCTTAGCCTTCCCAGTATATACCGCCATAAGACAGCTCGTTACTGCTCCCGCGATAGCTTCGCTATATAAACCTCCGCCCGACCGACACATGCCCCCTCCTTTTACTCCTTCTTGCCGCGCAAACGCAGCAGCTAAAATACACTACAATATCGGATATCCTTATACATTATTCAATGTAAGTCGAACATCTATATATAACAAAGATGCCACATTCTCAAGTAATGTCCAATGGCGCCGCGTGACATCAAGACCAAATCAGGTCATCCGCGCTTCTCGCATTCACGATCTATGAATTATTATTGCGTTACATATACCCATTGAAGACTTTGAACGGACAAAATTTATGGAAATATTGAAATTAACATTGTTCAGGTACGCGTATTTTTGTTTCGGAGAGAATATCGAGTTTACTGGATCGCGGCGTCCAGATAATGCCTTCAGTAAGATAAATTTTACGAGTTATTCACAACTGTGTATAGCATTAATGACGAGTTTGTAAAAAAAATTATTTACACCCCTGCTTAATGATCGCTCTTTCTTATTGTTCACGCTTCAATTCCATATACCATTAAAATAAAAAAATGATGTAATAACCAATCAAAAGCCAATAATAGTAGTAACCGCACTTTTCAATTGTTCCACTAATTGCTCCGTCGTTATTACCAATTTTCCAATTTCTATGTTATCAAAAATTAACTCTCAGACAGCAACGAAGGCTGATAGCTAAACGAAAGTGAAGATAATCATCGCACAAAGTCCCAAACGACGAAGAAACAAATAGACAACGCGAGGTGGGGCCTTCTTAAGAAGATGAGAGGCAAACGTAAGCTTAAGCTATACCTGCCGAGGTATTCAAGAACTCCCTACTAATTAAAATATGACTGTGAACGTGGTACATATTCTACCAGACACCGTATCCTGCTCGAGAGTGAGGGGTTTCGACATGATATATCTGTATTTGGTTCAATAAAACCTCTCGTCTGGGAGCTATCGCGTGTAATTACGAATTGCTTCGAACAAATGCTTATTCAATTCTGCTGCGCGATGCAGGCAGATATAATTTCTTGATCGAGGACATGAAATGGCTGGAGGAGCGCATTAATTGCAATGAGATGGATTGTTCGTTCGTTTCATTATTGAAAACCGTAATAAGGGATGAATAAAGTGTCGGCTAAGAGCCGAATGAAATGAAAGGAGAAGGAAAAGGGGTGAAATGCGTTTCGGACGGTTGGCTAAGTGTTTCTCGGAGGCGAATCAAATGTGGACTTTCAGCCGAGTTTAAGGTAGAGAGTGAACATGGAATACGACGATGCTACTTACGTGTATCAAATGTTAAGGAAAAAGGCGTAACCCCCCCATCAATTTACGTCTTAAATGGCGTAGTTTCCGCCCTTTCGCTTTTTACTAATCTACATCTATATCGCTGTGTAGCTTTACGACATTTACTCGATATATATACACCCACGCGCATTGCCAACTTCGGCAACGATGACTACACGAAGCTACTTTTATACTATGGATAGAGCAAATTTGCCTGGAGAGCTCAACAGCTATACATGAGGAATTCCGTGTGAACTGAAAAAGTTTTTGCTCGGGGGTTTTACAATTTTACCGATTATTCATTAAGAGCTTCCTGTAATTATCGACGCCAATTATAATTGATTAATTATTAAATAATATCTCTCAATCGGCGGATCAATGAATGAAAATACGTTTGGCGTAACTAAAAATGTTGCACTTACTAAATCATTCGAACGCGAATTTAGTTAATTCAACGATTTTTCTGTCACAAGGAAAGCACCCGAGGTGTCACCCTCCGATTTTGTTGAAACTCATGGATGTTATACAGCATTGAAAACTAAGCAACACTTTTTTTTTCATCTGCGGAAAAACGGGTCCAAGGGGTCCCACCCTTATAAAAATTAAAACGTTTCTTATGCTATCGAAACAATGAAACAAAAAAATTAAAATTTTTTTCATTTTTTGCCCACTTTTTCGGAAACCTAAAATGTCGAAATTTCAAATGGTCATAACTTGGCTCCCGTTTCATCGATTTTGGGTTTTGACGAGTGTTTTCAAAACGTCTCGAGTAAACTTAGACAATGCATTTTGGATCATCCCGATATCTCAATGATTGTGGCCGTGAGAGCAGGTTGAAAATCGGCGAAAAAAATGAGATGGGGTATGTATGGAAAAATTCGCAAAAATCGACGGTCCGACTTTAAAAATCTGGGAAAAATCGAAAAATAATGATAGCACAATGATTCAAGCGCCATTTCAAAGGGTGTTCGATCACGAAAAGAATGAGCACAGAGTGGGATTTCAGCTCCATCGGGAAGCAACGTTACAGCGATTTTAGTGAAGCCACTTCTGTTTGGCCAAAATGCAAAAAAATGTTGAATTATTAAATTTTCTTTTACGACGCTATATCGATGTATTTTGACTCGCTGATTACTAATTCAGTAGCTATTTCTTTGAGAAACTCGAAATTTCATTGAAAATCGTCTAAAAAGTGATTTTTTTCGATTTTCGCGTTTTTCTCAATTTTTGTTTCATCAAAATCGATGCACTGCTGGTATGTGAAACTGCAAAATCGGCCCTTCACCTGTGTAACTTTAGGGGGTGGTTTCACTCCTTGAAACCGTTTTTCCGCAGATAAAAAAAAATACGTGTTGCTTAGTTTTCAATGCTCTATAACATCCATGAGTTTCAACAAAATCGGAGCAGGACACCTCGGGTGCTTTCTTTGTCGGTATAACTATAAAAGGCTTTCAACATAATAAAAAGAAGGTAAACGCTAGAAAGAAAAAAAACAATGTCACATTTGAAATGGAAAATCCTATATATAGCGATATACCGAGTACGCCATAACAATTACACTCATACAGGCTACAGACTTCGCAAACTGACACCGTGTTCGAAAAGTACTTCACACATACACGTACATATATATTTGTATATACAAGCGGTCACACTGTTATACGAAAGATACTAATATACCATTATCGTATATACCTACGAGTACTCTATAAGGCGAACGTTGAAAGAGACTTTATATGGTGTGGTGGGTAGCCGGTGTTTTCTATGTATAGAGATACATAGAGGAGAGTATCTATTGGCGCGGTAGAAGAACAGTTTACAACGGAATATTGTCCCGTCTAAGCCGCTCTCCAATATTTCATCAACTTTCTTATTCCTTCTTTTCCGCACCAATCCCCCTGTCCCTTTCGTTTCTTCCACCCTCCCTCTCTTTCTCTCTCTTTCTCGGTTACCCTAGATGCTCTTCCATCCTCCATGTTGTGCGAATGCTTCTCGCTTGTCCTCCCAGCGATACCACTCAGCTAGCCCATTTTTCTTTCACCCCTCTAGTCCTTTTTTTTCGCGAACCTCCGCTACCGACCAAACTCCACCGATTGTCCGTTTCACCTCCTTCCACCATTTCGACGAAGAGTGGTAGAGCGATCCCTCTGGCGAAGAGACACTCTGGCGCGTGTAGACCGATACCTCGATCGGGACGCTTCCTCGAGAGGCTCTCCCTTTCCGCCGGTACTTTTCCCGCAAACTCCGTCGATTCATACCCCTCGGCACGGAAACGGGATTCGCAAAGTATGTCCAAGTATCTCACAAGAGGTCCGCGGACCCGTAAGGGAAATTCTGTCTCTCGGCTATTTTCCTCGTGAACAATTCCTGACGATTTCAAACGACTTGGACGACGACGCCGACAACTACGGCGAAAAGAGGCAGAGCAATGTGGCAGTTTCTCTCTTCTCCCGATCTTTTCACCCTATACTTCTCTTCGCGACTCTCTCTTATCTATGTATCTATCTCTCTCTCTCTCACTCTTGTGCCCATTTGGACTCTCTTATATCGTCTTCATTCACTCGCTTTCGCCATTCCTCGAGACAGCACAGTAGCAGGTATTACGTTCTCCACAGTCTTTCTCATCCTATCTTTGCACTTTGGCGTCGTCTTTGTTTTTCTCATCCTCTTTTTTTCTTCACCGCACAATTCCCCTCGTACATTTCATTTCTACTCCCTACACGTGATATCATTGTCTCTCTCTCTCTCTCTCTCTCTCCCTCTCTATCTCGCTTTCCCCGTGGGAAACGGGAGTCTCTTATGTTTTTTTTTTCCTCGAATGTAGATTCGGTAGAACGAGCATAAAAGGTTATAGTAGCAGGGGAATAGGATACAGCTTATATGAAGAAGCGTTTCCGACTTTACAGTGGAGAGGAGATATTGTGAATAGGTTGAAGAGGTCGTTTACTCAAAAATTCGGAGGCCCGTGAGAGATATTAAAGAGGGGTTTTTAGCCTGACGTAATGAATTTCGAGGGTGAGAAGCTCGAGATTGGTGGGAGGACGGTTTGGATGCTACGAAGAGACGGTTAAAGCGAGACCTCGCATACTCCTCGTCGTAAGGAATTGCTCGACGAAATTATTTCCTTTATAAATCAGCAGCCATACGTTTCGAGATACCGTGGAGAAAGAGAGAGAGAGAGAGAGAGAGTAAAGAGGATGTATGTGTAGTATGGCCTCATTTTCTTCTACCCCACACGCCGTCTCAGCTTTGTCTACCCGACGACGACAGGATAAAACAATACCCGCTAGGCTATTTCTTTTCCATTCCCTCCTGGTTTCTACTCTCGAATCTCGAGTGTCACCGAACGAATCAACGTTTATTTGATTCAATAACAAACTAATGTCGAATTGTTCTCGACGAATGGGGATGAGACCAAGAAATGAGAAATTTTTTGTTATCGGTATCAGGGGATGATAACTGTGTCAATATTGGGTTGTGTCTCGAAGCTGTGTGCGCCTGTTTGTCTACACGTCAATTTGGTATCGGAGGTAAACACACGGACTTTCGCGACCTTGGAACGATAAGTCGTGTAAAGAGCTGTATATTGCCCTGTTGGGTTGCCCGCAGACGCGTGTTCGCAAAGGCCCACAGATCGGTCCTCTCGGGGGCTGTACGACGTGGATGCTGTGGGTCGCTTCATTTCCCGAGAACGTCTTCCTTCTCTTTCTGTCTCTCTGCCTCTCTCTCTCTCGAACTCGCGTACAGTGAACCCCAAGAGGGGATGTAGTAATTTGTCGGCTTGGCAAGACGGCTGGCTGCGGACTGATAACGGGAGGTGGTCCATTCTCCTACGATTCGAGAGCCTCCTCCTCCCCCCCCCCCCCCCCCGGACAGCCACCCTGTTCCACTTACGATCCCCTCTCCGATGGAACTTAACCCCCTACTCCATTTCCTATCGCGATTCTCCGCCGTTTGTAAGACGTCCACTTCACTCGCTCTATATACCAGAATGGTTTCTTCTCTCTTTCTTTCGTCTGCTGCAGCTCTCTCACGCCTCCTACCTTCATCTTTATCACATCGCATGTGCTCTGTGGGCCTGAAAGTTTTTTTTTTTTTTTCGTATCAATCTAGAAGGTTTTTGTAGGGAAATGAAATCTGGCAGATGGATTTGAAAAATGATTCATTCTCTATCTCTATGGACCATTAAATGTAAAATAAAAACGGATGCCAACGCGTGAGTATATGGAGTATTTCACTGGACAGCGAACTTGGCTAAGGTAACAGTACAAAAATGTTGGAAAGTGCGTTTTTTTTTAAGCTTTCTTAATAGAAGAGTCTTAATAATAGAAAAGTAAAAGTTACTTTTCTATTATCTGACGAAGTTCGATATGTAAAAATGTTTATAGATATACGATTGTGTCCACAGCAAATGCGACTCGGTAGAGAGTGGCTCGGGCGAACCTTGAGAAGAAACAAAGTGCCGTGTGGATTTGAACGTGGCGTTAGCGCGAGAGCAACTCGGTACAAGAGAATTCGTCGTAAAATTTACCGAGAGTAGGTAGTTGGGGTACGTCTGTCTGGCTGATTGGGGCCCGTCGCGAGCGTCGAACAAAGTTGCCTTCCTAATCTCGTTATCTCACGGGCTCGTTCCCAAATTCAGTACGCGACGAAAGAGCGCGAGGCACCATTGCTGTTGGTACGTATTCCTCCCTCTCTCTCTCTCTCTCTCTATTTCCCTTTTCGTGCAGAGAGGCCCGACGTGTTTCCCAATCAGTTTAACATTAGCAGCCTCGCCGCGGAAAAGTTGTAATTACTCGATGTGCGCCGAATAACCATTACTTTGGTCTCGCCTCGGCTTGAAAACTTTTGTATAGTCAAGTAGCTTAACCGCGCGTGACATGTTCGACAACCTAAAGTGAAAAAAAAAAATCATACGGATTAGAATATTTTTCGTACGACCATGACTGGGCTGCGATCAACATTCAATAATAAAAATCTATCAGTATGTGCAATCGTTTTTCCAAAATATTTACTATCTCTCGTATCATGTTTTTTGTTTTTCTATTCATTAAAATACCTTCACCGCATTTTCAGAAAGACATAAAAAATAAATATGTATATACACACAATCTCACGAGCTGCCAATACTGTTGGGTACGCGCAGGAAGTATAATCGTACGGGCCTTTTAAAAAGCAAACTGGAAAAGCAAATTACAATTGATGGATGTCGATGGGATATACCAGACGGCACTGAATGGAAAAACTCACTCCAATCAATCCACATCCGTTAGCACTTGCCCGTCCGAATGAACATCAACGTGAGAGCTCTCGTGTAACATTTCTGGCCGGCAAAAATAATAACACATATGACGCATCTATTATTATAAGCTGTCACAATGTTGGGCATTTTTTTTTATGTATAAAACTTTCGCACAATAATGTAAAAGCTAGTCGAAACAATGTAACTGATAATACAAAATTGATACCCACAAGTCGTTTCATAAAAAAATCTTTGTGGCTTTTTTTAACTGGATCAAAGAAATTGTAGTGCAGACGAATTCTGAAGTGGACAAGGTTAGAAGTGCCATTGACGCAACGAGAATGTCGAGTAATTCTGGTTAAGTGATGCTGTAGATATATTTACTACTGTGTGAGAGAAGGTGATTGAGAGGGCAAAGAGATTTTCCGAGGCAGACATAATGGGTTGTAGAATCGACGTTGGTCTCGTGCTGCTAGTAGAGAAAGGCTATTGAGGGAGAGAGGTTGATTGAAAGGATTGAAACAGTTAATTCATCGCCGTGAACTCCGGGGGGAGAGTGCGTTTCAGATCGAATGAGAAACACAGGCAGCTTTCTCTCTCTCTCTCTCTCTCTTTCTCTCTCTCTCGCTCTCTCTCTCTCGCTATATATCTCTATTCGCAGACCTATATAGTTACATACATGCTTTGCCGATCATTTACTTGATTCTCGTGTTACACCAGCGAAAGCACAGTGCAAGCAACCCAATGTCGTCGAATACATACAGCGTCCCCTCACAAGCATCGACGATATCCTGTCAACCCCAGGGATAGCCAAGACTAACAGCCCTACTCTCTGTCTCTCTCTCTCAGGCTCGTCAACAATCCCTACACCGGTACCCTCTCAGAGTCAGCTCCAAAGTCCCCACAAAGACTTGACTTGAACGTACGTTCGATTGTGACAAATCTTTGATCGCGTTTAACCACTGAATGACAGAGATCGTCAAACCCAGATCCCATTGACCCTATATGCTCCGTGGCAAAGACGATGTAGACGAGGTTTCACACACTTTGTACATTTGACCCTCGATCCGTAGGACATATATCGCAAATTTTCCTATTTACTTTCGAAAGTATTTATCCTGTTCACATACTAATGACGTAAAGCAGTATGACATTTTGATTATCTCAGTGATATTATGTTTTTGTTTCGAGCCCCATTTTCTAAACTTAGTGGACGGCGTCGCGAGAATTGAGACTAAAAATGATCGTGAAAAGTCTTTTTCAGGATGTTTGTGTCGAATTGAGGAAAAAAGGTGAGGCATTTTTTTTCTATTCATAACCTGATCAATATAAATTGTTAGGTAGACCCTGAATTTGATCATATACGCAAGTTTCACTCGCATCTATAACACGTGATAACGTCGCTGACGAGGGAGATTAAAAAAAAAGAATTATACGCGATTCAGATAGTATTGTTAAAAAAAACCGGATGCACAAGGTTCACCGGCCAGACGTGATGAAACAATACTCTGGCCTCGCCGCTGATGGCGCACGGTGGCTTTATAATTTTTATTCGAGCTCTGGCCGAGACTAAACCTCACATAATTATTTTCCTTCGAGATTTCCCATTGTCTGGCAGATGAACAACGCGTCCCTCTGTGTGCAACTGTGCGCGCGTTCATGTCCATGACTTTACTGTGTCGGAGGGAGAAAGAACGAGGCAGAGGTCGAGCCCTCGTGCCGACCGGAAGTGGTGGCAGCTGAGACCCCGGAAGCAAGATGGCGGATACAACGACTGGGAGAGACAGAGAGAGAGAGAGAGAGAGAGAGAGAGAGAGACTGTGTTAGCCGCGGGCCAAAGCAGAGATTTCTCGCGATCTCTATACTCCACTCGATTCGACCATTCCCACATTCTTTCTCTCTCTCTCTCTCTCTGTTCCATCGAATTCCCAGCAAGCTTTATTCCTGATCCCCCCCCCCCCTCAACCCGTTCCTAGCCATTCTCGTGTTATTTACTTTTTGTTTTTTTTTTTCTATCTCGAGATTTTATCATCACATTCAATGCTCCATTAATAATTCATCTTTTTAACAATGGAAGAGTACGATAATGTATGCTACGAGCCAGAGAAATGAAAAATCTTAATCGCGACCATTCACGAGCGAGACCAGACAATGTACGGTGTAAGTCGTCCAGGCGAAATGGCGTACGTCTTGTTGAACCACCGTAACCTCTTTCACTGTTCGATATTTTCCAATGGATTTTCCACTTTTCTGATTCGAACCCCTCTATTATAAAGAGAACTTGCATGAACGATTTCTTTTTTTTTTCGTTTTTTTTCAAGTTCTGAGACTCGTTTACGGAAAGAAAATTCAACGAATCAAACACCAACCTCTCATCCCCCAACTTTTTTTATTGTATAATCCACTCAATTAAAGGCGGAAATAGGGTTAGGACAGCGTTTTCTCCATGATTTTCATGAATTTTTTTATAGTATAAAAAATGAGTATAATGTATTGAAACTTTGAGAATATTTTATACATATATCTAAGTATATACTATAAAATTTTTGAAGAATTTCCTTCAAAAACACCGAAGATATTAGCGACCCCATATTGAAGGTCACAATCAGACTCAGCATTTTGCGTACATTCTGGAAGCCGCAATTTTCATCTGAAATCAAACGAGGTTGGAATTTACTTTTATTATATGTCTCTCTTCTATATGAACCTAAATGCTATCAAAAAAATAGAAAATTAAATCTTTTACAGGGGTCAAAACAAAAAAGCATGATTTTTTGCCATTTTTCACAACTTTATTTGCAAAAAAAAAATTATTTTTAATATTGATAATATTCCGATTTTAGGTTCATATAGAGCACAATACTTTGAAGAAAGTAACTGCCAATTTTCAAAACGATTGGTTGAAAACTTTTCAAACTAGCGTGTACGCAAGTTAAAAAAAAGTCGTTTTCAGAAAAACGCGTTTGAAAAAATAGCGCGGTCGGGGCCTGAAGGAGAGCTACTCACTTTAATGGCTTATAACAATAGAACGAGTCGGAATTTTCATTTAAAATTTTGGGAACATATTTTTCAATAGTTTTACTAACAATTTATGAAATTTAAAAAAAATCGATTTTTTGAATCGTCTAACCCTATTTCCCCCCTTCATTATTGGCATGGTGTGGGATTGAAATAAAGAAAAGTGCCAAAAAAGAGCGTTTCTATAGATCAGTACATCAAAGAAATGGCTATCGAAAAAATGGTCCCGGAGTGCCATCTCTCCTGGAACGACCGTGTACATTTATTTCATGTATATGCACACAGAGATATTGTACATAGTAACGAGACGTCCCGGGATACGATGTGCACACTTGCAGACGCGAGCTTTTCGTTTGATCGATACTAGACTGACTTCCTTCTCTCGTGGCTACCTCGTGGCACGCTCGGACAAAGTAATCTTCCAGCGAGTGTGATTTTATACACAAATTTCATTTTTCCTTTCAATAATCTCGAAAACAGACATTACGCGAAGAGTGTCCATAGTGATTTAAAGGGTGTGTTGTAAAATTTCAGGCATTCGTGATGTCTAACACGACGAAACAAAGTGGGAATATTGGTGTACGAGGCAAAAGGCGATTGGTGTCGAAAACAAGGTGAGCAAAGTAATTTGAGTTGAAGGTTATATCTATTTTTCATCGATTCATTCGTATTTCATATTAATTCGTATAAAATCTAAAGTAGATTAATTAGAAAAAGGAAAATTACGGTATACAAATGATCGATAGATGGGAATTACCGTATCGTGGCTCGAAATCTTACTGGGACAAAATCTGCAACGACATCGAATCAAAAGTATCGATGACAGTAAGAAATCCTTCCTCCTCAACTACTATCTCACATCCGATCATTTTTCCACCTTCGATTCTTTACTCCGCTGCGAGCAGTGCCAGTCGCGACGATTTTAAAACTTACAATTTTTCGAAGCGTCATCTTGCGACCGAGGTCGCAGAAGACATAGTTTGTGAATCGATCGTTAACGTACCTGCATCCTCAACATTTTCCCGTGACTCATCGATCGCCACAAAAATATCGCCTGACACTGTAACATTTTCACCGGAACTCGTCGATTATTCCAACGAGACGCCAGATTCGTCAAAGAGCCAATTTAGTCTGACGAAATTATTGAAAATTACGAAACTCGTAAACGATTTTCTGTCGAGTACCCGTATCCGCGTGAGACCTCGTTCGTCTAAATCAAAAAAATTCTCATCACCCACAAAAAGATCGAGCGAACGCGATCGTAATCGTAAATTGGCATTGACGAGTGAAAAATCTGTCGATCCTCGATCCAACGATCATTTGTCAGAGAACGGATCTTTGATTGGCAAAAGAACGTCGGAAGAATCAAAAGAAAAAACTGCGAACTGCGAAGATGCCGTTTTGAAAAGAAGATCGGTAGGTTTTCGTGATGATTTTGAAGAAACGATGGAAAAAGATTTTTATGAAAAAGATGATAACGTCGATATAACAAAGCCCAGAAGAGCTAGAGCTCCGAGTTTGAGCATTGCCAGTGCAGTACCGAGTTTTGGCAAATTCGTAATATCCATCGAGGATATAGATTCGCCGGAGAACGAGGAAGAGTACGATGAGCCGTTGAACTCCCGCGACAACGTAATATCAAAAGATTACCGAAGAACTATCGAGTCTGACGAGCCGGAAGTTAACGAACGGAAGCCAACGCATGATTTCCTAAAAGTCCCCGAAATCAGATTAGCTGGAAGCGCTTCTTATCCGACTCGCGATTGGTCGAAATGTCGACAACAAAACGGACCTAGCGAGATGCAATTGGGTAAAGAGGCTTTCCAGTCGAAGTTACTGAAGGAATCGCGGATTTTTCAAAAAAATTATCATTTTTGGTCGAAACGTTCCTTCGCACATGTTTTTCGAGCTTTAACAACCATGAAGAATGGATTAAGATCAAAAGCTCGAATAGAATCGGAGAACAATAAATTTTTCGCCGCACCCCTCGAGATTTATTCACCTAGCGCCAGATCGTCAATGTCCAGCGAGTCTCGAACAGATTTCACGGATGGTAATGTCGGGGAATCCGCGTCAGAGAAAAATGACGGCGAGATCATGAACGAAGAAGACAATGATCGATGCGGAACGAGAGAGAAGATCGATAGCGAGTCGAATTCGTCCTCGTACGCGAGCATTCGCGTGAGATTGATGCGAAACGCCGTGGCACATTTATCCAAGGATACACAAGGCGATGCAGCAGATACGTGCATCGACACGGATAACGCCCCCGAGGCGACATACGAACGAGCGATTCCTTCGAGTTTCCACAACAGCTGGTCTACGAGAAAAAACGAGATCGTAGTGAGTCGTCGAAATAAGAAAACATTGGAGAGACGTTTTATTGGGATACCTCGATTGGGTAGGATATTTCCGAGAATAAAGGCTGACAAGTGTTTCGCCTGTATGTGTCAATCACTCGGAGACATCGATCAAGCACGACAACGAAAAACAGCAGGTACACTTTTAAACGATGAGATTGTAAATGACTTACATTTGGATGATAATGCGCGATCGTCTGACAATTTGGCTTTTGATTTTTCAACCGGAAATTCCTTCGAACAATTTTACAGGAATCGACAGCGTGTGCCATTATCAACTGATAAATGGGTAGCAAAATCTTCAGTGATTGATCATCTGACTGGACCATTGATCTCTGAGTCACGAGATGATGAAGATCTCGCGACAGATGTCAAGGACTCTAGGTCATCGATCCAGAAATCAGTCGTTAGTTCATTGAGGAACAGTTCGCAGATCGATGATCCTCATCAATCACGCAAAATCGTAAAATCACCATCAAAGTCACTAATAAGTGCGAAATCACTGATATCATCTTTGTCGTTGGTGTCTGAACGATCACGATCAATTTCTGATCAAGATGACTCGGATCAGGGATGCACGGATCCCAAGGAAAATGACGTTGGTCTTGGGGAAGGTTCAAATTCGAAATATCTTGCACCCTGTCACATGCCTATCAATCTAAATCCAAGCCTCGAACCATTGAAGGCTCTGAGAAATAAGCAATCACGTTCCATCAGATCTCGCGTGGCTTCGGCGGAAAAATCGGTAGATTCGGCCAATGACGATGACGATGATAGCGATTATGAGGCGAATATTGTTAAACAGCCGTTGAAAGTGACGAAAAAAAGATTGGAAGCTGGCGGAAGTGTGACGACACTTGGAACTTTTAACAGTCCTAGAGGTGAGCAAAAAATTGTTATGACAAAAGACAGGGATGTTTCTAGTGACGATGTAATGGAAAGTGACCGAATACAATCTATCGTCGAATCTAATGCTACAATTTCAAGTAAGGTTGGCGCTGATAATACTGTGAAAAATGATGTCTCCGATAACCTACCGATCATTTCCAACCACGAAGTAATGGAAATATCGGCAAATTGCCTTGCGAGTAATATGACGATTACGGAGGTTCTTCGAATACTCACGAATGAATATTCAAAGCGTTTATCAGAACGGCTTTCCCACGATAATCGTTTATCACGTTCGACGAACGCTCGAAAGAATGACAAACTAGCGATAAATTTACTGGCGCTGCTCGTAGATTCCAAGTATTACTTAAATCGTGAAAAACAACCGAACGACATACCAGACCTTTCGTTCTCATCCAAACAGCCGAATTTGTGCAATTCCCGTCAACTCCGACGTATCCTACCACTGAAATCTTACAATCTCGTTGCGCCAATACTAGGGATGCCAAAATGGTATCCGCTTCGGGAAACGGGCAGTTTGCGAGATGTCGCGAAAAGAGCGTCACGAATGATGCAACAAGAAAAATCCAGGGGCGGCGGCACGTTCGACTTGATAGTGAGATTTTGCGAATGAAGTATGAATACATTTTGAGATTTTTTTTGTTTACGAGACATTTCTCAACGTCACAGGTACATCCACCATCGAGACTGGAACGCAATGTTTCTTTCGAAAAAATCTCCAAGGATAGCAGCCCAAAATTGAATCCATATTCTCTTTTCTTGATGAAACCAAGACGAAAAGTACGGATACATTTGGGACCACTCGTATAAACTCCATTTGAGATATTGAACAATTTTTTTGAATAATCATTCTAATTATTGACTTAATTAATAATTTCTTATGATCAGAATTCAATTATTCGAATAATCGTTCAAGTCTGCTCTATGTACTGACTTACTCGTTGAAAATTTTATAACCATTTTATATCACGTTTAAGGGGGGAAATAGCGTTAGGACAGCGTTTTCTCAATGATTTTCATGAATTTTTTTATAGTATAAAAATGAATATAATTCATTGAAACTCTGAGAATATTTTATACATATATTTAAGTATATACTATAAAATTTTTATACATATATTTAAGTCTATACTATAAAATATTAGCGACCCCATATTGCAGGTCACAATCAGACTCAGCATTTTGCGTACATTCTGGAAGCCGCAATTTTCATCTGAAATCAAACGAGGTTGGAATTTACTTTTATTATATGTCTCTTTTCTATATGAACCTAAATGCTATCGAAAAAATAGAAAATTGAATTTTTTACAGGGGTCAAAACAAATAAGCATGATTTTTTGCCATTTTTTACAACTTTATTTGCAAACAAAAAATTATTTTGAATAACAATAATATTCCGATTTTAGGTTCATATAGAGCGCAATACTATGAAGAAAGTAACTGCCAATTTTCAAAACAATTGGTTGAAAACGTTTCGAACTAGCGTGTACGCAAGTTCAAAAAAAGTCGTTTTAAAAAAAACGCGTTTGAAAAAATAGTACCAAGAAAAACAAGCAATTTGGGGTCGCTAATATTTTATAATACATACTTAAATATATGTGTACAAATTTTATAGTATACACTTAAATATATGTATAAAGTATTCTCAAAGTTTCAATAAATTATATTCATTTTTTATACTATAAAAAAATTCATGAAAATCATTGAGAAAACGATGTCCTAACCCTATTTCCCCCCTTAATGGCTTATAACAATAGAACGAGTCGGAATTTTCATTTAAAATTTTCGGAACATATTTTTCAATAGTTTTACTAACAATTTATGAAATTAAAAAAAATCGATTTTTTTAACCGTCTAACCCTATTTCCACCCTTAAGGCGGTTACATGGCGTCCTCTAACGGAACGTGATCTCGAGGGTTACGATCCCCAGGCAACATTGAAAATGCGCGCGGCCAAAATTACCGACAGAATATGCGAGGACTTTTGCCGCTGGTTGGAAAGTTTGGCTGCCGGTACAAATCAAACGAGCGGCATTGACGTCGAGGTCCTGAAGGACATGTTCGAGACGGATTTTACAGCGGAAGTGTGCAGTACTATGCAGGTAGAAATTGCAATATTAAAGATGTACGGAAATGGGTACTCGGCTGATGGTAACAAACGGGCGCCTGTATCGTGTATCGAACTTATGATTCCGTTCGTAAAGAAATACCCTGACTTGTCGTTAATCGGCAAACTTGGACTCTCTGCACTGTTACGTGCTTATCAATGTATGAAAAAAATCTGATCTTCATAAATTCACTTCAGGTATCGTTTAAAGAGATGCCAATGGTACCGACCGCGGTGGCTATCGCGAGAAATTGTCCGGGTGCCGGTGAGCTAGCGCTAACCCGAAGACACTTGGTGAAGGATGCCAGAGCTGAGATGAGAGCAAAAAGAACGATTGGCTTCGGGACTTCGTTGCCGAAACGTCTGAAATTCATACCACCTCGAAATCGGGTAGATGAAAAATGGCTTCAGTGCGAAAATGTTCCGAAAGATCTCGAAACAATGGAAGCAGTTTGGAAGGACATTATGCATCTCACGAGTGTCAAGGGTTTCATTAAATGGCTCATAGCCCATCCTGAGGTCAGTCGAAAAACGAAGATACGGGCATTATTAGAGATAAAAACCATTAGAAATCATTATTAAACAAAATAATTGTAAGGAATTTCTTTATATCTTTTATAATTTTCTAGTAAACAACGCTTACATACTATTATTCGTCATTATTCATAGTCATAGTCATTTTAAAGAAGTTTCCACTATCTTGAAGTTCCAGAACAAAAATCGTATCGAAAATCCCAAATGAGCGATTATTGGAAATATTTCGATTATCATTTATAGGAGATTCATTTTTTCCTCCTCTTACAATTTTTTATATACCAATGTGAAAATTTATTTAAACATCGATTGAAAATCTCAAAAAAACAACGTTTCATTTTAACAAAATAAAAATAACAAAACACCTCCCATCTTAGATAGCTTTTTTATTAAAATAGTGCCCATTCTTGTCCCATATAACTCGATACTCTGTATCTTTATGTTTCTCTTTTGATTGCGATAAGAAAAATATTTGGAAAATATGCACGATACATAAAATTTAAGTGACTTTATTATCACGTGACTTAACAGGTGAAACGTCCGAAAGCTTTGGAAAACATGTTACCCTCGAGGGAAACCATGGGGACGAGAGAATCGATCGTCGATCGTTTTAAACATCTGGAACTCGATCTCGATCAGATACAGAGTTTAAAAGTCGGTGACAATGCACCAGACGCGTACTAGTTACATACATTTTTATTTCGTTTCTTTTTATTAGTCCCCCATCGAGCGGTAACGATCCTCGTTACATCTGTTCGGCATATATTCAATGGAAACTACAAAAGAATTTATCGGTGACGAAAAAAAAAAAAGAAATTTGAATCGCGCAATGAATACTTTAGTATCGCGCAAATGAGGAGAACAGCGTGGCTAAAACGTTGGAAAGGATGCAACGAATCTCTGGACGTGACGGAGATATCTCCCGAGAGCATCTGTCGCCTCCAAAGACATGGCTTCTCCTCTTTTCTCATATTTAACGGAAAATCTTGAATCCACATCAGTACGAGAGGGACAACCACTTTAACAGCAACGTTCACTGAACTCGGCAAAATTGGGGATGTAAAAAAATTGTTTGAAATTGAAATTGCAGTATTTTCAAATATTTTAGCGCAAAAACAAAGTATTGCTCGGCATTTTCAAATCTTTTAGAACAAAAAATGTCGGCTTTCTCTCACATTAGAGCATCCACCCGCGATAGGGACTGTTTCAAGACTAACCATTTCCTGAATATGGCCAATTTTCGAACTAAAAAATTACAATCTGGAATTGAAATGACTACTACCGTGATTTATAAAAAAAAAAGCAAGTGTAACATTTTTTAAATATTTTTTTCACAATAAATGTACTGTAGAATTTTTTTAAATACTTTTTTTTCTAATAAATAAACTTGTATAGAATTTATTAAATATTTTTTTTAACATCAACCTCGAGGATTCAACCATTACCAACCAGCTTCATAAAACATGACACAGTACTTATATAGTCAAAAAGTACATGACACGAAAACTGACAATACACGAAACAACGAATGCTCAACAAACTTTCTTCCGAGATCCGTTTGTCTTTCGTCTATTGATCGAAGAGGTCTCTCACCGTACAGTCGAGCTGAATGGTAGCGCAGACAATCGTTCGCTTTCCAAACAACTAACAGAATAGATAATACATGCATACAGTGGTAGTTCCTATCAAGGATATACTATAGTTTCGTACACATGCATTTATCGGGGTAATATGCGGATTGAACAGGCGTGTACAAAGTGAGACATTTGAGCCGACTTTCATTCATAGCGAAATGTATATATATGCAAAACATAAACGCACGTACATAGAAATTGCACTGTATTCACGTACAGGTGATGAGTTTCGAGTTAAAAAAAAAGTTTCGGGTCAAAATTCGCTCATCGCTCCCTCATAATTTTCTTTTCCCCCCATCCACAAGCCCTCAGTACGGGACAATTGATTTTCTCAACATTGGCTATTGCTCGTAGTGGAAACTTTGGGAATCCGAACGCATTACGAGGAAATAATGACAAACTTTGAACTTATTCCTTTTTACCGCGACAAGAAAATGCAAGTTCGAAGTTTACGAATCCGTATGAAGCTTTATGAATGTAGAAAAAGTACCAGAAAGCAATGTGAAACTTTTACAAACCGCATATTTTTTAAGCGGGTTAAATGAATCCGAAAAAAATGATGCAGAACCAATGGGAAACTTTCAACTTTTGACTCCAGTGAAAACGTGCAAAGCTTCCACACTGCTTTCGCGTAATTTTTACGAGGATGCGATACGAGAGACTCGAAATTCCCAGAGAACAATGAGAAATTTTAAACTTTACTTTTTTTATCGCGTTAAAAATGTGGATCTCATTGTAAGTTTCGCGCGTAATTGGTGTAATTCAAATAAATTTTGTTCGATAAAAATACATTTATTTATCAGTGTTCAATTTTAAAAAAAATTTTTTTCGAATATTTAGGAATAATGCTCGTGACTCCTACGAGGAGGCGATGAGAAACTTTCAACTTTATCTAATGGATCTAATGACGAGTTGCCAACCTAATTGGTTGAATTTAAATAAATTTTGTTCGATAAAAATACAATCTATCACTGTTCAATTATTTATACCTTTTTTCGAACAATTAAGAACAATGTATAACCATTTTTTTCATTAATAATGAATATTACGATTTCTTACCATAATTACTCATAGTTATTTCGTGGTAGAATTATTACGATACGTCAAATTGTTATTTTTTTCTTTTCTCGTGACAAGGAATATATCGAGGTGACATGGCTCGTGTGTGTGTGAAGTTAGCAGATCACTTCCCAGCAGATCAAAAATAGAATGGAGTTCCCTTCGCTTGCAGTCGAGTTCTACAGTTCTTGATGGTTTTTAACAATAGTTCTGTCGATTTACCCCCTGTACATGCGATTTTAGAAATGATCTGCTAACTTTCGCGAAGTTAGCAGAGCATTTTTTTTTACACTATCTAATTTTGTAGATTTCAGCAAGCCTGACAGTTCTATATATAAAACAACAATAGTTCTGCACAAATAATATTAATTATGAATTATTTATGCATTTATTACAAACGGTCTCACTCAGGCTCCTCATTTTGAAGTTATTGTATTGCCGAGGGTATTGTACCGCAGTTCATATTCTCGTACATGATAATTCTGGCAACCTAATAAATACTCTGAGAGTTCTGGCCTGAAGACTTTCAATTAATGATTAGAAATATTTACCAGCATGTCAATCGAAAAAACGTGATCTGCTGATAATCGGAAGACAGTTCTATCCTTTTCCGCAGTTCTAAATGATAGTTCTCGTTCCGTTACAATACATTCCACAGAGTTCTGGCTTTAGAACTCTTTTAATTAACTATTACGAATTTTCATCAGTATATCGATCGAAAAAACGTGATATGCTGATATTTCAAAGAGAGTTTTGGCCTCTTCTGCAGTCTTAAATGATACTTCTCGTTATTTAGCAACACGTTCCACAGAGTTCTAACGTGAGAACTTTTTTAATTAATTATTACACATTCTTATGAGCATATCATTCGAAAAACCATGATCTGCTGGTATTTCTAAGAGACTTCTGGGCTCTTGTGCGGTTATAACTGATACTTCTCGTTGTGTTACAACATGTTCCACACAGTTCTGGCGTCAGAACTCTTTTAATTAATTATTACGAATTTTTATCAGAAAACCGATCGAAAAAACGTGATATGCTGATATTTCAGAGAGAGTTCTGGGCTCTTCTATAGTCCTATATCATAGTTCTAGATGTGCCTCAACATATCTCACGGAGTTCTGGTGCCAGAATTCGTTCAATTAATTTTTACGAATATTTATCAGCATATCATTCGAAAAAACGTGATCTGCTGGTATTTCTAAAACAGTTCTGGGCTCTTACGCGGTTATAATTAACAGTTCTCGTTGTGTTACATGTTCCACACAGTTCTGGCGTCAGAACTCTTTTAATTAATTATTACGGATTTGTATCAGCAAATCGATCGAAAAACCGTGATATGCTGATATTTCAGAGAGAGTTCTGGGCTCTTCTATAGTCCTATATCATAGTTCTAGATGTGCCTCAACATATCACACGGAGTTCTGGTGCCAGAACTCGTTCAATTAATTTTTACGAATTTTTATCAGCATATCATTCGATAAAAGTGATATGCTGATAAATATTCGTAAAAATTAATTGAACGAGTTCTGACACCAGAACTCCGTGAGATATGTTGAGGCCCATCTAGAACTATGATATAGGCTATAGAAGAGCCCAGAACTCTCTTTGAAATATCAGGATATCACGTTTTTTCGATCGGTTTGCTGATAAAAATTCGTAATAATTAATCAAAAGAGTTCTGACACCACAACTGTGTGGAACCTATTGTAACACAACGAGAAGTATCAGTTATAACCGCACAAGAGCCCAGAACTCTCTTAGAAATACCAGCAGATCACGGTTTTTCGAATGATATGCTCATAAGAATGTGTAATAATTAATTAAAAAAGTTCTCACGTTAGAACTCTGTGGAACGTGTTGCTAAATAACGAGAAGTATCATTTAAGACTGCAGAAGAGGCCAAAACTCTTTTTGAAATATCAGCATATCTCGTTTTTTCGATCGATATGCTGATGACAATTCGTAATAGTTAATTAAAAGAGTCCCAAAGCCAGAACTCTGTGGAATGTATTGTAACGGAACGAGAACTATCATTTAGAACTGCAGAAAAGGATAGAACTCTCTTCCGATTATCAGCAGATCACGTTTTTTCGATTGACATGCTGATAAATATTTCTAATCGTTAATTGAAGGTCTTCAGGCCAGAACTCTCAGAGTATTTATTAGGTTGCCAGAATTATCATGCACGAGAATATGAACTGCGGTACAATACCCTCGGCAATACAACAACTTCAAAATGAGAAGCCTGAGTGAGACCGTTTGTAATAAATGCATAAATAATTCATCATTCATATTATTTGTGCAGAACTATTGTTGTTTTATATATAGAACTGTCAGGCTTGCTGAAATCTACAAAATTAGATAGTTTAAAAAAAATGCTCTGCTAACTTCGCGGAAGTTAGCAGATCATTACTAAAATCGCGTGTACAGGGGGTAAATCGACAGAACTATTGTTAAAAACTATCAAGAACTGTAGAACTCGACTGCATGCGAAGGGAACTGCATTGTATTTTTGATCTGCTGGGAAGTGATCTGCTAACTTCACACACACACACATGGCTCGTTACGCAATTCACCCTCCGGGTATCCATTCAGAAATCAGATGGGAAGGACTTCCGTTTGCCCATTAACAAACGGTCAATCCCTATTGTACTTGCTACTGGTAGGAGCGGTGTTTACATATCTATCTCGGTGTGATACACGTCAAATAATGTTTCACCGAAATCACTGTCAATTCACCCGGTATGAATACAGCTAAAATGGACCACCGCGAGATACAATCCTCAATCGTTAATAAAACGCCATAGATTTTATTCGAACAAGCCCAAACGATAAAATATGAGCGACGAAGTTGGTACGGAAGTGGTTTATTCTTCATAATTGATAGTTTGTTTTTTGCGCTTATATTCTTTTGTATTATTACCATTGGATTTTTCACAGTGCACAGTTCGAGGGAATGGTAAAATGTTAACGGGAGTGCAGAGAACTTTAACAACGAAATTTCAAAGAAATACGAATTTTCATATTTCAAAAATGATTTATATTTTCTATCACTAACAACAACAACAAAAAAAACGTATTCAAAACTTTGTGAATTTGAAGATAATCGAGAGGATGGTACCTTGTGATAGGAAAGTCGATAATAATAGAGGCTGTTTGCGATAGCGGCGAAAAGTGACGAAGTTGCGTGGGGAGGGGGGGCAGATACCCCGTTTTGAAGTATTCGAGGGAGCGCCGCCGGGTATGTGTGTGTTGTGCAACGATGCGACGAGGTGTCACGTCGTCTGCCAACCGGGGCCGTTGCCTCTCTCGTTTTACCATAAATTTTCGCCCTCGGCGAGTCCCCCCCCCCATGCCCCCTCACCTTCTTCTTCATCTTCTTCTTCTTCCTGTTTTAATCTGCTCCCTCACGAGGCCATGGGCTTCCCCAGTCTCACCTTTTCCGCGTCTTTCTCTTTCACCCTCTATCACCCTCAGCATCCATCCACCGAACCGAGCACCAGTCATATATAGTATACATGTATATAATGCTACACGTTTACGAAGAGGTGATGTTTTTGCGAGCCTCCGGTTAAACGAACAAAAAATATTCTACTGGATTTTCGTTCGATACGACGCAACATCGCCTCGGCCTCATTTTTTTGTTCTCCTTTTACATAGATTTATACTCCTTTTTCGCACATATATATATATATATATATATATATACAGGATTAATAACGCTATGGATGTTGGATGAAAAAAAGAAAAAAAAATTACCCAAAAAGTTTAATAAAGTGCAAGGATGAAATATAAAATTTTACCTCAATATGACTTTTAATCTTGGACCTCTTTAGATATTACGTCGCTTGTTTAAGGGAATGGTCTCAATAATTATACTGTTTTATTGAAATTTACAAACTTGATTTAAGCATAAAGCTCCTTAAATATTAGAATTTGTTGAGCATTGGCAATATGACCCGAAATATATAATTGCTAAGTTCCTCGAAAAGTATAACAAGAAATATAAATGTTTCCTTTTATTTTTGTTATTTTGGTAAAACATTCGAGGATTTCCTCATAAAATAATTGGATCGATGATATCGCCGGTAATCAGCTGTGTAAAACACACAGAAATTCTGACTCTTATATGCATATCCGGTACGGGAATAATACCGGAAGGACGCTCCCGCGTCCGCGTTCGTACTCTCGTCGATTTCGTTCAGCAATTCGTTCCGTTTCGTTCCCGCTCTTTCTATACGAGCCACTCACATATCCACGGTTTGTTCCATCTATCGGAACGTTATATATGTATGTACGGTAATGCACAATGATATTATGGTACCGGTAGAGGAGCGGCAAAAAAAAAAAATAAAGGTCGTGAGAGGCCATGGCAGTCCGAGAGGTGAGGCAGAGTCGAATATATCGCAACAGCGAGCCCACAGTCTCGCAGTGTGCTCTGATCGCGTTACATCCTCGCGTAAAAATTCATTCTCGTTATTTATCGATTGTTCTTATTATTAATCACGAAATATGATTTCCGCTCAAACGTATACGAAATTTTTTCATCGAATTCACGAATTGCCTTGATAAATAAATTTTTAAGTCCTACAAATGTGTTTATTGTTCCCTCATTATTTTCCAATGTCTCCAAATACGAGAAAATATCCTTAACGACTTCCTCGTTTACTAAACTTCTTGCACGATGGAAAATAGTGAGGATGTAATGTACAGATTTCATACGCAGGCTTCAATTTAAGGTAATAGTCTGGTAACTTACGCCGATTTTCATGTCTTTTTTGGAGGGCGTTTTTTTGTAGGAAAATAAAAATGAATCGTTTTGGATATTTAGGATGTTTTTTTATACATATTAAAGATACAAAAAAAAAATTTGTTGAAAAAATTTAATAGTTTATTATTATTATTATTATTGATCGAAGTTGGCACCTCGAAGTTGGCAGCCCGGGTCCTAACTTTTTTTCTACCGAACGGATTGCTTTCAAAGTTTAACAGGCTACTCTACACACTTATAGTTCTCGTCGGAACTACCGAGAAATTTTTTCACCCTTAACTTTTTATTTTACAACCCCTTCTTTGCGAAAATAAAAGGACTTTATCAAGTAAGGGGTTGTAAAATGAAAAGTTAGGGGTGAAAAAATTTCTCGGTAGTTCCGAGAATATTAAGCTAAACTAAATATCCAAAACGATTCATTTTTATTTTCCTACAAAAAAACGCCCTCCAAAAAAGACATGAAAATCGGCTCGAGTTACCAGACTACTACCTTAACTCGATTTAATCAATGATTACATTAAATTTCAAGCCAACCGTGAAACTTCATTCACGAAGTTTGCTGAAAATAAATTGTTCTTTATGAGAAAACTAAATTATCGGAATCATCGCGAATGAACACGTTTAACGAAACTTTACGAATGCTGAATTACCGATAATCATTAGGAATTTCGAACAAACTTCGAATATTTTTTTATCACAACGGAATTGCAGCGACAATTTGATACGATTACAGAAAAAAAAATGCATATTTGTAACGAACAAATGAGAAAAAAAAATGTCATATCGCGTCGGTGAAAGGATTGTGTAAAAAACGATCGCTGCTGTGTTGAAAACGTATCGTGGTACAAGCGGGCGTGGATCTCCATTCAATCGAATTACCGCAGTTGCATGCACGCGGTTTTATTATTCATCGTATTTTTTTCTCCCTCCCTCTCTCGCCCCTCTCTTTCTCGTAACGAAGCTAATGAAATATTCCAGTGATTAGAAGTCTTTTTAACCGGGTCTCCCGGGGTTTCACGATTCAGCAAAACGAAAAGGGTGAAATGAGAAGAAAAAAAAACAGAATTGACGGAGGGAAAGAAATTTGTTCGTCCGGTTTCGGTCGAACCTGTGTGTTTGGAGCAACGAAGATAGAGAAAGAGAGACAGAGAAAGAATAATATAGTTACACAAAGTGGACACGCGTCTCGATTCTCGGTTTGCCTCGCGCCCTCGGCACACACTTGCGAATACGCATGAGCAATTAGACAAACGAAGGAACGAGAAAAGTGGACGACGTCGTTGCATTTTCGCTCGGTTTAACAGAAAAAAAAGAAAAAAAAATCACCAAAGTGTTCTCGTATATTATTGAGAAAAGATATGGGGAGCGCGTCAGTGACTGGGGGGAGGCGGACCCTCAACATGCACTTTTTAACACCGATGACGTCACACTCCGACAAAACAACTTTAACCCTTTAGTGACGAAAATCTCGTACGTACAAGCGGATATATTAATAATATTATTTATTAATTCATTGGGTATTGTTATTAGTGTGTTATTCAATCAGTACGTGTAGAAAGATTTTCCTCGGTCGATAATTATTTGATGAAGCAATAGCATTTATATTCGTTTTTCTTTAATGATAATTCCTCAAGATTTTACCAACATTTACCAACTAGCCGTGCCCCGCGGTTTTACCCGCGTTTAATTTTCGTCCCCCGATTCAACGTGCCGCCGCCGCTCCTTAGGGTCACAGCATGAAGTTATATGGCATAAAGCCTTCCTGAATAAACGGGCTATCTGATGCAAAAAGAAATGTTCCAATTGGATTAGCATTTTCTGAGATTAGCGCGTTCAAACAAACTCTCTAGCTTTATTATACTATAGTATAGATATAGTAGTATAGCAGTAAGACAGTAAGATTAGGGTTATAGCATGAGGTTATATGGCCTAAAGCTTTTCCGAATAAACGGGCTATCTAATTCAAAAAAAAAATTTCAAATCGGATTAGTATTCCCTGAGATAAGAACACTTTATAGAACACTTACCTCTGTGTCGCCTATAAGTTGGTAGTCTCATAGGCGCGAATGTTTAAATTTAAATTTATCGCTTACGCAATGAATTTTTTGATCGATAGATGCCGACCGATCCATCCATTAAATCGTTAAGTTTAAGTCGTTAAGTTTTCTGAAATTTTCCAATTTTCTGCGCAATTTTCTTAATTTTTTCTTTCCGTAAGAACCTTTTACGAAGTATTAGAAAACTTAAGAAAGAAAGATGAATGAAATCAGCAAAGTCGTTCTCAAGTTATGGCGTGACCAAGGGAAATAGGGATTCATTTTTATATATATAGATAAAGTTTATGAATTTTGAAGGATTGACTTTTGGCACTCTTGTCCCGTACATCAGGATATCTTCTGTAAACATGATTTTCTGAATAATAATTCGAATATTTTTTATTCAACCTGGCATTTTGATCTCTGACGTTTCATCGCGGAAAAAAGTAAAATAAAAAGATACAATCAATATAAAAACGATATTGCTTGATTAAAAATAACATATATCTAAATTAAATAAGTCGAATATCCTTCGGTGTATTTAATTCATATTGAAATAACAATTATCGACTAAAATACGAGATATCTGTTTCACAAATACGAAATTATGTTATCGTACTATTTTGAAATGTCATATACGTTTGCAATCTCGGAGAAACTGCTCTGGAGATCGTTTCTATAAATTACAAGGGATAGAAGCTTTTTGATGTACATATACCACATACAGAGAGAGAGAGAGAGAGAGAGAGAGAGAGAGAGAGATGAGAAGGATTGGCTAGGTGATCTCTTCAAGCCTGTTGCTCGTGTCGTATGTCACGTACATTCGGGAGCATTACGAGATCGTAACGACATTTGTCATTTGCATAGCGGTCAAAGCCGAATTTACATTAGGCTCACTTGAAGCTCTCGTATCGCGAACTGACCTTACTCCCTCCCTTCGCCACCCTCAATGCTGAAGCTTTTCAGTGTCGACGTGCTATAGCAAAGCTGTTAGATCATCCCCTTACTTGCGTTCTCTATATATCTACGGAACGATTCAACAGTCGTAAACCTCTATCCTCGACGATATTAAACTCCCGTAGAAACTATGCCACGTTTAAAGACTTTGCGCGAAACGAGACATGGCTCTAGTACCATTAAAAATATGACACATAAATTCATTTTTATCTATTTTATTCATTCAAATAAACGTAATGTAATTACAGAAGGTTTATTCGCTTCAAGGGATGTTCCACGTACAATAGTCGGAAATAACGTTATTTACTTTTTTTATTTGTCAAATAACAGATCGAAAATCCCGAATGACATTGTTCCAAATGCTTTTTTGGTAATGTAAAAAAAAAAGAATTCAGTATTTAAATATTTTTTTAATAGTTTTACTTTTTTATACACTCGAATTATATTGAAAAAGATCGAACTACTACAATTTTTGACATTCCACTGTGAATATTTGATCGTAGAAACATTTTTGTCAATTGCTCGTTTGAGATGTTCGGTACGATTTTTTTTTTCGACAAATAAGGATCGTCAAGCCCCTGTTTAAATTTTACTGAACTCTTTGAATTCCGCTCCTTATTCTTGCGAAACTTGCTGGCCCAGAATCGTAAATCGATTTTGTTTTTTCAAGAAAAATCATGTCGAATGCTTCCTGCTCTGTTGGAAAGGGCAAATATTTGGTTGAAGGGTTGCTCTGTTCATCCAATTTTCAAGTATAATCGGGCAATGAATGTAGACTATTAGAATTCGTGCGTTATAGGCCCCGATATAGTCTGGCTCTCTGTTCTATTACGAGAAACACGATTGAATAGACAGGAGAGTCGAAATCGACGTATCTGAGCATCATTATGGCTTGTCGCTTTCAAAGAAGATCGAAACCCACACTCCCTAGCAGTTGATATCGAGAGCTACGTATATATACAGACACACACTTATATAAACATATATAGCATAAGTTGCTGGTACACAGTTACCGGTATAGCAGTGGCTTGGTACCTCTCGCGACATCAGAGTGAGATACTCGTCGGTTGGGAGGCTGTTCGCTGGTTAGGATGGAAATTGAATTCCACCCCCTGTCATTCCTCATCTCCCTTGCAGTATCCTTCTTACTCAACCGCGTTTTATCACTCGCTCCCTCTCTCTCTCTCTCTCTTTCGTCTCTCTACGCGGCCCATTTCTCCCATCTTCCTCTTTACTTCATTCGGTAGCATGCAGCTTTATAACCTTTTCGAGCTTTCCCATGGCGAAAATCACCCGGAGAGAAGAAGAAAAGAATTTTTTCCTCTCTAGAACTAATCGCTTACCCCTCGAATTTTCGAGTAGAAACTTATGTAGGTCGACGTTTCACCCTTTTCCCGGACATACAGTAAAAATCCGACCAAGCCTGCGCTGGTACTTCAAAGAAGCTTCATGTTTGCCCCTATCCTTCGGGGAAAATAGGAGAAGTAAGAGACGCTGCAGCGTCTTCAGGCCATGCAATTAAAATAAAATAAAAGTTATGTCACTGACAGCGGAGTAAATGTGGCTGAAAAAAAAATTATCCCTAATGACATCAGTTAAACTTGGGAACAATCGAGCATTGCGGACTATGAATTATTTCCATTGAAATTTTATGCACGTGCATTGCAAAAAATTCTAGATTATTCTCGGAGTCTCGTGACATCGCTACTTTCTATTGTCAAAAAGATCCTCAACGATTCACGTGCGATCGCAATTTAGACGGGCTTAACAATGGGCCTTGAATGTTTTTTTCGTTTTCACGAAACAAGATCGTGGATGGAAAACTTTTATAGATAGTGTAGTGTATCATAGGAAAGAAGAAAGAAAAGGTTGGTGGGGCTGGTGAGCCGGTGGCACGAGTACCGCGCAATAGCACATTGGCCGCGAGAGCTTGTGTGAGTAGGCGGGGAGAGCGGGGGTTAATTGCGTGTCGGGTCTGACTTATAGCGTCTAAATCAGTGTCATCCGAGAGACCCCACTCGGCGAGAGGAAACGAGAAAGGAAACTCCATCATGGGGTGTTTTTGCTACGAGCACATTTTTACCGATACCAACCCGAGTCTGTTGTTGGGTCCCTATAAAAAAAAACACAATTCTTGGGTCCAAAGTATTTTCCGCCTTAACCGGTCATATATTTCGGACCGCGAATATTCTTGTCTCAAGTATCAAGTCATTCTTGACATAAGAATTAAAAATTCTTATCGGAAAAATGATTTGTACGTCCATCCGACGACACGAAACTTTTACCTAAGATTTTCAGATCTTACATACTAATTGGAAAGAGACAAAAACACAGTTAACTTATAAATGTGATAGTGGATCGACCAAATGACAAATTTAACAAACTATTTGGTGACACGAATAGGATTTTTTAAATTTATTTTTCCCCCGTTCGTCGTTATTTAAGGTAGTAGTCTGGTAACTTAAGCCGATTTTCATGTCTTTTTTGGAGGGCGTTTTTTTGTAGGAAAATAAAAATGAATCGTTTTGGATATTTAGGATGTTTTTATTTACATATTAAAGATACAAAAAAACAATTTTTTGAAAACATTTAATAGTTTATTGTTAATATTATTATTGATCGAAATTGGCACCTCGAAAAAAAAGCGCATGGGTGGCCCCGGTGATTTTGGCTATTGATGTTATCTGAAATCAAAAATTCTTGATAATTCTTAATCTATAGACATGTCATTCTGGTCGGAACTACTGAAGTTAAATTTCTTTTTATTTTACAACCCCTTCTTAGCTAAAATAAAAGAACTTTTTTTTCCAAAGTCCGCCATTTTGTTATTTATCCATGAAATTTAACTTCAGTAATTCCGACCAGAATGACATGTCTATAGATTAAGAATTATCAAGAATTTTTGATTTCAGATAACATCAAGAGCCAAAATCACCGGGGCCACCCACGCGCTTTTTTTTCAAGGTGCCAACTTCGATCAATAATAATAATAATAATAAACTATTAAATTTTTTCAAAAAATTTTTTTTTTGTATCTTTAATATGTAAATAAAAACATCCTAAATATCCAAAACGATTCATTTTTATTTTCCTACAAAAAAACGCCTTCCAAAAAAGACATGAAAATCGGCTTAAGTTACCAGACTACTACCCAAATTAATATTTTGTCATGCTGAAGGAAATTTAAAAAATTCTATGATCCTAATTTCTAAAATTATGCGTATGAAAAAAATACAATAACTAGCATTACAATATTCATTGAACCACACATAAATTTCTCAGGGAATCCCGGTTTCCAGCAAAATCGCGATCGGGATTTGTCGGGAGCGCCTCAAAATGAATATTTGCTTGAGGTTCGCTCTGGATCGGAGGATTAAAATTTCGACATTTTAAGGTTTCTAAAAAAGTGGGCAACAAAATGATACAATTTTTTTTTCGTTCTTTGCAACATTTCGTTACCCAATTCGATCGGAAATTTTCCGCTGATGACGAATAACACCGAGATTTCTTTCAAAAACTAAAAAATCAATGAGAAAATCGCAAAAATCGAAAGAATCAGTTTTTGGACGATGATCGGCTGGCTGATTCCCCGACTGAGAAATGGAAAAAAAAATAACGTTTTCACTTTTTTCAATGTTTCCGTATCATATTCAATACGATTTAATACAAGAATCAACGAGTCACTCGAAAGGTATGAAATTGTAAATTTTTCTTGAAAAGTACAACACTAGCGTTTTACACTTTAGCGTGTAAAACGCTAAAGTGTAAAAGGGGGTGCAATTTTCGAGCTATAAGGCAAAAAGTTTCGAGAGAAATATGAGCATTAAAATGAAATTGCGGCTAAAACCGCGCACGTGAGAGAAAGGAAGTAAGGAATTTGCCGAAATGTCGAACAATTTTCTCAACGATTCGAGTCACGAAAAGGTTGGTCCGTTCGATTTGGCGTTGTGACCGTGGCGAAGGTTTCGTGCGAGGGTTTTGTGGCGGGCGCGGGCAAAGAGATCAGTTTTATGCGGGGAGAAAGGGTGCACACACACGGCAAGGCGAGAGATGCTTTAAGCGCCCGAAAGATAGAGGCAGTTAAGGGAGCGATACGGTTAGCACTGTAACGTTGCGGTGGTGATGGTTGTTTGGATGGTAGGTGGTAGGGGGAGGGAAATCGTTATCCGTTTATAGGTTTTGCGATCTACCAGAGTGGATGCCCCGTACTATATATCTACGTTGCACTCCTCGAGCGTTGTTTTCGAAAGTTTCGATTGTACAACTGCTTGTACAGCGAGCCACTGAGCCCCGGCGAACGATTCCCGTCTCGCAGGCCTCACCGTTTAACGACCCCGTTACTGGCAACCATATACGCAAGCATAGACAAACACATAGACACGAGTAAGGGTAACAGAACGGCGACGACTCGGGCGAACTCTATCGAGCGATATTTCTCTAATTATCTCGAGCCGACGCTTCCCTACCCTTCTCTGCTCGGTTCCACCGAAACTATACACTCGTCCCTTATTATGAGCATAAACATCGCGCGCTTTCCAACGGAGAATGAGAAGAGAGAGAGGGAAAAAAAGGGGGGGGAGGGTTAGAACGCGCAACCTCCTCGTTTTATTATACGAGCCTACGATTATACGAAAAGTAGAGGCCCCGAAGGAGAAAAAAAAATTAAAAGATTCGTTACGAGAAGGAGAGAGGAAGATAGGCGAAAGGTATTGCGATAGTACCGTTAACAAAAGTTCTCAATTCTCCTCGTTCGAACAAACAAAAAAGTTTAAGAATTAAGAATACGGAAATCGCGATTTTCCATTCTGTTGCCTCGCTGAATCCGCGATTCGCGGGTAAGGTAAAAGCGCGAGATTTCGAGATATTTCACCCGGAGAATGAGATATACATTTTCGTAGGGTACGGGAGAGACGGAAAGAGCTAGAGAGAGAGAGAGAGAAAGAGAGAGGTACGAAAACGTTCTGGCAAATGTAAAAATGAAATTCGTTGATCGTCACGAGAGAAGACTGGTGTACGACGTAATTACGTGTAATTTATATTACCCGCCATTGAGATGTAAATTTAGGATACGGGAAAATGGGTACTAAGGTCTCGGATGAATTTGCTTCCGTATACTTTATATATATATATATATATATATATATATGTATTCGACTTTGCTGACTTTCACCCCTCCAACCCTTCTCGGGCGCCGACGAATTCTACCTCCGCGCTTCAATCGCCGTATATTCTCGCAGTCACCGTTGCATCTTTTGTCTGTATATCATTAGCAAATGTGAATCATTACGCGATCACCAAATCGCAACGTAAATTTTTCAAGTTTTACCAAAAAAAAAAAAAAGAATATCACACAACCGGTAACAATTGAGCGTAAGTTAAATGCCCCAAAATCAATATTCTAGAAATACTTTTACAGTGTTGTATAAAGAAAAAAGATTCGTTTCAATTATTGCCAATCAAATGTCGAATTGTCTAATTTTCAAGATTCCAAAAGATTTCCTATAGCCCGAATACCCCCATTGCAACTAATTGTTGAATTACGGGGTGAAATAGGGTTAGGACAGCGTTTTCTCAATGATTTTCATGAATTTGTTTATAGTATAAAAAATGAATATAATTTATTGAAACTTTGAGAATATTTTAGACATATATTTAAGTATATACTATAAAATTTTTGAAGAATTTCCTTGAAAAACACCGAAAATATTAGCGACCCCATATTGCAGGTCACAATCAGACTTAGCATTTTGCGTACATTCTGGAAGCCGCAATTTTCATCTGAAATCAAACGAGGTTGGAATTCACTTTTATTATATGTCTCTCTTCTATATGAACCTAAATTCTATCAAAAAAATAGAAAAATGAATTTTTTACAGGGGTCAAAATAAAAAAAGATGATTTTTTGCCATTTTTTACAACTTTATTTGCAGAAAAAAAAGTATTTTATATAATGATAATATTCCGATTTTAGGTTCATATAGAGCGCAATACTATGAAGAAAGTAACTGCCAATTTTCAAAACGATTGGTTGAAAACTTTTCAAACTAGCGTGTACGCAAGTTCAAAAAAAGTCGTTTTCAGAATAACGCGTTTGAAAAAATAGTACCAAAAAAAACAAAGTCAAGGCAGTCATAAATTTTCTTCGGTATATTTCAAGGAAATTCTTCAAAAATTTTTTAGTATATACTTAAATATATGTACAAAATATTCGCAAAGTTTCAATAAATTATATTCGTTTTTTATACTATAAAAAAATTCATGAAAATCATTGAGAAAACGCTGTCCTAACTCTATTTCCCCCCTTTAATGGCTTATAACAATAGAACGAGTCGGAATTTTCATTTCAAATTTTGGGAACATATTTTTCAATAGTTTTACTAACAATTTATGAAATTTAAAAAAAATCGATTTTTTGACCCGACTAACCCTATTTCCTCCCATAAGGATTTATTTTTCATACCCTAATATCCCAAAAGTTTTTCAAATTTATAAATATGATTTTTTTAACAATCCATAAGTAAATGTAAGGAAGTCAACAACTTGAAACTATTTCTACGCCACTAACAATTTACATTCGATTAATTATTAATATTTTCCTTCAAAATCAATTGTGAATTCACAAAGTTTGTTTCGAGAATGCTTTTTTTTTGGGGGTCTATACATTAATTATACAGATTATGGTCTTTTATAACTGTACATAGATATATGAGCATGAAATATTTCGAAAGGCGAGTCAACCTATCGAAGGATAAAAAATATTAAACACATGGTGAGACACGTATTGAGGAAAAGGGTTATAAGAGAGTAAGGAGGGCGAGGGGAGGGTGGTAAGGGGGTGAGTTTTTAGTACGAGCTGGTACGGCTGAATTGGCGGAGCTTCGTGAAAGCGCGGGCGTACGAGTCTTTTGATGTAAACTAAAATATACTGAGGCCGAAACAACAACGCGGCCACCCAAAGGAATATCGGCACAAAGTGCTTTTGCCTGGACGTTTTCAAAGTAGAATGAACGACGAGAGAGAGAGAGAGAGGGGTTGGTGAGACATATATATATATACATAACATACATATATATCTCATATATACGACGTGTCATCACCTCGTCACTACTATATAGGTATTAATAATCGCCCTAGCAGGCGCGAACACCGCCACGAGAGAGCAACCGAGTAGATCGGTTTTACGAGCGAGCTCGAAGGTATAGCCCAATGACCAATTATCTTTGTATCTTTGCCAATGTCTAACGAACCGAAACGAGGAAAACTGTGCGACAGAGGAGAACTTTCTTTCTCTCTCTCACTCCCGCTTTCTCCACACTAGAAAGGGTTTCGGCGGTATCCGACGAGCCAATATACACCCGATGGAGTGGTTACTCTGATTTTTTTCGTTGATGTTTTCTCTATGCATCTATATATTTGTGTGTTCACTGGAGGGGAGGGGAGGGATCTGCTCTTTCGTCGGCTATCTCGATGGCTTTTCCATCCCTATATACATTTTATTTTCACACGATGCGCTATTTTCAGGATTTTTTTTCCTCCAACTAGAGCCAGCTTTGTTTTCGTCGAGTGAACAACGGGGCGAGAGCCACCCCCCCATATAGCGCCAATGGCCAACAATGCCCATCGATAGTTTCCGCCTTTTCGACAAATACTCCTCATCAATATTGCTACTTTCTTTCTTTTATATTGTCTCAGCCTGCGAGAACTCGGGAATGACCTTTTTGTATATAGTGGATTGATACGTTAAAAAAAAGTAATGTATATTGAAGAAAAATGGAATTTGGTAGATTTGAGTGGGGACTCCATCATAGCGATCAGAATTAAAAAATATTCAGATTGGTACATAAAAGATTGTAAGAGAAATTGTATTTTTAAAATATTTGTTTACATGCTCGTAGAAACATTTCCGACAAGCGCTAATTTCGGTTTTTTTATACGACTTTTTTTTCCCTATCAAGTTTCAAGTTTGTTACAATTTTGTCAATGAAATCTCTGCCCAAATGGAACAACATATTATTTATCATGAATATATTTTTTATTTTATTTCTTTTAAACAAATCATTGTTCGAAATCGTTTGATTTGACTATTACGAAAAGAAGTTAAGCGCAGCGCAGAAAATTCTTTGCTATATAAATCAAATGTTTTTGTCTCGGTACAGGAGACAACTCACAGTAGACACTAGGACTCTAATGCGAAATTTCTTGAAATATAACGAGACCTTTCATATGTATTGGCATAAAAAAGTACCATAAATTGTTATCTGAATATTTCAAATGGGTAGGAAAAATTGTTGTACAAAAATTTCAAAATCAAAAGTCACATTTATCGAAAAACTAAGTATTTATAAGTTTTTATACGTTTCTCTTTCGATTTTTTTTTGTTTTGTTTGTTTCTGTTCCCGTAATGTGACAGACCGAGGATAGAGATCGTGGTCCGAGATGCCCGTGAGAGACAAAGGCGAGAGAGAAAGAGCGGGAGAGTGTGTGACGCCGCGGTACCGCAGGGCTCACATACCACTACCTAATTCCAAATTGGTTTTGACGGCAAAGTGGTCCGACACTCGCGTCTCTCGGTCTATATATCGTCTCTCGCACGATATAGAGTCCTAACGCCTCGTACCCAGAAACAAGCGTGAGTCAAGGCATATATGTTCCTGGCTGCTGCTGCCACAGTTACGCCCGAGCGCGGTACGAAGGATCACCGATTCCACCACCACCCATGGTTTCGAGATACCCAGCTTAGTACCCTCGTAATTACGGTGACGGTAGCGCGAGCTTAGCCGATCCTTATTTATATTAGGTGCAAGTGCCGTGCCGCTCGCTCGTTCAACCCCCAACATTCAATCAACCCCATATTATATATTTCTACTCGTAGAATAAAAAAAATTCATGTCACGTTACTTACGTCGCCTGTGTCTTGAACATGTCACGTTATTTAAATTCACGTCAAAGCGAGTGAACGAACATAGTAGAGAAAATGAAAATTTGGGGATTTTTCGTGTTTTTACATGGATTTCCTTTTAATTTTTAACTGTAACGGAAATTAATTTAATAGATTAACATAAATTGATGTTGCAACTCCATCGGTACGTAAACCAATTTTTTCGGTAAACCGGGCTAATTGTTCACAAAATTTCAAAACATTTTTTTGTATTACTAATGCTTGTTTTAAAAAGCGGATAAATTTCTGAAACTCGCAAAAATATTCATTGAAAATTGTAAAAATTACGATCAATCGAGAGGACTATCTTTTTTTTTCAATCTCATATATACCCGTGATATTGGCCGTTAACTATTTTTCTACCTCTTCTAAAAAGTGAGATAAAACAATTGTCAAAATAATATCACGTCCAGATTTTTCATCGCGCAGGACTCGTGTTTTTTATTTTTCTACGTACTTATTGTTACTTTTTTTCTTGGGGATGACCTAAAGAAAAAAAATTGATAGATCCGTTTTAGGAAATATTCCTTTTTCATTGAGATTTATGATTTTTGTACCCAAAAAATGTGCTTTTGAGTCTGTTTCACACATCGTTCGAGTGAATGTCCGTTCCTACTGAAATGTCATGATTTCACTGGAACTTTCGTTACAAAATATCATCGGACGCATGATCATTGGGAAATTTCCAATTAGACAAGATCTCGACGGTATATGTTGAAAATAAAGGTGGCTTTTTTTTTATTCCCGAAGAAAGAAGCGTAATAGGTGAAGCCTTCCAATATAAAGAGCAATCTATACTCTATACATTGGGAAAATGGTATATATGGAAAAAGGGAGAGGGTTGAAAGGAGACCAAGAGGCAAAGTGAGAGGGTAGTGAGGATGAAGGAAAAGTTGGAAGAGAAGGGATGACGATGCTGAAGAGCGCAGGCTCTATGGACCATAAGAGGATGGCACGATAGAGAGAGAAAGAGAGAGAGAGAGAGAGAGTTGATAGCGAGAACGGTAGTGTAAGTAGAGTGGCGTTGCATACCGCGAGGGTGGGTATACACGAAGAGGGAGAAGAAGAATCGCAGTGGCGCGGTTTCACGAAGGAATATAGGGGCAGAAGAGGGTTGACGCTGGTTTGACGATGGCCCAGGGTAGGCCGAGTCACACAGTCACGCGCCGAACTCACCGAGAGACGGATCGTCCTTTCCGGGCGAGGCCGCAAGTAGAAAGAGACGGAGAAAGAGCTCGTCCGAAGACTTTTTTTTCCCTCAAAACTCTACTCTACTACTTCAACCCTACTCGATCTTTCTTTATACTTTTCGCACTTGTTCGTTTAATTTCCGTACACGAAATTTCCTACTGACAAACTTTTCGTCTCGTTATAATCGTCTTTTATAAGACGAACAAACGCAAATATCCATATACACACGAGCACATCGCCTGTGATACTGACGATGGACCGGGCATCCCCGAGAGCAGAGAGAAACAGAGAGAGCGAAAGAGAGAGAGAGAGAGTAACGACGGCACGCAGAGACAACGTTGTGACACATCGTAAGGGAGAAGAAAATTTGCGAGATCGGGGTTAACTAACCCTTTTCGAATCAGGTCAGTTGCTCTATGTACACTCTATTAGTTAACGTATAACACGCGTGATTCGCCATCAAATTCTGAAGCATAAAGGCAGTTTGTAAACACATCGATCTGTTGTAATTAAGGGAGATTGTGTTTTTTTGTTTTTTCATCAATTTCCCAAGAAAGTTTATAACAAATTTAATTTCCGTGCTTGTAATTCGCGCCGGCTGGATGTCCAATTAACGTCACACTACTTTACATTGTAAATTTCGTAAAATTGAAAAATTTCATTCCAAAAGTGTTACTGTACAAATTCGAGATCATTAAACTGTCATCGGTTGTTTTGACGAATAATTTTTCATACTTAAATTTCACACATTTTGGTCGTTGAATTTTTTTTTCCTCTCTTGATTTACGGAATTTTCAGCAACGCCAAGTGGTAGGATTTTAACTCGACCACGTGGCTCGCTAAGAAAAATTATTATTATTTATTTATTATTATGGGAATTAAATTATATTTTATTTTTCTTCATTCCAACGTATACCCTTTTCAGTCTTTACGTATATGACCCTTTCCCATTCCATTTGAATTAAATTATAATTATTGACAAAATTTCTATAATTATGGAATTAATGATAAATGCTTGAAAGAGATTAAAGTATAGATACAGAGGTAAAAATGTAAAAGAGGAAAGAAAGAGTGTGTCGACGAAACTTTGTGAAACGTGGAAAATTAAGGGGTTGTGGGGAAATCTGATATGGTTGTCAGACGAAAAGCGAAGAAAACGAAGGAGAAATAGTTATTATGATGTCGCGTGTACGAGACTCTGTTTTATCCTGTATATACCTTATATATATATATATATATTTATTTACATGTAATTATATATGTATATGAGCGGAAGCAAAAGGTATAACAAGAAGGCAAGCATCTCATATACGCTAACTACGTGTTAATGTCTCGTTAAGGGGATTAAGTGCCAATTAATTTCTTACCCCCATACTAAGATTGAGCGCGTAAGGGGGAAACGTGAAGAGAGGCGAGAGGGGATGAGAGCGTGGAAGGTCTGCATCTCGCGCACGTTCAAACTTTTAATTCGATAAGTGCTTGTTAACGCTCGAGGCTTATACACGATAAACCTTCGAGAGCGCACTTCAAACATCGAGATCGCAACTCGAGAAACTTGTCGCGTTTCCCGTTTCTTCTGTTATACACGCGATATCGCGGAAACACACAATTTTAACGATATATAAATTGTTATTGGCTCATTTGTGTGACGTAAACTTGCAATAATAATGACGATGATAACGAGAAAATAAATCTTGCCGGGTAAAAACTTATTTATAGGAGGTAATCGCGAGATTGGTAAAAAGTTGTATTTGAGGGTAAAATGTAGTTTTATTTTGTATTATTTTTTTTTTTAACTCAACGAGAAAATTACGCTCTGACGCGGGATGTAAAGGGCAAGATCGCCCGCCGGCATTTAACGCAATTGGCGCTCATTTAAAAATCTCATCAAAAACGCACTTGGTATAAACCCATATCTAACAGCTCCACTTTCCTCAGCTCTCTCTTTCTATCTTTCAGTATATATATATATATATATATGTGTGTAAACTTGGACGTTTCTCCGTTTTACTTTAGTTATACCAGAGCGATTTTCTCACTCCTTCCTATATACGCTATACAACGTCATTTCACCCTTATACATTCGGGCATCCCCGTGGGGAGCCTCAGGGCGAGACGGAGACGGATCCTGTCTCGTGATTGGATTGGAAGCTCAATTTACCCTACCGTAGATTCTCCGAACCAACCCCTCCGACTCCTTTCATATATATATATATATAGATGTAACAAAATCACTCTACTCGCGTACCCGGATCTGAGACCTGCCAATTTTCTTTCTCGCAGTGCTTTCTTATCATATTTTGATAAAGACGATTAAAAATCCATTCTTTTATCGGCGCAGCCAACAATTAAAACTAATATTTCATCAAAACGACACGAACGAGATAATCAAGGAAATCTCGAATTATAAACAATTATTTTACTCATAATTCATTGGTTACCTCTTTTAATTCATAACATTGTGTATCTAGGTGCCATTTTCGATGATATTCATTATCGCGCTTAGGCCATTAAATTTTGTCAGATCGAATAGAAAAAGCATTAAATGATTATATATTTTTTTGAATAACATCAAAGAATTAAATTTATTTGATTGATATAATATTGTTCTGCTTTTATTTTGTCTTCATTGATTATCAACTTGAATTCATAAATTTATTAATCAAGATTGGAAAATGATAATTATCGATTACTCGTTATAATTTTGTCAAGTCAGAGGAAAAGTAGATTTAAACATTTTTTTGCGGAATAAAAAAAAAATTGTACACATAATTACATTTACTTCATTCATATTCCGTTTTTTTTTGTGACTTTTTTCACGTATTCACTTATTTCTTTTCCGTACTGTGGTTCTCGCGGATGCGTATAGTCCCTGAGCTATCGAATATTTCGTGGATATATTAAAAGGTCTCGCGAATATGTGTGTGTGTTCAGGTAAGCCCCGAAAGAGAACTGAATGATTCGATGATTGCGAGACGTGTGTGGGAAAATTCATTTTCCCGACGGACTCATATCTCACGGGGTATATATTTTATCTATATTCCTCTCTCTCTCTCTCTTTCTCTCTCTCTCTCTCTCTCTCATTCTCGGCCAATGAAGCACGCGCTAACGAACCCATTGTTCGTTGGCAGATTTTGTTTCGAGGAATCATCCCGATTACGTCCTTCGGAGGTTGCCTATCGTCCCTCGCCAGAGAATATCGTTGCCTCGTTCCCAACATCGCGCGCGAAACGTCCGACTCATTTTATTGAAAATTCAAATTCATCCCTCAAATAAAAGGGTAGTTCAACGTTTCCGTGTTTGTATACATATAAACATGAACACTGTAACCGATTTCAATGAACCATAACGATAGCGAAATAAAATCATTGGTCATTTGAATATAAAGGATAATCTAGAATTTTACAAATTATTTACGATGCATACGCATCGCTCCGAAATTGATCTGAAATAAATACGGCTCGTAAAAATCGCTGTATTAAAAAAAAAAAGATTATAACGAGTGCAATTTTTTTGTATTCATAAACAATTGATCTCATTCAAACCCATAAAAATACACGGTGGAAAATAAAAAAAGTTGAGTTAATCATAAATTTGTCCTCGTCATCAAGTCATTTTTATTATCATTATTTTCATCTCCTCGAAATAAAAGGGGTACGAAATGATAACGTGAATAGAACAAAGTCGTTATAAATTTGTGTACAACTCTGCTGTGGAAAAAGTTGAGATGTTAAAAATATATACGTCCTTGGATATACGTAAATTGGCCCCGAGAAAATGATGGTATATATATTGTGACACAACTTTCTTTGCGTAAAAGTCTATGGCCGCGAGGATTATATACACGAGAGATTTTATCGACGTGAAAGCTCGCGTTCTCGTTGCACACAACTATCCACCACCCACCGATAAGAATGCTCCAAAAGATAGAGGGAGAGAGAGAGAGAGAGAGAGGAGTGTTTCTGTATTGAATCCTTTCAGAATATAGATATAATTTCGCAGAGGCCACCTCTCTCTCTCTCTCTCTCTCTCTCTTTCTCTCTTTCTCTCTCTCTCTGTGCATTCCTTTCACCCTCGAGTTTCCGACGTATAAAGTATCTTAATCTTCAATTAACGCGGTCTCAACTTAATTATGGCGTAATTGCCATTGGATAGCGTATCAGTGGAAGGTCTTCTGGAAAAGTTTCCTGACGTCGCAAGCTTTCTCGAGAGACTCTCGATTTTCCTTCACGATTTCTCGACGAGGCAACATTGTACAAAGTGGAAAAATCGATTTTTCGTAAATCACTTTGTGTCGAAGCTGATTAGCGCTTCTTACGAAAAGACACAATAACGTATTACGTTGATGTGAAATCACGACGGTTGAAAGAAAGAAAAAACACAGTAATTCATTGTTTCGCAGAGTGAAGATTTTCTAAGAATAAAGAAAAGGAAAATCTGTAAAGTTTCCATGACTTTTCCAGATTCTCAAACGAAATTGGGCTCGTTATCGCCATCGCGATTTTTCGAATCACGTTTCCACTGTCTGTAAACAAATGTAGAAAAATTACAAACATTTTTTTTTTCTTCTTCCCGTAATACTTTACAACGATAGACGATTATCCGTCGAACGATGAAAAGTGAGAAAATTCTGTTGATATTGTCGTACACACGTGCTGAATATATATATCTCTATTACATTGATAGTGACGACGATGCGTGAACGTTCGTAATTGCCTCCTCTCCTGATCGAAGTCCCTCTCTTAGCTCTCTAAGGCAACGTGCATCCATACATATTGCTGCTTAAAGTATAAGGGATCGCCTTGGGAGACCGGGCAATCTCGACCGGCCGAGATTAAGAAGCTGTGCGAAAGCGTCGTCTAGCGCCACTCTTACACGCTCGAATAGACTATATACTCGATCCAAGAGATATATTCGCATATATATCTATACATCCGCACCCCATCAAAAATCCCCCACAGCCCCGAAGAAGCCCGGAGTCGCCTGCAGACTAACGCGCTTCTCGTGCATTACCCGGGGATCCCTTATCTCACAATTTGTTCGCTTCGATCTTATACCTCACGAATATTCTAATTTATTAGAAAGAACGAAAAAATAAAATAAAATAAAATTCCCAAAGTCAATTTAATTAAATCCCTATGAGGTCAAATAATTGTAAATGTCAAGAATAAAAAATTTCATTTGACAAATTCTAATTTGTTCATTATTTAATGTACGTTTGACTGTACGAGCATTCTCTGTGTAAGCACGGTAAAAGAGAATTGCGAAATTCTGTTAAATTTAACGAAATTATATCATCCCAGGTATTTGACAATTATTTATTTACAATTTTCGTAACTTTAACAAAAAAATAGCTTCATTTGCATTCGACAATATTTAAAGAAGCAGCGCGTAAATTGACTAGAAGATTTCGTGTTAACTCCAGCGAACTTGTTGCTTTAGAATAAAAAATGTTCACAATATTACCATGAAATCTTGTTAGGATCGTGAAAACTGTCCCATAAGGTAGTAGTCCGGTAACTTAAGCCGATTTTCGTGTCTTTTTTGGAGGGCATTTTTTTGTAGGAAAATAAAAATGAATCGTTTTGGATATTTAGGATGTTTATATTTACATATTAAAGATACAAAAAAAAAATTGTTTGAAAAAATTTAATAGTTTATTATTATTATTATTATTGATCGAAGTTGGCACCTCGAAAATAAAGCGCGTGGGTGGCCCCGGTGATTTTGGCTCTTGATGTTATCTGAAATCAAAAATTCTTGATAATTCTTAATCTATAGACATGTCATTCTGGTCGGAACTACTGAAGTTAAATTTCATGGATAAATAACAAAATGGCGGACTTTGGAAAAAAAAACTTTTTTTTCCAAAGTCCGCCATTTTGTTAATCCATCAAGAGCCAAACTTTTTGTCCAACATCAAGAGCCAAAATCACCGGGGCCACCCACGAGCTTTTTTTTCGAGGTGCCAACTTCGATCGATAATAATAATAATAATAAACTATTACATTTTTTCAAACAATTTTTTTTTTCGTATCTTTAATATGTAAAGAAAAACATCCTAAATATCCAAAACGATTCATTTTTATTTTCCTACAAAAAAACGCCCGCCAAAAAAGACATGAAAATCGGCTTAAGTTACCAGACTACTACCATAATGACTGATCCGCTGAGCAAGCCATAACATTTTTTCAAATTCAAATCGTCAAATTAACAGTTTGATTACAAAAAGTCGAAGAACTGCGAAAGGATTCAAAGAATGATGTTGAACAAATGTTCAGTCATATGACGAAAAAAAAATATATAATTACACTTATGTAAATTATTAATAAAAACAAAAAAAAACAACTGTCTAAAATTAAAGAGTTCAAATTAAATACTTCGATGCATTGAACGTTATGGTAAATAATGAAACGACATAAAAATCGCTACAATGTACATTGTATTCAATCTGTTACGTGATTACATGAAGATTGGAGAAAAAAAGAAATCTAATTAGATGTACTTTCGTGCTCAACGAAACGTTAAATGGCAGTAGCGAGTGCGGAAGGCATTGAGATAACACCCCGGTACATATTCATAATACATACATAGGTATAGTTGATCGTGACATATATTCTACTATCAAGGTAATACACAGGCATACATAAGTCTCGGATTTAGTCTGCATGCGGTAAAAGGACGAGTTATAGCTGTATATATAGGACGTTTCAAACTGCGGATGGTACTATTGAGACCATATGAACTATACCGTCTTCACCTCTCTTCGCTATACATATATGCATAAATGCACAACCATCATATACTCTATGATACGTATTTATACATTCGCATTCATATATATATAATACATGAATGCTGTAGGTGTAAGGACGATTGCATACGTAGCTATAGGCCCGCGGGTGTTGCACGCGTATTACGGTAGCCGAGATGCATGGTAGGGGTGTCTGGGTAAGGGATTAAATTCGTCCTGAAAGGAAAGCGGAGAATCGAATCCGCTGAATCGAGAGAGGAACCAACGAGAGCCCAACTCTCGCGATGGCTACCTATATATAAACGTGAATATATATACGTGTGTGTGCGTGCGTGTGTGTTTCTGTAATACCCTTGCACTTTTCGTGCACGCGTACATACGTGAAAGTACGTAGAAATACTTTTGCGAAAAAAAATAAAAAATAAAAGGAGCTTTAACGGAGATAATCCCGAGGTCAGAGTTCAGCAGTGAGAAAATGTCTCATCAAATTATTATAAAATTTACCATTACTGAAATATAAAGGAATATCTCATCAACCAACGTAATTGCTAATTGTATACTCATGTTAAATTAATATATAGAATTTGACTCTGTCGTCGAGTTTTTAGAAAATATTTGATATTATTAGAACGAATATTGTAGTGGAAAAATTAAAAAAATAGTTATATTAAATACAAAAATAAAATAATACTTTTATACAGAAATTTTTATTTTCAATTAATTCATTAACTGCCGCACAGTTTGAACGAACTATGAATCGGATTAATAACATTTGTCTTAATCAATCAAACTTAATTTCGTGGTGGATTCATTATGTTCGATTACTTTATTGTTTATTTCAATCATACTCTACTGTTTTCAATGTAATATCGCTGTTTTCTTTTATTGATTCTAACATAAATGCCGTGAAATTGAGACTACGACGAGGAGATTGCTGTTGGTGATGGCTAAAGGGGATTTAATAAATGAGAGTGGATGATGAAGGGACGGATAAAGGTGGGGAGGGTTTTCGGGGGTTGGGAAGTCGCTAACTGATAGAGATAGGATTCCGAGGGACATTGGGATTTGAACGTTCCCCGACGCGGTATACGCATAGAGAGCTCTCGGGGGTTCGTCGAACGAGAGAGAGAGAGAGAGCGCGAGGTACACGTACGTGCGAGCAAACGATCGAGCAATAAAACCATGCTCTGCCTCAACTAACCCTCCCCCGCCCCGCCCCCAGGGCTATCAATCTCGTCACTTCATCACAACCTCCGCGACACCATATATATACATATATATACGCACTTCGCCAAGTGTGCAACCACTGCCCCTCCAACCCTCCATTCTCACCCAGTTTGCGTGCATACCACGTGCAACGAGATTAATGAAAGGACGTTCAACTACACTGCAAGAAAAAAAAAAAATTAACTCTTTGTCCGTAACGAAAGCCTCGAACTTTTCGAAAAAAATTTTTTTTTTAAATGACATTACAATGTTGGATAATTGAAGAGGATAATTAATCGTGCATGTGAATTCGAGATGATAACACACGCTCGACCGGTAATTTATCAACGGTAAAGAGAAAAGTGACGTTAAATAACGACGAAGAAAAAATTATTTTCAGGAAAATAGTGTGATGGAGAAAAGAGAATTTTATTATCTAATCAAGCCATAGGAATTTTTTTCTTCTTCAATGGGGGAAATAGGGTTAGGACAGCGTTTTCTCAATGATTTTCATGAATTTTTTTATAGTATAAAAAATGAATATAATTTATTGAAACTTTGAGAATATTTTATACATATATTTAAGTATATACTATAAAATTTTTGAAGAATTTCCGTGAAAAACACCGAAAATATTAGCGACCCCATATTGCAGGTCACAATCAGACTCAGCATTTTGCGTACATTCTGGAAGCCGCAATTTTCATCCGAAATCAAACGAGGTTTGAATTTACTTTTATTATATGTCTCTCTTCTATGTGAACCTAAATGCTATCAAAAAAATAGAAAATTGAATTTTTTACAGGGGTCAAAACAAAAAAGTATGATTTTTTGCCACTTTTTACAACTTTATTTGCAAAAAAAAAATTATTTCAAATAATGATAATATTCCGATTTTAAGTTCATATAGAGCGCAATACTATGAAGAAAGTAGCTGCCAATTTTCAAAACGATTGGTTGAAAACTTTTCAAACTAGCGTGTACGCAAGTTTAAAAAAAGTCGTTTTTAGAAAAACGCGTTTAAAAAAATAGTACCAAGGGGGCCTGAAGGAGAGCTACTCACTTTAATGGCTTATAACAATAGAACGAATCGGAATTTTCATTTAAAATTTTGGGAACATATTTTTCAATAGTTTTACTAACAATTTAACAAATTTATAAAAAATCGATTTTTTGAACCGTCTAACCCTATTTCCCCCTTAATTGAATGATTCAATGAATTAAACAATTCTCGATCCATATGATAATTCGCTATGAAAAATTCAGATCAACCAGCGCTTTGTAATGTTCGACCGGGGAAATTCTACTTTCATCATAAATTCGACACATTTGTTTGACAAATTTCGGTTTCGTTGAATAAACGAAATTGCCGGAAATCTTATGGTAAGCTAATCGTATTGGACAGCTGTGCAGTTTCGATCAGGAGAAAATGACGTCGCGAATTGCACACGACGAAACAGAGGAATAGAGATAGAATTATTGAGAAAAAAAATGATGTTTATATACATAATAATCCAAGTGAGAATGGGAAGCGGTGACAGCGATGAAATTAGCGGCAAGGAAGAGACCTAGGTGAAGGAATGAAATTTTATTTTATTTCTCAAAAGCAATCGCGTCACTTGGACCATCTCTCGCGAGGCTCTCTGTTACGAGCTCGTAACTATTTAACCCTTCCCGCCGCCCCGTACAAGAAGAGCAAACTGTAGCTCGATAATACATACTAACACACTTCGTTCTATGTATGTAATGTACCAACCCCCCCCCCCTTCCCCACCACCACCTCACTTTAACCCTTTCGAAGCCATTACCTCACACACCTGGCTGCCTTTGCTCGTACGGTCAACTTTTTCCCATATATCGGAAGTTCACTGTGAGGCTGCTGCTTTTCCAAGCCAGTATAGCATACTCTCGACCATTTGCAGTTGGTCGTAACACACTGTACTGCGGATCTTGCACAAGTTTATATCTATACTTGTACGCGTGGTACGTGAAAATGCGAAATAGGAAAAGTGCGTGTGTACGTGTGTGTGTCTGTATAAGAGTAAGGGGTTGATAATGCCAGGCGAGTACCTCCAGCGCACGATGTCAGCGACATATGTGTCGCGGACGATACATTGACCGTTAAAACCCAAAAGGGCGTATCCCAAGCGATATTAACACATAAAATATTGTTGGGTTACGACCTTTTGTTTGCTAAAAGACATGCATCTCGTACACTCACAAGAGGAAAGTCACCGGGCTGCTGTAATGGCTCCGGAGGGGTCGGGGCCGCCATCTGCCGGAAAATCTCTTTTTCCGCAACGATACAGTCAACTCACGTATACCGTACACTCGAACACGTGCATACCATACCGTTTATCACAAACATCTACTACGACATCTAGCGCCCGAAGATAAAGTCTGTACGGGCACGAGAAATACATTGCAAAGTGGCAATTTTCGAGTTAGTCGATGAACCTCGGATATTTGATCGTTCATGAGGCATTTTTACAGAAATTTCTGTACTTCGTTTATTTTTTTTAACATCAATGAGATGATTTAACGATTGTCCAGAGCTATTATGATACGATGGAAAATTATTATTTTTGTATATTGAAATTATTGTCATATCTCTGTTTTCTTTAAGTCGTTTCCATTGGAGGATGTTCTACTTGAAGAAAAATCGTAGGATCGACACCGCTTTGGCGGTCCCTTAAGTTGAGCAGTATTAACCACGGTCTGTACCGAGATCGGTAACCGTTTAGTCGAGCACTGTTTTTCTGAGTTTCTGATGAAAGTAAACCTGAAACTCAGATGTATTTGTAGCCATTTGTATCGGCTAGGTTTTACCCAGTTTCCATATGCTCTCGTCCAGAATACGATACATTAGTGCACTGGGAAAAAGTGACTGCGGACAACACTCCGGGGACGGGTACTCAAGAACGGAAATGGCAGTAAATGGAGGAAGGAACGTAAGAACCTGATGACAAATATTGAATAACAGTAGCCGATTTCTTATATTTGAATTACATTTTTTGTGTAAACTCCCGAGGTGAATTTCAAAACCTCAATTTTTTGTTTGTCTCTTTAAGGGGGGAAATAGGGTTAGGACAGCGTTTTCTCAATGATTTTCATGAATTTTTTTATAGTATAAGAAATGAATATAATTTATTTAAACTTTGAGAATATTTTATACATATATTTAAGTATATACTATAACATTTTTATACATATATTTAAGTATTAACTATAAAATATTAGCGACCCCATATTGCAGGTCACAATCAGACTCAGCATTTTGCGTACATTCTGGAAGCCGCAATTTTCATCTGAAATCAAACGAGATTGGAATTTACTTTTATTATATGTCTCTCTTCTATATGAACCTAAATGCTATCAAAAAAATAGAAAATTGAATTTTTTACAGAGGTCAAAACAAAAAAGCATGATTTTTTGCCATTTTTTACAACTTTATTTGCAAAAAAAAATTATTTTAAATAATGATAATATTCCGATTTTACGTTCATATAGAGCGCAATACTATGAAGATAGTAATTGCCAATTTTCAAAACGATTGGTTGAAAACTTTTCAAACTAGCGTGTACGCAAGTTCAAAAAAAGTCAATTTCAGAAAAATGCGTTTGAAAAAATAGTACCAAGAAAAACAAGCAATATGGGCAAGCAAGCTAATATTTTATAGTATATACTTAAATATATGTATAAAAATTTTATAGTATATACTTAAATATATGTATAAAATATTCTCAAAGTTTCAATAAATTATATTCATTTTTTATACTATAAAAAAATTCATGAAAATGATTGAGAAAACGCTGTCCTAACCCTATTACCCCCCTTAATGGCTTATAACAATAGAGCGAGTCGGAATTTTCATAAAAAATTTTGGGAACATATTTTTCAATAGTTTTACTAACAATTTATGAAATTAAAAAAAAATAGATATTTTGAACCGTCTATAACCCTCTTTTCTCCCTTAAAACAATTAAATATTCTGCAAACACTCAATTCGTTCGTAGACCGAGGAGATTAGTATGAGAAGCTATATCAGAGAATACACCGGTCGTTAATTTGCAAAAAGGATTCTAGGCTCGGTTCGAACGGGTTAGAAATCACGAGGGAAACGATACCGTGAAAGGTCGCTAACGCGTAAATCTTTGGACCGATCGTCCAAGTCGTAAACTCGATAAATACGTGGGTTTCTGGTGCATAAACTGCAGCCTAGTTCTCTCACTCTCACTCTCTCATTTTCAGCGAGTGAACTATGTTATATATACGTATAGTTTCACGGATTGAAGGGGATGGTAGGGGTCAACTCGAAATAAAAATGAACGCTCGAAAGCGCGTTGAGAATATATCGCCGATGGTTGGGTTATAGGCGTTGCGCTTTACCGCGGATAAAATCGTACTAAATGACCGGTTGATCCCGGGTAATCCCGATGTGCAATGCCAGCCAAGTTAGTACATATACAGTTGTTCCCTCGTGAATATATATATATATATATATATATATAGAAATAACACATGTAGTATCACGGTATGTATTGCAAAACGATGTACCTACCGGTGTACAACATGAACCTATATCTACGAAAGCTTGGAACATTTTCACGCTAACGGGTTATCCAACGCTCGGGGGTGGTTTTATCCGTGCACTAACAAACGTACACTCCTCTATGTATACATCTCTCTCTCTCTCTCTCTCTCCCCCCCCCTCTTTCTTTCTCTATATACATCTATAGATATCTATGAATATATGTATACACAAATATAGAAGCTTGAATCTGTACATACGATACGTTTATATCAAATACATATCTATGTTCAAATCCCCAAAAGGGCGTCGGATCTACCCTTAAACAGAGACTCGTTACGCCTTTCTTTTTGCCTCGAAACATCGATATGTATAGTGTATTCCGTGAAAGCTCGAATATAAATCGATAGTGAGCGTTGCGCCATGAACGAGAAGTGGAATATATGTGGCTTTTTGGTGCGAATACATCGTGCACATTTACATATGGCCGAGAGGCTACGTTTTCGTTACCGCGCTTTACTCCCGAACGATCTATCGCTCACACCAACCTCGGTATATACACACTCCCTTCCTACGTTTATCCACGAGAATAACTTTCATGCATAACGCTGTACGTTTTATCGGACTCTGACAGGATCTATTCCCTCCCGCCCTCGCCAAACAACACGTGCGAAAATTGCTTTTTTTTTTCTCCTTTAACTTATTTTCTTCGTCGCTTTCTCACATCTAATTACTACTTTAGCTCAAAGTTGCGCTACGTTTTCTTTTTTTTGTTTTTAATTTACTTTTCTTTTTTTTTTTTTACTTTTTTTTATAGCCTCCCGTGAAACTCGCGACTTATACCGCTGGCCTTAGCAGACAGCAGGGCAACCAACCGAACGGAATGATGTCCCGCGTATCTCGTGAAAGTGTTTCGTAATTAAAGTCTCGGTGAAGTTAGATTGCGAACGAATGTCGAAGTCTCTCTCTCTCTCTCTCTCTCCCTTTCTCCCAATCTTTCTCTCTCATGGAATATATACGCGCAGAACGAAAGTTGTACCAACGAGGAGGGAAAAAGACGATCGACACTGGTTACGCTGATTGCCCTCAACATTGAGAAAAATAAATAAAATCGGAAGTCACAGAAGCTGTCAAACCAACTTTTAATTGTTACGACGAAATTTTTCGCTGTCATTCAAGCATACTTTACTTCACTAAACCGAATTTCTTTTGGAGAAACCAAAAATTCACTTTGTTACGTGATATGATCGTTAGACAACTTCTTTGTTTTTTTTTTTATTCGTATTCGTAAATCATTGAAAGAATCAAAGTGTACATGTAAAACGAGAAATTGAAGATTTCTTGATACTTGAGAAATTACAAATGTCACGTCCGGTACATTATCAACGAGCCCGCAGTCGAGATAATTAATGTTCTTTTTAGTAAACATAATAGTTTTCCATGATAAAAATCGTAGGGTTGAAAATCTAAGATTTTACCGTAAAATTATTCTTAAAGGTTATAAAAGTCATCATCTTTTATTTAATCGCAACTGCCCGAAAGTGAGGAAAAGAAAAATTGATTTTTTTCCAACATTGTAATCGAAAACAATCTTCGTAAATTATTCTTGACGAAAAAAACAAAATAATGGCAAATTGGCTATTAATTTAAAAGTGTAAAAATGTGAAAAAGATGAAGTAATTCTTCGTGAGCTCATATAAATTTCGTCTACCTCGTTTCGAATCCTCGAATTTCCATCTACAATATTATTATTATCATGATTATTATACGGTAAAGGTCGGACTGCTTCCGGCAGCGAGTTACCGGCACGAGACTCATCTACTCGACCATCGCGCGTATATCTAATTGGCGTTACGTGCGGCGAATTTCCACGGTATGAGAAAGGGAGAAAGGGAAAATAGAAGAACGGGAAGAGTCTCCTCTCCTCCATTGCGGAATTCAGAGCAGGAAACGATTTTCGTGGGGCACGAAAGGACTTTTCCGAATTGAACATTAAAAGCAAATGTGACGAAGAGAATTGGCATGGCCCACGTAGGCAGTTATCGCCGTTCGGGTAGCTGAGACTTTCCGAGCCTACCCGGGGACATTCCGTAAAATTTTCTCTACGACCACACGCGGACTCGTGTGTTTCGCTCGCCAAATATAGAAAGGATGAAAAATATATGTGTGTGTGTGTGTGCTCGCGGTTGATACCGGAAAAACTTGGAGAATGGAAAAGACACGCGAGGAAAAAGCCTTATAGCGTTTGGAGGCCTCGTGAATGTCGAGAAAATTCACCGCTTTTACAATCGTAAAATTTGAAATTTTTCCTTCATATACTTTCTCGTTCGACGGTGGAATATTTGCATTTTGCGTTTTGAGAGTGCCAAACGGGATTTTCCGAGGGAAAATTTATTCGAACGTCGGGGGCCGGGAGGAGTGTAAAAACGCTCGCCTCGGGTGAGAGAGTGAAATCTCTGTCGACGTCGTTTTCTTCAAACACTTTGCGACATGAAATTTTCCTTTGCTATCAAGTTATATTTCTGGCGAGTATTCTCCCATCTCGAATGAAAACCATGTCGTACGAAATCTCGACGATTCAATAAGATATTTAAGTTTCGAACTTACGAAAATCCATGGTACATCCGTTGAAGTGTAAAAATAATTTGTTTCTGTTACTTCCTCGGAGATTTCATTCCGTTAGTGAAATTCTTTTACTCTTTTTATCTAAAAATCGTTGACAAAAAAAGCCGAGATCCTTAAGTTCATTTGCTGAGCTGACATTCAATTGGAAACTACAAAAATTCCGATGAGGAATGAATTTTGATAAACTATTTTCTTTTTAACCACCCTAATGATACAGGCGGTTGCACCGAAGGATTTTTACCAAAAAAAAAAACACCTATTGGCCTCAAATTTCAAATAAAAAATAAAAGGATTGCTCTCGTGCTGTATTAATCTATCGATATCTCATTTGCACACTGCACACTCAAATACTGAACGGAAAAAAAAATATCCATGATATTTACGTTCCATGATTTTTGTGTGTTTGTTCAAGCGTTTTTTTTGTTTTTTTGCTCATCGAGTCAACAACGCGCAGAAACGAAAAGTGACCGGAGCAAGGAAAAAAATTTTTTTTTTTTTTAAATATGAAATATCCAGAGTCCCCCGCATATTGTGTCGTGAGTGATGTATACAAACGAACGAGACTCGTGTCTCTCGACTATTCTGTCAACCCGGATGAAATTCGACAGCCATGGAAAGGGGGGACGCAACTTTTGCGCGCCTGCATCGCTATCCTCCCGGCTAATCCCGCTTTATTTCACTCAATGCTCAATCAATCACGCCACAAACTTCTCGATAAGCAAATCGATATCTGCATAAAAAAAAAAAAAATAAATAAACTCGTACTGGAGTTGCGCAAAATTACTTCCTCATTATTTTTCTTCATTCACAAAGCTCACTGTTTGAGTAAAAGTAGTTTTATCAATTTTAAATTCGTTATCGAGCAATGCGAAGAATTATAAATGACTTTCCACATGTCTTTTCATGTTTTTCCGCCCTTAGCGTAAAAGAATTTTTTTCTTTTCTTTCGAAGCATCGCTTCGTTAGTGTAGAAATTCCCAGATCGATGGCCCAAAGTTCGAACGAGATAGATAATACAAAAATATTTTTCATAAAATTGAAATAATTTCATCCCATTGGCGCGAATAGCTCGAAATAAAAAGACGTATTCACGAAAGCTTTCTGCGCGACAAAAAAAAAGCGAATAAAAAAAAATACTATCGGCCGATCCCGATTATACAAATTCAATAACTCGAAGGAAGATTATATTTATGCGAAAAAGTTATACGAAGAAAATGACATATTTCATCATTTCGTTAATCAGAATCCGCGCGAGACTCGAGATATATCTCGATTCATTACCGCCTCTGTTTCGCCAAGTTTAATTAAGTATAAGAAATGAACAGCGGCGTTCGGAGAAAGACTTTGTTACGAGATCCCATATATACACACACACACACACACACACACACATATACAGTCGAGTTTCGGATGGAACTGTGCGAGGATGCTTCTCTCGTTTTCCTTCGATTAAAAAGATATATAGAATCGAATAAAAGCTCCATAAAAGGGGCGTGAGTAGGGATAAAAAGCCACAAAGTTGCGGACAACTCTGAGCTCGGAACAAAGAGTTAATTTTAAGATTGAAAAAAAAAAAAGACACTAATTGTAGATGAGATCAATATAAATAAATTTCATTGCCACAATAATGACGTTATAAATTTTTTCGTAAGATCAAGTAAAATGATATTTTTTAGAGTGAAAGGAGAAGATAATCTCGTCGAGATAATGTGTATAACGTATATACGCCAAAAGGTTTCGACACTGACTAGCTCCTCGACGCGACAATAATCTACCGTCTACTGTTTTCATTCTAATTTTTTTTTTTTGGTCTCTTTACTTTTTTTCTTCATCTAGCACAGTCTAGTTGACTGTTTGAAAGTTGGCCGTTTTGCACAAGGCTCCGGGGTAATAGAGCGAGAGAGGGCGAGAAGGGAGAGTAACGAATATATAGTCCCGGTGATATAGGGGAGCGAAGGGGTGAAGGGAAGAAAAAAAAATGTGAGTAAATAAATGAAAGAAGTGCGCTAGTTGTCGAGTGTGAAGGGAGAAGAGGATAAAAGTTTTCTCGTCGCTCGAGACAAGAGGAAAAACTTTTTTAGTCCATCCTCGTCGTCTTTTCGCGCCTCACACCTCTGCACCCTCGCAACCCGCCGTTTTGTTTCTTCAACGCGCGCCTTCTCTCGTGGTTTCGCTTTCTCCTCTCCATCTTTACATCTTCACTTTTACCACTCGAGGCTATATATCCTCGTGACAAACTCCGGACGAGTCTCTCGCGAAACAAAAATTAACAAAAAAAAAGACAAAAAACAAACAAAGGGAAACAATAAACTCGAGCAAAGAACGTGAAGATTAAATTTCACAAGATGGCTCGAAATTTTTTTTGAAAACAAAAAAAATCAAACAGCTTATAGTTCATATAGTATTTAGATATATAGTTGACAAATAATTATAAATTATTGTCAAACTTCGGCGACTTTTTGTCATTTATCATGGAAATGTGTAATGTAATTTTTTTTTCTATCGAATAACGCCTGGTCGTGACTGTACGCGTGAAAAATCGTTTAATAATAAAACGTTTACGAAACGGAGTTTATGCGGGATGAAATGAAGCGAAAAACTTTTTCTCGTACACGCGGATAATTTCTCTCGAGCGTATCGTTGACAGAGGTGCGAGAAAAGTGCGTTTTTACCGACGAGAAAGCTGATCCGAAGCTCGTAAAATTGTTTAACATTATTCGTATAAAAAGAATAACCGTCAAGGAAAATACGAACAATTGCTAAAAGTCAGAAGGACGTGTATCCCACAGATTAACGGTCTAAATGACATGTGTTCATAAACAAATAAATTACAAAAGAATAAACAGAGCTAAATTAATTATTTTCAATACGAATAATTCAATTGTTTCGTACAAATATTTGTTTGTGTTTATTGTTTTCTCGTAATTTATTTATCAAATGTAAAATTGTAACCTCCTTAATGACTTACGTTACACTGAAAAGATGTATGACCAAAGTGATTTGGTCATTCATCAGAATGATATGTATGTGTGTGTACGTGTCGAGGGGGTTTTCAAGTAGTGCTATACCATTTCCGGGAGTCGTCGGAGATGCCACCCCTTGTATAGAGAAGAATCAGCGAGGAATTGGGTATGTACTATTCCTGCGAAAAGCATTACAGAATGGAGGCTGGTTCCAACGAAACGAGGTGTGGGAGTTGTTAGGGTTATAGAAGGATACGTACAAGAAGAAACTCACAGGGACGAGCATCTCTCTCTCTTTCTCTTTCTCCTCTGTCTGTCTGTTTCTCCTTTACGTAGGGAGCGTTTGTAGGTACGCGATGAAACAATCGTATCGCTAACGGAAGTCCCGCGAGCCTCCATTGTTTCATCCCGTCCAACAGCGTTTGACGTCACAACGCCGACGACATTTCCTTCGCGTTTCACTTCCGGTCCCGACGTACTACTACGCTCAATCATCCTATATATGCATCTTATAGTATGTTCAACTCAAAACTGTCTCATCTCCATCTCTTTCTCTCTCTCTAGTTCTCTTTGGACACTACGAAATACTGAAATACCTATTCTCTGTAACCAACTCACAAGCTACGTCACGATATTCAATGTGTTACACACTCCCCAACTTATATTGTTGCACATTGTCTCACTGTATTGTAAATAGCGTTCGGTCATCTCTTTCCACGTGTTATACACAGCTCTTATCAATATACAAACTCGACATCGCGACGACAAGCAATCGAAATAAAAAGATTTCAACGCGAATCCTCGTACTAACGAGGTGAAACTTTCTACACAATTGTACACAACGTTGCGAGCTCTTCGCTAGACAATTTCGTGAAAATGACCGAAGGATTTTCTTATGAAGTTTTGAATTTATTTGAATCAAGCATCGGAAGTTTAAAATAAAAAATCAAAAAAAACCTCGGGCTATCGAGCTACAGAGGCGAGAAAGAACTTGATTGAGAAATATCGCTTGAGTCGAACGAATTTTGATCGCTGACAATCGATATTTGGCAAAAAAATTTCTAAATCTGCCGTATAATCAAAGTATTTAAATATATTACGATGAAACAACGGCGGCGACATTTTTAACTGTGGATGAAAAAAATAATCGTTGGGGTTGCGTAGGATGAGCGAAGAGTCGCGACAACACGAGAGAAGCTTGAGTCTGGTTGGTATAGCTCGGAGGCATTTAGCAACATAGCGTTTTCGAGTATGCCAAAGAGAGATGGTAGCCACGAGATGGGACAACAACCTTACTCCAGTAATGTGGTTTCTCTGAATTTAAGCATCACTCTCTCGGGTTCGAGCGAAGAGTGAGGGAGGTCTCGTCATCCCCTCGTACATGAACGCAAGAGGGGAAAGAGAGACAGAGAGAGAGAGAGGGAGAGACAGAGGACGATGGACCTTAATATCGTTAAACGAGTTGTTTGCTAACTCAGTTAAATTCGGTGGGCGACCACGCGCAAACCGCGTGTGCTACAGCAAGAGCAATACTAGCAACAAGAGGAACGTACAGAGCGAAAGAGAGAGACGACAATTTATACAGATATACACATACATGTACATTGAGTGATGGGAAAGAGCTATTTGGGCCGTGTCCGGAGGCTCTACGGACCGATGATGCGAATACTGGTGCCTCAACGTTGATGGTTCGATGCGGTTATTGACGTTTCGGGTATAGAAATTAAATTACTCGTTACACGTACTCACTCTCGGCTCTCTCTCCCTCGCTCTCTCTCTCCCTTCCCCATCTCTTTCTCTTTCTCGTGCCAAATAGTCATTGAACGCGAGTTCAACATCGTCGTGTCATTCGACGTTTTCGCGTTTACTGGAACAAGCACCCTCTTTCACCCCACTCTTCAAGGGGGGTAATAGGGTTAGGACAGCGTTTTCTCAATGATTTTTATGAATTTTTTTATAGTATAAAAAATGAATATAATTCATTGAAACTTTGAAAATACTTTATACATATATTTTAGTATATAGTATAAATTTTTTGAAGAATTTCCTTGAAAAACACCGAAGATATTAGCGACCCCATATTGCAGGTCACAATCAGACTCAGAATTTTGCGTACATTCTGGAAGTCGCAATTTTCATCTGAAATCAAACGAGGATGGAATTTACTTTTATTATATGTCTCTCTTCTATATGAACCTAAATGCTATCAAAAAAATAGAAAATTGAATTTTTTACAGGAGTCAAAACAAAAAAGCATGATTTTTTGCCATTTTTTACAACTTTATTTGCAAAAAAAAAATTATTTTAAATAATGATAATATTCCGATTTTAGGTTCATATAGAGCGCAATACTATGAAGAAAGTAACTGCCAATTTTCAAAACGATTGGTTGAAAACTTTTCAAACTAGCGTGTACGCAAGTTCAAAAAAAGTGGTTTTCAGAAAAACGCGTTTGAAAAAATAGCGGCGCTCGGGGCCTGAAGGAGAGCTACTCACTTTGATGGCTTATAACAATAGAACGAGTCGGAATTTAAATTTAAAATTTTGGGAACATATTTTTCAATAGTTTTACTAACAATCTATGAAATTAAAAAAAAATCGATTTTATGAACCGTCTAACCCTATTTCCCCCTTTAAGGGACGTTGATGATTTTTTTGCTTCATTCGATATTTTTCAAGGGAATTATACTTATTCGTATAATGAAGAGCATTTCGAAATAGTTATTCCCTTAAAATCATTATCATTCATCATTTTGACAAAACTATTCGTATAATCATTTGATAATTAGCTCTTATTGAAAATTGTTTTTTTTTTTTCTTTTCAACTAAAAGTCATTAAAAACTATTTGTCTTTCCTGAACGAATCGAAAAACCGCTTGATAATAAACTCGTTTCAATATCGGAGAGCATTCTCGCGCAAAATTCTACATTAAGCCTTGAGAAATTCTAATCGCATCGACATCGATCGTCAGGTGCCACAATTATCGTCATAATTATCGACAATTTCGTACACGGCCAGTCCCGGAGGAACAGCGCGACGAGCGACGAAAATGAATGTATCACGGGATTTTGAACTCGCGAACGCACGAGCAGGTTTGTGTTCGTCAAAATCGTCATCACGAGCGTCACAGAATGACGCATATATAGGTACGTTGGAATTGTTGACATATATAACTTTGATCGCTGGGTATGTCACGTACGTCACGTACGAGAGTCGAAACGATTCGGCTCATTGCCGAGTCCTTCCATTGTGCGTACGTGATACGAGAACGAGGAACGACCCCGACGACGAAGGCAGCGCGCTCTATGTTACGTACGCGTCGTTACTTCCGGCGTACCGAGCGCCATCTCATCCACTACCTATACACTGTACGCACAACTATCGATGCCAAACTTCCTATGTAAATGCGGGATAGAGGTTTATATACGCGAGTATAAAAACAACGATATAGATGAGAACAACGTGAGAGTATATAGTTGGATTATTAAACTGCGGTTATTAGCTTTTATATACCTGCGAGTTACAATGACAAAATCGACGTGTCGTGAAACATTTATGAGATGCATCCGCGGATGCTGGATCCTTAATGATGAATTATAACGATCGTAGAGAAAAGACAAATTCTTCATTGGAACAACACTAATACATTCAGTTTGACTTTTCTTTTAAGTTCAATTTCTATAAGTTCAACTTTAATTTTGTAGAATAGAGTTTTGTTTTTTTATAAAATGATTCAATCTCCACACTTTATGTCTAAAGAGAGAGAAATAGAGAGAAAAACTTAAAAAGGGAAGTGACTTTACTTGTTCATTACAGTTTACGTAAACTAATTCTTGGTTTTTCTACGGAAGATGTCGAAGTTGGCTGTGTAAGACGTAATGATCTTACGAAAATCTCATTTGTTTGCAATCCCATTACACGCATTGATCCATCAGGTCATCCCTAAATATGATTTTCTGACTAACTGAAACATTTCATTCCCTGGCCACGAATATGTATAATTCTGTCTTTTTTAATTAGAAAAATGAAGGTTACTCGATGAAAACACTTTCAAAGAAAACTAAAAAAAATCTTAACGATAACACAACATTCGCGTAAGTTTGAATTGACGTAGGTAAATTTTTTCTGTATGATCACGACACATCAGCTCGAATCCCTCTGTCTCTCTCTCTCTCTCTCGGCCTTTCAATATACCTCCGCGTTCAATTTTATCGGATACACACGAGGGTGTCTCGATCCCTCTTCTCCCCTCTCTTTCTCTCTGTGGCAGAGCACCGCGAAGTTCTGCAAGCTCGGTGCCCTAATGAAATTGCAATGTTACTTGACTGAAAGACAGGGGACCACGAGTGTGTTGTGGCGTGTTGGTCTCGACGAAGCTACGAGAGAGTATATACTACGCAAAGCCCTCAGAGTTGGAGCGATATCGCCGTAGCTATAGACGGTACATATACACATACACACACACACACACACATGAATATATTGAAAACTTACAAACCAAAGGACTTAATGCACATAATTTTATGTGTTAAACCGTGAGAGTTGCACCTTTTTTGTTTTCAATCAACTGATATGTAATATAAATCGTTGAGAGGATGAAGAACGAGAGGGGTGCAGTGGCGACTGCATCGGCTACGGAGTGTGTTAGTGGCAGCTCGGTCATCAGAGGATCGTCGAGCGTAAAGTCCGAGCTAACTGGTATGTTACCGGCTAAAGTGCGTTTACGGACACGTGTACTCCACTACAAGCACGTGTGTCCTTCGATATATACGTACATATTGACGAATATATCATATATAAAAACGTACTTGGATGTACCATGGACATATATCGAATGCTGATAAACATAAGAGCTTAATTTGCAGGATTTACGACCAAAACGATGTGAATCAAGCCCTTTTTATTATTAACAATCGATATACGCATATAAAGTGTATTCCAGGCCAAATCGACAAGACCGCGATAGTCAAGACTTCTTCTTTCCTCTTTAGTATCTTATAGGGTGACGCGAAAGAAAAGACATGATATTTTACTCGTATAGTATATTGAAAATATTAGAAAGGAAAAAATTGATCGTTACTTTTCTGTACACTAGAACCGAGAACATCATTGGGGAGTAAGGGGTTATTGAAAAAGTTGTTTTTTCAACTGATAATTCGATGGAAAAAATAGTCGGAAAAATCGATAGTGCCGACAAGTGTTAATTCAATGTCTATTCGTTGATAACAAACGATCCTCATTTCGAACGGTAATGAAAATTATTGTGTAGTGTTTTTTCGCGTTTTTCTGCAATATGCTGAAAGGAGGAGTAAAAAATAATAAAATGGTAAGGGTTACGAGTCCAGTCGATTTTCCGTGGAATACCCAATAAATATATACATATCTATATGTAAATATAAAAGAGAGCAGGCCACGCCGACCTATACTACTTGAAAAAAAAAAAAAGCATCCCCTACCTCTCATCGTCCATTCTCTCACATATCTGTAGTAAAAATCACCCCCTACCTCTCGTTGTCCATTCTCGAACACGTATGTGTAGGGAAAACTCCTCTCTCTCTCTCTCTCTTTTCCTTTCAATTTCGCTCCTCTCGTCGACTATATCATCGGTCGCAACATCGACCGTCGGACATACGGACACTCGACGGGAAAAGATTAAAAAAAAAACAACATGGAAAAAAAATCAGAAAAAAGAGAAGAATTGCGAGGGAAAAAAAGCACCCGTTACAGAAACTCCGTGTTGATGAGACTATTGACAGGGGACTGGTTAGTGACGAGCGAAAAAGAGAGAATGAGAATATATAGCGATGGAAATCTCCGGTGTGGCTTTGACACGACTAAAAAAAACTGCAAGGGAAAGCCGGAAAAGGCCGCGAGAATTTAACATCGGGAGAAGTTAAAACCGCTGTTACGAGACGTTAATTCCCGGTTTACCTACGCATCGATACCCGGACACCTGAAGCTTATTGAATCTCGTTGAACACTTTAATCCTGAGGATCGACAGTAATAAAGATTGGATGCTCTTCTTTTTTCTGCTACACAAATATTATCGTTGCATCGGGAAAAATGTAATGAGCGGATTAATGTTCACTTTTAATCCGTTCAATGCCAATAGAAGGAAAATCTACAAGTTGAAACTTCCAAATTGCTTTCTTCGAATCTCACTCAATGCTCAAAAACCTCCACGGGGTACCGTTGGATTTTTCGAAAAATGTGTAAATTCCATTAGCCTCTGTTTTTAATATTTGTCCATTAGGTGCAAAAAACTTGTAGCCCGATAACTAAATTGTGAGAACTAGAGTGTTTTAACAAACATTTAAGATATTTTTTCTTTCACTTTCGAACTCTTTAAAGTATTTTAAGTACTTTGTTAGAAGAATTTATCAAATGTCTATTTCCAATATTTTTTCATTCGATCTCAGCTCGATTCGATGAAACAAGATGCAATGACTCCACTGTCTACAGAGACAGTGAAGTAATGACAACTGTACCGTGGCTCTCGCGAATTTAGTGATATTTCTCACAGGAGTTGTAAGTTCCTATGCGCGGTGTTGCGACGAAATGCCACCGTACTTATTGTAGTCAAAATTAATTGACGACAACTAGTTTCGTATAAAGTGACTGAATGAATGAATGCAATATTAAGGATAGCGATAAAAATAGACTGTATTTTAGAATTTCACAGTTAAATTATTACAAGTGTTGTTGTATGTGTGTGTCGAAAGGTTTCGTTTTTTAACTCTCGATGTTGACTCGGCAACTAGTCGCTGTAGACTAACGAACTGTCAAAAAGGGATGACGCTTGAAATGTTACTCCCGCTTTTTGTGAGTGGAAGGGGAAAGCGTCCCCGGTTCGTGTCGTGTATTCTGAATTCTTAATGTTGCCAAGAAACTTGTGTTTGCCATAAGGGTTGACATCCCACACAGGTAAGGCGCGAAACGTCTCGACTCGTAGAATCGCGGAAAAACCCGAGGTTTAACCCGCAATAAAACATCTGGTCGCCAGAGACTAATTCACAGGACCTTCCTGCCATAAACGTTTGGTTATTAAAGGTATTAGGGGATTTTCCCTCGAAATTGGTCTGAGAGACCCCTTGGAAATACGATTTTCTATTTTTCGATTATGTACTGACTATTTGTGTGTACTACAATATTCCTTATTTTTTATACAATGAGAGATCGTCGTCGTCGACGATCCAACAACGGATCAACATCGTTGCTGAATCTATACGCGTCAAACGCACTTAATAGGCCCTTTTGATATTGAACCATATATGAACGACATATGGATCCTTCTGCTTGTACTTGGGTACAGTGGCTGTATTGCCACTGATGCTCCCTGAGTGGAATATAACGCGGTGACGCCACAAGACTCACCAGAAGCTTCAAACCGGTACATCAGAAACCTCGCGGTAATTATGTTAAGTACACTATACATAGAGCGTTATGCGTACGAGGCAAACTGTGATCCAAACAGTGGTTCGCATAGTTGCGTTTGTGTACGGATCACGATAGGGTAGGTGGGAGGATGAGAGAGTGGCATCTATGTAGGTTCCAAGAGCGATCAACTGACGATACGGTAGTATGGTTGTATACTAACAAATACCAATATCGTTCCTATACCAAACTAACTGGACTGCGATGTACATATATCGGGAACCGTCCCGAACCAGCTACACAACGTAACACTGGTTACGAAGCACAGCAATCACCCTTGTGATCAGACCAGGTAACTAACTGCGTCTCGGATGCATACGTACCTAATATGCGAAGCAACATTCAGGGCCGTACGGAGGAAGGGGAGAAGGGATGGGATGGAGAAAGGGGTTGATTGTGAGAGCGAGAGAATGAAGACACGAGGAGACAGTGAGGAAGTTAGTTCGAAGTACACCGGAGTATAAACTCGAGAGAATTTAACCCAACAACTGGCAAAACCATTTATTCCCTTGTATACAGTTCGCTCAATTTTCAAACATTCGAACGCCCTTGGCTATTTACGGAATGGGCTTAACCGCGGATGCACAGAGTTCTAATTATACTTCACTTCTTGACACGATTATAACGCGTTCACACATTGGGATTTTCTTCTTTTTTTTTTCTCGTTATGCAGCGAGGTGTATAAGGGAAAAAAATTGAAAAACTTGATAATCGGACCAGTGTGACCAGGGATCGTAATTTTCAGAATATTACAAGTGGAATTGAGTGCAATTGAAGATTGATTACAGAACGAATTGTTATTTATAATTGAGTTTAATAGAATGGTTTTACAGAAAGTTTATTCAACAGAAATATATTTCAAAATTGGAATATCTATTGTCAGGGAAATATAGTATTAATTTCTGAATAGTAATCATCTTGATTGTATTTTTAATTCGATAATCATCGAAAAATACTTAAAAACTGACTGTACTAAATTTCAGCCGCAAATTGTTCATGTTAATGATTTTTTCATATTATTGCAAGACCCGCGATAGTGAACTAGAAATTGTATGATATTGCATATCTAAAGGACAAATATAATTGAAAAATCAGAATTTGCAAAAAAATTGGTGCACGGACAATGAAATCGTTTAAATCATCTTCAAACGTGTTTCATGATTTTTTTTTCCGATTGCACAGCAATAAAAGTCGTTCTCGGTAGATAGTATGATGGTATAAGATCCTTACTGGTTTTTCGATCGAGTAATCCAGCAGCCCGGCACCAATTTTAATTATCGCCTGAGTTACCGTGACGCTGCGAGGGTGAACGAAGCGCCACGAGGGGTAGTCAATTTATAGTCGAGTCAATATACCCCGAAGGCGTTATATACAGTCGTGCGCTCACGCGGGGGGAATTCCCTCTATCCGGACGATTCGAATCCGCGGATAAACGGCGAGAAAATTTATCAATACCTAATTTTTTTTTCCTCCTGATGTATTATAGTCACTCGCACGAATTATTTAAAGGGGTGAATTCCGCGATGCTTTTTAACTTGCAGAAAAAAAAAACTGGTGTCGTATATTCGAATCGAGCGATTGTTGGAAATTCTTCTACAATCATGTAAACAAATATTCCGATCCAAATTTCGAAAATAGGCAATGATGCATCTTTTGCCGAAAGAAACGAAATAAAATATCTCTTACATTTTTTTAGATACCTGTATGAATATTTTTTTATATAATCAGCAAAACATTTCTGAACAACCTCTCGTTTGGGATTTTCGATACAATTTTTTGTTTTGCAAAATAAATAAATTTTGCTCTCTTGAAAAAATGTTTTACAATCCTCCAAAGTGTCGCTTAATCTTTATTTGTTACAGATGCAGTATTTGGAGCTCTTTTTTTCGATGAAAAAGAAAATCGTTTAATTATCATGGCTGCAGACGTCCGGGTTTCGTGACAGGCGAGCCGTCAGTTTTAACACTGGTTCGTTGTCGACGAAACCTGCACGATCTGTAACCGCTCCGTCGATCGACACTCTCGGGAAAATACATCGTCGTCCGCATCAACAGTCCTCAACGATTGATAAAAATAACATTAATCTGTAAAATAATAATACGTTAAAACTGTAATAAATATTTTGCGTTAAAAATTAATGAATTTCGTTATATTTTCCAATTCGAATTTTTAAAAACGAAACTTCCGAATTCCATGCGGAAAACAAAAGTCGAACTTTCCGCAAGCAGACACGACATCGAATTACTCGCGCTATTGCCGATGGAAAATCGATTATACAACTGTTTAAAAAAAGTATAACAAACAAGTTAATGTAATATTTTGAAAATAAAGCTTCACGATGAAGGAGTTGATAGATCGACATGTGATTAATATTAATGCTCTGGTTGAAAAACGATCGTGTTTCCAGGATGCGGGGTATATAGCAGAGAAAAAGAGATGTGGGTATGGACGAGCCAATGAGAGAGAGAAAGAGAGAGAGAGAATTTGAAATGCTGTATGTGCATCACTGGCTTGGCGAACGATTTCAACCGATTGGACGTTCACGTCCGCGAGAGTTAGTTCGAAAACGTCGAGCTGTCAGCAGTTTCGCGGCTAGTATATTATGTTGTAACTGGATATATATCAACGTAGCGAGAATACAGGCTGGTTTGATTCGTCATCCATTGATCTACAATCGGGAGGGGGGGGGGGGGGGGCACCGAGTTGTATACCCGTTATCAATTATTATTGCCTCTGAATATGCCGGTAGAACTCGCCATCATACGACCATACGACTTTAATGGTTTCGTGCTCAAACGGAATTTCATCGTAACTAGAGACTCCTGATTACAAACAACAACCAAAAAAAGATCTTTGATCGTAAAAATTCCTACAATTTAAGAAAAATTAAGATCCGAAAAATTAAGAATTCTGTCAATCCTAAAGGCAGCGAACAATTTTTAATAGTTGTCCATTCGTGTAGCACAAAATTTTTGGATGAATAGCTTGAAAATTGTGAGTACCACAGGGGGGGGGCCCGGAGATTTATTTTCAAAAATAAATAAAATTTCTGTAAAATTCAAACGAGTGATTCAATATTGACGAAATTTTTATCGAACGAAGAGCACGTGCTAACTGTGCTCGCGTGCAAAATGCGAGTCCGACAGGTCGAGTCATTTAAAAGTTACGGAAGTTTGAATTTCCCAATATTGTCACATGCTCATACCGGAAAATTTTTGTTCAAACAAAATTTTTTTGACATCTTAAATTATTTCGAAATACTTTGGTACAATAAATTAAAAAATTTTTTTTTTCCCAATCACAAAGCCTCCTCTATGAGGAAACAAAATCGTTGGAATCTTCTTCTTCTATCACTAATGACCCTGAATGGTTTCCAGAATAGAAAGAATTTAAAAATGATTTTCAAAATATACAAAAAAAATATTGGTATTAACGATAATTAATAATATTGCCGTAATAGTCGTGTAAGGAGAATACGTATAAGTAAACGATAGGAGCAAGTGTTTAATAGCGATAAGGAGCAAGTGGCGAGATGACGGATATAAGGAAGGGGCGAATACGGTGCAAGTTAGCGTAGCCACTTGACTTCGCGGAGGCAGCAGGTTGGTAAAATATGTAACCACTTGCCGTGAATTGAGAAGAGATGGGGGAGGAGGGTTAAACCAGACGACACGATGGAATATACACAGACCGCGAGGAGGAGTAGACCCTTGGTTACCATGAAACCTTCGCAAACGTGCATCATAGCCGTGGGTATGCTCAGGGGTTTGCTTAACTTGAGATTAACTCGGGGTTAATTCACTTGGAAGTAGTTGACTCCGCAGAGAAGCTCGACAACGCCCCGGGCTCTCATTAGTATTACTCCTTGCTCTAAGTATATATATATATATATATATGCACACATATATATATTTCAAGGAGTATTGGTATACATATAGTTTTGGTTCCAGAAATGTATAATATGAGGCATTCAATCCCAATTCGATCTGCCTGAAACGATACATACGAGGTCTGTCAAAAAAGTATCGCAAATTTTGAATTTCCGCGGGCTACGTATATTCGATTTTCGATTTTTTTGTGGCGTTAGGTGGGTACTTATGTCCCTCACTTATGCTGAACAAATCGGGCGTTTTGAATGTTTAGTTAATTGTTGACAGCTGTTTTGGTTAGACGTGTTCTGGCTTGTCATCGATTTTTGCCTATTCCAAAAAAGCAGCTTCCATTGCGATGATTGAGCTTTGGTTTCCACGTCATAACCATAAACCCATGATTCGTCACCCAGTTATGACCCTCTGGAGCAAATTTGGGTCGTCGTGGACCGAGTCCAACAGCTCCTTAGCAATGTTAACGCGACACTGTTTTTGTTCGAAATTGAACAATTTTGGCACGAATTTCGCGGCGACCCGTCTCATGCCCAAATCATTGGTAAAAATCGAATAGCACGAGCCAATCGATATGTTTAGTTCCTCAACAACTTCTCTAACGGTGATTCGACGATTGGCCAATATTATTTTCGTCACTTCATCAATGTTTTTGCTGTTGTTGATGTGCTCGGGCGTCCGGAACGCATTTCGTTGTTCATTTCGTTGTATTTTTCAATACGTTTCATTGCGTCACAAACCATTCGTAGCTTTTTGTAAATTCATTCGACTGTAAACAAGTGTCATTTAACACCTTTATCCATAATCGATTCTTCAATTTCTACGATAAGTACTGTGCAAAAAAATTAAATATTTTTAATCGTGTCCGAAGACGGTGAAGGTTTTCGTACCACAGAGAAATAATGTATAATTACGTTCGGAATTAAAAATTGAATGTACAAAACAAATAAGATAGAAAACGTTGAAGATTCTTGACAGATTTGTCTTTGGATTGAAACACCCTCATGCATATGTATATTTCCGCGACTATTGGGATTTGTTCGAAGATAAGGCGACAAACGTCGTCACGGTTACCGAGGCGGTACGGAGCACTGCTTTCTCCTTTACTCCGCTCCTTATATACGCACTCTAGGAAGCCCCGCTAGCAATCATCCTCTATGTTCTACGTCTCTCACTCTCTCGTTCTCTCGTGAAGCTTAGTACGCTTAGAACTTGCAGAAATCTACTTGCTACCTCCTCAAGTACCCGGGAACAATTATTGATCCTAATTGATCATCAATTGATCCTAAGCTGCGTAATAGTGTAACGTGCGGTACACATAAAAAATTAAATTATATTAAGTTATATTAGTATAAGTCGCCAATGTAGTATAAGTCGCCATTTTTAGTTTGATTTTATTGTGTCATGTACAGTCAGCAAGAACATTTTTTTAAATACCATACTTAAACTTAAAATTAGGCTTCAAAGGCATTTCTCAAAAGGCTTTTTTTTCATTGGATTTCTGAACAATTTTTTCACTCCAAAAAGCATCCCTTGTTGTTTAAGGGCGGGGTAAGGGTTTTCACTTTCGAAAAATCGAATTTTTTTTTTTGTCTTATCTTATTGTTTAACATTTCAAGAATATGTCCTTAAAATTTTAAACCGATCTAAGCAATATTCTTGAAGTTATTGTCTTATTAATCTCCTGGCCTTTAACGCTATACCTCTAACAGCTGCGGGCGGTCGGGCTAGCAGTGCAGCTGTCGAACAGGTATACAGTTTATTCATTGCTATTGTGTATATAGTATATAGTGTATGCCATACACTACAATATTTTAAAAGAAGAAACGAGCTAGAATCGATGATTCTGTGTAAGTTGGAAATAAAAAATTTTTTCTTCACTTTTTTACTTCATAAACTTTAGACGCGTTTTTCTCAAAACTACTTTTTCAAAGTCCGTGTTCACTGCCATTTAAAAACTACTTGACCGATTCATTTAAAACTTTGTACAAATTTTCTACATATAAAATACCTCCCCCCAACTTTTAGTTAAATTTTTTTTTTTTTACATTAAAGGTGTTTCCCACCCACAAAATGGCGGAATTTTTCGTGGAAAATAACAGTTCACACTTTAGATGGCCGCCAAAAATTTTTAAATGAAAAAAAAAATTATCAGAGAACGTTGGGGGGAAGATTTGATTATAATTTGACTAAATTTTTATGGTTTTTCATTGTCAGATAATTTCCGGCCGAGTTATAAGGAACACCGCAAATTGTTTTTTTTCCAAGACGTTCTGGGGGAAGCTCTGTTACGGGCTTATGCTTCAATATTTCTGTATGAAAAAATTATACAACATTGTCAAAAGTATGCTCAATAATGTACAAAAGGTTCGAATAAAATTGCTCAATCCATATTTGAGAAAAAAAATCGCAAAAAAAGTGTTTTTTTTTACGCTGAAACCCTTACCCCTCCCTTAAATTTCGTTATATTAACGCGTAGCAATGTTAACGTATCAGAATCTCGAAATACCCATTCTCGCGCGTATGCTCTTTAAAGGGCGTGGCAAAAGAAGTCAAAGGGTTCAATAAATTGCAGAGTTCAAATCGTAATGTAAAATCTCAATAAAAATATCACTCTACATCGTCACTAAACTACTATTTTCAACCATAAAAAAAAAAAACAGCAAAAACTCTCATACCTACAGATTTTCTATCACTTTCCATCCAAGATACCACAAAACTCTCTCGAGTCCATAAATGTAATTTCAATCTGTACCCCTGTATAACTGACTTATAGTGTTCGATTTATGAAGAAAAAAAAAATCGCAAAATGACCATCGGGCTATTTGTCAATGTGCATATAGGCGTTCGGACGCGAGGCAAAATGTTCATTGAGAGAAATAGAGTGTCGGAGGACAGGGCCTTCGAAAATATGATATTGTAGTGAAAATGGTCAGTGAAAATGGTTTACCGATGGAAAATCCCGGCTCATCGTGTACAGAGAGTGCCATGTTCCCGCGAAATGATTCGCTCACTCGATCTCTCGGGACTCAATTGTACCAGCAATTCATATACATCTGTACATGCCCGTACATACTCACACACACGCGCAAACGCACATACATACATTGATAGAAGCTGTCGGAATAACGGCGATCGGAGTATTGGACATTCGGGACGCGAGAACCATTGGAAATCATATAGCACCTGATCGTGCTACATATATATATATACGATGAAACTGCTCGGGGATATAACGACGGAACATAATGATGATTGTCTATCAGGCATCGTGGATAGACCGCTAGCTTCGCGTCCACCGGTACACTTTCCTATGTGTATAAACTGTCGAGAGTCAGAAAGGCTTACCTCACATAATGTCGATGTAAAACGATGTTCAATAGGCCCTTTTGACTTTTATTACAATTTACGATACATGCATATAAGCTACTCAAAGTCACGAAGCCCTAACTCGCGTACTTACAATGTGAACAATCGTGAGAGACGCCCTTTTGATTTTTCAACGGGTTGATACATAATATCGTCGTGTGTACATGGGTACTTTGGTATACGTGACTCGGGGGATCGGTTGACCGTACTACCAAGCAAGGACAGTCAGACTATTCAACTATATAGCTATATTATAGCACTTTTGCGTACGTTGGTGACTTCTCGTTCTCCGTTACTATTGCCTCGCGTTTTCCCCAGCTCTACCATTTATAGCCCTCTGTCTTTCCGTTCAATACCCGCTCACGTATCAATTGGCACTCCGAGGCATTCTCTCACCGCATTCAGCGCTAACCTTCTATGTGTGTAGATACGTACGGAGGGATTCTAGGTTATATACATTGATATTTCCAAGTCAGAGGTTGCTGATACGCTGACATTAAAGGCCGACACTTTGCGACGAGGAATCCTCGAACTGTACTCAATTCTATATTCTGATTTTCGTAAAGAAGAAAAGTGCACGTTTGAAAAATATGTTTTTCTTCACTGCATGGATCACCTTTTATCGGAAATGTGTGTCGTTCAAATTTGCACTTTTCCCTCTATACCGATTGTACAGATGTTGTTTTAATAATGAGACTTTTGGGACAGCGCGAAAGATACGAAATTTTGGAACACGATTTTAACGAAAATTTTGTCACGGACGAAATAATCATCATTTTAAATAAAAGAAAATTAAAACAAATTGATCGGTGTTACCTACGACAAATAAATTGTGCCATATGAATTTTGGAAATTTGACCAAACGCTCATTTGAACATTCATAATGACAATATTAACCGATGGTAAAATAAATTCTTCAACTGGAATGACTTTTGAAAAAAACGAAAGAAAAATTGCACGGTAATGGCAAGTAATTTACTAAATCGAAGAGTTAATGGCCTTTTCCCGGGTTAATTGACTGAACGAAATGAAATCACTGTTTTAACAACACTGGGCTGGGATTTCGATTCTGTGTTATTTGTCGGGAGGCTGTACGGTCGAATGGGTGAACCCATTTTCATGAAACATCGCAGGCTTTTACTTAACAAGGTTTTTAACTTAAAAACGTATACGACAAAAAAAATTGTGTAGGAGAACTATTAAAAATGGAGGAGTCAATTATGAGGAAACGAACAAACGATAAGATAAGTAATCGTTAATGAATATTGGTAAAGATTTTTCGCGGTCGTAAATTTCAAATTAAAAATGTAAGATTTGAAAAAAAAGTTTGATTTTTATGAAAATTAGTACCTACAGTTTTTTACAGAACGCTTATTTCAAAGCAAGAAATTACAGAAAGCCAATATAACCGAACGAAAAAAAATGGTAAAAAATCAATGAAAATTGATATTTAAGATAGTAGTGTGGTAACCCTTAGCAAAATTTGCTATTGACAATCAATGGCAAAGGCTGATTACCATACACTTCCAATGCAAATTGTATGGCAAAGTCAACGGAAAAGTTTTAATGTCCGCAAGCTGAATGGAAAGTCAATGGCAAACTCGAATGGCAATATTTTTCCATAGAAACTGAATGGTAAGTCAATGGTAAACTCGAATGGCAATTTCTTTCCATACAAACCGAATGGAAAGCCAATGGTAAACTTCAATGACAGTTTTTTTTCCAAAGGGACTGAATGGTAATATTACCTTTCAGTTTCATTTTGAGTTTTCATTTTCAGTTTCATTTTCATGAAAATCGGCTTAAGTTAACTTAAGCCGATTTTCATGTCTTTTTTGGAGGGCGTTTTTTTGTAGGAAAATAAAAATGAATCGTTTTGGATATTTAGGATGTTTTTATTTACATATTAAAGATACAAAAAAACATTTTCTTGTAAAAATTTAATAGTTTATTATTATTATTATTATTATTGATCGAAGTTGGCAACTCGAAAAAAAAGCGCGTGGGTGGCCCCGGTGATTTTGGCTCTCGATGTTATCTGAAATCAAAAATTCTTGATATTTCTTAATCTGTAGACATGTCATTCTGGTCGGAACTACTGAAGTTAAATTTCATGGATAAATAACAAAATGGCAGACTTTGGAAAAAACTTTTTTTTTCCAAAGTCCGCCATTTTGTTATTTATCCATGAAATTTAAATTCAGTAGTTCCGACCAGAATGGCAGACTTTGGAAAAAAGTTTTTTCCAAAGTCCGCCATTTTGTTATTTATCCATGAAATTTAACTTCAGTAGTTCCGACCAGAATGACATGTCTACAGATTAAGAAATATCAAGAATTTTTGATTTCAGATAACATCAAGAGCCAAAATCACCGGGGCCACCCATGCGCTTTTTTTTCGAGGTGCCAACTTCGATCAATAATAATATTAACAATAAACTATTAAATTTTTTCAAAAAAATGTTTTTTTGTATCTTTAATATGTAAATAAAAACATCCTAAATATCCAAAACAATTCATTTTTTATTTCCTACAAAAAAACGCCCTCCAAAAAAGACATGAAAATCGGCTTAAGTTACCAGACTACTACCTTAAGGGATTTCGAGATCACCGATCTCGAGTTCAACAGTCCGAAATTAAAAGTGATGAAACTCGATGAAGTTTACTGTTTCCCGAACTACAAAGTTACTAACATATGGTTACTTAGTCTAAAAATAAATGCATTTTAAAACTACGCACGATTTCAAATAATAAGAGGCAGAGCCTGCGTTGTTGTCCGTGATTAAAAAAAAACACATTCTCTAAAGCTCATGTAAAAAGATATATATATATATTTATATAAAAGAACGTAAAGACTAGCGAGCGGGATGAATTTGCGAAGTGCAAAATGTAGTACATCTCGCGGCGATGCCAGTATTTTAATTACGAATGTATGTGTCGTGTGAAAACATAATGGTTTACTATCAGGGATCCGTGAGAAAGAGAGAGAAAGAACATGAGGAATAGCGCGAGAGTTGGAAAACGCGGTAGACCGGTACAAAACCGTCAGAATCCCCGACGCGTATATGCTCGTAGAGTTTTACGTACGTTCAGCACCGATACCTTGTGTGTTTATATATATGACGTTTGTACTATTTCGTTTTTCGGTTGAATTGAGACGTCGAAGCGCACGGGGAGAACATTCATCGGTTTTTCCATTGATCGTTGCGCGGGACGCGCGACCAGTTCGATACAATGCCACCCTCCCCTCCCCCCCCCCCCCCCCCCCCACTGGTCGTCTCTAAATATACATATAAAACTACACGTAAATGTATAAATGGTTTGACTCTGGCAATCGTCAGTTTAGTTCCTATGTTACGTACGACAATGAATAGACGCGTTATTTAGTCCCTCCGCGCGATTTCTTCTCCACAAAACTACCCTATACATGATGCGATGATATCGATTGCTATAGCGAACCAAAAGGTCGTAAATTCTCCAGGATTTAACAGGTAAACGTTACGTTGGTTAAGACCTTTTTCTCTTTGCTCAGCGATTCGATATTGCTGAACTATAGAAGTTTCACCCCCCTAACAGCTATATCCACGTCTTTGTCATTCTTAACTCTCGTCTCGTCCGACTCCCATATAAACGCCGTTACTCCTGAAAAGAGGTAAGAGAATGAAAATTTATCGTAGCTCTGTTATTGTAAAACGCAGAGCGAACAGCTACAGGTTCACCTCACATTTATTTAAAAATGCCAATCGTTTATTTTCCGTTACATTATTTGATAACGATTATTTGACGAAAAAAAAAATTACTGCTCGTAATTACCGCCTTCATACTTTTGGAGTAGAAAATTTCACAAAATTCAGTCGTAATTTACCGTCAGGCGGGATTAAAGATTTTTTTAAATGCTTCTATTACATTTTAGCATTAGCTTTGGTAACGAAAAAAAAAGGAAAATGATTTTCTTTCACAAATACAGGCAATCGATTGATCGTGCATTCTCGACTCCGGAGGGGTGGAATTTTTTTTTCAGCTTTACAAGAAACGTGTCAAGATCTCCGATCGGAAATTTCACGCCGATTATAAATCGAACGAAAGTAAAAAAAAACGTGAAAAATTATTATTATCGTATTGATAATATTAATTCTAATACTTGGGTGGAGGCTCAAAAACCCCAACAAGCCTTTTTATTTTTCGTATCAGGGCCATGTAAAGTGAAATATCATTAATTTGTTAATGCGTGCTTTTAGCGATAAAACACAATTAATCACTTTCAATCAAATGAATGAATAATTTTCACTGTAGAATAATCAATACGTTGGTGATCAATATATTGCATTAATGAAATGAGATAATTTATGATTTCCAACCGTGAATATGAGTGTTACGATAACTGATGACGTATTTTTCATATTGTCTAATTGGAAATTTCAAACGATTATGAAACTAATGTTTAATTTTTAACATTAAATGAATCAAGGGGATAAATAAACAAATGGTGCCATTTTAAATTGACGAGAGATCGCTGTCTCCACGTTATAACATAACGTACATGAAATTAATCTTTAGAAAAAAATATAACGAAAAATGTAACGAACTTTAGTTTCTTCGTTATTCGTTGCATTTCATTTTTATAATTTTTTTTTCTCGTCAATGCACCAGAAAAACAATCATTTTCATTATGGAATACAGAATTAACGTATGCAATTTCAAATGCTCTATCTATATATATATAAATGAATCTCTATTTCCCTTGGTCACGCCATAACTTGAGAACTACTTTACCGATTTCATTCATCTTTTTTTTTTCAAGTTTTCTAATACTGTGTAGAAGGTTCTTACGGGAAGAAAAATGAAGAAAATTGCGCAGAAAATTGGAAAATTTCAGAAAACTTAACGACTATTTAACCTTCGCGCGTTTGACAATTCGCGCGAAGCAAATGTTATTAAATAGATGCATCGGTCGGCATCTATCGATCAAAAAATTCATTTATTCATTTCTTAGTGCACAGTCCATTCGATCTGAACGTTTATCCAGTTTTGAGTTTGTTGAGTGAGTTTTTCGAGAAGTGTTTGTTCATCGCAATTAGTTCACCGCAATCACGGCTTATATTAAAAGTTTAATTTAATATCGATTTTTGGTAAATTTTGATAGACTAACACGTGGTATACATGCTTATACAGAAACACTAAGGGAGTGAATTTTTTATTTTCAGTTACAATAAACACTATGTTTTTTAAATAATTTTGTTTTAAATTATTTATTCCAGTTCGAATTGAATATTCATAGCTCAGACAGGACAACGTCTATCGGGTCAGCTAGTCACTTATAAAAATTAATATGTTATAAAAAAATTGTAGAAAAGTAAAGAATGTTTTTTTTTCCAAAGTAACGAGAGGTGCCCCGTTCTTTGTTTCATAGAAGCGAATGTGATATTATGTAAAATACGAGTGTTCAGATTTTTCTCTCTCTTTCTCATTTCTCGACGGTATAATTCTCATTCCGTCTCGTTCCAGTGGCAAAAGCAACGTAACACCCACAGCATAAACGACAGGGGGTATTTTGTAGCCTGGGTTATACAGAAATGTGTACGTGTATGTATGTACGTGCGGGGTGGCTAACTGGAGGGTGACAGCCCTTGTGACAGCCACGTGACGTCTGCGGCCATCCCGGCAGGCATCTAATTATCGCACGGCGTATGTAGCACCGCGAGAGCGAAACGCACGTTTCGTGCCGGCTGCTATGCACTCTAGCTGTGTGTTTTAACTGAAAACCAGCATCACCGTCACAACGTAATATGGATATCAACGCGACTCGTTTTCCGCACAATATTACATAATACTGCAACTTCTGAGGCTCCGATTATACAGCGATATTAAATTATCGAAATTATTGTTTAAACTTTTCGTTATATTATTTTTTAAGTTCGTGCATTTGAAGGAAAATGCCCTTCGACTTCTAATGAAGATTTAACGCCAATTCAGAAAAGTGATTTTTCGTTGTCTCAAACGATCTTCTTCCAACTAATAATTCTGTCTCAATTGTTACATCCTCAAGACCAAAATTGATTTTAAGAAATTCAATATAGTTCACAAGCCAATTTATTTAACAAATAAGAACTATGAAAAATTTGATATTCTTTAAAAAACAAATAAAAATACACGTAGTTGGAAATTGACACAAACTACGCAATTTTTTTTACGTATCCATTGTTACAAATATTTTTCTATGTTACTGATGCGTATGGCTGTGCCATTGATCTTTTGTTACTGTTAATTGTCGCACGACAATTTGTAAAAATGATTCAAAAAATTTAACACCGACTTCCAGTCAAGTGCATTATTGAAGTTACATCAAATTAATAATATTTGATGATTTTCGAACGTAATTGGCAAAATTTGATTTAAAAAAATGGCCAAAAATGGTACTTCTAACCTAATAATCGAAAATTATTCGAAGTAGGTACGAATATTTGTTTTTTTTTTCGGTACGAAGGCATTTGAATCTTAAATTCTTTCTCTCGCAATGCTCGCGACTAATCAAATCGAGATGTAACCTACGTAATGGACGAATAAACGCGTGTTAGAATGACCGATTGTTGACGAGGGAATTGATAACGTTGGGATATAAAATACCCGTCAAACAATATATATAGACACACACACATACACACATATATATATACGCTCGAGTGTCTCGTAGCATCGGCCAGCAACAGAGCGAGCAGCATCAACGGCGCGTGAAGTTATACGTTATTTTTATCCCTCGGAACTGGAGCGGGCTAACACGTTACCAACGCCGGGCATACGGCTGCCTTATCAAACGGGCTTTGTCCAACTTTAATTGAAAATATTGGAATAAATTTCGAACGATGAAAACTTGAACGTATCCAATGAGAGAAACAGAGAGAGAGAGGGAGAGGAAGAGAAAAAGAGACAAAGAGACGATGCCTGAACGTTCGTATATATGTGTGTTCAGAGGGTGAAACCGAGAGAATGCCGTAAATCGACGAGGAAAAATCAAAGAAATAAATAGATCGACGTGAGGCAATAAGAGAAGCAACAATGAAAAAAAAAATCATAAAAAAATCATTGTCGACACCGCAGAAGAATAGAAATAGAGGAGACAAAAAAATTCATTCGTCTACCCTTCCAGTTTCAAATGAGAAACATGTGAAAAACATCTATCCACAACAGATACTTTAACATTAATTAATTCATTATAAAAGTTTAAAAAAACAAACTCGTCGCGTATGAACGCTGTAAAAAATTGATTGAAATAAGTGGACGGTACTTGTTTTTGGCGATAATTTTTACATTAATTGGAGTAAAATCGTACAGCGACGTAATGTCGTTGATCAAAGTTTTGTTTATAATCCCAAGAACGACAGAAGAATTGTTTCAAAGTTTTCAATCCGCAGGAAATTACAGAAATGCGATCATTGCGAGAGAACAATAGTCATATCAACCCCTGGATTAAATTCATTGTATAACCAAATCACATTGAATAACAAATCAATCGAAAGTGATGGTTTAATGTTCGGGAATGTAAAAAATTTGACGATATCAAAATCGTTTTAAATCTAGGTTGCGTGTTCAATGATGCAAACATTCTTGATCCAATTTTTTTGGTTTTTATTTTTTGTTTCTCGCACCAACGACGAAACGATTTCCCCAAAGTAAATAGCCGCGGTTTCTGTTTATAGATGATTTTACAACTGGGCCGTTCGACACCCGAGTGAAATGTTACGGATGCTCACTCGAGTTTCAAGGAGCGGTGGTGAAATGGGACGGATTGGCGGGGCGGGGGAGGGAAGCGGGGGAGGAGTAGTAGGGAAGGGAGGAAATGGGTACGAAAGCGCGAATCGAGCGGGAAAGGGTCACGTATATTTCGTGTATTTGCGGGGGTACAGGAGAAAGGGGGATGGAAAAGGGTGCTTCGTTCACGAATCAAGCGTGTGTACGTTGATAAAAAAAGAGGGGCAAGTGGCGAGCGCGTGGCGTACTCGATAGAGCGGGAATTCAGTTTGCAAACGCGGGGGAGATCGAAAGCAATTGGTACGTGCCCACGATTGCGCCTACTCTACTGTAAATATTGCTGCTGCTCATACCGAGTGTCAGGATATTCACGGTTGCATACATTCAACCTGTACACATGTACATAAATTTATACATACATATATATATATATATATATATATATATATATATACGCATGCATAGATTGGAATAATGCCTCGGCTTTATACGTAAACATATATATATATATATTTTTTTTTTTTTCCGACGCTCTGTTAGCGAAAAACAGAAATGTAAATAATTGTAACGGAACAAAAAAAGAAAGAATTTTATAGAAATAAATGCGATAATAAAACAAAAGAATAACGTGTATATTACGAATGAAATAATAGATTTATAAATACGGGGCGTCAGCGATCCCTTAAAGTGGCGGCTCCATGATTAAATATCGGAAAAAAAATGTGTTTTATAGATTTATTTTCCGATAAAAAATCATAACGAAAATTCTAAACGAGAATTTGTTGGAAAACATTTTTCGCTCATGTAAAAAGATATTCAGACTGGTAAATAAAAAAAACATTGCAAAGAAAGTGACGTTTGAAAAAAAAATCAAATTTGAATATCGCCATCTATACATGACCGTAGAAATATTTTCCAACAATTCGTTTGAGATTTTCGATGTGATTTTCATTTCTCCGTGAAGTGACGTTATAATTCTAATTTTTCTTTCACTCAGAGTCGGAAAATAATTGTATATATTGTAGTTACTTCAATGATAAATATCCTTGTACTCGAACAGTTCATAATCGTTCGTAAATGCTGGATAGCAACGACGCGATTTACAAAAACGCCCCAGGGTGAAGTAAAAAAAAAAAGAGAGCAGCGAGAGATCGTTGAAAAAAAAAAGTGTAAAATACTTATGGCTGTAGTTCGTATCCGAGAGCGCATAGACAGAGATTCACGACGTACCCAATACCGCGTTATCGAAGTCGATCATTCAATTTCGCGCGGCAAATTGTCCGTGCCGGAAACTCATATCCGGGCACTTCCGGTTTCCCTCCTTTCCACCTTCCTATCACTCTTTCTCTCTCTCTCTCTCGTCTCTTCGTGCCTAGCAACGTCATTCCCTCTCGTCGTTGTTCCCTTCGTCGACGGGAACCAGACGCAGATGGGCGGCGAAATCACTTCCGGTTTTTCCCTCATTTCCCTCTCTTCCCGCACTCGTCGCCGATTCTCACCCTCCTATCCCCCCCCCCCACCAAAACGACATTCCCTACGATTTCTCCGATTATGCAATTTCCCCGCTGGGACAAAACTCCCCCAGCTTGTCTACCTGCCTTGTTCATTCGTCTATCTCCAGCTCTCCCTCTCTCACTCTCGGAATCAGTAATTCCGTGCTGTCTTTTCAATCAACGAGAGAGAGAATCACTGATGGTTCGCTCAGCGAAAGAGAAGAGAAGATGAAAAGCTTTTTTTCTCATCGTCATTTTATCCGCGCAATTATATTCGATATATTTGTAATCGTATTACATCGAAAATTAAAATAATTATATTAGAACTCGAGAGTATATCGGGGGGTAGGTCTGTTAAGATGGCACCCCCAATGAATCAAAAAAATATTTTATCTTTATGGAAATGATAGGCTTTATATGAGCTGTCGAATTGCCTGAGAAAATTTTTTTGACCTTATTCCAGTCGAGAGACAATGGAATTTCAAAAGTGGGGGTGCTAGAAATTCCCTATCGAGAAGAACTCACTAAAATTCTCGTAAGAACGAAAAAAATATTCTCCTCGATTTTGGCAAAGTCTCAGGAATGAAAGCTTCTTCTAATTGTAAGTCTACTAGAGACGTTTTGAAAACGCCCGTCAAAACCCAAAATCGATGAAACGGGAGCCAGGTTATGACCATTTGAAATTTCGACATTGTTAGGTTTCCGAAAAGGTAAAATATGAAAAAAATCTTATTTTATTTTTTTAATGTTTCGATACCGTATTCGATCGGAAATTTTCCACTGACTACGAATAACACCGAGTTTTAGTCGAGATCTCAAAATAACAATGTAAAAAAAGCGAAAAACGAAAAGTATCACTTTTTGGACGATTTTCAATGAAATTTCGCTGATTACGAATAACACCGATTTTAGTCGAAATCTCAAAAAATTAATGAGAACAAGGCGAAAAACGAATAAAATCACTTTTTTGACGATTTTCAATGAAATTTCGAGTTTTTCAAGGGAATGGCTTCTGAATTAGTAATCAGCGAGTCAAAATACATCGATATAGCGTCCTAAAAGAAAATTTAAAAATTCAAAATTTTTTTGCATTTCGACCAAAAAGAAGTGACTTCACTAAAATCGCTGTAACGTTGTTTCCCGATAGAGTTGGAACCCCACTCTGTGCTCATTCTTTTCGTGATCGAAAACCCTTTAAAATCGCGCTTGAATCATTGTGCTATCATTATTTTTCGATTTTTCACAGATTTTTGAAGTCGAACCATCGATTTTTGCGAATTTCGCCATACATACCCCTTCTCATTTTTTTCGCCAATTTTCAACCTGCTCTCACGGCTACAATAATTGAGATATCGGGATGATCCAAAATGCATTCTCTAACAAGGAAAGTACCCGACGTGTACCCCCTCCGATTTTGTTCACATTTTGGACACATTTCGAATGACAAGGAGACAACTGGAATGTAAAAACTCAAATAGGGGTAGCTTACTCCCTTAAAACGGTTTTCTTGTAGAAATACAAAAATGCGTGAACTTTAATGTTATTTCCGCTATAAAACAGCATAAATTTCATTCCGATCGATTCGTAAGTTTTCAATGTAGGGTGCAGGAAGTAGAAGTAGATGTTTAAGGGTATCTCAACCGCTTCAAATTTTGTTTTTTTTCATTATCAGGTGGGTTCTTCATTCCTTCGCATAAGGAACATTTTAATTTTTGTTTCATCAAAATCGATGCACTGCTTTTATGTGAAACTGCAAAATCGCCCCTTGACCTGTGCAAATTTAGAGGGTGGTTTCACCCGTTGAAACCGTTTTTCCGCCGATAAAAAAAAATACGTGTCGCTTAGTTTTTAATGCTCTATAACATACACGAGTTTCAACAAAATCGGGGGGGGACACCTCGGGTACTTTCCTTGTAAGTCTTAACGATTTGTTTAAGTTTTGAGAATTAAAACTTTTTTATTGTTCTTATATGTAGAAAACGTAGAAAAAAAACGAAAATTTTACATTTATTTCATGGTCCGAAATTTTTTTTAACCTCACATCGTAAGGTTAAAAAAATCGATCAAGCAGTTCAAATCTAGAAATGAGTGATATTAACATCTCATATCTAAGTACAAGAATAATTGGATCGACAAACATTTTACATCTCGCATATATCGAACAAATTATGAAAAGTCAAAGACTCGTGAGTGCAAAAATAAGCACTTTCGCCATCTATATACAAAGGTACACAGAATTCTTATCGTAAATAGAAAGTCATTAATTTTAATCATTTATTTACTTTTAACCATTTTTTTTTACTGATTTTTTCACATACATGAGGGGATAGTAAAAAAAATTGTCTGAAATAGATAAATGATTAAAAATCATTATTTTCCTTCCTCAGTATTCCCCCCCATTTCTAGCCTGGATATTTATTTATTCATATTCCCTATATTTTCCTATATTTTAAGTCGTTAATGAAAGATCGAAATCTAAATTTCACAATGACGCGATTGCGTATTTTCACAAAATTCCAACGACAAACGAAATCCCGAGAGAGGTGGTGACTTGTTAATTTTTTAAACAACACGTTGAAGGTTAATACACCTCGTCAACGTGAGTAAGGATCAGTTTAATACGAAATACGAAGACGCGCGGAACTGTCTTCCCAAACGATTCCACGTCGCCCTTGTCACTGACCCAGACTACTTGAACTCGTCGCTTTGGCTGCCCTAACGCCCTTTAGTTTCACTACTGAATCGCGATTCCCTTTTCTGTGATTGTCATTAAAAATGAGAAAAAATGGTTCTAAAAGTACTTGAGGTAATTGCGGAATAGTCGCACGAGTGATCAATAATAAAAAATCGTTTTGCATACTTTTATATGGTAATTAACAGTAACACGGTGTAGTCGTCTCCAGTATGTTTCCCTGATATACGAAATCATTAAACAACGAATTATTAACAAATAGGTTCGTTGATTCGTATACATTCCTAAAGATTATTCTTTGATAAAAAAAGCCATCAACGAAAACGCACATTTTCGAAACTTGGCACAAATCAGAACACCTATTTGATGAAAAGTCGTTATAATTATTTTTCAATGCTAAGAACAAAAGTGTTCAGAACATCGTACAAAACTGTCGATCAATCGATAAACGTATTGTAAAAACGATTTTCAAAATTTAACATTCATTCGACTTGACAAATAGAGCATTGACGCGAGTCTTCGTACTCTCAAAGTTCACAAACTTTCAAACAATCTCAAAGTTCTTTTTTCACACTAAAAAAAAATCATAAATTCAACTTTGCATCAAGACGCAAAGTGTTAAAAATCAAAACTGGTGAAAAAGAGTGTGGAAAGAGCCTTAGATTTTTTTTTCTACAAAGAATCCAAGACACTTGACGAACATTCTCTTTCTGGAGAATAAGTAAAACCAAGAGTTTTCCAAGACTACGTGAATAGGGGGCACAAACAGAGAATCTTCGCTAAACAACTGAATCGTTTGAAAACTTTTTTCAGCGCATAATAATAGAAGGGAAAAACGCCGATCGAACTGCCATCTTGTACTCGCGAACGATTCACAAGGAAGAGAAAACTTTTTTCTTTTTTTTTTGAACAAACATTTTCACCTCTTCGGACCTTCAACCTCGTCGACTCTTTAAAAAGTTCCTTGGTACTGGGCAGGAAAATCGTGAAAAAAGTTTTGTACGATAACACGTCAGTAGTTCGAAGTGAACAACTTTTCTGGAATAAATGGCGAACGGCACTGCTGGAAAGTGAGTCGATATAGCACTACGTAAAATATAACTATTTCCTCATCCGTTGCACAATTCTCTTTAGCATTGAATCTCGTGTAATGTTAATTCGCGCAAATGTAAATGTAAATCTCGCGACAATGAAAAAAATGACACAAGACCGAAGCGCACTATTTTGAGGGTCAATGCTAACGCTAAGAACAAGCTATACGAGCAAACACATATTTGCTACTGTCGAGCTAAATCATACAGCGAATCATTTCAGCTATTTTTCCCTACATATTTTTTTGATCGCTATTTGAACAAAACGTTCGCGTCAGGTTGCACGCTGAAGTATCACGAGTCAAGGAAATAAATTCCAATGTCATATGACTCGCTGATGTAACATTTTTTTAATACAATACCTATTTGCGTTTGGTGGATTTTATTTTCAAGCGAAATTTTCGCGCGAAAAAAAATTTTTCAGCCGTTTCGATACCGTGGAACCACCGATATTTGTACCCCCTGTAACGTGCCCGATTGGCCAAGATACGTCGACAGATGTGACGTGCATAGATGCAGACGGTAGAGATTGCTGTTACTCATTCCCACGCAATGGACGAACTCCGAGTCTACGACGTCAGAGTATCGCACTCAACACGATACTTCATCATCGTCGAGCTCTCATAGGGTAAAAACTGAATTATCTTCGTCCGTTTTGTCACCTGTTAAAGAATAATAATAAAAATTGTAAAAAAATCCTTCCCGATGAGAAAATCTGTGATTTTCCGTTTTTGGGAGGTTCCGGATAATCAGAAAATCACATTCGGTACAACAATGTATTTTGTTAATTTTGTTAACGGTATGGGCTCGCAACAGAAGTGAATAAAATAGAATTTATTTCGCGAGATAAACGTGAATCGAAGTCTCACAATGGCATTATCCATATACCCTGTAATGCTCGTTGTTTCGAAGCCAATATTGTCGTGTCTCGGGAACCGGAAACACTCGACGGAAAACACGAGACACTCTGGTGACAGAAAGATTGAGAAACTAAAGCATCCGAGTGTATTATTATATGGAAAATGTTTCAGAGCTCTTTTCTCCGGTATCGGTAGCAACATGTCACTGCCCTCGTGCGTTAATCACGAACAGGAATTAGCGCAGAGTTCAACTTCTATGTCGAACGTTCGTGGTACACAGACCAGTATTTCACCGTCGAATCGCGCCAACGAACACGACAATCAACGAAGAAATTCTCATCATCCAAATCTCTTGCAATTGACACCGGTCAATACTTCCAGCACACCACTGAATGCTTTGGAAACTTTACCCAAAGGCAAATACACATTGGCATTGATCTGTTTGGTTCGAAAAAAAAAATACAATATAATTCTACCAGCAATTAGAATTGCTAAGTCTTTACAATTTTTCTCGTTGTTTCGTGTCAATTTTCTATATTTTCTTCAATGAATTCTTCAGTTTTATTTTTATTACGTTATAAAATTCATTTTTTACTCAACAAAATGTTGGTTTCTATTTTTTTTTGCTCAGAAACACCAATTTTGATTTTGCTACCAATTTTACGAAACCTACAGAATGGTGTGTTACTTCTATTTAAAAAAAAATCACCAAGATGACTTCAATTGAGATTACGAAGTGAAGAAAAATAAAATGACAATTTAAGAAATTGCGGGGACTGTTTATCCATGTATTCCACACAAATTGTAGTTTACAAAAACCGTCTTTGAGCACTCAAAACGCTCGTACAAGGATGCATGATTTAAAAAAATAATTAAACAATAATAAATCAGTTAATTAATTGTTATTTAATATTGAAACGCCGAAAAATCATGCGCTATCGATAGACCTAAATCGTAAATTGTAAAATAAAAATTAGAAATTTAATTTTGTAAAAGTACTGAGAAGTATTGAGAGTTATTGAATTGTAAACAAAAAATTGATTTTAGTTGCGTCTGTGACAGGTAAATTTTCGGACGTTACGAAGCGCAAAACTTCATCGACCTATCGTCATCACAAGTTGAAACATCGGGCGGAGCTCGTCTCCACTGTGAGTACTCTGTACGCAAAATTATTGGTCGTCGTTGGCGTTGCAGTTCCGGTCACGGCGAGCGTCAGTCGCAGAGTTCCGGCTGCCCTCGACCAGGTACACCCAATATAACATAGCCGCGTTGTGTCGTTCATTGTTATACCATCGTCCCCGTCGTCCATTCTGTTCCTATCATCGATGGCTTAATGCCTCGTCGTCGTAACGATACTTTATACCCTACGCGAACAACGAGCTGTTAATGAGATTCGAGCGATTATGTTAACCGCGAGGAAACGAGCGTTAACGTGTACTCGATCTCGCTTTATCATCCTGACTAATTTGGGTTTGTAACGATACCGAGGGACAATGAATATTTCAGGGACACCACGCTTAAAAGTAGTAAAACATTTCATTCATTTTTTTACTAAGCGAAAATAAAATCTTATCAAAAATCCCAAACGAGAAAATATTCGAATCTAATTTCTGATCGTGTAAAAAAGTATTCAGATCGGTATATAAACAAAAGCGTGGTAAGAGTTCTATTTTTTAAATATTTGTTATATTTCGAAAAAATCCAACTCTCACAATTTCGAATTCGAATCTGAATATTTGTTTACATGATTCTAGAAGCACTTTCAACAATCGCTCGTTCGAGATTTTCATTAGAATTTTTGTCCCCATTCAAAATCCAAGCCTGAGGACTATCAAGTTGTAGAAATAAAAAATATACCAATTGAAAATTGCACATTGATTCCTCATAATTTTTCTACGTTCACAAAACTTGCTTTACAATGGGGTTAAAACAAAAAAATTCTACGTCCCTGTGAAAAAAATTTTGTTAATGCTAAAATACCATGAACAAGCAATTTTTTAACTTTTCTTCAGCAAATTTAAACCAGGCAATATCGTTCGAATAAACAAAGTATTTAAAATACTTTTTGAAATAAATAATTATCACTAATAGTGTATAACCATTTTCATGTTGATGCCATAATTATGAACAATTTTAACGTGATTAATCGATTAATTACCTTTTATAAGTAAAAATTCATAATAATTTAGGCAAAAAAAGTATTTAAAACACTTTTTCATTCGTAACCAGTTGTTTTACTCCATTTTTTAGATGTTCAGTTTAAAAAAAAAATATGTTTTTGTTCTTTTACCAGGGATTTTATCTCTATTTGTATCTAGTGAGCGTTGCCTTTGTCATCACTATGTACACGATCCTATTGCGCGACAAGGCGGTAAAAAAATTGTTAGTACAACGTGGCAAGGAGGAAGGTACTTATGGATTTGGCGATTATGCATCGAGATCACGAAACATTCAGGTAAAATTAACATATTATCCTAAGAATTACTATTCACTAAGGGACATTTCAATAACGTAACGAACGAAAGAAAAAATAATAATAATTCACTAAAAAAGAGTGACACATTGTGAAAAAGATTGAAAAACGAAAAATGATGAAAAATATAAAAATATTAGACCCAGCAATACGGAAGCTTCTGTCTGCGACTCGGTGCCGTTGGCTTCGGCGCCGGTTCGTTAGTCTTTACCGGATTGCAAATCGGTGCGGAAATCGCGTCCGGTGGTCCATTCAGGGCTATTACACCGAGCGCAAGGCTACTACTGGTTACCGCTCAGATGCACTTCATATTCCTAAACAGCAAGGATCTCGAGCTCGCTAAGCACGGTGCACTCGCTAAATTGGGCCTTATGCACATGATAGCCACGAATCTCTGCGAATGGTTACAGGTAACAAAGTGGCCCGCATACGCGAATCAAAATTAACGATGTACAAACATAGACGTACGAGCTTTCACGACAATGTGAAATATCTCAGCAATTATGCGCCACTGACTTTGATCGGAATTTCAATCGAGAAATTCGCGCAGTCTCTTACATTGACTTTGAACTAATGTTAAATAGTTTTGTTGTTATATCGAATGAAAAAAAAAACGTAAAATAACATATTATTTTTTTAAAATAGTACAATTTTTTATTCAATGGTTAAAATTATTTTCGAATATTTGTAAAATTATTATATTTAACTTTTATCAATGTCATATATATTTTGTTATCAATTTTGTTTTTTATTCCTAATTGAAATCGCGCTACACACGAAGAGAAATCATTTTTTAATCAAGTCAGATTGAGATTTTAGTAACTGAAATATTATCCATTTTAAATAAAAACATTGCCTTTAATGAAATTGATTTTATTCGAGTAAAATCTTTGGATAGACTTGATAATCAATCGATCGTTTTGCTCGGTGCGTGTTAGTTTGATGTTTAAAAAAATGACGAATCAATCAAATAGGCACTTGTCGAAGAGACGAGACACGAGATCGCCCAATTGGAGTTGCACGATCACAAGTCGAGCGACGAGGGTATCCTCGAGACATTACTCAGAGACGCAAGCCCATTTTTGTTTCCCTGCACGATAGAGTTTAGTCTCATTTGTGCGGTAATACTTTTCGAGATGTGGAAGAGGGTCGACAAAAAAATTGTCGTTAAGAACGACGGTGTTACGAGATCGTTGTATCAATTGAGCATCGATTGCAGCAGCGCACACAGGTATTATACAAATTTTAATCGTGATTTTACCATCTTTCTTTCGTTTTAACCCATGGAACACTCTTGGAATTTATCTTCAACGATTATTAACCGACGAATTTTTAAATATTTCACTTAATTGATTATTCAGGATAAATTTTGATCAATTAATCAAATTAATGACGTTTTTTTTGTTGTTTACAGAGGACTGTTCGGTGGTATATTGGTGATAGCAGCAACGGTGCTCAGTCTCATTATGTTTTTCGTTCTCAAAGAATCGAAACCTAAGATTGCTGTGGACCAAGTAACGGCGCTAGAAACGGCAATTCTAATAGCAGGTTAGTTAATTCATTAATTCTTTGGTATCAAGTTAACTATCAAAATGATATATATGTAATATTTTACATGTACATCATTAACGTTATTCCGATTTTTTTTTTCCTCCAAAATAGTGTAAAAATTCGGTATAGAATCTCGAAATTAGCTATAGAATGAATTTGGGGTAATACTTCTAAATAGGAAATTTAAAAGTACTTTTCGTGTTCGAAATTTTATTCGACGTTATTACGAACGATAATTCTCTAAGATAAAGATTTTTCTAACATCAAAACGCCATCCATAGTCTCCTAAAAATGTTTTTCCTTTTCAAAGATCATCACGAACGTCAATACCGTTACCTAAGTAGGTCCTTTACAATAATCCAGGTCCTTAAAAATCCTTAAATACTTAAATTGTTTTTAAAACTCTTCTATCAAAGCCCAATTAACCTAAATATATTAATACCCATCTACAGGTGCCATGGCTGCTATAGGCGGTGCTCTGAAACTTCGGCAGCTCGAGCTAAAAAGCACAAAGCCTCCGCCGCATCTAGATTCGACACTTCTCGCTGCGGCTCAAGCAGGCGTTTACTTGCATTGTCTATTCGGCGCTGTCGGTGGAATATTAACAATGGGAGCAAACTGGGGATTGTCCCTGGGGGCAGATTTCATTGCACTTGTGCAGAGTACCAGTCAGACACTTCTTGTTCAGGTAACAGAAGATCATAATAAACAAAAAGAAACCGTTCTCTAATCATCGATAAAACGATCAATCGTTTTTTCGTTCTGTTTTTTTTTTTTCTTCCAAGATCGCATGGCGAAGAAGATCCTCCTCGAGCGCAAAACCCGGCAAGGAATTAATAACATTTCTAATCGTCGTCAACATAGCACTCTGGACGGTGAATACACTCGAGAAATCGCGAGCGGACGTGCGTCCCGATCATTTGCGTTTTTTCGGTGTTTGGGCATGGACGATAATCACCCATGTGTCAATGCCCCTAGTCATATTCTTTCGTTTTCATTCGGCAATATGTCTCTTCGAGGTGTGGAAGGGTTGTTACAAGTACAGACCCCCGGGAGTACCGCCCACTCCTTGCTAAATTCTTTTTTTCATTGGATCAATTGAAAATTTGCCATTTATTCAACGATATATATATATACAGGATATGCCAAAACTAGGACGTCAGAGTGACATGAGGGTTAGATTGGCTCCGGACCTATAAAAAAAAACAAATATGACCTCAGTAAAAGTCTCATGGTTTTCGAGAAAAATCGTCTTTTGTGATTTCTCGGAAAATCGCTACCTAGTAGTTATTATTCTACTACCATTGTTATGAAAGTCCAAATTGTAAAGAAATGAAACTTCAAATTGACGCGAAATCCTAAAGTGGTCAGAAACAGAAACGAAAACAGCGAGATAACAAGAATAGCGATTGTCCGATAAATTAAAAAAGACGAATTTTCTGTAAATCAATATTCTTGTTATCTCGCTATTTTCATTTATGTTTCTGACCACTTTAGGATTTGGTGGACTTTCATAACAATGGTAGCAGAATAATAACTGCTAGGTAGCGATTTTCCGAGAAATCACAAACATGATTTTTCTCGAAAACCATGAGACTTTTACTGAGGTCATATCTGTTTTTTTCTGATAGGTCCGGAGCCAATATAATGTCACTCTGACGTGCTAGTTTTGGGACACCCTGTATATATATATTTTAAGTTACGATCCAATTTGTCGAAAAAAAAAAAAAATCTTGAATAAAGAACAAAAACACTCAATGATCCGCATGGACGAGAAGCGATGGATGGTATTTTTACGAAAAGATGCAACGTTCCATGTAACGAAAAGAGGAGTTTAAAAAAAAAAGAAGCCCGATCGAATAAAAAAATCAACTGGTAGGGAAAAAAAAAAGTGCATGTTACTGGACGTCGAGAACTGGGTGGTAGAGGGAGTGATGGTTCACTATGGCCAGGGAGACAGAGAGAATCCTCCCCGTACACACCGACAGTTTGATACGGTTTACGGGTAAACACATTTGGGTGGCAATCACGTCACGAAGTGAGGGGTTGCGTTGCCCGGGACGGGGATGGGGGGGGGGGGGGAGAGGATGGCACATCGTCACTCGTCGACGATGCAGCGGAGACAGAAGAGAACGGGTCCAGAGAGGTGGATGAAGAGAGCTCGGTCGAGGTGATGCACGTGAGGGGGTTTCCGGTGGGGTCGAGGGTGGGGCGGGGATGGAGGGGGGGGGGGGCTACTGGATATTGGTGCTCTTGTGCTGGAGGGAATGATGAAGCAAAGGGACGAGAGAGAAAGAGAGGGGAAAGGGTGAGTGCTCGAGCGGGATAGGCAGGCAGTGAAGGGCTCTTAGGAAGCCTTTGTTGCTCCTGCTCGGTCAGGCCAGGCCATCGTGATGCTACACTGGCGAACGTCGAACCGAGATAGAACGACCTCCAAGCACGACCTCTCTGCTTGAACGTAGCTTGAAACTACCTATATATCTCTCTCTCTTCCTCTGCTAACCATCAACCGGCCTCATTCGCTCGGCCCATCCTCGAGTGTATGTTCAAACCTGACGAAGATTTCACTTCGAAGGCCCAACCACCAATTTTCCGTACATACACCGATTGTTGGGAAATTCGTCTCGAACCGCCTTTATTTTTCCTCCTTCTCGCCACAACATGAACAACGATTTCTATTTTTATTTTTTTTCTCAATGGATATAATACGTTTGTAATTCTTCAACGTTCGAATAAAGGGGAATCTCCTTTTTCAATGCGAGCACAAGTTGAGGTGCAAATTTACAGCTACAGAAAAAACTGTCAGTATGAGGGTTGAAAAGGTTGTTCGATATCACTTTGAATATCGAACATCCGTTCGAGAATATACTGAGGGGTTGAAATTTTATGGGTTTTGACTATTTTAAATGACATCCATCAATCATATATAAAATTTAGGATGATGAGGCTGGAGCAAACGAACAAAAACGATAAATTAAAAATTTGAGGAAGATTCGTGAAAAGGGGGAAAATAATGGAGAAGCGACGTAGAAAATTATGTTTTAAAAAATGTTTTTCTCCGACCGCGCGAGGATTTTATTTTCTACGATTATTTCGACCGTTTGTAATTCTTGAATGTTCGAATAAAGGGCAATCTTTTTTAATGCGAGCACAAGATGAACGTGCAAATTTACAGATACAGAAAAAACTTTCTGTATGAGGGTTGAAAAGGTTGTTCGATATTCCTTTGAATATCGAACATCCGTTCGAGAATATACTAGGGGTTTTAAGGGGGGAAATAGGGTATATAATTCTTCAGATCTTGAAAACATGGTTTTAATTGATTCCACTTCCATGCTTCCCGCAGAACCTTCATGCGTTTTGTGCACGTTTCTTCATCATGTTCTTTTTCCCAAGCTAAATACTCTGGTGAATTGTTTGGCTTCTTTTGCCACACTGCACATGCATGGCAGTAACTACTCCGTACGTAAATATCGATCACTTTTCCACTGTAATATGCTATGATGGGTTTTGAGTATTTTAAATGGCATCCATCAATCATATATAAAATTTAGGATGATGAGGCTGGAACAAACGAAAAAGCACGATAAATTAAAAAATTGAGGAAGATTTGTGAAAATGGGTAAAATAATGAGGAAGTGACGTAGAAAATTATGCTTTAAAAAATGTTTTTCTCCGACCGAGCGGAGATTTTATGATCTACGATTATTTCGACCTTTAGTAGCTGCTGGTGCAACGAAAAAATGGCTACTTTTTGGGTCCTCGTAACAACGTTGAGATTTACACTGTACATTTTGTTCTTTTTTTTTTATTGACTAAAAATCGATAAACGCACTTGTGTATCGTGAGGAGCAAAAACAAAAGTGGGAGAAAACGCTGCGGGAAGAAATAGCGGTTGGTGAAACTTGGGGCTATGCTACAGGGCTAAGAGGTTCGATGCAGGGTTCGAGAAAACAGAGAGAATCGGGCTTGAGACGCTGGACGAAGGAAAATGCGCCGCAAAAACACCCGAGTATCGAGAATCGTGAGAGAAAAGGATGACCGATACAACGGGTAGCTTATATACACATATTTATGTATGGGCTATTTCACATAAAGAGGGACAATTTTTTGGCGTGAAAGTTTTTGGATAACGTTCAAATTCGCGATCGGATAACAGAAAAATAATTCAAAATAGGCAGCATTAAATACAAAATTTGAAAATCCTTACATCTCATTTTCTTCGAGCATCCATTGTGTACTAATCAAACTATGGAGTTTCCAAAAAAAAAAAGAAAAAGAAAATGCCAAAAATCGCCTCAATTCACGTGAAAGTCCCTATATATAAATCAGATCTTTGCATACGTGCGTGCAGCAGTTTTCGCAAACTCAACCTACTTTCTGGAATTTCTGAGATTTGACTTTTTGGATTATTTATCCAACTCTAAGCGTCATTCAGCTATTTAAAAAATCTTCGCCAATCTCTTCCTAATTGTGATTTTTTTTTAACATACTGTTAATGAAACAAATAGTTATCCCTACTGGGAAAAAATCAACGAAAGTTCACGTGCATTCTGTAGTTTTTTAAGTTCGCGGAAAAAGCTCCGAACAATAAAAGTATTTTGTTAAGTAACGTAGGATTTTTTGGAATTCTTTCAGATTTTTCGAAGAGGACTATTTTTGTTGTGAAAAATAAAGATAATCGAAATTTCTAACAAATTTTCAGTAATCCTATGATGAATATAAAAATTTTGAAACTGCATGATGTAACTTCCGCCTCGAATTTGTTTGAAAATTCTTTATTCAAAGAATATTAAAAAAAACGAAACAAAGGTTTTACTCTGTTATTCATAAATTGTTATATCTCTTATAGCATTTTTAGTATTTTTTATTTTACTTTCAAATTTGTAAGAAATATTTTTTAAAAACGAAACAAAGAATTTACTCTGTAATTCATAAATTGTTATATTTCATACACCATTTTTTAGTATTTTTAATTTTACTTTCAAATTTGTAAGAAATATTTTTAAAAAAACGAAACAAACGATTTTACTCTGTAATTCATAAATTGTTATATCTCATACAGCATATTTCAGTATTTTTAATTTTACTTTCAAATTTGTAAGAAATATTTTTAAAAAACGAAAGAAAGAATTTACTCTGGAATTCATAAATTGTTATATTTCATACAGCATTTTTTAGTATTTTTTATTTTACTTTCAAATTTGTAAGAAATATATTTAAAAAAACGAAACAAACGATTTTACTCTGTAATTCATAAATTGTTATATCTCATATAGCATTTTTCAGTATTTTTAATTTTACTTTCAAATTTGTAAGAAATATTCTTAAAAAACGAAAGAAAGAATTTACTCTGTAATTCATGAATTGTTATATTTCATACACCATTTTTTAGTATTTTTAAATTTACTTTCAAATTTGTAAGAAATTTTTTTTAAAAACGAAACAAAGAATTTACTCTGTAATTCATAAATTGTTATATTTCATACTCCATTTTTTAGTATTTTTAATTTTACTTTCAAATTTGTAAGAAATATTTTAAAAAAAAACGAAACAAACGATTTTACTCTGTAATTCATAAATTGTTATATCTCATACAGCATTTTTCAGTATTTTTAATTTTACTTTCAAATTTGTAAGAAATATTTTTAAAAAACGAAAGAAAGAATTTACTCTGGAATTCATAAATTGTTATATTTCATACATCATTTTTTAGTATTTTTTATTTTACTTTCAAATTTGTAAGAAATATATTTAAAAAAACGAAACAAACGATTTTACTCTGTAATTCATAAATTGTTATATCTCATATAGCATTTTTCAGTATTTTTAATTTTACTTTCAAATTTGTAAGAAATATTCTTAAAAAACGAAAGAAAGAATTTACTCTGTAATTCATAAATTGTTATATCTCATACAGCATTTTTTAGTATTTTTAATTTTACTTTCAAATTTGTAAGAAATATATAAAAATAAACGAAACAAACGATTTTACTCTGTAATTCATAAATTGTTATATCTCATACAGCATTTTTTAGTATTGTTAATTTTACTTTCAAATTTGTAAGAAATCTATAAAAAAAACGAAACAAAGATTTTTCTCTGTGATTAATTAATTGTTATATCTCATACAGCATTTTTTAGTATTTCAAATTTAATTTTCAAATTTGTAACAACTTTTAGCTGAAAATCTTTTTTGTTTAAATCAAAACTTTCGTACAAAGTCATGAAAGCAATTCGAGGGAATGAAGGTTAAACACCGAACGAGTAGCGTGGAACGCCTTATGTATATGGATATATACACACGTATACGTGGCGAGCCTCGAGAGCGTTCCCGACAGGGAAGTAAAGAATCCTTGATATATCCACCAAACACAGCGGTGTCTCGGGCGATGTACGCTTCGCGGATTTATATCGAAAAGTCGAGTCGAGAGAGAGAGAGGCGAGAAATAATGGATGGCTGCTTTGGTCCTCTCTCGAACCAAAAAAAAAAAAAAACGCAAAGAAAAACGCTCTAAATAATAAAACGTAAAATTTTATCGCCGCCATTATTCATACATACAAGCTGACATATCCATTCGCAAATATCTTACAGCGCGTGTCTCCGCACATCGCTCAATGTATTATTATTATTATATAGATAATAATCATAAAAAAAAACCTATAACGACAAAATCGTGAATATTCGTTAATAATCAGTTACGCAACGTTCGACGACGAGATCAACGAAGGGAATAGACTCGTGGTGTACAAGAGGAAGAAAAATAGAGTGGCGCCGATTAAAAACTACGAGAAGATAATCAAATGAAGAAAACGAAGGGAACGAGGATGAAAATATTTTACAACTCACCTTCGGGGAGGACTCGACGTCTTCGCGTCTCTTTCCTCCTTTCCGACTCGTTGGCATGGGGAAAAAAGGCAAGATCCCTGAGATTCTACGATATTTGCACGTTCGTACGATCCTCGGTAATGTTTAAATGTTATTAGATTCATTTTTCCGCAAGGAGTAGCAGGCGATAGGGGGACCAAAGAGTTTGGTGGAAGGAAAAAAAATAACACGGAAACGCGCGATGTACTTGCCGAAGACAGCTAGTATCGACAGAGAACGCTCGTGGCGCTGCAAACGTCCGGCGTCCCGCTCCGAAAAATTATGTCAACGCGATGAAAATAAAATCGTTGAAAATGAGACAAAATACAAAAAAAACCAAACACAAATCGAACGACTACGATCACTCAGCGTTTTCTCCTCGAGTCGAAGGTAAAATCAAGATAGAAGAAGCGAGAGATTGAGAGAGGCGCGGAGTAAAACGAGGGGGACTTCTGTTTCCGGCGGAAATGAGGGCTTCGAGACTATAACGGCATCGTAACCCCCGCCGTTACCCCTACCGACACTCGCTGACGCGGACGAAAGCGCAACTATTGGCTTCAGAAGGGGGAAAAGAGGGCCCTACCGATTCTGGCTACACGGTGCTGCTCTCCACTCCGTCCTCCATCCGCAGGACCAAGCACCTGACGATATCTACGCGAGAGAGATGGACGAAAATCGTATTTATATTCCATCTCCCGGTCGTTCTCCAGGTAAACTGCTATCTCCCTCGAAACTGTGCCTGGCCGATATATAGCAGAATACCTGGAAGCCACGAGGAAAGAGCTTGGCGAAAAGCTTTCCCTCTTCATCCGACCTTTTCCTCGACGAGAATCTTCATTTTCTTTCTCTCACTCTCTCTCTATCCGAAAAAAAAACATTCAAAGTCGAGAGAGCTCTCCGACGAAGAATGAACACGATAACAAGATTATTGATGAAAAAATGAGAAAAAAAATACTTTGCCGATTGATTCGACGAGCTTAGGTACTGAAAATTCTTCAATTAAACGTCCGCGAGTTTAGAATATTATATTCAAAGTCTAAAATAATTGTTGCATCCTGCAGAGCATGAAAAGAAGTTTTATGCTGCAACATCAAGAGCATAGAACGGAAATTAGATTTTTCGATTTTTTTTACCGTTAACTCAGTTGCTGATTTCACCTTTTACGTTACGTTTTTAACGGATGTTGTTTGAAAGTCTGTTAACAATGTAACGAACAAATTTTGGAAAAAAAAATTAAATAAAAACCGTAATCCGCTTTATGTATGCTTGCCAAGCAGGTTAAGCGGAAGGAGAGATATTAGATCCATGAAGGGAATTTTTTTTAAATCCGACATTGTCCGAGTTCTATTGGACGATAGAAAATGACAATTTTCCATTCACAAAATTTGGCGTGGAAGCGTTCGAAGATTTCGAAAATCCAGCTTCCAATGTTCATTCAACGGCCGGAGATACGAGAATCTATGAGACATCGCTATTATATAAGATCCGGAGGAGGAGGGTTACAGTATGAAAACGAGGATAAAGGGTAAAAGAAGAGCCGCAGAGAGAATGGAGCCGAGAAGAGTTGAACGAAGTATATGCTGCGGGCTTTCATAAGAGTTGGTTTAAGACGAGGATACGGAAGACCTTTCGTAATATTGGTCGGTTTCTCTCTGTTCGAGGATGTAATTTTCGCTGTATGCCCGGATTAGAAGCCACGGCCTTTTCTCGATTATATCGAGAGTACCGAGCAACTACTGTCCCTCGATGAACTAAAAAAAAATATACTATCCGAACTTTCATTCTTCAGAAATTGTTCTATCAATTTTTTTCAAATCGCGCATTTTTAGTATTGAAAAAAAATTCGCAAACGATTGTTGAATAAAAAATAAAATGAAATTCGAGTAGGCCAACTCACGTTTCGCGCGGTACATAGAACGTGTGGCCCATAAATTGACTAGCAAACGCGACTCCGATGTGACAAAACTTCTGCACCTTCGTGTACGGCACACGCGCGTTAAGACCGGATAATCCCATCCTCCTTGGTTGCCCTGAATAAAGAAAATAAAAAGAGGAAAAAAAAACGAAAATGAAAAAAAATTGAGTTGAAAAATTATGAAAGACACGTTTTGAGACTCGCACGTCCAGTCTACACTATGCGTGTTAAACGATTCCTGAAATCCAGCACCAAATTGTTCTACTTCTGTATAAACGAGATATTATTCGGACAAGGTAATTCCGAACGTGTCCGTTAATTTTTCTTTTTTTTTTCCTCCTCATAGACACGTAAGATCGTAATTGGTAAATTATTTTTATTCGTTTCCTTAAAACTACGTTTTACACAGGATCCGTTAAGCCGGAAGAATGAAATTTCGTGTTCCCCCTAAGGCTCAGAGAATTTAATAACATTGTGACGAAAAAAAATGCATTAGTATTGTTATTTGTTATACGGAAAATCGTTACGTGCGAGGGTCGATGTTGCTTCGGCATCGCAGAGTTTTCGATGTTACGGAACGTCGAACAATTCTTTCGTTTTGCCGTTGTATTTTGAAATTTTGTTTTTTTTTTTTTTGCTAGCTCGTTGAGAATCTTTGATAAATCATACCGATGATACTGGCGATACGATCCTCGGAGGCTCCGTTGTACGAGGCAACTGGGAGCATTGTTTTAATGCCCATACCTGTGTGAAAAAAAAAACATGATTGTTATTAAATTGCAGCCTCAATAAACTTCAAGGTGCATTTGCAACGATTTAATATCTCGATTAGTAGAAAATTTATAATCAAAACGCTAATTTCATAATGCAAACTAGTAAAAAAAAACTAGTGCAATAAAATTCTTTATCGCGAGAACAGCTTGAGCTATCTGTCTTACCTCGATTCTGGTAATAAAATCGCGTTGCGAATATCAATTGAATTTTGACAGAATCGACGTTCAATCTTTATCTTTGTTTTTCTCCGTTTGTAATTTTTCGTATTTATTCTTTTAAACGCACGACTAAGCTTCGAACAAAAAGCTTCGAACGAAATCCAGTGCGATACTCACTTCTGAAACTCCCATTCGCGATTGTCGAGCGGACAGACTTGCCTAGTCTTGAGCCAACGTGAGATGCAATGGAAATGGAACGCATGCTGCACAGCCAAAGAAATTTTTGTACAATTATAACAGTGCGCTTGTATCATATACATAAGAAAACGAAAGAATAACATAAATGAATTTGGTGTCGTCGTCAATGAAACAAATGCTTTCAGGCATTTTTCTAGAATTTCTAGAGCAAGAGAAAAAAGAAAAATGGAGATTTGTGTTAACGCACGTTGCAGACTCCCCAAGCAACGGTGCACTCTTCGCTCGTTGCTGAGGCTTGATTAGCCTGACATTCGATGCAGAGATCCATTATGTGATTTCTACAGATAGCACAATTGTCCACGACAATATCTACAAACAAAAAAGTTCAATGAATTGAAAAAAATTCAAAATACTGCAATCTTTAATCTTGCGGCAGGATAAACTTACAAATAAATTAACACTTGAGCTGCGCAAAGTCTTTTCATTATCATGACATTACGATTTCAATATAAATTTCAAGTATTATATAGTTTTTGCCTTTATTACATTTTGAATCGATATCAAAAACAAAAATTAATTCAGGACCAATCGTAGTATTGATAAATTTATTTTGAAGGGTTATAAGTGTGAAAAACGCAGCCGGTAACAGCTTCTTCTTCCCCTTAAAGATGTCACAGGGAAATGTACTTCTTTGTGTCGTATTCTTAACAATTATAAAACAAATGTAGTATTAATTTATTGGACTGTTTATCCAACGAGAATTCATGGAAACTAAGATTATCAATCGCACAATTGTTTATTATCGAAAAAACTTACCCCAAGCCCACAGTGCCACGGCATTCCACTAAAATGACAAAAAAAAAAACAATTATTATTCGCAACTTGTCAGATTTAACGTTCGAGCGTGACCGGATAATACACATCAATGACAAAGCTCATCGCGAATTGAGGTTAGAAACTTCATGTTTTTTCGTTTAATTGAATTACGATGAAAATGCACGGCAACTTGACATTGCGATTAATTAAAATGACATCGACATACCTTTTTCACTTCAAAACGCTTTTTGTCACCTTTCGTGCTGCTTGAAGTGGGTAAATCACTTCCTTCGTCGTCAATATCCATAGCAGATGCCATCTTTGAATTTTGATAATTTTTTCCACACACTCGGTTGCACCGTTCGACCGCAGCGAGCGCTGCGAGCGCCCCTGAAGCCGCGCCTCTATCGGCTATATTAAGAACACATTTGAATTAACTGGTTTTTTGTGAAACACTTCTAACTAATTACCAATCACTGATAAAAGTGATAACTGGTAATTCGAAAAACGCGGGTTTAAAAATTTCAATTATTAATACTAACTTTTTGACATTGTTTAACTGTAGGACAATGAAATTGTTTATTATAAACCGAATTTTCTCGAAATATTCTAACACCTAAGAATTATCATAAATGTACAACGCCTGTGTAGATAATATTTCGATTTATTATTAAACGTGCCTACACGATACAAATCGGGGGACAACACAATTTCCATATCATTTTGTTTTTTTTTTTTATCATACGGTAGTAAATATTCAAGATTTGTTTGTTTCTTTTTATATTAAATATAATAAATATGATGTACTATCTCATATACACATAGTATACCTATATGCATGGTAGGAAATATACATGGATGTATAGTATACTATATAGTATATTCAATATTTACGTAATTATTTATATATATTTAATATAGACGTTGACGAAAGTATAAAGACAAAAAATGTGTATGTTTTTTTTTAAATGTTTAACACCTCTGTCTCTGCTGCACATCGCCCTGTTTAATTGCATTCTGGATCGAAGAATAATTATATACGCAATTAATTTTATTTCTTAATTTTTTTCTTCCCTTCGCATCAATGGAGAGAGCTGGATTATCAATTTTCAAACGTTCACACATATCTTTTTCACGGACTATCACAAAGTTCATTGCTGTTTCGAATTGCGCGTTCGAAGATATATTTTTTCTTCTTTCTAGAGATTATGACCAAAGGATCGGTGTTAATGGACCTACGGACATAATCGTGTTGCTAAACAACAACAGCAAAACAACACTTCTCGCCTATATGTATATTTATATTTGTTTAATGCATTAATTTCTCTCAAAAACTCCGTCCTGATGTAGGCAGGAAGGCGGATAGGCAGACAGACGTAGAGGCAAGGGGTTGGGGAGAGATTTGTATAATGCGAAAAAAAACCCCCAATGAATTTCTTTTTTTTAAAATAGAAATAAAAAATCACAACATATCATTTCCTAAGAAAAAAGATTATGAATAATCGTTCGAATAATTTGACTAAATAAAAGAAAAAAATAATTGTAAATTATGCCTTTTTGAAATTATTCACATTTGCTTTGTTGTAAAATCGTTTACATGGTTTTTCTTTTTTAATTCGAATAATGCTCGTCCCTTTTTTTTTTAGGAAGGCTCATGCGAATTGATCTCTATGCGTGTCACGCTTTATAGCCGTACCTCTGTCTCTCGAGGAAATTTAGCATCACGTTACGAATAATAACGGAGCGTTAAACACGCATTACAGAGGGTATTTTTCTTTCTCCGGATTTTTTTTTGCTCCCCCATTCTCTTTGCTCTCGTATAACGAGGACGAGGTGTGCTCGACGTTACGAAACCCATACATTATCCTCTATCATACAAATACAGTGAGACACGTATTTCATTTTTATTATTATTATTTTTTTCACATATTAAGAATATAGTATGTCTAGGTACTTTGGGTTGGCGACGTGCAGACGGCAACGAGTACTCGCATCGATTATAGAGCCGTAAAATAAAAACAATCAAACAAAAGGAGAAAAAAAAACGGCGGCCACGCGCGAGAATAAATATGCTACGTTTTGCATAATCTGATCTCGATCGGCAATTGAAAAAGTTGGATATCACATTTATATTAGATTTGTTTGTTTTCTTCACGCACACTGACACGCACACACGCTCGCACACGCACGCGCACATTCAGCGGATTCCAAATGCATTTTGTTTTTTATTTTTTAATTAAATTTTTCATAACTTATTCGATAATCATTGATTTGAAAAAATTTACCAATATCCTCGTAGTCAAATGTCGAAACGTAAAAAAAAAAGCGAGGATAATTAATTTTCTATAAAACTTGGCGGAGCGTGTTTTTCTTACAACTTCCGAAAAATCCAGACCAACCCATTTTATTATTTCAAATTAAACTTTCGACCTACGACCACGAATTTCGGCATTTTTTTGTAAAATTTCAATTATCAAATAAATTGTAAAATTACCAAATGCTGTTCGTTATTGAATTTGGAAACCGCATTATACAGCGACAATTCTCGCGATCGTTTAGCTCGCACGTTTCCCACAAACTCGGAATCAACAACGACATACTCGTCCCGTCGACGTACCATTTCTTGTTTTGTTCTTGCGTTTGTTATTATTTTTTTTCAATTTTTGTTTTTTTTTTCCTTTCAATCTTCAATATATTACTAACTTTTTCAATATGTATAATAATAATAAGTCATTACGGCGTTATCGTATAGTTTAACGCTGTGACAGCGACGACGAGAAGCGCATGCAAATTAAACTCAAACGTAACGCAAGCAATGTGCGAATTAAAATTTATTGCCCCCTCTCTTTCTCACTCTCTCTCTCTCTTCCTTTCTTTCTGTTTCGCTTCCTCGTTCTTTTTCTCTCATCTTCCTAGCTGCCTCGATAGAATAAATATCCTAATGCCTTTTTCTTTCATTTTTCCTTTCACTTATGTACAATTGTAATTTTTTTTCTTCTCTCTTTCTCTCTCTCTCTCTCTGTATCTCTCTTTTTTTCTAAAAACATTCAAATCCACGTGAAAATATTCCGATGATAAAATATCTCCAGACACGCGAAAATTTTCAATTTGTCCGTTTCACACTATGTATTTGGTTGTGCATTATTCAATCAATTCGAGCTCTCATTCACGGAGCTCGCAACGGCAACGCATGAATTACGAGATAATAATTTCTCGTTGCACATGACGAGGTCGCGACGTCGTAATAAACGAACCGAAAGTGTATAAACTAATCGCAGTTCTTTTTTTTATTTATTATTATGCTTTTTCTTTTCATATCGATAATTTTCCTTTTTTTTTTTTTTCTTCTTCATCGTACAACATTACAACTCCCTTGCCAACTACGCGTTATGTAAAATAGAATTTTTGTTGTTTGTGTCGTCAGAGAAAAAAGGGGTTCTCCCGGTACATCGTGACGTGTGCCAATGGAATGATTCGCTATAAAATTATTATCGATCACTATTTTTTTTTCTCTCTCTCTCTCTCTTTCGTTTCTTTGCTCCTTTTTTATTTATTTATTTTTTCTCTTTCTTGGATCTAAATGTTCAGTTTGGTATGGCACAAATGGTCAGCTCAATAATCCTTCGGATTCGCCAAAAGGCGGGCACACGCTCGCGTAAGTGTTTTTTTTCATGTTTAATTCTCTAATATTCGTCATGAGTATTACGATTGTGTTTGTGTGTTTATGTGTGTTTGAGTGTGTATGTGTGTGTGCCTATGTATGTCGCGTAAGCCTGCGAGTACTTGCAATCGCTATGAATTTCACGAAAGACAAATTTATAATTGCCTAAATACCAATTCCCTCGAGACAAAGTTAAAAATTTCGCCTGGCTTCGATTAAGCATCGCGTTTTTTTTTTCTTCTCCCTTTAACGAGTCAAAATTCTGTGAAATTATAACGAGGGAACAACAACTCTGTACGATTCAACGTGTATTAAACGCCGCAGAAAATTCTCACGAGTTCTAAACTATCTAATTAGGAATTTTTAAAAATCCAATACCGATTTTCAATTGTCGGTGGTACAAAAAATTTCTCTACATATCCACAAAATTGTCGATTTGAAAAAAAATCAATTATACATTTTGCGAAGCGGTGGATCACTCGGAGACTCTCAATTACTGTTAATTTATCATTTCTCATAAATGTATTTTTTTTTCTTCTCTCTAAACCCTCGAAGCAAATCGGTTATTTTTGTTTTTCATTTTATTTCATCACACATCTGCAGGCACCTTTTAAATCGCTGCTCTTTCGCGTTCCGAGAAAAAAAAATGTGATCGACTGATCACAGCGTTAGATATTGTCACATCACCTCGCTCGGTGTAGTACATAGGGTGCAGACAATCTCTATTTATCCTCTTTCTTTCTCTCTCTCTATTCTCTTTCACTGTCAATTTAAATGCAATAACTGTCGAAATAGTGGCTCTGCGCTACGGCCTTCATGTACGTTTATCTTTTATATATATTTTTATTTTTTCACCATTGTCAGAAGACAGATGGGATACGGCAGTTTGACGTTTTCCAAGCATGTAATATCACGAATGTGTTCGTTCTCGGGTTCTGCATAATTTTTTTGTTAACTTTTAATTCTTTTGTTTTTCATGGAAAATGTATGGTAACGTCACAACGTACACCGGGTACCGGCGCGTTTTCACTCGCGCCCGAGACGTTACAATTACTATACATCCTATGGTATGTCATGGAGGCTTTTTTTTCTCCCAATATCGCAAATAACGAACGGATAACGTACCCGAACCGCGGATATGAAAAAAATACAATAAATAGAACAAAAAAATATTTCTGCCGAGTTTGCCATCCACCCTTGTCATGATTCTTAATTATTTAAATTATTTAGAAAAAAAAACAAAATGCAACGAAACTAATAATTTTCCATAACAACGTTGGTAGAATTAACAATAGAACACGATTCTCCCTCCGCTATTCGTACCGAAAAGATCTCTCAAATAACAAGTGTTCCGAGTATATATATATATTTTTTTCAACCTAATAATTTGCAACGAGTGATTGCTTAGAGGTTTAAAAAATCGCGGAAAAATTGAACTCCCCCGACTCTCTTTCGCGATATACGACTGCACCCACCGTGCGTCAGAGATTCTTCGAAACAAAAGATTATCACTCCGCAATACAGCAGCCGTTTTCTGTAAACAATTTGACGAGCCTAAAAAAAAAGAATTACGAAATAAAGCCTAACGTTCAACCCTATTTGTGCTACGAGTGGAGCGATAAAAAAAAACGATACGATTATGAAAACCGGAACGAAGGACAAGATCGTTGCTCCGCATTCATGAATCTTAATTCGACAAAAGACGAAAAATAGATAATATCCGTCTCAAGATCAGTCAATGCCCCCTCTCTCCCTCTCTCTCTCTCTTCCTTGCTCAAGAGATAAAAAGAGAGAAGTCTGTCAGAATGATCAGGCGGAAGATTAGAAGAACTTTCGCAAGTACACTGCCACCGAACACTCAGACTCGTTTTGTCTCTCGTTCAGAATCGGAATCGAGTGCTTTTTCTTTAAATTGCTAAACTCCTTGCGAACATCTTTGGTATCATAGCAATACACTAGCTATCCGAAGCGAGTTTACTCACTCTGTGTGTACGTCGGAGGCACGATGAAAAAAGTACAAACTAAAAAAGAAGAAAAACTAAACTCGATATGATGTAAAATAATGACGTAAACAGTAACAGATCTATATGTTATAAAATAAAATAAAAAGGGAAATATATGTATATAAAGTTTGGAGCGAGCATTGTCACGAATTCCGAGTAAATTCTGAAAACCACGGAAAAAAAAACGTATACGAGCATTGAGAGGTTCAAATAATTCTACGTCCTATCTCGAGTACTTCGACCCTTCGTCGTTCGCCCTATTCACACGGCTCCAGACACTTAATCGTTAAGTTGAGAAAATAATTGTGTCTTTGTTTGTTCGTATATTGCAAGCAAAGTGTTCGTAATTCATTCTTCACTCGGTAAACAACGTTTTTTCATGAAGAATTGTCCTTTCGTTGATTTTTTGTTGTTGTTGTTTTCTTGGCTTCGTCCTATCCGCGTGAGTCGCACTTGTAATATATATGGAAATGTTGAAACGTACTTGGCTCAATGAATCCGTCCGTGATTTCGGCTCAATTGTTCACGTTTCTCGAATCGTAATGTCTCGTTTGGGAATTGGGAGGAAGGATCCGAGATTGTAGCACCGAAACAAATTGTTTCTTCGATATCTCATGGTGAACACGCGCACCAAATATATGTAACCACACTTTTGATCGATTCAGGTGATCAAACGAGGACTATGAAGACCCTCGACCTGAGTGTCGATCTGTGGAAAATGTTGTGTATCAGGTGGACCCCAATCGTGAAGATTTCCACTGTTTGCCAAACGATGAGTGAGACGATGGGCTATTGAGAAACCGCCGCTACCCTCCAGTTGCGTCAGCACGAGAATTACTTGTCTTTGGTGAGAAAAAGAAAAAAAAATTCAAGTTATCAATGAGATTTCGTTAAACGAGTGGCTCAAAATTCATTTTCGTTGAGAACGAAGATCGATAGAAATAAAAACATACCTGTGCAATGGTGGAACACTGTCGGCTGTTCTCAGCTGTCCTCTCGTCGATACAACGTTGTAACTCTCGTAACAATCGCACTTTACGTGAATCCACTTGTTGTCGTGACGATTTTCCACCATAACGACCAAACCGGCCCAACCCTTTGTCAAATAATACGCGGTCATACCCTCGCGTCCCTAAAATAAAAAATGCAGAATATCGTGCACAATTTTCTGGATGAACAAAAGAGAAAAAACTTCTTTGCATATAGGTCCCCTAAGTAAAAATATTCTTTAGGATTTACTTAGGAAATTTCTCGTTTACCTCGTGACGCTGTCCCTTCGCTAGTGTCAAACTGATTATAGCATCGGCGAGTACAAAAGCCGGTGGTGAAATTTGTTCCACGAGAAGCCTTTTCGAGCTGTGAATAGCTAGAACGTACTCGGGATAACTCGAAGTATCCTCCATACCGGTGTGCCAGTGATTAAAGGCGAGACAAACGACGACATAGAGATCACGCTCGAGCATCTTGTGACAACCGACGAAACCACGAACCTGACGTTTGCTGTGCTCGACCAAACGACCGACTTCCGGTGCCGCGGCGGAACGCGTACGAAATACCACGACGCAAAGATCGAGCTGAGATCTTTGAGATTTTTCCGAATTCCTATTTTGCCAAATAACATCTACAATTTAGAACGAGAACAACAGGAACGTTTATGTTTTTGTTCTCCTTCAAATACCAACCTTTGACCCTCTTGAAAAAGTGTGAATTCCGTTTCCGTTGGCTCGAGAACCGTTAGAAGAACGCACGACAAATGCCTGAGTGACGATAGAGGCGGTAACGTACCGCGCAATCTAACTTCGCTCCAACCAACTCGTGTTTTACAAATGTCGATACAATCAAAGTACTTGAGAACATCGTCGAACGAGATCCAAAAAACACCGTCCGACGCACCGTGCGGCATCAGCATTTCTCGCAATTGCGGTGTCCATATTGGACTGTCGTCCGACCAATCGCCCTTCCAACTGTAATGGCCCCATGGATTTCGCAGCCGTAACAATCTTATTCCCTGTATAATTGATTAATTTAGAAAACACTGTAGAAAAGAGAGAAAAAAAAACGAATTTTCGTTACTTCAGTTAATTAATGCTCTCACCTGAACATCTCGAACGTCAAGAACGGAATAAGCGTGCCTAAAGGATGATAAAAAGTGGTAAAAATCACCTTAACTATACGCACACATTACTATCTAACTTGATTTTTTTTTTCTTTTCGGCCTACCTTGGTCGTAAACCCTTTCGCTGATATTCCTCTTCGTCAACCTTCATGTTACCGCCGCCGCAACTAGCACCCATTAAAAACATCGCTTGTCTCGACGATAACAATTGCGCCCAAATGAGATCCTTGTCGAGCTCATCCTCGCTCGGGAGTGCCGACGGTTGCAGCGGCACGCTCTCGCAAGGTGCACCGGTTAGAGTAGCCAGTCCCTCGATCGCACGACCCGACACCAAAGCTTCGTAGCAACCATGAATCTTGGCTACCGCTTTCTCGATCAGAGGCACCCAAAGCTGTTTTCTCTTTGCCTAATCGTGAAAAAAAAGTCGACGATTATATTTTCCAATCAAGCTTCGAACAACGAGATAGGTTTTAAAAAAATTACGGATACTTAGAAAATAATTAGTTGAATATCAGTTGTTTATCAAGTTTGAATTTGTGTTAAAAGAATTTTACCTAAAAAAAAACTACACGAAAAAATGGCTCGTTGATCATTGTTAATTGTCATAAATCAGCCGATCATTTTGTGCACTAATCGTTATTCATTTTTTTTTTCTAAATTAACCAAACGTTCCTCTTTCTAGATCGATCTTAAAAACTGCTCCAACGATTGTTTTTGCAATCTCTAGAACTGAATTGACATTCTCACCTGAGAGTAAACAAGATGTCCTCGTTTGTCGCATGGTAGAAGATCATCGACAAGTACGGTAGTCCATTTTCCATCTTTGCAGAGTCTAACCTGATAAGCACCTTCGGGACAAGTTTCCCTCATCACCAATACCCTCCGTACGAGCTCATCGCTCTCGGCTAATACAGCAAGAGCCGAGAGTAACCAACAGTTGCCCAAAACACCCTGGGATATGTCGGATGGAAGTGGGGTACGAAAAACGGCCCATGGTAATTTCGAATCAACGCTCGAATCAACGTTTATCTGATGCGGTCTTCTCCATTGCACGACATGATTGTCCTTAGTCTCAGCGGGATTGTAGTACAATGATTTTGGCGCTGGTGGAAATGAGTCATCGACGAACGGCTCGTTAGTTTCCTTGCAATAACGCACTATTCTCTCCCACTTGTCGAGGGCCTCGCGTTCCTCGATATGACGAAGATTCTCCATAACAACGCTCTCCTGACGCTGTATACGAAGTGTACTTGTGCCGGGTTCGCTTATTCTCGGTCTGTCGCCAGCGAGCATCGACAGTGTCTTTGAGCTTTGGCACATTTCGCAAGTGCCACTCGTACTCTTGTTCTCGTAGGTACAAAGTTTGCACTGCCATTGTGTCTGACCAACTATCGTCGTTCCTCCACTCGCGTTATCCTTCGTTCTCGTCGATAATTTATCACCGCCGACGCTCGAGCCGTTTCTTCTCACGGAATTACGATGTCTCGGTGTGACAATTTTCGCATTGACCTGAGAACCAGAAGTGACACGGGGACTCGGACTTCTCTGTCCGGAAACACGAGTCTCGAGTCTCGGTACTTCGAGAAAATCTGCTAGTGTCTTGCAGGCATTACAATTTTGCGCCGTGAGTGGATTTCTCAGTGTACACGACGGACATACCCAACTCTCTCCCTTCCGCAACGTTGGATCCTCGGCGTGCGTGACACTACGAAGTTTCGAGCCACCGCATGCCTCGCACGTTGCCCTCGTCGATGCGTTCAACAGTGTACATTTTTTACAGGTCCAGGATGGCGGTGGAGGTTCAATTTGATCGTCAAGATCAGATTCGGCCGTTGCTAGAGTGGCTTTTGGTGGCGGTATGTAACGAACACTGTCGCGAGACACGACTATCGGTGATTCGACCGGTCCACGGCAATTCGTACCGTCTTTCGTTACGGTTATCAGACTCGGTTGTAACAACGAAGCGGGTGATCTTGCCGAGCCGCATATGTCACAAGCTGCTGACCAAAGTGGATTGTAAGCGTAAGAACATTGTCGACAGGTCCACATACGCTTTAACGGACTCGACGTGCTTGTATTTGCCATATCAATGGGACTCGTTGATTCGCTGTGCGCTCGTATACTCGTTAGACCGAGTCTATTGCCGCTACCACCAACACCGCTTCCCTGTTTCTTTGGCAATGGCGGCGGTGTATCGGGATCGGTTATACCGATGTACGAGTATTTTGGTCGTGAATTAAACGCCATAGAGTGGGGCGGAACAGCCGGTGGATCCTCGTCGTTTAAACTACGACGGTTGACGACTTTTTTTCGCGTTGCACGCGCAACGGCGTCAACCTCCGAGTAAGATCTTCGGTAAGACAGTGGTCCGGCTGATGACAGTGGTCGGGGTTCCCACGATGGTACGCTTATAACGACACCGCTACACGGCGCCGAGGTTCTCGGTGCATCGCACGCTTCGCACTGCTCCAAACCCGATGTATTGTCCAGTGTACAATTGTCACAGCTCCATAATCCATCGTCGTGATTCTTCGCTTCCGTAACTATCAGACTCGTTGGACGTTGCACAGCGTGCTCACCGAGCTTTTGCACCACCGAGCCGTTCGACAATGATCTACTGACTTTTGACTTGACGCGCTCGTACACCGATGTACCGTGCCTCTTCGGTGAACATTGCGGGGACTCGGGTATTCCGGCGTACGAGAGACCCGGCGAATTCATCGTTTCTACCGGTGGCAAGCTCCATTCGTCGCGACTCGTTTGACCACGTTCGCCACGACTAAAACCGCTCAATTGCGCCATGCTCGTGACACTCGTGTCGAATATTCGACGTGCCGAAAGACCGGACGTTAATATCGTGCTTGTCGCCTCGGCTCTTACGTCATGTCGCAAACTACCGAGTTTCAGTGCTTTTAGCCTCTTGCCACGACGTACGCCTATTAACTTGCCATTTGTATGCGCTATCGAGGAGCTTGCACCGCATGCGGCGCACAATGGCGCGGCGCTGCAGCTATTCGTCTGTAAACAGCGTATACACGTCCATCGCGTCACCAGAAGTGGCAGAGACGGTGATCTCTTTGGTGCTGATGAATTAATTGATATAATCGTACCCGACCATGATCCACGACGATATATCGGTCTTCTTTTGGGCACGTCCGACGGTGCCGATTCGCTTATCTCGATACTGAAAATTCAGATAATTTTTAGTCAGAGTCCATAAAAAACGGTTTAACGGAGTAGTTAGAGTAAGGTTCGCTAGTGTTAGTAATGGAGTAAGGATAAATAAACGGATTATGTCAATGGATCGAAAAATTATGTTTCAACATCGGAAAATAATTAATGAAACATAAATATTCTAAGGTTACAGTGGTTTCTTTATTATCTATTTTTTTCAATGGACGATTACGAAAAATCTTGTATCTTGTCACAGTGCCAGTTCAGACTAAAGGCGGTTTTTCACGAACTGACGACTAGGAAAATGTAGAAACACTGTTCTCTGCTGGAACGGTTTAGGGAAATAATAAATATCGTTTAAACAAAAGAATAAATGAACAAAGGATACTTAACTATAAAATAAATCTCCGTTCAACAGCAATTTGCAACGTATTTGCAATACAAATTTTACTCTTATTTTGCACTCATCACACCATTCAAGAGTTAAAAATAAAATAATATACGTATTGCTACAAGATGTTCATTATTAATTTGACGAAAAAGTCTTTTTACACGCAATTCACAACAAAGAAATTTTGTATCGTTTTAAGAATCTCTAATGAGATTAATTCGTGTGCTGGATCGTAGTTTAGGGTTAGTAGATTGAATATTAGTGATGTATTAGCAACTAGCGTGTGAGATTTACCTCATCTATACCATTACAACAAAACTATAACTCTAATTAACGCTAAGACTTTGGTGCAATATACGTGATATAAGAAATTGTGTAAACTAATTGAAAACAATTATCACATTTGTTTTTTTTACTGGTTGTGCTGTTAGCCCTTTTCGCCTTAAATACTTTCCTTACATATTTCTCATATCGATGATTTATGTTGTCTCTATACTCTGAACTTTTTTCCTATTACTTTTGCTCATTGATCACACAGATATTAGTTTGTAAACACAATAAAATTTTGACTTTAAGTTATTGCCGTCTTATGTTCAAATATATTAAATTACTGCAAAAATATTAAAAATCAATATGAAAACTTTGAGACAAATTAAAAGATAAATGAGTGTGAATAACAAATGATACGAAAAAAAATTATCAAAGCACAAATTTACCCACCAAAGTGCCTAATGCTTACAGCGAATTACTCAATGAGGCAGTGCCCAAATCAGCAGAATAGAAATGGAAGATAATTACAGGTTATTATTATTATTACAATATTTCATTGATGGCCATAATGAAAATGGTACGTCAGGGTATGTAAGCGCACCGCAGCGTACCTTTAAATTTTTTTCCAATAACGTGCCAATTAAGACGCCAGCCCATCTCTCAACGACAAAGCATATTCATTAATCCCAATCGCTTACCCAAGAGCAACGAACGACGTATGCTGCTGTTCCTCGGAGTAACCGCCTCCCGCGGTATTCTCCGTTCTGCATTCCAAAGTTTTCCCATCCTCGACGGTATTCTCGGCAATGACGTTGCAAATTGGTGGACTCGTGGGTAACGAGGTCGAGGAAGACGAGGAGAGTGACGAGGATGAGGAAGTGCTTACCGAGGATAGCGACGACGAATCAGAGGGTTTCAATATTTCAGAATTCGTCGTTGTACGCGATCCTTCTGGTGAATTTGGCGACAATCGTAAATTCCTCTCTTTTGCCGTTGGTTCTTGTTGCTCGTTGCCCTGACCGCAAGCTCGACAAATCGTCGACTCGTCATTAATGGTCGTGGAGTTCACGAAGCCGGAGCAACCGGCGGTGCAACGCCAGCGCGTGCTCTTGGGATGCTTCGTGGCCATAATTGGCCTCGGTATATTATCATGGCTCCGGGTAGCGTTATCGCGGGAATTTTTATCCCGCGTACGGGCCCTACGTCGTACGGACCCGTTGATGTTATCCTGTAAATTCGCCACCCTCGGCCCTCGACCGGGAGTCACTGCAGTCGACAGTTCGTCGCTTTTATCAATATTATTTTCTCTAAACGACGCGTCAAAGATGCAACGACACACCAACAGCAACAACAATCTCTACATTCGCCATTGCAATCGAAGTTTACAATTTTATTAACATTTTTCATCTCAGATAATCTCATTAATGTCATGTTTAAACTCGTTATTCTCGTTGACATTGATCCCTTTGATATAATCGATGTTTTTACCGTTCTAACATTATTTCTCGTTTGGCAATTGACGTTCGTCATTGTCATATGTTCGAGAGCGGCCATCTTGGTCCAGCACGAGGCACATATAGGCAAAAATGCATACACACACTCGCTACATTAATAGCAGACCAAAATCGTTCTGTTTCACTTTTTATTCTTATTCTTCGAGAGCACTTCTATTATTTGGAAAGTTTTTTTTTTGGCCGCTATGCCTGAGACAATCGGAGTTTGAGAAACCCCGCCGTGGTCTCTTTAACTCGGCACCGCGGCTAATACTACCCTCGATTTTCTCGTTCCTCGGTAACTCATTTTAGCCTCTCTCGCGAAACACACCCCCCCGCCGCCCCCTCGACAACCCCTTGGCACAACGACCGAGCGTCCAACTCACGATCTTAACCCATTCTCGATGAAAAAATAACTTCGCACTAGTCAAACCTCACGTTTCTTTCTCTTCTGTCGCTGTTCTGTTTAAAAAACTTAACGCCTCAGGACAAATGTTCGTGTTTTTTTTTTGCCTTTCCTTTCTTTCTTCTTCCTTTTCCTAACCCCCCGACAGCCCCAAACTCTATACACCGACGTTACAGCACCCCCCGACAAGCCCTCGCGTGCCCTCGCGACCGCAGTCGCCCGTTGTGTTGACTACGCGAATGTAACACAGGGCCGTTGATATTAACGAACGCGAGGAGGCGCTTCGTACGGACATTCAGTTTTTTTTCTGAATTTTTTTTGAAAATTCACGTATTTCCCGATTGCGTTAATTTTATTTTGACAAATTTGTCAATGAAAAATTCCAACTGAGGGAACTTCCGTTTCCATACCGTGCTTTTTTTATTTGGAATGTTCAATTTAAGATTGTAAGATATATTGTTGAAACTCCCAAATCATCGGTGGTAGAGAAAAACGTTTCGGGTCTTTATTCTCGTCTTAACTATGATAAAAATTCGTTGAAAACAAAATTACGTGGCAAAACAATTATACTTTCACTATTGTTTAAGGAATTGTGTGAATTACCAAAAGTGAAAGGTTTTTTCGTTTCATAATTTATCGAGATCAGCACGAAAATTGAATAAAAGTTAACGAGGATGCTGTAAAAACAAGATTTTGAGGCAAAACGAACGTCGTCAAATTTTACGATGATATTGTGAAATCGCAAAGATAATTTACGAGCCAATTATTCATATTTGTTTTGTTGTTATGGGGGTAGGGGAAAGTTTAACAGTTTAGATAATACGGCACTGCGAATATAAGGGATGTTATATTTAGCGCCATCTGCTATAAAACAAGAAATTTGCAAGGTAGTTCGTATACCAACTGGAACATCTTGTCGTCACTAAGTCCCTGTGGCGCAGAGGATAGCGCGTTGGACTTCTAATCCAAAGGTCGTGGGTTCGATCCCCACCAGGGATGCGACTGGAATGTTTAAAACCATCCATTACTTTTTTTATTTTTTATCTTCAATCAGGCTTGCGAATAAATGCTCCATAACTTTTTGAACGGGTCATCAATCCCTTTTTATATATGCGATTTTCAAATATTTGCAGGTTCCGAAACAATCGGGAATCGAACTACAATGTATTTTTCTGTTTATTCCACGATATATAGCATAAATTATATATGTTTGGAAGAAGACGCGCGCATCTTTATAGCACCCTCTTTTCTCGAGCGTAGCAGCGGGGAGAATTGCAAGTGCGTAACAAAATTATTCGCACAGGATAACAAATTACCATCGAGCGGTCAGTAACCGCGCGTATTTTTTTTTGCAATAATAATAACAATATTATAAAATGAATTAATAATCCCTAAGAAAACGACAAGAGGCAAGAATAATGTTCATCTTCGAGGTATTTACAATATTTATAACGATTGTGAATAATTTGGCTGGAATAATCGTAGCGTTATGAGGATTAATTAAAGCTTATTTTGTATTCCACTACGCGAGAATAAATTATAGTTGCATATATTGAAATTCTTCAGGGTATAATACGGACACGTCTGATAGTTTTCGCTAAGAGTTATTAATGACGATGTAACCATTTTTAGTTATAGCATGACTATCTTATAGTTCTGGTTATGATTTTTTAGTTTCTCAAACAATTATTGATCAGAATCACCATTTTTCAAATCCACTAACCATTTTATAATTTCGGAAACTATTTTATGTTTGAGCAGGGGGTAACCATTTTCTTTCAGTTTTACTGTTTAACCACTTTTCAGTTATACGGTATCATATCATTATTGTTGTTGCTTCTAAATATAAAATATATACCAAATCTATATTCCGTGTACTCTATATTTTTTGTCTCAGTGTATGCAGTAGCATATATAGGAATGATATAAATTTATTATACTGATCCTTTTCCGCACGTGTCCATTGTATCCTATATGTAACGTACTTCGTAACATTGCACACCATTACCAGTCGTCGGCGATTATCAAAGAGGAGAGAGAGGTGCCATCTCCGTTACTCTAGGCATTACACACGTGTATGTATCGGTGATGCGTTTACACGATCAGAGGCCTGTGAAGAAAGAAAGAAAAAAATCTCTAACCCGTTCGTGCCCGTTCGTCAATACACGGCTATAAGTATATATTCCACTTCGGGGTAACTCGATGGTTGCATGATTTTTTGCGCATACCGCCGCATGGTTTGTTATATCATGTTAATTGGTTATTAATATGTACCTAATTCGCTAAATATTGTCGATAGTATTTTGAACGAGCAAAACAGCGTTTACGATGTGAGAAAAGCCTCGATGCACATGTTCAATATACAAAGGGATATACATCACGGTGAAACACACACACGATTCCTCCATCGATTGTGAGCAGCATATGTATATATATATATATATATACATATCTTTGCACTTTCTTTCTATAATACGTACATTGTTTTGCGAGAATATGTTTGTTTTTAGAGGTTACGAGAGCAAAAACATTTTTGTTACCTAATAGGATTGCGAGAGATTATTTTTACACAAACTCACGCGGACAAACATTCTTATAAGTCGCATTTCATTCGATAAATACAATAATACATTTTGCCTCGCGTTCGCAGAGAGATCGTTCATCGCGAACTTACCATTTTTGGTTATGTTTCCGATCTTCGAATACGCGATGTAACTTTTTGTTCATGGTGTAAGAAGCGCCCGCGTTTGCGAAAGATTTATTTTCCGGTTGTGCAGTGTACGTTGAAAATTGTAAATTACAAAATTATGGTGATAGTTGTATTTTCATTCGATGGGACTCTTAATGACGTTTTATCTATAAATTGCTTGTTACTCCGTTTCGTAGAGTAAGAAAAGAAAAAAACGTTTTTGGGACTATAAAAAACTTATTTTTTTCTTTAAATCGTTAATTATTAATTATTTAAACTTATTATTATCATTATTTTCTAACCTGAAAGCACTACTTGCTTGTTTCTACTAAACAACACAGAAAACGTTTTTACACGATTAATATTTTATTTTGTTGAATGTTATAAGTCTGTGACAGTTGTATCATGCATTTTGACTTTGCAAAATGTTGTTTGGAGTTGAAAAGATCTCGCTTAAGAGTTGAGCTACTAGCTAACCGTAGTTCGAGCCATTGGTATCGGAGTAACAATAACAGAAACATTAATCACAGTGTTATAATTTTTTAAATACACAGCGACAAAATTCTATTCTGTTTCTATTGAATAAATTAAAAAATTTGAATTAACCAAAGTGTGCTTCTCGTTGCAGAATACGGATATGAAATGGCGGACCAGCAGCAGCAACAATCGCCGCCTGGTTTCAAGCGAATGTCCCTCGACAAGATAATAGAAGCTATGACAGCTGATTTGGAGAGTTCGGCCGGTCATTACGTGCAATTTGGCATGTCGCAACAACAATCGTCGAGCCAAAATTGGGGAGATTATGCGGCTGGACAGAGGCAACATTTTATGACTAATCAGGCGGTACCACAAAATCCAGGAAACTCACAGGCCGTAATGAACCCAATACCATCACCGATTTACATGCAGGACGTAGCTTCATACGAAACCAACAGACCGGAGCCAATGTACTTTCCGCCGCAAACGGTCAATCACTTAGGTATCAATGAGAAGAACGATTTGATCGGTACAATAGATGTTGGCGGTGGTAATTATATCGACGTTATTTATGGAAATGCCTCGCAAATCGTAGCCGAACAGTGTCAGCTAAACGGTTTGGCTTCTTACGCTAATCAGGGCATGATAGATCGCGAATACGGTCTCTTTGGTGAGCAACAACCGTTACCGATTAATCATAGCAATAAATTGACGAATCAGAGCGCAAATGGTAAGCAATTGATTGACAATCTCGTTGGTAATTGGGCGCCGAATCAATCGGGAACTTACAGCCCTTTCGGTGGTTCACCGAACGTAACACCCGTGCCTCCTCAATCGAACATGAGAATTAACGGAAATACCGAAATATTACCGAGAAGTATACCCGATGGTAATCAGAAAAAACCACGTATGATCGCCGAAGTGAAACCTATGAGACCATCCTACTCTGACGTACTGACGAAATCTGCTCCACCACCAATTTCACCGATTACCAGCGCTAACTCCGTAAAACCACCCTTTGACGGTTCGATGCAGAAAAAATTGACCGGTAAGAGCGGCAAGGGTAAAACGAAGCCGGTATTATTGAAACGACAAAATTCATCGGGCAGCGAAGATCATGGTTCGCCAAAGATCCAAGTACCCAAGAGAGCATTCGATCGAAACAACGCGAATCTACCGAGACGTTGGGTGTCCCTCGATAATCTCGGCTCTCAGCTTGAATCTCACGAGATAAATGCTTTCAATACATCTGACAATTTTGAGAAGAAGAAGATAACGAAAACGACGAAAAAGTGCGAGAAAACAACGGAAGCGCTGAACAATTGCAAATTACACAATAGCAATTCAAAGACAACGGGAAACGTTCAAAAACGTCCTATACAGATAAACAATAATTTGAATAACATCAATAGTTTCAATCAGTCATTGTCGAACGATAAAATCGAGAAGAACCAGCAGGCGAATAATAAGATAAACAAGGACGAGAAGAAACCACCCAAGGAGAAGAATTCAAAGAGATTTCACGCGGAAAAGGCTCAGCAGATTAAAAAGGGACAGAAAAATCGCAATCGTGATAACAGAGAATCTCCCGTTAAAGACTTGTGCCGTAATTTCAATAAATACGCGAGTCGTTGGAGTAAATTTGGTCTGAAAATGTTTTATTGGTTGCTACATCTGATATCCGATGTAGTGAGCATGAGCACCAATCTCGTTGTCCAATTGTACGTATCGCAAAAATATTAACAATATACGTGCGTTAAATCTGAGGAAAAAACAATGTACATTTGTACCATAATCTTTTTTCTTTTTTTCTTTCTTTTTCAGTGGCAAATGTTCGTGGTATCACACTGTATTATACATGAAATACTCCTGGGTTTACGTGGCAACGACTTTCTCGAAGGTACAATTTTTAAATACCTTTGGCAAACGCATAGACGATTGGTTTGGCAACAGTAAATTTGCCTTTTGGCGAAGCATGAGGTCGAAAAAAAACGAGGACAAGGAGGAGCACAGAAGTTGGATGCACGGTGGTTTGGACGCTAATATAGCTCTACCGAGCACCGGCGAAGAAGCTATGAAACGGTTGCTCGCCTGCAAAGGCAAAGATCCTTACAGTATACTCGGTGTAACACCAACATGTTCCGACGATGACATCAAAAAGTATTACAAACGACAAGCTTTCTTGGTACATCCGGACAAAAATAGTCAACCCGGCGCCGAAGAGGCGTTTAAAATATTGGTTCACGCTTTTGATATCATAGGAGAACCGGTGTGTAATTTTTTTTTTTTAATTTACTAATCAATTTCATAAATTTCAATGTTCTATGGTCATAAAGGAAGTTAGGCTGTCGGAAAGAAAATGTTTGGACAAAAATTTGAATATTGAGCAATCAAGCTTTTTTAAACGTTTTTTTTAAATTATTTAATATCCTCATTATAGTCGATTCTTTCAGATTTCCCTTTTAGTGCGCTGTTGTTTATTAAATGTTCATGAAATACTTTTGCAGGAGCGCAGAAAAGCGTTTGATCAGGTGTGGCAGGTCGAGGCAGCTTGGGGCGAAATGAGCGGTTTGCTGAGCCAATTACACAGAAAGATGGAACAAGCAGCGAACACGATAAGATGTACAAATTGTGGACTGAGGCATAAACGCGTACCGACTCAGAGACCGTGTTACGCAGCTCGTTTTTGTGCTCAGTGTAAGATACGACACAGCGCCAAGGAGGTACGGTGATCGTTGTTGAAAAGAAAAAAAAGAAAAATACGGTACAATCGTTTTAAAATAGCTATTAAATTGTGACGTTACAATCGATAACAGGGTGACATTTGGGCCGAATCCCGAATAATGGGATTTCTCTGGCACTATTACGCATGCATGGAAGGTGCAGTGTACGACGTTACAGAGTGGGCCGCCTGTCAGGCGGGTAATCTCAAGCATCTTCGTGCTAATACTCATAGCGTTCAATACAGAATCGTATCGGGACAACGACCACCGTCCCAAACATCGGCTGGTGGTAAAAGAAGACAGCAGAATGACCCAAGCACTAGGTATGTATATAAATACTGATTTTAAGAAGTAATTATTGAAATAAAAAAAACTTTTAATCGCTGATGTGCCTTTCTCAGTGAGGCTGATCTCGAAGATTTTTTGAACAATCTCTACAACCATAGTAAATCTGGTACCACCGGCTCAACGGGAGAACAAACGACCGCTAAAAGTGAGACCCGACGACGCAAAGCAAAGCGCAAGTGAAGGACTTTCGCGATAGAGAGGGGGAGAAAGATTCGTTTTCTTTTCTTCTTTCCTTCAAATCTCTTAGTGATGCACCTTGTGTAATTATCGGCCAATAATACATGCTCTTAATTGTCATCCCGTATTCTCTCTCTATCATTATCTGTCTCTCTTCTTTTTTTTTTTTTTTTAAATCAGTGTTACGCGATATTGCCCGTATAATAAGATGCTGCTAACAATATAAGAGTACCGACATCTCAACGAAGAACAATGTAATAACTTTTTGCGGAGAAATTCCATTTAAAAGTAAGGAACAATTAAAAGAACAACAAAGAAAAAACAATTTTCGATTCTGAGGATGAATGGAAGAAAAAAAATCGTGTTTCACGTATGTATCCTAAAACCCCCGAAATTTTTAATTACCGTACGAATTACTCGACCGATTTACAGTTAGAGATTTGGTGGGCTGATATAAACGAACTCAGTTGTATCAGAAAGATAAATTATCTATTAATTCTTCGAAGATATTTCTCATATTTCTTATATTGCTAATATTTTACTATAAAGTGTATAAAAAATTATTTATTTTTAGAGCTTACAGTGTCATTTCAGAGCTTTATTACATAGATTTAAAAATATCAGAGCTTTATTACATAGACCATTGGTCCAGCATTCCCTCGAGAAAAACCAGAGCGTCGATATTGTCGATAGCACTTTCAATATCTCTCTTCTGAAGAGTTTTTTTCTTTGTTTGTGCGGTATATTTGTAGGCTTCTTTGGCCAATGAATCGATAAAAAGCTCCTGAAACAAAAATAAGCCATAAATCGTTTGAGTAAAAAAAAGAATGTTAGAAAATTTCGATGCATTTATAAATTAATGCAATTACTGTCGATTTTGTGATGAGAAAAATGACTTCTTGAGGAATACTATTGACATCCGGATCTGTTCTCATGATATTTCGAACTCTAACGAGCGGAAACTGAACGAGCTTCTCGCGTTGCTCTTGATCGGTCTGTTGTACGTTGACAGAATCATCCGCAGATTCTTGAGGATTTTCTCCTGCGGCACTCGCCGACGAGTCGTTTATACCAATGTCATCCGGAAGTTCGTCAAGCTCTAAACTCGACATGATTGTTTCAAGTGATGATTTACTGATTCCCAACTATCTGTTTGAAAAATATATATAATAGACTTTTCATTGGCGCACACGACAAACCTTTCTTTATTTTCGTAAAACATTATTCAAGGAGATTAAAGGAAATAGAAGTGCAAATTGAAACTTATAAATTACATTCGCAGGAGCTTTTATACATTCACAATGCTTCCTGTATAAAAAAACAACTTTGTCTCAATTGTGTTATACAAATATAAAAAAAAGATACCGAAACAAAAGAAAAGAATAAAAAAGATCTGTCAGTTTGCGTGTTTGTTTATCACAGGACGAACACTAGCCACAATCACGTGTGGCACGAAACTCTGTGATTGCAAACATAACCTAAAAAAATCAATTTAATCATGGAAATTTGAAACTGGACAAGCGGGCAAAAATAACTGTACACGTGTTTCGGTGTATCGTAAAAAACGACATATAAGCACGTTTTCTTTAAATTCTAACCTCTGAGCGATCGGAGTCACAATATTATTCGAACGAAAATGTTTGTTTTTTTTTTCGGAAGAATCTCGTGCAGCCACGTGAGCAGCCTCCCTGTCACACTACTATGAAAAATAATAGGTTTTTCACTGAGAATATGCCAAACCAAACCAAACATACGTATTTGACAGTTTTATACCAGCGGCTATACTACTACATAGCAATTAAATAGTGTAGATATAGTAATAGAACGAAAAACACGTTCAAAACGACCGAGTTATCGCGATATATATCGCACTTGATCGCACTGTGCTAGTGTGACAAACGCACGTTAGGCGGTAGTGGGACGAAAACCTTTACACACAAAAATATAAGAATGTCCGGTGCCGGTCGTGTATTATAGGTTAAAACATAATCGTGATTTTTCTTTATGACTTTAGTTAGCGATATAATAAATTGGTTCTAATTTGTTTGTAGAATAAATAACGAACGAAAAAAAAAATTTTTTTTACTATTTAAGAGAGAAATGGACAATAGGATAAATATATGTGATCCCGACGAGGACGAGATAAACAATGAGATATTTCGTGAAATTGAGCCAGTTGCTTGGATCAACGACGAGCCCAATTATGATCTCGACGAGATCAACATGTTCTTCCATAGGGTCGATTCCGATCAGATTATATACGAGGAGAAGAAGAAGCGATGCAAGATGATCGGTAAATACGTCATGGGCGATGTACTGGGCGAGGGTAGTTATGGAAAAGTTAAGGAGGTTCTCGACTCCGAGACTCTCTGTCGTAGGGCGGTGAAGATATTGAAGAAAAAGAAATTACGCAGGATACCAAACGGAGAACAGAACGTACAGCGGTATACTTTTATACTTTGTGATTTCTACCTTTAAATTAGATTCAAAACTTCTTCCAAAAACTCTGTTACGCCTATTGCAAATACTATTGCAAATACTATTATTTATTTGATTTTTTTGTTTTGCCGCGTTTGACAAATTACAGATTTATCTCTGTTTCACAGGGAGATACAATTGTTGAGAAGATTGAAGCATAAAAATGTTGTTCAACTGATCGATGTACTTTACAACGACGAGAAGGAAAAGATGTATCTTATTATGGAATTTTGTGTTTGCGGAATTCAGGTACAATTGTAGAAATTTAAAAAATATTTAAATTCTTGGTTTAATTCCTACTCGGGCTGCAACGATTGTTTATCAGCTTTGTTTTTATTTGAAACAAATATGTTTTGTCTGTTCTGTCTATGGTATTTATAAAAGCAAAATAAATCATGTAAGGTGGATAAATAACAAATTTCTATTTACTGTTTGTAATTGCTAATAATATTTCAATCCATGATTTAGAGTTAACTTAAGAAGACTATTTATTAATAATGCCTGTGGCTCAGAGCTATCCACTGGATATGCCACATGGAGATATCTATTTATTAGATTGTTTCTAGGATATGTTGGAGAGTACTCCTAGCAAAAAATTGCCGATATGGCAAGCTCACAATTACTTTACGCAATTGGTGGACGGAATGGAGTATCTTCACAGCAAAGGAATAGTTCACAAAGATATTAAACCTGGAAATTTGTTGCTCACGCTTGGTCAAACATTGAAAATCAGTGACTTTGGGGTCGCGGAGGTACGGCAGAAAATAAAAAATAAAAATCGTACTAACACATGCTTACTACTCTTATTGTCTTAATTACCACACTGACGCTTCGGGGACTCCATTCATTTATTTGATCATAGCTCTCGGTAGAAAGCATATTTTTAATCTCCTGATTTTACATTTTGAATGACAATAAGAAAAGAATTACGGGGTTAGTTGAGATAAAATGATACCGTTAATAGACTATAAAATCCAAGATGACAATGCCAGAAAGCAAAAATTTGGGGTACGTGAAAAAAGTGAACGTAACATTGTCAATGGGGTTTCGGAGACCATTCAGAATGCTAAGTAGAGTGTTAAACAGAAATTTTGTGGATATCGCTGTGACCTCATTGATTGCAGGCCTTGGATATGTTTGCCAAAGACGACACGTGTATAACGGGACAGGGTTCGCCAGCGTTTCAACCACCCGAAATAGCGAACGGGTGCGAAACATTTGCGGGCTTCAAAGTAGACATATGGAGTTGCGGTGTTACATTGTGAGTATTTCGTGTCGATGTAGCAAAACGGTTGCGTTAAATTTGCGATTTATTTTTGTTTTCCCGCGAAAATAAAATTTTCCATTACACGATAGTCAAATATCTTTTTTCAGATACAACATAACGACCGGTCTTTATCCGTTCGAGGGTGACAATATTTATAGACTTTACGAGAATATAGGAAGAGGTGATTACACGATACCCAAGGACGTCGAGGAAATGTTGGCCTCGTTGCTCGAAGGAATGTTGCAAAAAAATCCCGAGGAGAGATTCACTCTTCAGGAAATTCGTAGGCATCCGTGGACCATTTGTTGGCCACCGAGGGACACGGAGGAAGTTGCTATACCACCTTTGAGAGGTCACAAAAGGCATACAATGACCGTTTTACCATACTTGATGGAATATCTTTACGGCGTTGACAGCGATCCAACGTATTATACGGAACGTCAACTGAACGGTAAGTCCTACTTAATAATGATCAAGAACAACAACAAAAATCATAAATCTAATAATAACATGTAGTAGAAAAGCGCAGTATAAGAATTTTTTTATTAAATCATTCCTTCTCCAACACAATAACCAATTATTCGAAAACATTAAGGAGATCCAGTCAGTTAAACATGACGTAAATTAAAAATCCTATAATATAAATAAATAACGTTGCGTATAGTGAAAAAAAAGATTCCTTTTCTGACTCAACCATCTTTGAGTTTGTAAAAATGTGTAAAAATAATTCTACTTATCTCACTACACATTGTAAAGAAATAATTATTCCCAATAATTCATAAATATTTTAAATGAACTTATTATTTTTTATTTTAGAGTAATTTGTTATAATTACTTTGTGATTTAATCATTCTTTATTATAATTTTTCATTCCAATTGTGCTGAACCCTCGTGCGTAGCACCTGTTGATCGAATCACTGTAGGTCCATATATTAAATATGTAATATATGTATATTTTTTATTTTTTTTTTTTTTTTTCAAATTTAGACGCCATTTATCATTTTTATTACTTCGCGTATCTTCTACTCTTTTCTCTCTCCGCCCTAAAATCCATAGAGCCATAGTTCATACACTCTGTACGATTGTTCTACCAGTGTGTGGTCACGCGAATCACTAGTGAACCCAAGATCAATTATCTCGGTAAGTTTTGTAACGCCCATACAATCTGAGCCGCTGCCATGGAAGAGATTTGCCTGAAGATTTTTTTTTCTTTTCTTTCGTGATTTTTTTGCATCATTACTAACGATTACGAGGTAAATTTCAGAGGCGCTCGAAATGAACTCGACTCGGGGGACTTGATGAAAGTTTCAAATTATTCGCATCTCACGGTTTACCGTGTAACTACCGAAAGAATTAATTTTACAGATGATATGAGGAAGCGTGAAAGTACTTTGTCGAATCGACTTCTAGTATTCTTGTCGAAAGCCTGCACCATACTGTAAACCCAAAGACACTTCCGTATTGTTTATTCGAGAAATGGGGATAAAACTTATGCATCTTAGGTATCCTTTTTTTTTTCTTTGTCACAAAGTTCTGCACGTTTTATTTATTGGCGATACTGTCACATTTTTTTTACCCCTTCCGTTTCTCACGTCAACTCATGCTTTTGTTGCGAATTTGTTTTTTACCCCATAATCATGCTTGTTGTATTTATGTCTTGTTTAATTGAGAGACCGTCCAAACGCGAGAATGTACGAACTAACGCACGTTACACCTAACGCATAAGTCCAGCTATCAGAGGTTTGCAAAATCAGCCTTTTTTTTTATCAATTTTACTTTCACAAATGCAAATTGAAAGTTTCTTGCTAGTGTCGAATTTTGTAAATTAATTCATTAGCAATGAAAAACAACGGGAATTACATAATAAAAATTTCGAATTTTCGTTTTTTTTTTCTTTCTCACATTTTGCCCATTTCCGTTCGCCGTGTCTCTCGGATTTGAAAACCAATAAATTTTCAATTTAATGCGATTTGATAATTGCGAATTACAATATATACCAATGTTCGATGCTCGATAGGAATGAATTATGAATAATTTTCAGAGGAAAGAAGACTTCAGGAGATGGATCGATCGAGCGGTGATCAAAAAAGTTCACCGAGTAGCGGTAATCCGAACAAATCAAGCTCTAATCACACGAAGAGACGATGGCGCAAGCCAATATCGTGCATAAGCGTTAAAAGATTTCCATCCTGCAAACCGTCGTGATTCATTACATTATCGATATATCTGCGTCACGAGATGTACTTTTACGACTCGTTCGGTCGTTTGTAAGTTTTCTCATTGCCGTGGATGAACGAGAAAGTGAGTGAACGTGAACGAGTGGAAGAGCGAGAGGATCGCGATTGTAATTTTGGAAAAGTGCTGAATACTACGAGGCATTAGATGTAACTCGAGCACAACTTCGAACGCATTGAGTATAAACGTTTGTGATATTAATATTAAATAGTTAAAGTAGGTAAATCCCCCCCCCCCCCCCCCCCCCCCCCCCCGCCCATCCTCTGTAGAGTTTTCCCAATTCCTCAAACACCCTCGATTAAACTTGTCCTTAAATAAAAATTAATAAGGCAAAAAAGAAAAAAAGGAACACCAATAAACGAGCGTCTCAAACATGTTCATTTTTGTGCCATTATAAAATTATTATTAGTATTATAATTATTAATATTATTATTACGTAAGAATGTCGTGTTTGTCGTAGTTAATCTTCTGCACCTTGCGCGCACAGACACACACACACACACACACACTTGTCTCTTACATATCCGTATCTATTTTTTATGAAAGAATACGAACAATAATAATAAATCCGTAAATAAGCAAACAGTTGAGCAAGATTAGAGAGTGTCGTTCCCGGTAAACGGGTATCGTTACAACGAACACATACACACACACGTGCTATGTACAAAGTTGGACCGTGTCTCATTTTATCTCGGTAAAGTGTCTCAAGTATTCTGCCAGGTATTCAGCACTTTTCTTCCGTTATCAATCGATCATGTTGTTTGTCATTAAGTTAAATAAATTGTTAAAACGTTAGTAGATTTTATCGATTATCCGCACGGGACAGTGTTTCACGGATAACAAACAAAAATGTAAGGATGATTGAGCGTGGGAAGGAAAGAACAATGAAAACGTAACGAAAAAGAATGATGAGCAAACAATTGACTAATGTGACAATTTTTGCGTATTAATTGTTCGCACAATCGACGACAGTACGATTCGTTTAAACTGCGTGGATCTTTATTTTTTTTTCTTTTGCACGATTTTATAACGATAAATCCTGTTTTGGCCCGGGCGGCACAGAGGATCTACCGAATATGCGGTCGCTGAAGAAACTTCGTTGCTTGCGAACAGTGTTTTTATGAAAATCATCGTTTTGTTATTGTTATGTTATTCCTTAACAAAATCAAATTGTATTTTCGACATTGAATTTGTTTTTTTCTTGACTAGCCATTTTTTAAAGTAAAAAACCATCTTCTATGGAACTTTCCTCTATAATGGAACAGGAACGAAATTTGAAAAAACACTTGATTTATTTGTACTGTGAAAATCCTCATCGATCTAACGCCACAAAATTATTTCATCAAGTTGATAGAGTATAGAGCCCCTGTGATATCCGATCATGGGAGGAAAATTTTTGTGTTTCAAACTCGTGCGTCTTTGCACACTGTCGTATTCAACCGTGTACATATCCGACGATTCTTAAATGTTTGAAGAAACGTATTATAATTGTAAATCTCTACGTCTATTTATTGTTCGATTATTTTTCTTCGTTTATTTTTTTTTTTTAATTAACCGGAATAATACGAGCAATGAGTCAATTGACTATGCCCCCAGTGACGATAAGGCCGGCGCATTGAAAATAAGCGAAATTTGATAGAGCTCAGCTGCAGCGAGATATAGAGAAAAAAATCGAACAGAGAACACGGTTTCTCGATGTCAAAGTGCCATTTGTCGCTTGCCTTCACCAGTTTGTAATTATTATGAAATATAATTGAATTTATCGCCGATAAAAGAAAATCGTGTCGCAGTTGTGTATATGAATAACGAGAAATGTAAAATGAATATTGGCATGTTTGAAATGTGTGAAGTAACATTGAACGAAAGGCGATACGCGGAGCCCTGAGAATTCCGAATAATGCAAAGTATATAATTATAATCTCGGTGAATGTGGAAACTCGAAAATCTGTTCGACTGAAAACTGATGGAAAAAAAAAGCCAAGCATTGGATATAGTATATCACAGAACCTTAAGTGCTTTCGCCTTTATTGACGTGTGTCGATCAAATGATTATTGTATTCGGTGCAACGATACCTGCGAATCTGAGTTTAAAAAGAAAATTCATTTTGTTTTTTTTCTTTTTCGATTATTTCATTTTCTTCTCGTAAATTCTAAAGACGAAGGCACATGCATAACTAACTATCGTCTTTTTATTTTCATCTTTGGATGACTGTTATGTTGCGTGTATATAGTTAAAAACACCGAGGCAAAAAACCAAGGTAAACAACAAATATATACATATATATATTCATATATATATTAATTGAAGAGTCGGCCTGTTGGTGCAAGTACAAAGAATAAACTAGCTCGAACGAAAAAGCCTTCGAGCAGATATATAAATATACATATTAATATTATTATTATTATTATTATTGATAGGTCAAAGCACGCTGAAGCTTTGATACGCTGTATGTTATAAGTATTCCTTTGTTTTTGCCAGTGTAAAGAAACGCGTATAGCGATTATTTAACACTTACAAAAAGTTTCGCATAATACCTTCGAGTTCGTTCTAAACGCTCGGAGAAAAAGAAAAAATCGAGATATAATCATTCGAGTGTATAGTATCTTTAAGAAAAAAAACGTACCAACTAAAATCTATCATCATCCGTTTAACACTTTGTACTTCGCAACGTATACTACTATTATGCTCATATGTACATGAAACGAAAAGTATTTCTATTCAGCAGATATAACGAAGGAAATGGAGGAAAAATTTAATAATAATGAAAAATGACCCGCAAAAAATGGAATAAATTAATCTTCGTACACTTGTAAGCTCGGAATTCATCGTAGTCAAAATTCCATCGACGTTGATCCTCCTTGTTTTTTGTAAAAGAGAACGTTGCTGGACGTTAAACGTTATCCATATTTTATAACGTCAATCGCGATTAGTCCTTTCAACAAGTTCGAATGATTCTTTTGTAACTGACGTATGTTAGCTAGATATACAAGTCCCGAATCGTAAAAATTTGTACATCGCTCGAGATAAGAGTTTTTCTCACGATCTTGATTCGCTCCTATCAGATCGTCGAGAACGACGCAAGTAGAAACGCGTGTTCATCACTGACAATTTTTTCATTTTTTTTTTTTTTACTTATTCATCGTATTATATTTAATTTGAGTGATTTTTAAGAAGAATCTTGTTCGACAATGCCCAAAATACGGCAATGTACATCGAAGCATCGTTTATCGATCGCGACAATTTTAGGAATTTTTTGCGGTGCAGTTCTCGGTGTTATACTGAAAAATTTTACCGAACAACCTTGGACACCCCGTGAAATTATGTATTTTCAATTTCCTGGTGATATTTTTCTTCGTATCGTTAATATTCTCATTCTTCCTCTAGTCGTATCTAGCATTGTAAGCGCTACTTGCAATCTCAGTAAATCGGGTGAGACATTTTTTGTTTTTATTTTTTACTGAAATCAAACATTTTGCTTAATAGTGTGATTTGACACTGACGACTTGTTTATTTGTTTTTTTTTTCCCTCTGAAAAGGAACTATGGGATTGAAAGCTCTGTATTATTATACAGCAACGACTACTCTTGGAATTATACTGAGCATAATTCTTTCGCAAACTATACGACCTGGTGAGATTCATCGAAAGGATAATACGACGATGATTGAAGGATCGAAAAACTTCGTTACGACTGATATTTTCTTGGATCTTTTTCGGTAAATATTTCTTTTCTTTTTAGATTTTATAACACGATTTCTCGAAGTTTGATCATTTATTAATTATTCTCTTCGTATATTTCAGTAACTTGATCACAGATAATATCGTAACAGCCTGCTTCAGTCAGGTATGAAAAAACAATTTTTCCTATATGAATTTTTACACGCTACTTTATAATCATAAAAATTCTCATCAGTATCAAACACTGTTAATCGAACCGGCAAATGCTAGTTCAGGTAATACGATTCGATATAATCACCGATTAATTTGTATGTATCCAATATATAGTAATCATTTTTTTTTTATAATTAGACGAATCTATCTATGATTGGGAAATATCTTCGAAAGAAACCGAAGGAACTAATATTTTGGGTCTTGTAATGTGGAGCCTGCTGTTTGGAATAACAATAGGGCACATTGGTGAAAAGGGAAAACCGTTGTTGATTTTCTTTAACAGTCTCTCAGAAGTCACAATGATTATAATGAATTGGGTGACGATGTAAATAATTTTTTTTCTCTTCTCCATAAAAATCAGTCTACTAAATCGGCTGTTTTTTTTTTATAGGCTCGCACCAATCGGCGTTTTGTTCCTCATACCAGGCAAAATTCTGGAATCCGACGACATCGGATCGATGTTATCCCGGCTAGGAATTTACGTATTGACGGTATTTCTTGGACTGCTGTTTCACGGTCTCGTGGTTCTTCCGTCTTTGTACTTTGCGTGCACGCGAAAGTCACCGTTTAAAATTTTGTCAAAAATTGGACCCGCACTCGTAACGGCATGTGGAACGTCCTCGAGGTATTTAAAAAATCTCTAATATTTCATGAAACAAATCGAGTGGTTTAACAATTTATTTAATAAATGATATTTAAAATTCATACCAGAGTACTCGGGAAAATTACAATTAGAAAGAAATTTCGGATAAACGTAAAAAACTTAAATGAATATAATTTAAGTACAATTTCATCGGGCTGAAATTTGGCGCGCAAATTTATGTATAATTCACCAATGTTAAGTATGATTTTGAAAACTTTAAAACTGTAGAGAACTTTGAATTTTTGGAAAAACAACTACGAATTCTATTACTCCCATAAACATAGTTAGATCAAGATAAATCTTTCTCGATTGATGAATTAACACAAAACAAATATCGAATCATTAAACTTAATTCTAAGTTGAAACATAACCCGCACCTTAAAAATGTCAATATTGATTCGTTATAATTGTTTTTTTTATTCGAACAGCACAGCAACAGTACCAATGACAATAAAATGTCTCGATAAGATTGGTATAAATGCCAAAGTTTCAAGATTCGTAGCTCCGTTGGGAGCCACAATAAATATGGATGGTATTGCTTTGTACGAAACTATCGGAGCAATGTTTATTATTCAATTAAGAGGATTGGATATTTCGTTAATTAGGGTAATAGCAATTAGGTCAGTACATATACTTTTTTCATTATAATGTGTGTAATTTTTATAAATTTAATTTTTTTATGCAATTGTTAATGAAAAATATCGTTGCAGTATAACGTGCACGGTTTCTTGTATCGGTGCTGCTGGTCTTCCAAACGGTGGATACGTGATGCTGATTCTTGTGCTTAATTCCATCGGCATACCGGCGGCCGATGTTATGTTCATCATCACGATCGACTGTCTAATGTATGTTATTCGACAATAATAATTATCATTATAATTAATCCACGATTTATCGATATAAATTTAATGACAATTTCGGACCATTGATAAAATTTTAGTGATCGTTTTCGAACAACTGTGAACATAATATCGGACACATTAGGGGCTGGGGTGATAGCTCATCTGACGAAAGACGACGTTGCGAGCGAAGATTTTCAGGAGACTGTTTCGTTAGATCCAGGCATATCTAATCGTCGAGCTCGGTAATGAAAATAGAGGCAAGTTGCATGTTATTTGTTTTTTAAACATAATGAAAAATTATCGACACGAGGGACTATGTAATAACTATATTTTTAACGATTCTCGCACAGATACTTTAAGTACTATGAACATTGACGTAGAAATTAATGCACTTGTGCATTCTTGATTCAAAAAATTTCTAAACAAGAGACGTTAACTTACCGATTGCCTGACATTATTTTTACTTTCAATCCCAAGAGATTCACATAGGAAGATAACAATTTACATACTGCTAAACCGATTCGAAATGTAAACGGTGCGTTCTCAATATAAATTAACAACGAAATACCCAACATCAACATTGAAGGGGAACTAAATTTAATAACGAAAATAAAAAATAAAATTCTCACGTTGTACTAAGTGTCCTTTTTCTGAGGATTCCGTGATACTACGGATAAATCAAATTATCTGATAAGAAAACAAAATTTTTCGAACTACAGTTCATAGAAAAAGTTTTTGAACGTTGAGCGCGCTTTTTTTTTTACGGATCGATAAAACAAAACTCGCGATCCGCGCGCCGTCTCGCGGTTCGTCTCGTGCTGTTGCGTCTCTCTATCATCGGAGAAAGCACAGCAGCTGAGAGTATAATCCTAAAGCGCAGGACCGCAGGACGCGCGTTAGAGAGGGCTGCTCGGTAGCTTGCACCTGCCTGCATCAGGCAAACAGGAACAATTGGGCATCAGAGATCTGAAGCAAAAGCGTCGATCTCGGGACTAACGACCTTAATTCTCATAAATGTAATCGTACATCGATGGAAATCATAATTACAGACTGGTATCGTTATAAACAAGTTGTTCGGCCGTTATCACAAGATCTTCGCGCGAATTATTAAAACCAGCGCGTGCGTTCCGGTGACTGAGACAAAATTCGATCTCGCAAAACCGTTGAAAAAAAAAAGTGACATAAGTAATCTCAGGGTGGGAGAGTCGCGTCGTTACAACGAAACAAATCCAAAACGTTCGTAAAGAACAGTGTGTAACGGTCGTTACGCACAATCACAGAGCGTAACGGCGAGAGTAACACACATCCGGACGCGCTTTATGATAGACTTTTTTGTTTTCGTCCCTCGTAAATGATTTTTTTCCTTCTCACAATCTCGTGAAACGTCAAGCGTTTGAAATATTTGTAAAATTTTGTCGCGCGTCGTCGATCGTGAAAATTGCGACGAGAGAAACCACGAGAATTTAAATAAAACAGCGCAAAGATCAAGCCGGTAAAAAGAAAAATTTGAAGAATAAAAAAAAAATGAGGCCCGACACTCGTAGCGTCTCTTTCACGTTTCATCGCGAGGCCCTTGGCGATCGAAATTCGCCGAGACTCAATACTCGAAGTTCACGAAATCTTCGGCAAAGGCTTCAGGATCGCTTTGACAAAGAGAAAACTGACGTTTGTCCGACGAGGGAGAAAAAAAAATCCAAAGTCGAAAAGGATTGCACGGAGAAGGGTTGGAGCAATTTAAGTCTGGGCAATGTCTCGGCCGATTCGCGACGTGCACTCAGAAACGGAGCGGAAAAATTGTCGAAAACTATATCGTCCGTTAGAACAACCATTGGAACGATATCGCAGGTTTGTCATTTATATATTTAATTATTATTCCATGTATTACGCTGCGGAAACCTTAATACAAACAATCATGACGCAGGCGGAAAGAGTACAATGTGGAAAAATGCAAGTCCGTGAAAACTAAACTAATATAACTTGTAAAGCACAAAATTGTATCGTAAACAACAACAACAAATATAGAATTAATCAAATCTGTTACAACCGAATTAATCAAAGCGGCAACATTTTCAAATTTCATTAAAAATCCTCTGGCACGGCTATGTTGAAATTTGTTTGTACTAAAAAAAAGTAGAAGCGTTTGCTCCGCTGGAAAGAAATAACTCTGTTGTATCAGGAAACATTTTCTACTAAAAAAAAATCCTCCGCAAGGAAGAAAATCAATTTTTGTTTTTTCTCAATTTTTATTTCTCGTTACATAAAATTATCATTTTTTGCCTGAAATATATCTACGTAAATTCAAATATCTCAAAATTATTTTTCCACCGAAACAAAATGTCCGTTCTAAAAAGCAAACAAAAAATTGTGTCATCCACATTTTTAATTCTCTCATCCTAAAACAATCATCATAAACTTTAGTTATCTCAAAAATTCTTCATTTATCCCCAAAAAACAAATTTGCCACGACCACAATGAAAACGGTAAAAGTAACATGTTGAATTTTTTGTTCAAACAAATTTACAATTTTTGTTCGTATTTCAGAAATTCAGGACATCGACCCGTAGACGTCAGATCCTGGACGAACAGCAGTCGCCCGGTAATAGTGCGTGCAAGGGTCAAACTCCTCAGACGCGATCTCGTTGTTTACTCGGTAGAACGCCAACGAAGCTCTACAGTCCGTTTGGCATTGAATCACCGAGACGCGCATGGGGCAAGGAAAACGACACAACACCGATTTCCCTAGATCCAAAAATCGAGGGACGTCGTCAAACGTGCCGGCCTTTTCGTTTCGTTAGCACGAGAGGTTTTGCCGCATTGAGATAAAGAAATTATTTTAATCCGGAAAATTATCATACTCTTCTCGAAGCTATATAGATATCCGTATTTATAATATTCATTAAGTATTGTGTAGATCGATTAACGAGAGCTGTGCACGCTTCGCTGGGCAAAGAAACGACGGCAGACCTATTTATATTTTTAGTTTTCTTCTTTAGATTTTTCATTTTTTTGTATTTCAAGAAAATTCACGACTATTTACAATATATCGGTATGACTATTTCGTTTTCAGAACGAACGTCATGTATATGTGAAGAAAAAAAAAACCTATATTTATATAATATCTAGCTTATTTACAAAGGCCAACGTGTTGGTCGATATTTTCACCGATCACTATAGATTTTTTACTTTTCTATGACATTTCTACAAGCACCCTTCCCATCGCCCCCATAATCATCGTATATACATGTTAACGAAAAATATGTATGTCATTTTTCATTTCATATGTAATCCGATATATTCGCTGCGGAACAATTGCGAAAATAAAATCTCAATTCAGTAAGATAAAGTGTGCTTCCAGAGCACAAAACTTTGTACTTATAAAAATGACTTTATTTCTCAATACGTAAATTTGTTACAGATGAACTTTTGTGGTATATAGGAGAGGATTGATACGGCGCAATCGTGAAATTAGCGGCAAAATGCGCCATCGCGTGCACCAGATTCCGAAGGAGAAAGAGAGAGAGAGAGTATTAATATAAGATAGCCGAGAGCCTGGAACGAAGGGGAAAAAAAATCGCGCATTGCGGCAAAATCCCGTGTAATATAAAATTGTTATACGTTACTATTATGCCCGTGGTAACTACGAAATGGATCTCTACGTTACGGAATCAAATCCCGAGGATGGAATAAATTTTCAAACAAGGTACGTCAATTATTATCATATTTTGATAATTATACTCTTTTCTTTTTCATTGTCGTCTCATTCATTACGGATTTGGCGAGACGAGGACCGAGGATACGAACGATAAAAGAGCACATATATGAGGAAATATATTTTTTTTAATAGACCATTAAATAATCTTCTAAACACAATTTTACATAGATATATTTATGTATACATGCTCTGGTACATAATACAAAATTTGTGCGCGTGTCCCGTGACCTCGTAGTTGCATCCCGATCTCTCGAGCTCCGTAGACAGTTCACAGATGCACTCTGGAGAAAAAAACGCGTTACGAAAAATCAGAATTATTCACGCTGTGTGAAAAAAAACAGAGGGTAAAAAATAGATTTATAAAAGTATACATAAATACGTTATTTTTTAAAATACGTTTCGGTGAAGCATTACTTTTGTCATCGCTAGAGATATAATTCGATTACACAAAATAAATGTGCATTGTTTATTTTTATTTTTCCATAGGAAAGAAAAAAAGGTTGTACACAAAAGTATAGTGTACAGAGTATTGATATAATTGCACCAAAAACGAAAAATTCCTAGAATACTTCGCCATGAATACCACGGATATAAAAAAAAATCAAATAAATGTCTTAATCTTGACATGACGTGTGTGCCATAATAATTGTCATCGTTGATTGCAGTAATTGTCATTAATAATCAATTATACAAAAAAAAAACACAAACGTGAATAAGTGTGAATTCTGAGAGAGACAATTCGTGATATTTCGATCTGCAATGTTTGCAGCATCTTCCTGGGATGAAGATACGACAAGGTATATATATAATAACCACAAAATGAAAGCTATCTAAAATTATTTTTTTCAAATTTCTTCTAAACTTTCCAATACGTGAATTTTCAATGAGAAAAGAATCTGAAAAAAAAATCAGCTATGTTGAAGATACGGGAAGAAAAGATATTGAGTTTCATCGAATAATCAGTGATTCGTGTGCCTCTCATACCATTAACATGACCCACGCATATTTCATATCAATTTTATAAGACGAAAGCTTTTGGTGACCCGTTAGGGCGATTTTTTTTTTTTCGACTATTTTTTTTTTCAGTCCCCACCCGAAATTTTGTTGGATATGTCGAAAAAGAAATTCCATGAAAGTTACAGCCCTTAATATTAATTGTAAGTACTTTCCCAAAGCGTGAGAAGACTTTCCATCTAAAATACACGTGAATCGAATTTTTTTATTTCTTCAAATTTCTATAACTCAGCCGCATTTTATGCTATCATATTGTTCTTGGTTTCGATTTACTCAGAATAAAACAATCTAAAAAAGTGCCTTTTGCGGCGAAAGTGTAAATTGTACTGTGGAGTTGGAACGGGTCACTGAAGTTGATTTTTACCCAAAATTCTCGTTTTTTTGCTGTTATCTCCGAAACCATTAACTTTACGAAAAAAAAGTAAATGGAAAATTTGTTGGAAATTTAATTTCCTACAAAAAAGGTCTTATCGACCCAATTGCTTAGATTAATATTTCTTGAGATATTGAACTTTAACTTATGAGTAGTATAAAATTTATAAAATATGAAATATTAAATAATAAAAAAAATTAAAATTAAAAAAGTTCAATATGTCAAGAAATATTAATCTAACCAATTGGGTCGATAGGACCTTTTTTATAGGAAATTAAATTTCCAACAAATTTTTCATTTACACGTTTTTCGTAAAGTTAATTGTTTCGGAGATAAGAGCAAAAAAATGAGAATTTTGGGTAAAAATCAACTTCAGTGACCCGTACCAACTCACCAGTACAATTTACACTTTCGCCGCAAAAGGCACTTTGTTAGATTGTTTTATTCTGAGTAAATCGAAACCAAGAACAATTATACGATAGCATAAAATGCGGCTGAGTTATAGAAATTTGAAGAAAAAAAGAATTCGATTTACGTGTATTTTAGATGGGAAATCTTCTCACGCTTTGGGAAAGTACTTAGAATTAATATTAAGGGCTGTAACTTTCAGGGAATTTCTTTTTCGACATATCCAACAAAATTTTGGGTGGGGACTGAAAAAAAAAATAGTCGAAAAAAAAATCGCCCTAGTGACCCGTATTATCCTCATCAATCACAAACGCGCATAAGGGGAGAAAAGAGACTCCGGGCGACCCGCATTACCCCGACTATCCGTTATGGCGTCGGGAGGTAGGCTGCGCCAGGTAGGGGTATACATAGCGACCAAAATGAGTGGTGGGGGGGCCGGAGAGAGAGAGCGCGCCAACGCGTCTTGCGCGAGGCAGGTCAGGGCTGGGCTCAGTGCTCAGTCCGCTGACCGCGCTCGTACGGTGAACATCTTTGTTACACCGTGAGTTTTGTACCGCGTTCTCCGCGTCCATCCGTCACCGCCAGAAAAAAAAAAAAAAAAATTATCTAAATGCACACACACACACACACGTCATACAAGTTTTCTCTAATCTCTCGAAAAGTGCATGGATTCACGCGCGCTGTCATTGTACCACCGATCGGATTAGTACAATATCACGTACGTTAAAACGTTAAAAAAATCATTGCAATGTCCTTACATAATTGTCGGTGCATACTAACTGCATACGTGTGACGCGAATGTGCCGCGCGTAGTTTTTTTTTTCTTCGGCCCTTTATATATATCGTCCCTTCATCCATAATCTCTGTCGTGTGCGTAAATATACATATATATATATATATATAAATGTATATATGTATGTGCGTGCGTGACTGAGTACTCCCGCGTTCGCACGACCGGTCAGCCCTCTCTCGTCCGACGCTTTAACCCTGTAGTAAGTCCCGCGAGATCTCCCACCCCCGCCGGGTTTCGCTTTTGTGATAAGCTCTCAAGGTAGGTTTTTTTCGTGTCTCTTTCTCTGCCTGTCTCGCGCCCCGCGTTTGTGCTTTTTCCCCCGCTATGTGTGCATATATATATATTACTTATATCTTTATCTATATATCTACATATATCGGTGTATGAATCGTGCGTATGTATATGTAGATCGCGCGCGCGTCGTTACTATCGTTCTTCGTGGCTTCTTCCCCCACTCCGACATTACTGACAGCTTGGTCGATTCACGGCGGCTTCCCGTGAGCGTTTTCCCGGGTCTTTCCCCGAGACAGAGAGAGAGAGAAAAAAAAAAGAAATAAGTGAAACAAGTGCTTGTTTACAACTACCGAGTTATTCTTTTATTTCATCGTCGTTCTTTTCTTCTTTTTCTCGTGCTTTCGCGAAGACAATTGAACGTGTTTTTTTTTTCCCTTCTTTTTCATTACGTTTGGTGTGTGCGTGTGCGTGCAGAGACTGTACATTTCACGAGGTCCTGCCGAAGCGCGTCTCGCAACAAAGTAACACACTACTCCGCGCTTTCATCGCGTCCCTTGCTCGTTTTCTTCGGCACGCTAGGAAATATCGTAAACATTGGTGCTCGATGTACAGCTACGGCGAACAATTCGGGGATTACTCGCAAGATTACGCGGCTTACGATAACACACTGAGGTGAATGATAATTTTTTTTTGTTCTCACTTTTTTTCGCCACTTTTATTTTTCGTCCATTTATCTCACGAGGGAGGCGCGGTTACCGCGGTGAGGACGCTATATTAGCGTTGTGCGCATGCAAACGTGTTCCTCTTGCTGCAATTGTACTAACCGGGTCAACGTTTAACCTTAAAAATTGCGGCGCCTCACGCCGGACATCGAGTCTCTGCTTGTTTGATACGAAGCGTCCGGAAACGTAAAACTTGGAATTTAGTTCTATTTTGCTTTATTTTATATTTTTCCTTGTTTCCCTGGTGTAGAATCTATTGCGTTTGCATTCGTAACGAAGGAACAAATTTACGTTTATTCTCATTCCCTCTGTTTCGTTTGTTTCTGACACACAGGTGCGACATCACAGATATAATGCACATTTTATTTTGTAATATTTATTTTTTGCGACCGCTTGAACGAAACAATGAGTCGAATAGGAGAGAACGCTGTATGACCTGGCGTTTGAGAAAAAAAAAAAAAAACGAACTAAATGGCTCTTTGTCGAAGAGACTCGGTAATAAATTTGTTTTTATTTTTTGTATTTGCCGATCCGGTCGATGAATTTAACTCTACGACGACGCGCGCCAGTTGGAGCGTTCAGCCGCAAGAATATCAGCAAATTCCATCGACGGAATTGACGGCTCTTGGAGGCCCTGGATTGAATCATAATTCCAATCAAGCGGCGGGACGTGATTTTGCAAGATATCGCAAAATGACCGATCAGCACGAGCAACAGCATTCACAAATGAGGGACGACTCGAGAACGAATCTTATCATCAACTATTTGCCGCAGAGCATGACGGAGAAGGAGCTCTACAGTATGTTTGTCACTATCGGACCTGTGGAGTCTTGCCGCGTCATGAAGGACTACAAAGTGAGTAACGATGGTTTAAAGATTATTTTTTTTTTTTGCCAAAATTAGGAAACCGGTGTATACGAGTTAGACGATCGCGAAATACGCATGTGTACGAGTACACGTATGCATAAATATATAGAACTCGCATATGTATGAAGACAATGGGAGCGAAGAATAAGAAGATTTGCGTCGTCCCCCTTTATCAGATAATAATGTCTTTTCTTTTTTTATTTATTCATTTGTTTCAACATAGACTGGCTATAGTTACGGATTTGGCTTTGTGAACTACGCAAAAGCCGACGATGCGGCTACAGCCATAAACACCCTGAACGGTCTTCAAGTACAGAACAAACGATTAAAAGTGTCGTTTGCACGTCCTTCAGGGGAGGAAATCAAAGAAACTAATCTCTACGTCACGAATCTCCCAAGGTATAACATTGCCTTTGGAACTTGAAAAGCAATGATTAATTTTTATTTTTATTTTTTCTCTCTGTGTCTCTCTCCCTCTCTCTCTCTCTCCTTCGTTTACGGTTTAATTTTCTCGCGATTTTCTCCACGAGCACATGTAGCTTACGTCTGAATCAATTTTGTTTGTTATCCATTTTTCAACGCTAATTTGGCCGTTGGCTCGGTGATTAAAAAAAAAACATTTTTTTCTTTCTTGCGACGTTCTAGGAACACGACAGAGGGTCAAATTGATGATATATTCAACAAGTACGGACGCATTGTACAGAAGAATATTCTCAAAGACAAACTGACCGGTTTGCCTCGTGGCGTTGCTTTTGTGAGGTGAGTTTTCAATTTATATTACAAATTCGCGCTTGCGAAAAAGAAAATTTCCGCGTTTTGTCCCCTTCGCCACCCCGCACACGCCCGTGTAACTATAGACGAGTTTAGAAATTGGATGAAATTCAAAAAGTAATGAACAGCTGTTTAAACGCTGTGATTGAATGCAACATTATGCAATTTTCAACTTGTATCAGCGTATATATATATATATATTTCGCGAAGTTGTACCGTGCCAGAGTATTTCTGCCCGAGCTACCTGGCCTGAAACTCACAAACTTGCACAATTTCATTTTACGCCTCTCCTATAAGTGACCTACTTTGTTTAGGAAACTCGGCCGCCCCCCCCCCCTCCCACATCGCGAATGTTTATCCTCAAAACATTATACCCACACGAAAATGATTCGTTCGAAAAATTGTCATTGCGAGCAACTTGAGCTTTTCCCGAATTAATGCCCTTTCTTTTGTGTAGGGTGAATTAAAGTTTTTTTTTGTTTTTTTTTTATTGTTCATGCCCTGTGTCGATAGATTCGACAAGCGCGAGGAGGCTCAAGAGGCAATAAATCATCTGCACGGGACGATACCGGAAGGCGGTTCGGAACCGCTGTGCGTTAAAATTGCCGAGGAGCATGGTAAACAAAAGGCGGCGTACTACGCTGGCTGGCAGGCTGGATACAATCAGAGTCGTGGTGAGTGATCGTTGAATTTTTTTTTTTTATCGAAATGTTTCTTTTTCTTTCGTTTTTTTTTTTTTTTGTAAAATTATTCATTCATTATCATTCAAGATCTCGTGTGACTTGCACCATTTAAAAAACAAAGCAATCATTGCGAGGATATTTTTCTAGGTTTTGATCATTATTGTTTTTTTTAAATTTATTCATATTTATATCATTTTGCGATTTGCTTGCATTATCATTTTTCGTTATTTATTTATTTACTATTATTATTTATTATCAACAGCGTCATTCGATTTATGCCATTTTAGTTCACTAATTATTTTCAGTTTACCCGCATATCCATCAGTGAGTGTTGCGTTTATCCGTTTAGCCCCTTTATTTTTTTTATTCACTCTCTCTCACGTAGAACGGGGGGGAAAAAAAAAACTCGTACCCATCCACATAATAGGTAGACTAAAAGAAAATGGCGTTAGTCGTGGCTTGATACTTTTTTCTGTTTTTTTTTTCTTTTCTTTTTTTCATTTTTCCCTAAATTTTGTTTCGTCGGTTATAGTCGGTTCTCGGCATGCATTTACGGTGACTCGGAGTTAGCTAGTTCCTCGTTCCTCATTGTTTTCGTGTATTTTTTTCCGTTCTTTTTTATTGTTTTTTTTTTTTTTTTTTTTTTTTTTTTCAAATTTATACAGCAAATTAATATTACAAATGTCGCTCACCAAGCAAATTATCGTATTCGTGTTTATTCTAATGCGTACCTATTTTGCCAGATAAGACGTCCGCCACTAAGTCTGATACCAACAGCTTTTCGCATTAGATCGCAATGTTGAAAAAAACAAAACAAGAAAAAAAAACGAACCGACATAACTGAAATTTCCGCGCAACTCGACGCAGCTGCAATAAGCGGAAGACGTTTTTTTTTGTTTGTTTTTGCTTTCAATTTTTTTTTTTGTTCCTTTTTTTGTTCGTCTCATCTTTGTGAATTGCGCGCACGGTTGTTGCTGTACATACCAATTATTTATTACTCCAACAAACACACACACACACACACACACAAACACAATGGGCGGGCAATGAGCGGGTTGTGTGCACGCTTTGCCCAACGATGGTTCGGGGGCGCTCTGTCTCTATCTCTCTGTCACCCGCGCACACAGACACGCAAATATGCAAACGCGGCACCGTCTTTATCGGAAGCAAAAGCGAGCTCTGGGGAACGGCAGCGAATTCTCGTTAATGGACAACGTCTCCTCTCAACGTTACCGAAGTGTTTTGTGTGATAATGGGCAGCAAAACTTTCTTGCACCATGGAACATTAGCGATATCGCGAGCCGCGTAACCCATACGCGACCCGAAACAAAAAGAAAAAGAAAAAATCTGACCGAAAAATGATCTCTCATCGTTCAAGAAACTGCATTGAAATTGGGTCCATTTTGTATCGAGACATGAAACAGCCGCAAACCTATTACTATTTTTTTTTCCGTCATATTTGTTTTTCTATCCTGTTCACTGCGGATCTCGACGTCCTGGACGACAACGCGGCAATCGTCGATTTTTCAATTGTATCGATAACATACATATATATAAATATATATATTTTTTTTTTCCGTTAAGTTTCCGTCGAGACGATAGTGAATCTTTGTTTTATATATTGGCGAAAGACGAAGAAGAAAAAAAAAATCTTTCTTACGAGTAGTATCTCACGTTGCTTACGTCGAGTAACTTTTTTGTACTGCATCGTGTAATAATTTAAAAAAATATATTTTCGTAAAAAGGAAGTGATATTTACACTGATTTGTTGTATCCTCATCCAACATATCATTTTCCATTACTAATACCGATCATATATCGTCACTTGGCCGAATCGTACTCTCCGCGAATCAGTATCTTTGTCTACGTCGTAGTCAGCCCAAAAAGAGTTAATTTTTTTTATATTTTCATTTTCATTTATCGCGGTATATGCATTTGCGATGTATATATATATGGCTCTCTTAAATGAGAGTTTGGCTGCTGACTGCAAGTTATGTATGCCGAGCTTTTTGATTTCTTTAGGTTTTTTTTCTCCTCCATTATTCTCAAATGCATGGCTGTGTCTTGTGCCGCTGCGGGGACGAAAAAGAGACGAAAAGAAATCCCTTGGATTTTTGTTTTTTCTTTTTTTTTTTTCCTTTGTTTTCCATTCAAAGGATAATTATATTTTAACTTTCCATTTCTATTTCATTGCTTACCACTCGACGAAGGAGAGTGTCTCTATGCAACGAGGAAAAAATACCAGCACTATCATAATTATCATAATTAGGATCGAGAGAGCGTTTTAACGGTCGTTTATTTATAATATAATTCATTATAAAACGACAACTGTAATGTTGTAACGACATAATGCAATCTTTAGCTTGAAAGACTTTTAGAGACACTACAATCAAATTGTTCTGTTATGTTCACGAAGCGTGATAAGAAATTATGAATTCTCACGATACTCGGTGGTAATGTACAAAAAAGCATCGAACGATAACGCATATCTTTTTTTTTTTTTTTCGAACTACAACGAACATCAAATATTGGATTAATTACTAATTTAGAAGGGGGTTTGGGGAGGGGGGAATAGAGCTGCTTTTACAAGAGTCACGATCCTTATTCCATTGGATACGAATGGCATTTCCGATTAATGAGTATTCGAAGAGTTAAAAATTGCCAATAACAATGATGATGTTTTTAATATTGATCATTAGAAATCGTAAAAATATATCTTATGGAATACGAACAACACCAAAAAAAAAAAAAACGAGGCACCGATAAAGAGAATCTGCTATTTTATTCAATTTCAAATTTGATTAAAGTGATAATAACGCCCAGTGTATACGAGTTAAAACTCAGGCTCTCGATTTTTTTTTTCCGTGCCAAGTGTCTCGATGTGTAAAACATTGTAACGCTAATAAACGACTCGAAACGATGAATGAAACATCAACATTAAAACTAATATTTACAAAAGTCCATCGTGTTCGAAAGATCGACACTCTCTCTCTCTTCCTCTCCGTTTACCGGGTCTTTATAGTGTGCGGATAAAGTTTCGATACATACTCGAAAACACAGTTTGGAAGAGAGGGAAATAAAAATCATGCCTCTAGCGGAAATTTATTGTAAATGGGCTGGTATTTAGTCAAGATGAATATCTTCAACACGGTCGTTTCTCAAAGGACTATCGTTCTCAATATTTCAGTACTTTTTAAATTTCTATCTCCAAATCAAGACGGACCCCCCCGCCCCGCCCAATTTGTCAATATTACATTATTTTCGCATTGTGTTTGAAGTGCAATGAAGATTTTCTTCTTTCCAAACTTTTGTCTCTGAAAATTGGTCGATTAGTCCTTTGAATAATGGTGAACTTTGCGCATAACTCTCGAACGATTCGACGCAAATTACTATGCTCAAATATTACGTTATACATAAAGAATAAATAACTTAACGCAGATAGGAACGTAAGGATCGATGAATCAACAAACAACGACGAATTAATCTTTGAGACAATGAACAAAGGTACGACGTACTTTATACACTATAAGCCACGATCTACGGACTAGCAATACAATACATGAAACTACCTATCACTGTTGCATATTTCAAAATGGATTTTCTCCTCGAACGTCAAGCTGCGTTTGCAATTGTAATACGACGACAACGTACGACGGTGATATATCAGAAATTTTCATAAATAACAATTTACGTAAACATGTTAATCTACTCGATACCGGAATATTTCGGGATTTACGAGAACGAGAAAGTGAATAAATGAAAAGAGAACGACAGAATTGTACATAAATCGGTATAATGATGAAGAAATGAAGTCTTTTTTTTTTTTTTTTTTTTTTTTTTTTTTTCATAGGCTTACAATTAGCGAAGAGTGTAAGGTTCAATGGTGTCGAATTATCGAAATCTGTAAGGCCGAGGAATAGGGATTCCGTGAAGGACTCAAAAATGAAGTCCAATAGTGCTAACGATGGCTGTGATAAGGATAAGAGGAATTGTAGGAATTTACGAGAAGAATGAGACGATATGCGACTTATATCGTGTATCAGACGAAACGTAATACAGCAGGAGTCAAAATTGTCGAACAATATTACTAATTAAGATTAGATACGATAGAGAGCCTCGAGACATTATCTATGGTACGCTCGTTGTTTTTTCTCTCACTAATTATATTTGTCTGAAGTACAGTAAGTGCCATGCATTTGAAAGGGCTTTATTAATCGCATTTCTCTTGAAATTTAATACCTTACGTATATCTAGATATATACATACGCTAGTACTATTATGTTGTATAATAATTGATCTACACCAAGTATATTAGCCTACAATGCACCGTATATTCTTCTCTGAAATTTAATTGCTACTACGAGCAATGTTACACTCGTTATACATCGATGTTCATAATTAATTATGCAATTTTTTTGTATATTCACATGTTGTTAATCGTTGATCGTAAGTGTCAAAGTAAAAAAAAAAGAAAACAACGCACACGCGAAATCCTGCAATTGCGACGAGTGCGGGCGATTTTTTGAATTTTTTCACTCGACAATCACCGATCTTGATTTACCAAAGTAACAATCGAATTATAAATGAAATTTCGATCGTGAATCCAGTTCAATTTTTCGTACAATCACATTTATACGTGAGCAACGATTATACATAGATATATAGCTGAATGGTTACAAAAGATCTAATTTAATCGCAGTCGCGGGCAACGAGCGTTGACTGAGGAAAATTAATCGCCTCTCGTTGTGCTCTGTTTAACGAGACTTGGCTACTCGATCTTCGAAAACATTTATTTTCCATCTATTCGTGGAAAATTGCCAGAATGCAGTAGACGAAGTGACACGCAATCGTGTCGCTGATCCTCTCCCCTTCTCTCGCTTTACAACCACTAAAACTTTGTTCTTCGATATAACGCTCGATAGAAGAAAAAAAACTGGATTAACGAAGCCACGGAATAAAATAACTACCGAAAATGACTTTGTAAATTTGTTAACGAGCCCGGCAACGAATGTCTAAGATTAAACAAAAAATGAAATATCGAACGAACGAAGCGCGAGATCGTTCGATGTCATCGACGATCTTCGGGCGTTTCATCTCTTATAGATATTCCACGAGGCCACGTGTAACAACACTGTATCGTAGTAAAAACATATAGTAGTACAATCCTTTGATTTTTTTAATTTGTATTTTTTTTAGTTTATTTAATTATTTTTTTGAACTTTTGTTTGTTTTTTACTCTTAGTAAGATTAATTCAAAGATCGCATTTGTACTGACGTGATTTTGTGTTTCAGGTGGTGGACGAGGACGAGGAAGTACCAGTGGAACCGCGGCTGTTGTCGTCAGCGGTAGTACCGGTACCGGTGGCACTACAATGGTCGGACGAACGAGCGGTTATGGCACAAGGGGTGGTCATCACGGTGGTGGATTTATAAGCGGCGGCGGCGGTGGTCCGGGTGCAATGAGAATGGAAAAAATACATCCGCATCGTTTCAATCCAATTGGAATGGGAGGCGGCGGTGGTTACGTACAATCGCACTTTTGGTGATTTTTTTCGAGGACAATCTCGGGTATCGTTCATCAATTAATTACTACAACAACAACAAGAAAAAGCTCAGCGGCTCACACCCACTCTCGTAATGATCCAAGAAAAGTCCGGAAACATCGTGATGTTTTTTTTTTTTTTTTTTTTTTTAATTATTTTTCGTACATCTCTCATTCAACAAGCGGAGTGGAAAACAGAATAGATGCCACACAAGTTACTGTGCATATTTCTTACAATCAAATTTATCAATTGTTTCGATACACCCTCGCACGATTTCATTCAAGTTCGTTCGAACTGACAAACGGCTGCGCGCGATCTCGCAGTGACGTTGAAAAATTTCTTACAATCATTAAACTCGTTCGTCTGCACGTTTTTTCTTCTTCATTCATTCATTCTTCTTTTAATCGATTATTCGTATCGTTGAACTTGTTTTTTTTTCTCTTAATTTTAATTCAAATCGTTTGCAATGAATTATCGACGATTATCGGTGCCTCCCCCGTTAGAGGCAGTTTTTTTTTCTTTCTCTTTCGCGAGCTTCTCACGGACTTGGAAAAATCACGAGGAAATTCCTCTTTTTTTTCTCCTGTCTCTTTCTCTCTCTTCAAAGTAACTCAGACAATGAGTTTTTATTCTTCGATCTCTGCGATTTCGTAAAAAGCATGAACAGTGGGGAGGAAAAAACAATACGAAGGCAACATCCCGCGAATAATGCGAAAAAATAGAAGAAAATATATGTAACTTGGCGGCGACAAAAGTTTGCAAAAGTGTAAATATATTAACAAGAAAAAAATTTCGCCTCTCGGCGTTAAGACGAATGAGATTGACTTTTCATAGGTGACAAATCTTTCTTTCTTTTTTTTTTCTACTAGCGAATTTATGTAATTGTACTCACTTTCTCGGTACTTCACAATTGCATATTTACACGCGTATACAATGTAACGCGTGTTCTACGGCCGGCACGCTGTGACTCTCGGTACGAGATTTTTTTTATTGTGCCTTCGGGAGAGAAACGATGGAATTAAAAATAAGAAGAAAAAAAATGAAGAAGAGAAACCGATGGGGAAATAAAGAATTGGATTTTTGCGAACTGTTTGGACGAGAAAGCGAACGTTCGCCATTAATGTTACACCGAGCTTGGCTTACAGCCAGAATGTCCTTTCGAGTGAGTAGGTCTGTCGTGTGAATGTGCGTGTGAGTGTTTGTGCGTTATTCTCTCATGAGAAAATGTGTGTAGACGTATGTGTGCGTGTGCGTAGTGTGTTACGACACTACAAGGACGAAATAACAACAACGTGTGTCGTGAACACTTTTTCGCGAGTTGCAATCGCGTCTCGTGACGTGAGTAAACGAGGAATATTTGAGTATAAGCCATTTTTAACATCGCATAACAAGCAAACAAACAGAATATGAAATTTTACCGTTTATAAAGAAAAGTGAAGAAAAAAAAACACATTGGGATCTCAGAATATCGATTCCATCGCATAATTAGTTGCTCCGAAATAAAAATAATAATGTTTACCTCTTCGATTCAGGCACCAACGAGCATTCAAAATTTATGAATAGCATTAATGTTTATAATAAATATATTACGTTCTACTGCTATAATTAAATTGCTGAATATTATTGGAGTGATGCGGATAATGTGTCGAGTCTCCGGGGCGCGGAGTAGAGAGGAGTGCGGGGAAGCCTCGCGCTACCTGTAGACATTTTTTAGACGTGCATTGGGTTTGGATTGTTTAATCCAAGTTTTATCACGTCTCGACGGTATCAAATTTTAACGAAAAACCATCCTCTCTCTCTCTCTCTCTCTCTATCTCTTTTTCTTTCTTTCTCATTATTTCTCGATTATTCTTTATCTATTCGCGATTTCGATAATATCCGCGTGGACTTTTTCCGCGCGGAATATTGTAAATATTAAATGAACATTGTTTTCCGTCGTTTTTTCATTCGTCGCGAGAACGACGTTAAAACGTGCTCGAAGTAAGAAGAAAGAGAGAAACGTCGAACGAGACGGAACTCTGAATCACATCTCCGCATTTATAACGATGATTAGTCGATTACACAAGCATGTACCAAAAAATTGTAATAAAACCGACGTCCCCCTGTGCAACGTGACCTAGAGGATTGCTTTATTCGGGAGAGAAACAAAAAAAACAAAAAATATTTTTCTTTTTCGAGATACACGAAATAACGTTGTATTTTCGGATAATTAAAAAAAAAAATAACAGATTGTGTCGAGGCAGTTTCACTTTCATCGTTGACGACGATATATTTCATTCCGCGCGACTGACAAGTAACTTCAACGCTTTGTTCAGTATCTGCAACAAACCACCAAAAAATAATACGAGTCAACGTTAGAACATAAATGATAAATCGAGGAAATGTATTCCTAAATGTAATGTTCCAACTCCGTAAAAGAAAACGAAAAACAAAAATACCTCCGTTGAAGTTTATCTTCGTTGTATGGTCGATCGCTCGTCGATTTCTTTCATTTTTCTTTTCGTTTTTTCTACTTTTTCCTCCTCACTGTCGAGTATTTCCGATGATTCGTACCGATCACGATGTTGCCCTTCAAAAGGCAGCTAGCATACGTTATGCATCAAAGAGCCAAGTGCCCGATGATGGGCTACAACGTGACCAGCCTTTTGTGCGATTCTCGATTTTTTTACCTCCCCCGGAGATCCAATTGAAAATGTACAGTTCTCTTTTTCTTCAATCACCGAGTCACCACATTATTTGCGAAAGTGGAAAAATTTTACACGAACCAAGTATTCGATGGAATTAAGGTAAACTACTGACGATTCAATCGGGTCAGATTGGCACTGAAGTTTTAGAATTATTTCTAGTAATTGTCGTACGTTAATTGGCAGCAATAATAAAAATACTTAGCAGTGTATCAGAGGAAACAAAATTTTAAGCAAGAAATTTCGAAAATTTCACTATTATCAATTGATACACGACAATTTGTAGAATCAATTTTGAAAATTTAGCACTAATTCGTTTCGACTGTATCGTCATTACCTTAATGAATGTTTCGCGATGAAGATAGTGTTTTGTTGAAGGAAATTTTGTTTCGGAAGAAATAGAAAAAACTGCGCGTCATGAGTGTTCAAGTGAAACTAAAGATTCTTGGAGAAACGAGGCAAAATTTATATGTGATGCTCGGAATGGGGAGGGTTCTCGTGGCACGAGGAGAACCGCACACAGGATGCAGCGGCCCGGAGATTAACTCGTGTATACTCGAAAGAGGAAACAGGAAGGGGCGGGTAGTCGCCATGAGACCGCGAGATATCATCGTCGACATCTGTGGTAAAAAACAAGAAATTTGAGATTTACTCATGCATTGAGATTCGGAGGAAAAAAATCGCGATAACAAGATGGAAGAACTTTATCGTGTACTGTCCGTGGAAGATATGATTGTGAAGCGTGATTTTTTTTCCATTTTTGTAGCGAATCTTCAGCTTCTGGAAAACTGAGAAGAGAGAGAGAGAAATGTATGAAATAGTTTTATGATTGGTGTGTGTATATGTGTGCTTGTGGAGAGTCAACCTGCAAGAGATCTCGTTCACTCTTGACACAGTTGCTGGAAAAAAAAAAATTCCTGCACGTTCGTTAGATAGGGATGAGAATCGTCACCTCATCCCTTGACCCACTGGAAGATGAGCACTCGGCTCACCCAGCGATATGTTTACTCGTATATATGTAACAATTTACTCCCTCTGGCCTTACTTCATCCCCAAGAAATTTGTAACGTTTCACTCTTGCTCTTTCGCGCTGTCTTTCATTCCTTCAATCAGAGCCATCGTCAAGAAAGTGTCTTTACACTTAGGAAGTTGCCAAATTATTATATTACTGTGTATCGCGTACGAAACATCGGGGCTGTGTAAAAATGACAACTTCTCATGAAGAAACTCGTTGCAAACATATTTAACTCTATCCGCTCTGGCGTTTTAGATTGTCCCATCAGAAATTTGTAATTCACTCTCTTCTTTCTCGCTTTTTTAAAATGTTTCCTTCAACTTCGATTTCCCTATGCTTCGAAAATTATCCCTTTCCAAATGTCTTCAGTGCATACGATTACCTGACCGATTGGCATCTTTTTTTAAGGTAAAAAGTATTCATTGTACTTGGAATTTTGTGATTTAAAAAAAAACAAGATGTGATCCCCAGTGTGGTAAGTACGTAAACAAGAAATATAAATGTGATAAACTAAGATAAAAAATTATTGAAGAATAGTGGGATAGAGATAAGCGCCAGAATGCAACTGATGCAAAGTGCCCAAGAATACTGATTAAAAAAAAGAAATCCATTTTTCACACGGTATTCTGGTGCAGTAGGGCATTTGCTTGCATTATAACGCGAAGATATAATTAATGGTGAGGAAACAAAAATTGTTCATTAGCATTGATACAGAATTAATAAGTGTTTAGTAATAAGTTCTGAATTTTACCGCATAATGTTTGAACGAAAAGTTGGCCCAATGTCCAAAGACGACGCCTAATTTCCGTCCAAAAGTCAACTTTTGCTTCCTCACGGAGAAAGCTGTATTTTTGTGTGCCATTGTCTCGTATAGGACGATTTGTGAGACGGAAGCTGAATTGAAACAATACGCAAGCTTCAATGTGTAACTTTTATTTTATTTTTCTTGACAACTTACTGATATCCTTCCTAGAGCAAGAGGTATCTTTTAGGCGGAAATTGAGTGTTTCTATAGGGAATTTAGATAACTACAAAATATACATGCATAAAAAAAGGCGTTTTGCATTTGATTGGAATGTAAGGCTGTTGGCGTCACTTTCGGAACGAACGTTGATCATTTCGCTTCTCTGCGGTCAACCGAGCAATAACGAGTATATATATATATATATGTGTGTGTGATATAAGATAGATTGGTCCCTCATTTCCGGTGCCGCAATACCATGATGTTGCGCTGCTGATACCGATTATTGCTAATTCAAAAAAATATCAAACAAACTGACCTTTTACACGATAATATCAATAATACGATAATATAACGACATAATAAATCGTTTTTATAGTACTCCATAGAGAGGGATAAAGAAAAAAATTCTTAATCACAAAAATTCGTAAATCCACTCTTATCTAAAATGATTTTAAAAAACCTATAGTGAAGCGATAATTGAAAATAACCAAATCTCAAGACAATTTTTTTCAAAGTTAATTTAAACAGCTAGAAAAAACTAATAATTTCGTGTTTTTCTTATAACGACGCGTCGTTTTACTATGTAGAATAAAAAAGCGCGCGCGATGAACCATTTGGTACGGACTTTCGAGCAAAACTGAATCGGATTCAGTGTGAACGAGGGGTGAACGAGAGCGAGTGAATTAAGGGGGGGGGGAGGCTTTGAAACACGTGGTGGTCCCTATTTTCTCTCTCTTGCTCTCTTCCGAAAAGTTTCAGCAGCTCCGAGTTCTTTTTTTCTTCTCTTTTTTTATTCTTCGTTATGTATTAGCGCGCAAGCGAGAGGAAATTCTCCGAAACTTCTCTGGCAATGATGACACGATTCTCGGTCCCTCTGTATACAGGGCGAATATTATTACTGTGTTGTAACGTTGATATACATTCGGAGTGTCGAGGAGTGTGCGTCAGGAGTACTCCTCTTTTCCGTTTAGATATTCCCCCTCGGGATGCCAACAAAGTCAAATTTCGATGGACGAACGGGAGTATCCCTTCTCTGCAAGCTATCACCGTTGATCGTCGACCCTGAATCCAAGAGAACAAAGTCATTAAATCCATTGTACGTATTGTTAGAGGGTTGTAACTTGGGGTTGCCCCCTTGTAATTTTTAAACATAAATTTACCAATCATTTCTCAACCAGCTTCGACGAACTCAATACTTTGGAAATATAATTGCCTTTCTTTTTCACAATTTTACTAAAATAAAAAAAAGGAACCGATAGTTAAAATATAATGAAAACGAAGGAGTAAAATGAAATAAATATTGAAAGGTATTACAAAATTCAATTGAATTAGAAATTCTAATTTATCGAATTTAAAAATACCCATTCATTATTGATCTATATTGATTTATATATTTCATGCCTTGAAATGTTTACTTCCAGATCATCTGCTCGATTTGGCATTGTTGCAAGGGCAAAAAAAATTTCAAGGTGAATCAAAAGAAGCGTGCATACAGTAATTAAAAATCACTTTCCGCCTTTTTTGGATGTTTCGTCCTCAATTAATTAAATATTAATCTTCGCGGTAAATTTGCTGCTGACTTCACTAGTGCAAACAAAGTCCACTGGAGGGCTCTAGCATGTACGGTTTGTACCGAAGGTTCGCAATCGTCAGAGATCGAGCAGCCGAAGTTTGGGACGTATTTGGCGTTTCTATTCGTATCCTACGTAGTTGAAAAACGACGAAAAAGTGGCTTTTCCTAGCAAAAAGTCACAGGTCAATATCACAAGAGGGCAAAGTCTAGAAATTTGCATTTCCTGTTCACCGTTGATGAATATGTTGATAAGCAATCAGACCGTTCGTCATTGTCTGATTTGTCCTAAAGTGCAACGTCTTCGTGTTCCCGTAAGCAGATAGAATTAACAATTATGTTCGTCACATACCACCAATTTAATGCACAAAAATCAACATTAGTATCCTCGACGACCCATATATTAGTCGATTACTTGAATTGTTGTTTTTTTTTAAACCTATTCCGAGTTAGAGAAGTACGCGAACAGCTGATCCATCGACGCGACATCTAGGGAGCGTATATGTAAAATGACCTTTCCGGTGCAATCTGGGAAATCGACAATTGATCTTCCGTTTCCGGTCAAACTTGCGCGTTACTTTGTTCCTTAGATATTAGTGTGCAACGAAGCAACGAGATCTCGTGGAAACCTTCGATTGATTCTTTCTTCTTCCAGCGTTCCAGCGCCATTCGAAGCTCAACCACTTTCTGATCTCGTCTCTTCGGCATCCAAAAGAAGCAAGTACGTGCATATTTAAACTTTAAACTACGATTATGAGAAGTAAAACGTTGGCTTGTGCGGAAAAGATGAAAGACTGTGAGAGACGCGAGCACGTGAGAAATCGAAAAATGCTTATATGCACTGAAGAGCAATAGAGAATGCACGCAGCTGTGCTCTCTGTGCTCCCCTACACGCACAGGAGTTTCGCTTTTTTTTTCTTCTGTTCTCTCTCGCTTCGTACGTGCGTTTTCTCTAGAATGGCTCGAGAAGCTCAAAGGGGGAGACTTGTGTTTTGCGTTAAACAGTTTTTTTTCTTTTCATTTCTTTTACTACCCTTCGAGGCATGCCCGCCAACCCATTACAAATCACACATTAGGTATGTACAGCTACGATACTCTATACGTACATTAGGGCGATTTTTTTTTCGACTATTTTTTTTTTTTCAGTCCCCACCCGAAATTTTGTTGGATATGTCGAAAAAGAAATTCCCTGAAAGTTACAGCCCTTAATATTAATTCTAAGTACTTCCACAAAGCGTGAGAAGATTTTCCATCTAAGATACACGTAAATCGATTTTTTTTTTTCAAATTTCTATAACTCAGCCGCATTTTATGCTATCATATTATTCTTGGTTTCGATTTACTCAGAATAAAACAATCTAAAAAAGTGCCTTTTGCAGTACAAGTGTAAATTGTACTGGAGAGTTGGTACGGGTCACTGAAGTTGATTTTTACCCAAAATTCTCGTTTTTTGCTGTTATCTCCGAAACAATTAACTTTACGAAAAAAATGTGAATGAAAAATTTGTTGGAAATTTAATTTCTTACAAAAGAGGTCCTATCGACCCAATTGCTTAAATTAATGTTTCTTGAGATATTGAACTTTAACTTATGAGTAGTATAAAATTTATAAAATATGAAATATTGAATAATAAAAAAAATAAAAAATAAAAAAAGTTCAATATCTCAAGAAATATTAATCTAAGCAATTGGGTCGATAGGACCTTTTTTATAGGAAATTAAATTTCCAACAAATTTTTCGTTCACATTTTTTTCGTAAAGTTAATTGTTTCGGAGATAACAGCAAAAAAACGAGAATTTTGGGTAAAAATCAATTTCAGTGACCCGTACCAACTCACCAGTACAATTTACACTTTAGCCGCAAAAGGCACTTTTTTAGATTGTTTTATTCTGAGTAAATCGAAACCAAGAGCAATATGATAGCATAAAATGCGGCTGAGTTATAGAAATGTGGAGAAAAAAAAAATTCGATTTACGCGTATTTTAGATGGAAAATCTTCTTACGCTTTGGGAAAGTACTTAGAATTAATATTAGGGGCTGTAACTTTTAGGGAATTTCTTTATCGACATATCCAACAAAATTTCGGGTGGGGACTGAAAAAAAAAAAATCGCCCTAATGTACATATATTTTATGGTGTTTTCATACGTAATGCATTTAATGTATGCGTAAGCAATATTTCCACATTCTACTGCAGTTAGATGGGACAATCACATTGATTTTAATTCCCAGATAAAAAGTTTTTATTCTCAAATATTTATCTTATTTAAAAAAAAAAAAGAAATGAATGTAATCTTCGAGATTTGCATTTGAATATTTTTTTTAGACAATTGTAAAAACATTTTGAACAATCACACATTTGGGATTTTCGATATATATTTATTTTCCACACGTTGAAGAAGCTCGTGGAGTCTCCGTTTGAAAATTTATTCAATATGCACTAGAGTGATCATTGAACGCTTCATAAAAGATATGTTGAAAAATTCAAAGAGGCGAAGCCTTTTTTTTTTGTATCATCAATCGACTTCTTTTTTTTTTCCATACAATTGCATCGGTTTTGCTAGACTTTTCGATCACGATTCTCAAAAGCTTGACCTAGCTTTCGTATTTCCGGTCTATGAATAAATATCGGGCTCGGGAAAAATTTGATGCTCGAGAGCATGTGAGAAACGTTCATATATACATACACTTGACTGACGGAAAAAAAAAAGTTACAGCATCCGAATGCGCTTGGGAGCTTCCACCAGAGACCCGATTCTACACATGACACACACACACACACAGAAAGTGTTTACCACTCTCTGTGAATGCGTGGGAGTAGTTCCCTTTTTTTTTATATTCCTATTTCTCTTTTTACGATACTTCTCGATTCGGCTCTCGCGGTAAAGATAAAAAAAAATTCTCCAGCACAGAGCATCTAATCTCTCGTCGAATTCTCTTTTTATTAACGTTTTTGTTTTGAAAATTTAATTTATTCGTAAATTACGGGAACACGTGAAAGTACATTTTCAATTGAAAAAAAAAAAAAAACTTATATCTACGAGGCCGCTCTTGTACAAAATATCACTACATTTATAATTTCCATTTTCTGTGCGATGTGTAATACGATTTTGATTTGAATATACAAAATGATTCGAATAATGGAGGAATGAAGAAAAATGATCGTTCGAGAATTAAGGGATTGGCTCCATGGGAAAAAGTCGAAAGAAAAGTGGTTAATTTTTTTCAATTTGCCGAAAAAAACTAATCCCATAGGAAATCCGAAACGAGAGATTGTTCGAAATGCTTTTCTGATCGTGTAAAAAAAACGCATTGTGTTATGACAAAATTCTTATAGAAGTTCTATTTTTTTTTATTTTTGATTTTACTTTGAAAAAATTTGATCTGACAATTTTTGTTTAAATTCGAATATTTTTTTATGTGATCGTAGACACATTTTTAACGATTGCTCGTTTCGGATTAACGATGTGATTTTTTTTTTTTTGGCAAATTCAAAAGGATCCTGGAGTTCTCCTCAGAGTTTTTTTTTTTTTTTAGAGATAATTATTGTCGTTAGTACTCCATCGTTATTGTCTTGGTTTTCAGATATTCGTTGAGCGCTTCCTGGCCGAGATCCTTGCCGAATCCGGATTGCTTGAAACCGCCGAAGGGTGCAGCGACGTCGGTTTTGTTGTAGGTATTAATGAATACGGTGCCGGCTTCGATTTTCTCAGCGAAACGCATGGCTCTGCCGATGTCCTTTGTAAGAATCCCCGAGGCAAGACCAAATTCCGTGTCGTTGGCGCGCGATATAAGACCGTCAATGTCGTTCGATTTAAATTTCGATATTATCATAATGGGACCGAAAGACTCTTCCTTGGCGATATACATATCATCCTTGACATCGGTAAAGATCGTTGGTTCGAAGTACCAGCCCGAACGATCCAAACGTTTGCCACCGTGCACCAACGTTGCACCCTCGTCAACGCCGCGTCCAACGTAATCCAACAGTTTGTCCATGTGGTCTTTGTGATTTTGAGGTCCGTGCGAGGTTTTACGATCCAGGGGATTACCGATTTTCATCTTTTTCACCTCTTCGACAACGCGCCTCACGAATTCATCGTGAATACTCTCCTCGACGAATAGACGACCTGGTAATTTATATATTTATATATTTTTTTTCGTAATATTTCTTCTGTCATCTTAAATTATCATTTTTTGGAACGATTTCAATATCCGAGCTAAATATAACACGTTATATTACCAGTATACCTATATATTTCTGTTGTAATATAATATGTTAAATTTAAACGGCAATAACACGCTTTAAAGTTTGAGCGAACAAAAAATTACGATCTCCAATTGGTCCAGAGTCGAGGAAGCTGATTGACTTTCCGTAATTTTGATTACAAGACAGTGAGAATTTTCTTTCTTTTTGTTAATTAAAACGTTGAAAAAACTCAACATTATTTTAGTCCAAATGTCCAAAAAAAAGTATTCATCTGCTGGATCAATGTTTTTTTTAAAATTCGTATACGTTTCTATATCAGAACTAAATATAATACGTTATATTACCAGTATACCTACATATTTCTGTTGTAATATAACATGCTAAATTTAAACAGCAATGACACGCTTTAAAGTTTGAGCGAACAAAAAATTACGATCTCCAATTGATCCAGAGTCGGGGAAGCTCATTGACTTTTCGTAATTTTGATTACAAGACAGTGAGAATCTTCTTTCCTTTAGTTAATTGAAACGTTAAAAAAAAACTCAACGTTATTTTAGTCCAAATGTTAAAAAAATGTATTCGTGGTTTCGGATCAATTTTTTTTTAATTCGTAAACATTGCAATTGGATTTACACAATGTCATTTCTCAGCTTCGTGTTCTCAGTTGCAAGTGAACTTTGGATAAATTTGAAAAATATCACTCAACGGGGGTGTGTATGTAAAATTTTATAAAAATTGATAATTATACGTCATGTTTTTTGTTTCAGCTTTACAAAAATTTCAAACCCTCTTTAGATTAGAAATTTAACATACAACTTGGAAATGTAACACGTAACATGGGAATTTAACACGTGATAAATGATGAATATTATTTTCATGTTTATTTATCATAATCATTACGTACAACCTCCGTGTTACATTGATGCAATGAAATATGTTAATTGGTAAAAACGTACCAGCGGCGATGCAATTTTCGCCCTTGTTGAAGAAGACTCCGCTCATACCGAGCCTAACGGCTTGTTGAATATCGGCATCTTCGAATATAACAAGCGGACTCTTACCGCCGAGCTCCAACGAAACTTTCTTCAAATTACTATCCGCGCAATTCTTCATAATTATCCGTCCAATTTCCGTGGATCCGGTGAAACCGAGTTTTCTTATCGCGGTATGTTTAACGATGGCCATACCGGCGATCGAACCGCTCCCTGGCAAAATGTTTATCACACCCCTCGGTATTCCAGCTTTTACGGAGAGTTCGGCGAACTTTAGGGCGGTCAGTGGCGAACACTGAGATGGTTTCATTACTACGGTATTACCGGCTGCTAAACAAGCTGCCATTTTCCACGATAACATCATCAATGGATAATTCCATGGTGTTACGAGTCCACAAACACCGATCGGTTCCTTACGCGTGAATGTCAAATTTCTGTTCGGTCTCGCGTGCGTTATCGGTATCGTTGAACCCTGTATCTTGTCGCACCAACCGGCGAAATAACGCCATGTCTCGATTGACATTCCAACGTGTGTTTTCAGTGCCAGTGTGTAGACCGCGCCTGAATCTATACTCTCTATCGTTGCCAATTCTTCTTTGTGCTGCTCCATCAGATCGGCCAATCTGGTTAAGTCGACACAGACAAATCAGAAATAATCCTTTGTACAGAAATCTTGCGTCGTTGTTCAATTTGGCTATTGATTCTTTAGAGATTCAATTACAAACAATCGTAGCAACGAATCAACCGGTCGCGGAATTAAATTTTGTAAGAGCTTTCTCTTACTTAAAAATGTGCGAAAGTAGACGAAAAAAAATGTTTCAAGTCGAAAGTAGAAATCGTTACTGTGTTATTGACCAAATTTTAATAACGATAAAGAAACCAGTTTTTTTTTTTAGAAAAACTAACGCAACAAAGCTTGTCTCTGTGATGTCCGGGATGTTCAGTTTCCGACATTATTTTATAACGATAAGAGTTCCTGTTTCCAAGTGTGTCCCTTAAGGGAGAACACCACTGTGACCCCCTGTTTTTTTTCACATTTTTCAAGAATTTTTTTTTGTGGGAAAAAAAAGAGATATTCGAAAAAATTTTTTGGGTTTTGTCCCTTGTTTATTAATGTATCAAAAAACATTTTTTTCACATTTTTCACGCCGCATGGTGGCGCTGGGGAAGCTCTCTCTTCAAGAGAGCAGAACTCTCTTCAACGTCGATCTGAAAAAAAATGCCGAGTGTTTTCGTTAATAATATATTTTGAAGAGAAGTACATAGGGATTTGGAAAAATATTGTTATAAAATAAAATGGGCACGCCTTTGAAATTAAAGTTAATTTCAAAGGCGTGCCTATTTTTTTTTAAACAATATTTTCCCAAATCCCTATGTACTTCTCTTCAAAATATCATATTATTAACGAAAACACTCGGTATTTTTTTTCAGATCGACGTTGAAGAGAGTTCTGCTGCGTGCCGCGGAAATGACAGCACCTGATGCGAGAGCTTCCCCAGCGCCACCATGCGGCGTGAAAAATGTGAAAAAAATGTTTTTTAATACATTAATAAACAAGGAACAAAACCCAAAAATTTTTTTCGAATATCTCTTTTTTTTCCCACGAAAAAAAATTCTTGAAAAATATGAAAAAAAAACAGGGGGTCACAGTGGTGGTCTCCCTTAATTGACGTCTGTACAATGCGTCCTTTTTTTTATTTGGATATCTAAATCCGTTTATTAATGACATCGTGAAAGAAAGAAAAAACGTTAAATAAGGTTTTGCCAATGGACTTACTTGAATAGCAACGCACCCCTTTCCCTCGCGCTTATTTTACTCCATTCACCTTCTTCGAAGGCTTTCTTGGCAGCTTTTACCGCACGATCAACGTCGTTTGCTGATGCGCTCTGCACCTCGCATATCACGTGTTCGTCGTGAGGATCGATCGATGGTATTGGCTTTCCCTCGCCATTAACAAATTCACCGTCGATAAACAATTGCTTGGGAAATCTAAGATCCATATTGTTCGCTCGTACCTCGACTGCCTCGTAATTGGCATCTCTGTTTGAGCCCGAAGCTCCACGACCAGCTATTATAACTGATGTGGCGAATTCTAGAAAACTCGGCGACATAAAGACATCGGTGTTTTGCATTGTAACGTCAAAAACGTCCTTGATCTCTTCGACGAGCCTCACGACATCCATACTGCCGGCTCCTGTCAATCAGGAAGAAAAAAAACGCTTCATCGTTTTTTATTTTTATTTTTTGCAAAAATAATTGAATAAACCTCAAGATAGCAATTTTCTTTTAACAAAATTAATGTGAACGTCAATTTGAACTCGTTATAACTAAAGACCACTTGTTGAAGTTTTATTGACAAATTAGAAAAAATGCCGGCCACGCAATCCAGAAGACGGAACGTGATAGTTAAGGGGATGCGGTTGAAACAAAGGAAATTTATCAAGTTGGACTTTGGGAACTCGGGTCGAAGTGAAAAAATTCTTTAGGATCGGTAAAACTGCCAGAAAGAACGATAATAAGGGCGAAGGAAGTGCACTGGTGCATCTCGAGTCTCTTTGGGGATGAGAAAAAGAATATTGTGAGGGTGAAAGGGTTGCTGAATTGAAGTAGGCCAAGGGTAGTAGGGCTATGTGGACAACGACTTCACGTTAAAGAGTACGAGAGATACATGAGCAAATTTGGAAACAGGCCAAGGAATTTGGAGAAAAGGAATGTCGGGTTAAAGCCAGATACACGAAACTGGATGGTTGACGAAAGATGGCTGCAGGTGCAACAAGCGGGGCACACATTTTGGAATTGATTTTTTCTTCTTTCACTCACAAGGAAAGTACCCGAGGTGTTCCCCTTCGATTTTGTTGAAACTCATGGATGTTATAGAGCATTGAAAACTAAGCAACACGTATTTTTTCATCTACGGAAAAACAGTTTCAATGGGTGAAAACACCCCCTAAAGTTACACAGGTCAAGGGCCGATTTTGCAGTTTCACATACAAGCAGTGCATCGATTTTAAGGTAGTAGTCTGGTGACTGAAGCCGATTTTCATGTCTTTTTTGGAGGGCGTTATTTTGTAGGAAAATAAAAATGAATCGTTTTGGATATTTAGGATTTTTTTATTTACATATTAAAGATACAAAAAAAAAAAATTTTTTTAAATTTATTAGCTTATTATTATTATTATTATCGATCGAATTTGGCACTTCGAAAAAAAAGCGCGTGGGTGGCCCCGGTGATTTTGGCTCTTGATGTTAACTGAAATCAAAAATTCTTGATAATTCTTAATCTATAGACATGTCATTCTGGTCGGAACTACTGAAGTTAAATTTCATGGATAAATAACAAAATGGCGGACTTTGGAAAGAAACGTCCTTTTTCATTTTGTAATTTATTCATGAAATTTAATTTCAGTAGTTCCGACCAGAATGACATGTCTATAGATTAAGAATTATCAAGAATTTTTTATTTCAGATAACATCAAGAGCCAAAATCACCGGGGCCACCCACGCGCTTTTTTTTCGAGGTGCCATCTTCGATCAACAATAATAATAATAATAAACTATTAAATATTTTCAAACAAAATTTTTTTTTGTATCTTTAATATGTAAATAAAAACATCCTAAATATACAAAACGATTTATTTTTATTTTCCTACAAATAAACGCCCTCCAAAAAAGACATGAAAATCGGCTTATGTTACCAGACTATTACCTTAATGAAACAAAAATTAAAATGTTTCTTATGCGAAGGAACGAAGAACCCACTGGATAATGAAAAAAAAAAAAAAATTAAGGGGTCGAAACACCCTTGAACATGTACTTCTTGCACCCTACATTGAAAACTTGCGAATCGATTGGAATGAAAATTATGCTATTTTATAGCGGAAATAAAATTAAATTTGACGTATACTCTCTATAACACTCGATAACATCCGTGAGTTTCAACAAAATCGGAGGGGGACACCTCGGGTACTTTCCTTGTTAGATGGAAAGAGAATCAAGACGACTGAATTTAGTATTATGTATTATAATCCTGATGGATGAATACAATTTTACAGTAAAATAGACCCGTAGCGTAAAGTCACGTTTCTTGAATGAGGAAAGAGCGAAAGGTGACGAATTGGACATTTATAACGATGAAAGAGTTTGATTAGATGAGAGAGAAACTTAGATTGATGCGTAAAAAAAATTAATTTACATTCTCATTTACGTGATAATGTAAATGTATGATCATAAAGAATGAATTGAATCGTAAAATGGAAGTAAAAAAAAATTATAATTCAACCTAAGAGACTCCGTTAGACTTACCGCACGCGAAAAAGTCCGTATCATCCTCCACCTCGACATTGATAATATTTTTCCACATTTGTCTAATTGTTTCCACAGCCTTTCTCTCCTCGTCCGTAAAATCTATCTTCGTCGTTCCCTCGTCCATTTTTCCGTACTTTGACGATGGAAAAGTTCGATTACCGATCTTTATTCTCTCGATATTGACGAACGAGCCATCGGCAGCTTCGATAACGAGACCAGAATCGTGAATTATTCCCAATCTACCGTCAACATCGACCACATCGCCTTCCGGTTTTTTTTGATTCCACACGCTCGATCCGAACAGTCGTACTTCCTCGCCATTCAACAACGTCCATGCACCCGGTGTACTGTCCAACGCGCGAATAAAATTGTGCACCCTCTCGACACTTTTCGTCAAATCGACACGCTGTAGATTATTTCTATTCAACAATGGATCGTAAGTTGCACCCTCGCTCGATTGAATGATTTTCGGAGCTTTTCCTTGTGCCACGAGATTCACAGCTTCGCCCATTGATCGTATACCCTCGGGATACAAAAAATTATTGTAGAGACTGTCGAGAGTGTCGTTCGGCTGTACCGTACAAGATTTTTGTAAAAGTATTGGTCCTGTGTCGAGACCATCGTCGGCCCAGAATATCGAAAAACCACCTTCCTTGTCACCCTCGATCAGAGTCCTGTAAAAAATTTCCGCGATCGATCGTTTTTTTTTTCTTCATAAAAATCGAGAATGTTTTAGAGTTACAGATGCTATTCAATCAGAAAACAGGAAAGCATCTCCGAATGATGGTTTTCGGAAAATTCAATGATACCGGAAATAGATGTCTAACGATTCTAACGGATCTAACGAATCTAACGATTTTTTTCAAAATCATTTTGAATATCGTTCAGATATGCTTAAGTGTTTGCCATATTGTTACTGTTGCATCGCGACAAGCTCCTATTTCAATATATTGCAAAGGAAAGAGGAGGGAACAAAAAATCGGTTGTTGATATCTTGTTCTATCGTGAGGAAAACCGGCTCAAACCGGTTATCGGAGCCCTCTCTAGTTAATCAGGAAATGCAACATTCTACGTTCTCAACCACGAGTTTTGCTATATCGTGGTACATGTGCACGCACTGTGAACCTTTCTCCAAGCCCTCTTTCTCTGTCCATTCCTCTTTATAACGATCTATAATCGCTTATTGCAAAACCCATAAACAACACTTGGCGGAACATTTTTTTTATATTTTTATCTTCCTTTTTTTGGTATCACTATTTGGTCGCGAGAAGTGTTGACCGATTTCGTGAAAAGTGGCAGATTTTTAATTTATTACTCAACTTAAAGACGTATGTTGCGAAAAAATTCATTGCCTTTTAATGGAAATTGGTATCTGGAGGTTTTTTGAAGTGACCGATTTCACATTCAAGGTACAAAAAAAAAACTGCGAAACAAAAAGTATTCTCGAAAAATGAAAATTGTTGATCGATTTTAACAAAAAATCGTATCTAGGATTTTTTTGGAGTTGCTGACTTCGACACTAATGGTAAAAATTTCGAATTTGAAAATGCGTATTAAATAACTAACTGTAGTTATTACTTACCAACTTATAGCGCTTGCTCCACGATGACGCGGAAGTATCGACGGATGATAGCATATACTGCGATGTCGCGGATGATCGATCACCTCCATTGGAATGAATTGACTGCAGAATGGAAGAACGTTGAGATCGACCTCGATGCCCTTGTAAAGATCCAATATCTCGGGCAGCGTAACGCCCTTGCTTCGCCATGCCTTGATCTTGAAGACCGGAGTATTGTCGGCCTTTGCTGTGCTCGCTGCAATCGAGCCAATCACAAAAATCAAACAGGTGACTACGTCATATATTATTCTCGTGATGTAAAAATTAAAAAAAAAAAGAAAAGATTTCTCACCTAGAGGATCCTCGCGATTTCCTTTATCCGGTATCGTGAAAACGCCGGTTATCTTGTGACCGTCTTGTCTCAACAATTTGTAAACTTCAGCGGCAAAATTGCTCTGCCCGATAATCGCTACTTTGAGCTGAGCCATCGCCGTCTAATTAAATAATTATTTTTCTAATTTACCTATCGAATGTGCGCGCGGCTTTAATCTCGTACAATTATCTACGATCGATCTCGATTAATATGTTCGATATATGAAAGACGCAATTTTAAAAAATGAAAAATATTCAACATCCTCAATGTACGGTAACTAAAAAAATGAACACACTGGCCCGATAATGGCTACTTTGAGCTGAGCCATCGCCGTCTAATTAAATAATTTTTTTTCTAATTTACATATCGAATGTGCGCGCGGCTTCAATCTCGTACAATTATCTACGTTCGATCTCGATTAATATGTTCGATATATGAAAGACGCAATTTTAAAAAATAAAAAATATTCATCATACTCAATGTACGGTAACTAAAAAAATGAACACACTGGCTAACGTGATGATGTTATTAGAAAATTGCATATATTACTTTTCCATGGTTACTAAACATGCGATTAATTCAAATTTATCAATTAATCGTAAAATCACTCAAATTAAGTTCAACCGTTGTGATTAATGGAAATACCGCTATTGTTAATTGACGTGCTGATAATGTTGTTGCGTTAGACCATCAAGTACGTACCTCTGATTAATACTAAAGTGCGTGAGTGCGTTCGTAAGCCTCGGGTTCTCAAAAGTGCTGGAATTAATAAGATATACGAAATAAATGTGGTCCAGTTATCGGACTAACTATCGAACGAAGTAATTATATACAAAAGTCATTTGTTACAATTTTTGGCTCAAATACATACACTAGGTTGGTTAAAAAAATTACTTGTTCCTAGATTATCCTGCAATTTAAAAAATAATTATTTTTTGCATTTTATCACTATTATATACAGTTTCGTCAGACGGACACTATACCCCACACCGTTATAATAAACTTCCACCTTTGCGCGCGTATAATTCGTTCCTTCTCTCTTAACTCACTGTCCATGCCGCACTATCGCGAGTAAACGTAAGCAAATTGAAACATTCCCGTAATCCGAGTACCATCGATCCACTGTAATATTGTCTGGACGAAGCATATGGAAAGTTCTTCAAATAATTTTGCCCTTTAAATTCTAAACTATACGGAAATTCCATGGATCATAGGGGAATCCTCGTCGAATCGTATAAACATCGTAAATATTTGTGTATATCGATTAACAAGAAGTCTTTCAGTGTCGTTACAGCTGTTTTGTCATTCGCGCGTATATCTTCGTTCTCAATTGAAGCAACAATCAATGAAGCAAATTATTAAACATTGCGAACTTACGGTGTACACGGTAAAGGCTCGTTTATGAAGAAAAGTAAAACCTCCAGTTGCCAGCATTGAATATGAGAGAGAGAGACAGAGAAAGAAGAAAAAATCACTTTATATTAAACCGCGGGAAAAGTGTTGGAAAACGAGCGATGTTATACGATCGACGTCGAGTCTCGGCGCGACTGCCTTAGAACTATCGACCGTCAGTTCGGCCTGAAAGTTTACTGAACCGTTGGAGAGGGAGCTGCACTTTATATAAGACGTTGCTATCTCTGAAACAAGGGTCAAGACCTCGGCTGTTGTACTATTCATCCCTATCTGTATATGCGCATTCGACCTCATCGTTTTTTTTTTCTTCTGCTTTTTCTCATCGTATAGACCTTCAAAACCTTGCGAATCCTTGCCTGTTGGTCCAAGTGCTGAGAAGTAGCGTGGGCAAAGATAACATTTTTTACTTCCTCGCTGGAGGAAGTTACGTTTTTGTTGTTACTTGCAACTAAAAAAAATCGTGATATTGTTGGTACGGGGCTTTTTTCGCGCTACAAACCTTTTATTTCTTATTGTTCGTTGTATTCTATTAATATCGAGTTGAGTTATAATTGTGGAGAGTGGGAGATTGCGAATAATGTTTAAATATTTTTTGCTTGTATCGAAAATGATATATTTATTCCATTTTTTAACATCAATACACCATGGGATGAAGTACTTTTTTATTACGAATTAGGTTCTTACCTGCAGAGCTTAAAAATCTGCTATTAATATCGCGCCTTCTAGCCAATGGACAATTCATCATGAAGAACAATGCTTTGTAGTAGATACGATGAAAAATAATTTGGCTTATTTAAATTCTCAGTAAACGAATGCACACTGAAAAAATTAATTACGTTGTATTGACTAAGCTCAAGAATAGGAAAATTCAAACAAACTTTCTGTTAGTGCTGTTGAAGAAGACAACAAAATTTCATCTACTAACTCGTTGTTTATTTGAATATCCCCGATCGTCCATTCAATCGTTACACGAAACTTGTTTTCGGTACAGATATACTACTAAAAAATAAATTGTAGTTCGAAAACGTTTGAAAACTTATAATCCCTCTTATTTTCATTCCATAATAATTCTGTGAGCTTTGCTCATTTAAAAAAAAACATAAAATCAAATGGGAAGTAAATGAAAAAAACTGTTTTACCATCAAACTCAAAAATGCACGGTCGAATTGAAACTATTCTTATACAATTAACAAATAAATTCATTTAATGATCGATATTTTTCATTCGAGCAGCGATTCACATGCAAACCCACACTTTGCGTTTGTTTTTCGTCGAGTTATTTACATTTATGTATAAAGGGCGCATTCACGCATTAATAACAAGGCATTAGCCTAGTTTCACATTATTAAAGCACATTTACATTTTGGGATTAATCGTTTCATCGGTTTATCAGTCTATAATGAAAGCGTGGCATTACCGGATTAAACCAGTTGAGAGAAGAGTAAGAATATCTGTCGCGATGTCGCGGGTCATTGATAAAATGTTTTTTTAACATCATCATTCGTAAACCGGTTTGAGTCAGTTGCAGGTCAATAGGTTTCGTGGATTCTGGGATTGACGATATCAATGTCGGTGTCTCGATGTCGAATTGCGCAACGTACACGCGTCTCGGCAACAATAATTCAATGCTCATTGACATTCGAGTCGGTGAAACGATCGCTTTTGGTGTGTGATTTACGGGGAAGTCTCGGCTGAAGATTATTAAACATATTCGTCAATTTTTTTCACTCCATTGTCGACCTCGTGGATTCCCCGATGGAAAAGGAATAATTGGTAACGTAAAAATACCCTTGAATCGCGATAATCGAATAATTCCATTTTTATAATTGTATTAATGTCACAAGACAATACTATTGATATTTTATCATTTCTCCAGGTAACAATTACAATTGAATATGTAGGCTTTTAGATGAAAAAGCTATCAGTAGGCTGTGATACTATGGATATTATGTTATTTTTTAGTTTTCTGCTGTTTATATGAATTAGATTCGCTCTATATATTTTTTTTCATTCGTTATTATGAAAAAGGTGGCATTTGTAATTTAATGATTATTAATCGAATAGTTCAGTATATAAATGCTTTTTCAATATTAAAAAATTCGTTAAATGTAAAAAAGTAGCTACATCACTTGGTACGATAATCAAGCTAGGTTGGTGCTAAATTTAAAAAAAGCCTTTATCTAATTTTTATCGGTAAATTGTCAGGATATGAAACTCATTTGCCTAATGCTCAACAACGCCATTTTTTAATAATATTTTCCAATTTTATTAAAGCTTGATGAAACGCGTACTTATAACGCCCGAACCCTTTTTCTACGGTAACAATATATTAACCGTATTGCCGGGAATCCTCCCCCGAAGCCTTATAATCACCTCATTAAGCGACGATAAGATTTTTTTTTAAATGCGGTTTCGAGCAGTATTTCCAATTTTATCTCATTTTATTAATTCATCAATCGGACATAGACCCTTCTTGCTCTGCTCGTAGCTTTGTTGTATCATATTATAAATAGAATTCAACGTTTGAATGATAACCGTCTATTGATCGATCGCGTGAATTTGCTGGTTTCAGATGCCCCTTACGGTACGATGACCCGACACACGTCCGAGCCAACTCGTTGGCCAAACGCGTTCAGGCGCCGTTCGCGTACTTCAAACTTTTACTGCTCACTCACACGCTATCTTTTATATCTCGCTTCGTTGATCACTTCGACATTACCGACCGGAGTTTTTACGATCCCGAAAAATGAGATAGGAAAGTTTTTTTCTTTTATTGTCCACGCGCGCCGTGGAGACCTTGTACGTGAATTGTTTTTTTTTTTCTTTTAGAAAAATTATTACCGTACCTGGCTGTTACGTATTATATATTTTTTATACTTTTTCGCACGAATTAACCGACGTGAAGGTTTCTCGAGATATTCCAACGAAGGTTCGGTTAAAAATAAAATTGCCGATGGCTGTGAATCTTCCAAGAACCCTCTTGTTGCTTCAACGTGCGAGTGCAGCTATGACTTTAAATTCATATTGATTTTAGGTTTTTTTTTTTAATGTACACAAATTTAACGGATGATCCACAAATATAGTCGAGTTGTTCTTTAGCAATCTAATTGATCAACGTGTATATCGTTCCTCCTAATATTCGTAAAGATCAAAAGTGCAAATTCTCTTTTTAATTTCAATGTCATCGATTGATCGGTTTCGTAGATGAATCGCCTTAAAGAATCTTAAGGTTTCTTTTCGATAATTTACATTTTGGAGTATAATTCATTGGCATATAACATTTTTTATCATTATTCAATATATTCAATATTTTGTTATCGTTCAACATATCACGGAAAAATTCTGATTGTTCAATAATTAACATATCAAATATGAAGAGAAATCTACGAAACAAAAAATAGTCTTATAATAAAGTAAAGTACATAAAAATAAGATGTTTCATAATTTTTTAGGAACAAACATTTTTTTAACCGGTTTATTAATAATTTTTTGGCATTATTATTGCTGAAACTCAATACTCTTGGTATCTTTCATACAGTAAATTTTTTGAGATTTTTCATCTCATTCAGCGATACTACAATGGGCATTGATTTTTTTTCAACTCTTGTATGGAAATATACGTAAAGTCAATATGGTTGATATATTTTAAGAGTAAATTATGCGCACGAACTGTTGCGCGAGCCCGTTCCATTTCAAATTTGTACATTATCGCGTCAGAAATGACAAAAAAAAACACTGCTTCGATCTTGATAGCGTCATACTTGAAATCTACACGGTTTTTTCCACTCGTATATAGTTTCTTATCTATCTTTAGTATGCGATCTCATGATACACGAACTTTATTTTTCTTATCTCTGCAAACATCAATTACATTAATAACATCGTGATTATCACAGCATTTAATCTCATCAGGGAATTAAAAAAATGTTACAACTTCGAACTCCCTTATAACTGCATATTCGTTATCGGACATTTCTGTAAAGCGAATGAATACGAGAACAGAAGGTTCTTCGTAGATTTTAGAACTCCAACAATTTTCAGAAAATTGACCGAACGCTCAAACTTTTCTTCGGAAAATTGAACTTTACAAAATTTTGCAATGCAGATTTTTCGACCTCTTTGTAACAAGACGAAAAGACATAATCGATCGTTCCACATTGTCGAAATGTGTGCACGAAAGAAAGCAACAACGAACGTACATTGGTCGAAACACGCGACGTTTAAAAAAAAGAGGGGTTGAACCACAAGAGAGGCAATGGAAGAAATTTGCCTCTCGTTAGAGACGTTAATATGTGTTTCGTGCTGTGCAAAGTAAGCTCAACGTTCTGCTATATGTATTCTCTCTCTTTCTCTTTAACCCAACGCACACAAGGATAAACTAGGGGTTACGGAATTTCGTATCTGTGTGTAGGTAGGTCACTGAATCGAATGTCCATGGTGGGGTGTGGAGTGTATGTCACGCCGGTTGACGACAGCAAATAGTGCAGAGCTTCTCTCTAGTCACTTTCAGCCTTCAAACATTTTCCCTAGATTAAAACATAGGACAAACAGTTGGTAGATAAACGAAAACTCATTAGTTAATGAATAATTCGACGACAAATAATAACAATCGCGAAAAATTAGCTAACTGCATAAAAACAGTTTATGATATTCTCTGGAGTTTTATGGTAAAATTTTTGTTTTTACCTCGCTTTTGTTCTCTGATATTTAAAGAAGAGACATTGCGCTAAATCGAATGATTTTGAGATTCGCTTAACAGTTTCGTAGTGTAAGATTGGATTATTAAGGAAACTCGGGTATCAGCTTCATTTTTTCGAGTCACGAGCTACCGCTCGAAGAAAAATTTCTACTTGACCGAACTATTCTGATATCATTCCATTGTCTATTAAGCGTTTCAATAGCCAATTACTTTTTACACAATATAATGAATATTAACGAAATTTTCTGATTCCAGTTGTTCACTGATGTACTCTATAGGTCTACCCTATGGCAGAGATGCTGAAAAGTGAAGAGCATGCAGCACCCTGTATATATTTCACACGATGGCCGATTAATCGATGGCTTAGTTTTTCGAGTCATTGAACAGAGACGAAGGAAAATTTATCCGTTATTAGCAATACCGGATCCACAAACCTTGCTCGGATAAAAAGAGATCACTTGATGATGATGAAGGGCCTAGAGAAGAGATTTTCATCTCATAAACACATACTCTAGTTTTGATTGACGTTGATTCGTAGTTTTTTTGTGCGTCTCTACTTTATGTGTAACCTATATACATATATACGTTTATATATACATAGGGAGAGAGAGAGAGAGAGGGATACATAAGACCACTATGTACAAAGGGGATGCTGCTTGGGTAGGTGCTGCGTGCCTTCCTGGTGGTGGTTCCCTTTTCTGCACATGAATGCTGGATTGACCCGACCGGGACACATGCGCGAAGATTCTCCGAGTCAATCCCACTCTCTGGCGGTTCAACCTCGACGAGGTCATACGGGAGAGAGGAGGCCCGTCGATTCGACGTAGAAGAGTGGTATAAACCACAGCAGACATTCTCCGGTAGCTCGCGAACGCGGGACGACGGTACGCTTTATACATTCCCTCTGCATCATCATCATCATCATCGCTTCACTCACATCTATCGTCGCTTGGTGATAGAAGTTCGCGCGATTGCGTAGTACCATCTCATCAGATATATACACATACATTAACGCAAACACTAACACGTATTCTAATACACGGAGAGGATGCTCGCATACACGCTTTTTTTCTCCCCCTTTTATTCTCCGAGTTTCTCTCATTATATTTCATCCCCTCTATCCCACTAAAAGTCCCCCTTACAGCCAAACAATATACCGATTAGGGGGATATACGTCTCACTTTTATCTCCGTCATATCCAAAAGACTCATCAGCGCGGCTCGAACGTTTTTCGGACGCTCTATCGCTTTCGCCCTGAACAATCGTACCATTTCTCTATCTCATCGAAGTAATTCATCTCTTTGTAACTTATAATTCGTACGAGAAAAAGAATATTTGATATATACGAGTATAGTGAGGGAAAGAGAAACCTCTTCGGATCCAGTTCTTCGGTGATTGACGAAAGAGATTTCTTTCTCTTCTCTTTTCAGTTTCTTCTTTTTTTTCCTTTTATACCCATCACGAATCATCTCGTGTTTCATCCTGATAAGACGACAATTTTTATTTATTTTTTCTTCCTTCATATTTTTTTCTTTTGTAGAACTCGACGATGGAGGGTGGAAAGAGTTTCTTGTGCCTCTTCGGTATTCTTCTCTGTGCACGGATAACGCTTCAGGTGAATAAAAAATATATATTAATAAACGAATTCTACGTATTTGTATTTGTACTATTATTTTTCACCGTGACGAATATCTCGATCTAGTGCGTCATTGAAATGACGAATAACCGGCGAAATAGTTTTACATACGCCGATACGGCGTATCGATTAATCGTGAAATTTGTATTATTGGTTTTTCTTTCGTACAAACTGTACTGGCGTATGTATCAAAGTCGTTAAATCAATAAATGGTTAATTGTTGAAGCTTACGCGCAGTTCGGGAAGTTTTAAACGCTACGCCGTGTGTACGTAGTTAGATTTTCTAACAAACTACGAAACGCGAGGGTGAAGTTCGGTTGTTAAGGGGCGTATTTCAGAACGTTATACCGAAAAATCAATACGATACGAGAAAAGGGATTTTTCCTTTAAATTTCATAAATGTGTGTGCGTGCGTGCGTGCGTGCGTGTGTGTGTGTCATATCTTAAAAACATAATTAAAAAAAAAGAAGAAAAATATTTTTACATCGTAGTTGACGAAAATTTCAGGCATCTTCACCCGTCTCGCCGTACTACATAGGCGCGGTTGTGGAGTATCATCCGGTGACTAAGGGTGACAATGGAACCGTCATCGCGAACGAGAATGCCAAGAACTACGTAAAGTTTCTGAAGAAAGCTAGCGAGCACGTAAGGGAAACTTGCCAATTGGCCTGGTCAATGATCCACAACAACGAACACTGTATATACGTATATATGGGGCATTCCAGAACAAATCGATAGGAGTCGTGATTATTATCATCATTTTGAATTTTGATTTTTTCTTTTTCGTACGTTGTGGGTTTACACGAGAAAACACTACACTCCAATTTGTAACAGTGTTTGGACGCTATCTATATATTTTTTCTGACATATTTAACATTAATTCTTGTTTGAGAAGACAACATTTTTCGATAACCCCAACGGAGATGCATTTAGTTTTGTTGAGTAATAATGCTAAGCAATGAAAATTCGATTTTTATTCTTCTTATATTCGCGAATCCGTATGACAATTTTTTTTTTTTAACAGAAAAAGACAGGCGTAATAATTATTTTTTGTTGAAAAAATATCTCTCAGTATTTTTACTTGCATCTGCCGACTCATAGTATCCTCAATTATATTTCTGTTGTATAATATTTTTTTAAAGAACAATGGAAAAATGAAAAATTGGAAGAACTTGTCAATTTGATCTGCGGTTCGCTTCCCGTATACGTATGTAAAATATATTATAAACATTTATTGTATCTGATGAACAGGAAGCGGATATCGTTGTATTTCCCGAGGGAAGTTTGACCGCCGGTAGATCATTTCCAGCTGAGGAACGTACACGTTATTTGCCTCACAGCTCTTACGTGCCTGATCCAAAGGATCATGTGACACCGTGCAAGAATGGTACCTCGACGGTCATGCAGGTGAAAATTACCTTTTATTGTCCATTTTGTGCTGAAAATTATCCGTTACAATATTTCTATAAAAAAGAAAGGAGATGTTTGATGACATAAACGCGAAATACTGAGATGCAAAAATGAAGTTTTCGCGGATACGTGCTTATTATCTTGTTGTGTATGTATATATAACAAAAAAGGGAAGAAAAAAAATAGTCCAAGTTTTGTATCGATTTTTCTATGTCGGTAGGCACTGAAGGCCATATCTTGTGCGGCGAAGCAATACGCCACGTATATCGTCGTGAACGTGCGCGAAAAGGCAAAATGCACAACGGAGAGAGAATCATCAGAGTGTAACAAGGACGGTTACGAGCTCTACAACACAAACGTCGTTTTCGATCGTCAAGGTGTTGTCGTAGCGAGATACCGAAAGTACAATCTGTTTGGTGAGCCGGGTTTCAACAAAACTGTTAAACCCGAAATATCAACGTTTCGCACCGATTTTGACGTTACATTCGGACAATTCGTATGTTTCGACGTATTATTTGAGAATCCGGCATTGAGTTTGGTACGCCATTCAAAAATAACCGACATCGTATTCACGACACGTTGGTTCTCGGAACTACCTTTTCTCGTCTCTTCGGCCGTACAATCGGCATGGTCTTACGTGAATAACGTGAATTTCCTTGGTTCCGGCTACAATGATCCGTCGAAAGGAAGCGGCGGTAGTGGTATATACGCTGGTAACGAAGGTTCACTGGGCAGTCTCTGGTCCGAGAAACGTGCCAATGCTCTATTAATAGCAAAAATATCAAAAATCAAAAACGATGATCGCGATTATCGTCCCGGTCCACTCAGCCCGATCACATATTTCTTCACGAAGAACGAAATTTCAACGATCGAAGGAGCCGAACCCGTGCCACAACAGACACTCAAACGCGACGATTTATCGGCATACACGACCGAACTATTTCCACCAACAAACGGAAGTCACTCTATGACACTGTGCGATCGTGGACTTTGCTGTGAATTTATCACTGATACGACTCATCACAACAGCCCGAACCAAAATAATGTCCGGTACGTCAGATCCGATATATAAACTTTTATATTTGTTATTAATTAATGCTTTTTAGATAAATCCCAATTTTCGATGCTATATTTGAACTCACTTTAATGCAACAATTTTGATAAGACCTTGTTCGGCACCTTTGCAAATTTTACCTGCTGAGAGCAGGGAAAATTTAAAAACTCGTTCGTGATCTATATATCTCAACAAAATTTTAAGGAATAGTGATCATGAAAATATCGATTATCTACTGAAAAAAATCGTTCATTAGAAAACTTATAGTCAAAAACTAAAAATCACTTGATGAGGAATAATTCCTCATCCCTGAATGGTTAATCATCAAACGAGATCAAAATTAATTTTACCATCTAAGTGAAAAAATATCTAAGATCCAATTGGTAGCAAATAGACTCTGAATATTTGAACTTATGAATATTTTTCAAGAAATTAGTCATTCATTAATTGATCATATTTTCATGGGAAAGGTGATCTTTTTATAACGTTTTTTTTTTTTTTTTTTTTTTTTAATACAAATGACCCGCCGAGATTCGAAGCTGCCTATGCTTTGAGAGTGAGGTGAAAAAAAAAGATTACCAAAAGACAGTTGTGAATAAAAGTGCGCCTTAATCAGAGCAACTGGTTCGATTGCGCATTAAATAAATCTCTAGTAAATAAAAATAACGCATTGGAACATCTCAAATAATTGAAAAAAAAGCACGATGAACTACAAACTGCATTTCAACTCATGTTTCCGATTGTATTCAACTTAATTTTTCTCTTTTTCAGATATCGTTTCGCCGTTTTCAATGGAGTTCGAACGTTCAGCGGAAAAACTACCGGTGGTGTAGAAATTTGCGGTATAATATCATGCACCGATGACACTCCGGAGACGTGCAATCAGCGATACGACACGAACGAGATAATCGTTCATCCGGTTACTTTCAATTCGATCGTCATAGCTGGCAATTTTACTACCGATCCGAACGTTTATCGTATGCCAATCGGTATAAACACGGATCTTCAGCCTTTAAACGCGAGTGATTTCACTTACGTGACGAATAATCTGAATCAGACACACTCCAATCTGAAGTATAGTCTGACGAAGAGTCGCAGAGGTCTGATGACTTTTGCAATTTGGGGAAGAAATTTCAGCGCCGACGGATCACCGACAACCGCTTCATCGTCCGCCAATCAGTCCTTACCGTTTGTCTTTATGCTCGTGATGCTCGTTATTCTCGGTATAGGTAGCACTTTCGCGATCGATCCACTTCCAAACGTAGCGTGAAGCTCAGCAGCACAATCAATATCGTAACGCAAAACGCGCCATTTTCGCATAAAACGTTGGTAAAGTAAATATAATATATATATTTTTTTCGTGCCGGAAGAAGGATCGTCCTGGGAGGGTCAAAAGTTTAAAAAAAGATGATATATGCATGCACAAATACGCAGACACTTTCGCGAATCAAACTTCCACGGGACGATCGAACAGGAAGAAAGTTGAGCTAAAATGAAAAAAAAAAAACCGTACAATATTTTGAAAGTTTGACGGGAGAAAAATGGTCGAAGCACACTGATACGCGCTTCGATCTTTGAAATCGTCGTGGCATTGAATCGAATCATTGTTAATCCAATAGCGGCGGGGGGGGGGGGAGGAGGAGGGACATAATAACGCTTTGCTCTGTTCGCAGCTAAACGTCGCTCGTCCGCTTATGAAATAATGAGGAGCCCCCAAGGGCTTCCCTTCGTTCGTTCATACTTTGAATTTCACAAAAGAAAACGAGAGGAACACCGCAGAGAAGGATATCGCTTCGAGACGTAGATCGCGTCATTGTTACGCTTTCATATGATCGCCGCTCCGGGGCAAGCAAGCCGTTCGAACCTCGGAGTTAGTTTCTATGTAGCCAGGATTTACCCCGAGGATGAGTTTACCCTGCCACCTTAAACACTAATTAAAACGCTTTTTTCGAGGACAAACATAAAAGAAATACGAGAATATGCCGATAGACGTATAATAGCGTTGACAAAAAACATCACAAGATCCCCCAATACTGTCTCGAAAATCTCGACTTGTAATTCACGGTCGATGGTTCAAACAACAAAAGATAAAAGGTTTACGACATAGTTCCTCTATCGTGCCGCTTAATATATAGGAATTATCCAGATAAATCTCTCTGATCTTAAATATTTTAGGGAAAGTTCGTCGGAGAAGTTGGTTGATTAAAAGAATGGAAATATTTCTCGAGTAGCTATTTAATAGATAGGATCATCGAGGTGGGAGGTAAAAAGGACGCTCGAAATTGTTGAAGGGTAAACAACGAAAAAACAAAGAGAGATATCGTGTACGATTATATGTATATAGTTTAGCGTATATATCTATTATGTAAAATGTTTCATAGTATTTAAATAAATGATTACGTGAAAGATCGTTGCTCATCACTTGCAAGGGAACTCTTGTAACGAAATTAATCAATTTTTTTTTTTTCCTAGTAACATCTCAACAACTCACGATTGTCTATTTCGAAGACTTAGTGTGTGCGAAATTATTCGATGAATCTACCTATCAAAATATGCATTATTCGACAATGTAACTTGAAAATATTCTACATCAACGGAAAGGAAAAAATGACATTAATATCGGGGAACTTTGAACTCTGGTGCACCCTCGACATTGCTACCCGAAGGTTTTCTCTTGTTCATGATATTTTGAATTTTTTGCCACTCCCGATCCAGCTCGGCTTTTTCATTTTTCTCTTTGTTGTATTTCCGTGTTCGTCGTCCGTCGGCCATTTTAACGCCGTACTGAAAAGCCGCTTTTGGCAAAGCTTCCTTGTTATTCATGTACTCGCTGTACTCTTCGGGTGTATCAAAATCCCAACGACCGATGGGTCCTTTCTTGTTGCCAAGATCCATTTTCGTATAATCCACCTCGTCGTCCGAGTCGTCTATGGCGTCTTGCATCTCGTCCAAGCCCGGATAACATTCGGCGTAACCCTCGGGCTCGGCCGCCAATTTATTCAGTAAACCTCCTTTTTTAGGAACTCCACTTGCTTCGCCAACGACCGCGAGAATATTTGGTAATTGCGGAGCATTAACCGTCTCGTCGACGCTCGCACTAGGCTCGGCCGGTTTATTGAAGTAAGAGGCTTGTTTCTTCTTTGGATCACGCTGATTGGCGGGTTCCTTTTTACTCGCCGAAGGAACGTAATCACCTATATCACCGTAAATACTGTCTTCCTGAGGTCTCGCCGTTCCCTCGGCATCCATATTCTCCTCGGGACGCGCACGACCGTCCTTGTTCTTCTTTCCCTTCTTTCCGTGTCTGCTGCCTTGTCGTAGATACGAGAGAATTTGCGCTAATTTGTTTATAACAATGTCATTGGTCGTGAGAGTCGGCGTCGCGTCGACCGTCGGTACGTCCGCTTTACTTCTTATGAGAGTCGTGGGTATATCAACCTCGGCATTCTCATCGTCAAGCTCAATCACGTAAGCCATACGACCTGGTGTAAATAATTCGTTACGCTCTATGTGCTTTGATTTCATTGTCATTATTGTTTTGTGTAGATTTCGACCAATTTTCGTCTTGAATTGCATCTCGTCAGGTTTTTTCTCGGGTTTCTTCTCCTCTTTCTTCTTCTCCTCTCTGGGTTTTACCAGTTTTTCCATTTCTTGCTCTTGCTCCGTCTCCTTTGCCTCGATCTCGCTTCTTACCTGTTCGTTAAAACAGTATAATATATTTATTATCGTTAAATATTGTAATGTATAAAAATTCACACTTCAATTTAGTTTTATACATTTTTTCATTGCACAATTTTTCAAACACGTTATTTGCATTCTTACCTTCTGTAGCAATGCATAATCCAAGCCCTTTACTAAGTGAGTATGTTCCATGTCACCTCCCAAGAATTTTGACTGCTGAATCATCTGTCTTCTCCGTTCAGCAGCATCAATACCGGATTTAACATCTGGAGCAACTGCTCTGTAAGCACTGGTGCTGTTCATAGGATCTTCGGGCTGGTATTCCGTTCCAGAGCCATCCCTGCGCTCTCTGGCTCGATCTCTATACTTTTCTGCCAGTTCGGCCATCTTATCCTCCTCCTGCTTCTTCAGCTTTGCATAGAAACTCTTTTTTTTACGCCTCAACTCTGCTCTGTTGCCTCCGCTCACAGAGGGTGTCTGGGCAGTTTTTGCCGCCTCGTCACGCGCAGTTCCCGGCACAGAAGCCGGCGTGGAAGATGGAACGGAAGATCGTGGAGTCATCAGGAGTTTGCGAAAGTCGTCATTGGTCAAACGCACCGACATACTCATATCGTCCTCCATGGTGTCTGGCATTTTAGCTCTGGTTTCTTTAATCAATTAAAATCGTCATGTCAACGATATTTGGACGTATTTTATTGCACTAAGTTTGTACGAAATGTTGTTATTGTTATAATAACATTAGAATATTAATATTATAATAACAGAATATCAATATTGTTATAATAACAATATTAATATTGAGAATAGGTTAAAATTTCTCAGTGTTTGTTCTATTGAAGGGTTATTGAGCAAATTCTTGAATAGATAATTCTATCAAATTTAATTATTTGATGAGTATTATACTTACATTTCAGCAGTAACCAATTCAAGGAGTATTCCCAGTAGGAGAAAAAACGATGTAATAGAAATTTAACTCGTCTTCACTTTGAACGTGACTTCTCTTGGATAAAAAATTGACAACTATTTACTCGTCAAGTTAGATAAAAAAATTTTTTTGATTCCATTATTGACAATTTCTTTATGCCCCCTCTTATGGCTCGTAACATCACACTCACGTTGACAAAGTGTTACTATTATTATTATTGGCATGTTGAAATCGCGATTGTTTAACAATCGATTGTTTTAGAATGATCGATAGGACAATAGGGAATTTCGGAATTTTCTGTTGCCATTATGAATGATGGAAAAACTTGTCCAGTAAAAGGGGCCAGATGGTTGTTCGTTGTTTCACGTTCCGCGTACTCTGGTAAATGGTAAGCAAAGCGATCGGTTATACTAACCAAAAGGAGAACTTTACTAATCTACTTACTAGTAGGTCGCCCAATTCGGCCCTAAAGGAGAAATTGTTTTGCCCAAATCCTTGGATTATTGTCTGAAATTTTTGAAAATAGTTACAAATATCTGAATTTTCTTATTGCCATTTAATTTCAATTCAATTACTGTTTCTCCCTAGCCTCGGCAAGTGCTACCATCTCGTGGACGATGTGACGAAAATCGCAAATAATTCACACACCGCATGCGACGCGGGCTCTAACCATACGGATGTGGCCAATCGAAAAGCAGTCATAGCCGTAAAATTCGTGAAAGGAACGTAAAATATTGAATTCTGATTGGTTGTTTCTATTATTCCTTTAAGTGAACTGAGCACCAAACCGATTGGCCAACCTCCAGTGATAATAACTTTAAACTCGATTTACATTGGACAATAAATGTTCGCAGAAATGGTGACAAAAGATCTCTAAGCTCATGTTTTTTTTCTATGCGGAAAGAAACACAACACATAAGAGGGATCTCCCCCTTGGCATAACCCGCGACTACGGTGATTCCTGACAATTCTTCGTAACGTGTCGTCTATACGCCTCACGTTCACGAGCCAAACGAGTTTCAATTGTCGACGATATAACACTTTATCCGCACTAACGTTATTCGGATTTATCTAGAATGTATGCAAAAACAAAAGTAAACAACAACAACAACAACAAAATATATATGTAAACACAACGGATGGGTACCGAATCAGGACCTCCAAAAAAGAGGTTGCGTGCCTCTTTAAACGGTAATGTACAGCTCACAGAATGCGTAAGAGAATTCAATTTGCCACGACAATATCCTAGTATGGTACGAAAATTATACAAAGATACCAGCACCGATAAAGGCGCACGTCAGACAATTTCAATGGGCGTTCCGTGCATTCCTCCCAAAGTTGCGCTCTCTTCAAAAATTATTCAAAACAACGACATTTCATTAACGAACACCAGAACGATACGAACTATCAAGCTTAAGGCGAAAGACGGTAGAGATCTTGGCGAGGTGAATGTACAAGATTTGCCTCAGAATATACAAGGAAAGACAATAACCATCGCCAAAAATGATATAAAAAAAGTGCCCGAAATTATTCCTGTTACTGACAAAACCGAGGGAATCACCATTGGTGTACTCACACCTATTAATATCCTGAAGTCTAACGATGCCCAACACAGTCAGGCAGAGATCAATTTATTATCTACGTTGCAACCAGTCAAACAACAGAGGGATCAAGTTGTTGAAATTCCCAGAGATAAGAATGTTACGGAAAGCACAGTTTTGTCCAACGATCTGAAAAAGTTGTCCACCAATATGGATTCTCAGGATAGACCTCAGGTGCAAGTTTTTCAATCGGGAAAGAGCTGGTACATGGTAAAATATCCACATGCTTCTGTTACAAAGATCGTAAATCAGAGTACAAAGAGCCTCTTAATTGGTAAAGCACCTCGGGAGGTGAATTGCCGAAATGTCACTATTCCCACAATTAGTCCGATCAAAGATCAACTCCGTCAAAAAGCCACTGCACCGTCGAAAGTTCAACACGGAACGGATAGCACCTCTCTCGTGGTTAACAACGCACCGAAGGTATATAATAACAGTCGTATGGTAGTGAGAAAATGGTCTCAGCCAAGAACACCAGACAGTACGACGGATAGTTGTAAGTCAAAACCACTCCCGAATGCTGAGTGTGAAGAACCAACGACAAGGCCAAAGATCGAAATTTCACGAGTATTCGGTCCTTCCACCAATAAACCAGCAACACCTGGGCAATCACGACTTTCCGCCGAGACTTTAAAGCCAGTCACAAGAAGCGATACTTTAATTCAGAAAAGTTCAAACCTCAGACAAGATATGATTGCTTTACCCTCGGACAAACAGAATAACGCCAATGCGAGCGTTATTTCGGAAAACGAAATGGCCCCCACGAGTAATACGGAAATTTTGAAAATAACCGGCTCATCGACGTCGCCTGAAACGCCCGTGTCTACCGCACAAAGTACCACTGGTAGTGGCGCGAATAGCGGAAGTACGGGAAGTAGCACAGGTAGTAGCGCATGGAGAAGAAAATTATTTGCGAACAAAAATAGCGATGCTTTCAAGTATTCGTCAAGCAGAGATCTTACGTCGTCGCGGCAAATGAACAAAAAGTTTGTCGTTAATGGAGAAAAGAAGGACGAAATTACGAGTCACTTGAGTATACTCGAGAAAGCTTTGAGCACCGTGGAGGACGAAGTATTGCGAGAAAAGGCTTTAAAAGCACTTGCCGAATGTGGTATCGGTATTGAAAGACTCGTACCGAAACGTCCAGCCACTGAACAAAAATCGGTTAAGGATAGTGACACTCAAACATCGATATTTGGCCTCTGGGAAAAAGAACAATTTATATACGTGCCTCCAGAGATTCCGGGTGTACAAAGAATGCGTATAACTGAGAGAACGACGCCTGAGAAGCCAACAAACAATATAATCACCAATCCGAGTTCTCGGGATTTGTATATAAACGGTATGGAAATGGCGAATTGGTCGAGTTCGGCATGCACGGAATTGACGAATATGGTCGAGGGATATGTTAAGGGCAACGATGTTGCTACTAGAGTTGCCAATATTTTTGCAAAGCCGAGTCCCGTTCGTCCCGAAGTTATCGAACAATTGGAAAAAGATTTCGACGAACACAAGAAATACGATGAGAATGGATTCTTGAATATACACAAGGCTGTTCTTGCCGATCAGATATATGCTGTACACAGGTATCTTTTGGTACTGCAAGCGTGCGACGAGAGTGCTGATATACCCACCCGCAATGGACACGTGAGTTAATACACTAAACTCATTAAGAATGATGATTTTTTTTGTTTTCACTTCATTTTGTAAAAAGGTTTGACTTAGCAGTTTCATAAATTCAGCCTTTGCACTTTTCTTAACATTTAAGAATCGAAAAATTGATACCACACTGAAAAACAAATTGTATTGCAATTTTACAAATTTAATTATATTCTTTGAGTACCCGTAATGTCAATTCGTTCGTTTTCAATTATAAAAAAATGTTATTTATCGTTTCAGACGAGTTTGGAGCTGGCTATTCGTTACGAGTCTTCACCTAAAATTGTACAGATGCTTTTGAATGCCGGAGCAGAACCGACCTCCACGGACACCGGTCACGATTCTGCTTTGATAATTGCAAGCAAACAATCCATGTCGATATTAATGGAACTTATTCCTCACGTAAAGTCACGGATATCGCTCGATAATTATGACTCTACGGGTTTCGCTGCACTTCATTATTGCACGCAGAATGGTTATCAGAAGGGTGCAATGGCACTGATACGCGCATCCGCTGATGTTAATTTACGGGATCGACGATCCGGCAGAACTCCTCTGTTTCACGCTATCGAGAATGACCACAATGATATCGCTGAGATGCTCTTAGAGAATGGTGCTGAACCTAGCGTACCGAATTACGGTGGACAAACAATCTTCAATGTAGTTGACGAGGTTAAGCATTACAATTTGCTTGAAGTAATGCATCGAAGTCGAAAGTAAATTATTTTACTACCCACACAATTCTTTATCGGTCGTTGATCGATTTTCGTTATGTTAAAAATATATTTGGAAGAGAAGCTCTGGCCTCGCATAGTTACAAGCGTGTCTACGAAAAATATTATCATCAAATTCAGGCCGGTAGTTTTCAATTCCAAAATCATTGTTAATACAACATTCTCCGTTTTTTAAAAATATTTTCCCACGAATTGTATAAAGATTAAGGAGTGAGTAACGGGAGAACAGAATTTGTAAATTATTGGCAAACAAACCACAATCAAAAAAAAAACCGAACGAAAAGAATTTACACGTCTTCGGATGATCGTTGAATTATAATTTTTTACAACACTATATCCTGTATTTAGAATTTTTTGTAGATCCTTTTTGGAGAACCTGAAGTGTTACTACTGAATGCGCAAAAGTATAGGTGGCCAATCGAAATGCAGCCAAGTCCAGTATTCGACTCGACTGCACAAGAGGATACAATTTGATTGGCTGTTTGAGTTAACGCTACGTGCTCGTTGGAAAGTAGCCATGTTCACTACCGAAACCGGAAGTATTTCGCCAATATAGTTACGAAACGAAACGTAGATGACGCAATTAGTTTCCGCGCCGCATATTCCAACTTCCCCCAATTGAACATTTCTCTCTACTACGCGTGTGCATGAGTATACGCAGAAGTGTGTTTGGGTTTTTTCAATTTATACGATATAATTGTGATATAAAGATTGAATTGTCAATCGTACGTAACGAGTCATTTCAGTAAGAACAATGTTGACGAGACGTTTGCAGAGCCTCCTGAATGTCGCCGAACGTTTGACGCACGTTCGTTTCTATCTCGCCAGTAACAATGTGCACTCTAACCTCCGATCGCGTATCAATTTATCACGAAATGTGTGTTATTCTTCGAGAAAGAGCGTCGTCTCCGTTTCTCGGGAACACGAATGGATAAATCGTTTGGAGAAAAGAGATGAAATGATTTTGAGAGCGTGTCACACAGAGACCGTTCGTCATACGAGTTCGAATGAAAAACAGTCGGAAAACACTTGCGCTCGTAACCTGTTGGTGAATTCTGAGAGAGGGTTGAAAACATTTGCAACTTCGATCCAACCACTCAATGACTTGACCGATGACGAGACCGAACGCTTACTCACCGAAGATTGGCAAAGTTCCAGTGGCGATGAAATTTTACGAGCTTTCGAGAGACTATCATTCCGTGCCAATCTCAAGGCAGAAAGCCTACGGCAAGACAAGCATAAAGAGATTTTGCACGCACTGAATGGTAAATTAAGCAGTCTGGACGATGACAAATTTCGTCGTGTGTTTCAATGTCTATGCCTCTGGAAAGATATAATGACATTCAGCTTTCCGGCTTGCTGTCCAGCTTATGTAGCCCTGTTCAAGGCACTTGATCGTGAATCTCTCAAAAGATTGTCACACTGGAGTACAGAAGAGGCGCTTCTCATGTGCGACTATTGGTATCAACTTAGACTCACTAAAAGAATCCAATATCCCATGATTGTTCTTACGAAATTGGGTAAAAATCCTAAAAAACTTGAACCCAATCATTTTCTTCATTTTTTGTTTGTTATCAACACGTGCCGCAAACCACCCATTAACATGTACGAAGTGGAATACCGCTTGGATAGTATCGTCGATGAATTTACCGCCAATGAGCTTGGCGTCGTGGCCATGGGATTTTTCAAAAGTCAAACACCTCTCAGAGATGAAATGCTCGTCGGTAGGATACTTTTGAAAATGTTGAAAGAGTTAAATACGATGGAAGACGTCAGTATCGGTGCAATTATGAAAATTGTACGGTGAGTGTAGAACATATTGTGTTATTTGCTACTGGCTATTACGAGAAAATACCAGATTTCACGGATGAAGATCAATGATATTTCATAATTTATACATTGGTGTTGAAAATTCCAATTGTAGTTTCGTAAATTGATCTTTATAACGATATGGTCTTTTTTTTTTTCTTGTGTTTCAGATACAGCGCAGGACTCAGGACATTGAATATCCTTCAGGATGTTCTCACAAACTTCATATCCCACGTTCCACGATTGTCGATACCTTGCCTCACTAACGTAGTTCATGCAGCTGCGTACGTTCAATGCTTCAATCCAGAATTGATGAATGCCGTGATAGATAAGTAATGGAAACAGCAAATTTTTGGATCCCTTCTGCGATAATCATTTAATTGTACAGTTAATTAAAATAATTGTACGAAGTAAAAATTAATGATTTCTATAGGTTCGAAAGACAGATTGACGGAGCAAGATTGAAAGATCTCGAACGATTGACCTGGGCTCTCAATATATTTGATTACGATCCCGAGACGCCAATATTTCAGAAAACCATCGACAGTCTAAGAGACCCGAATCGTGCGCAGGAATTGGCGACGTGAGTTTGTAATTCTGCGCTCCTAGCACAGCCGACATGATGACACAACTTTTAATATTCATTTATTAGATTTCCAGCGGTAATTCCGACATTGTTAGCACACTTGTCCCAGTCAAATATATTTCCGATCGATTTGATAAAGCAACATTTCGATATCGAGTTTTTGCAACGGGTTTACGACAATAACGCCTATAGGATTAGTTACGACTATTTCACGCTGGAGAACAATTTGAGAATCGATATGCCGGAATACGACGGACCCTTTTTGAATCCCAAAGTTCGTGATTTTCTCGGGAAGGTAATCATCGTGATATAATTCGAGAATAATAATCGAAACGTGTATAATGGATTAATATAATGTGGTTTTCATAGAAATTCTTATGGTCAAAATTTCACACGAGCGAACGAGTTCGTCCTTCCGACGTATTTGTGCTGGAGGTAGCACATATGTGCAAGGTAAGAAGTGTATTTATGACTTTTGCTTGAATTCGTTACCTGTCACAATCTAAGCAATTATATATTTTTTCAACAGACTATTCTGCAGTCGGAAACGTCGATTGCTATCGATCAAGTTCTACCGCAATACGTAAAACCGGATATTATAATTTGTTTGAACGAGACGAACACTCCGATGGATCCGGAACCTATAATATCGCAAATACCTACTGGCCAGATAAAATATGTGCCGCCGAAGGGAAGGGATTTCAAGTGGATTGCCATTGTTCTCGCTGCACAAAATCAGATAATCACGGGAACAAACAGATACATTGGTCCCATGAGATGTAAAGTCAGACAACTCGAGAAAATTGGTTACACTCCAATCTTGGTAGGCTAAAAAAAACCAGGCCCCCCCCCCCTTCATTTTCATCGAAATCATGAATTCTTACGACACCAAAAGCGTTGATTATTTTGTTGTTCTTTCAGGTGAATGTCAACGAATGGGGTGACCTACAGACTCTCGAGGCGAAGGAACGTTTTCTGAGAGAAAAATTGCGTCTCGCAACCGATTGTGATGTATCGGCGGCTGTTCTTTAATTCGGTATTACAAGTTATATATATATATATATATTATTCTGGAATAATACGATAATTCTGTTTTCGGTGGCAATCGAACCACCTCTGCGTATACTGTACACAAAACGCGCTTTGAGAAACAATAAAAAACTTTTTCCACGAGGATACGTTCGGTAAAATACATTCGTCAAGGAATTTTCCATCCGTACGATCTTGCCTCGTAGTGGGCGAGCTCGAAGAACAAGAGACTTATCAGTCTCGCTTTAAAGGTCGTGCAGACACTTTTTTGTATATTCGTACGTAACGAAAAGGGCAGCTGTCGCCGGCATGGTCCTGATTATCGTTGGCTTGAGGCCGTTGTACAAAGCCCCTATACCTTCCTTTCTCGCGATATCTTTCATCATCACCATCGCCGGTACCCTTAAATTTTGTACCTGTACAAAGATGTATTTCGTTTTTTTTTTTTTTTTTTTAATATATATAGAAATTGTACATTCGATTCTCGTTGTTGTAAATTCGGACAAATAGATATAAAAGAAAATTCTCGATTGGAGTAAAACTCACTTGAATTCTACTCTTGACTACGTCAGCCGGAAATATAACGAGCCAGAGTACACAACCGCCAACGGCACCGGCAATCATCGTTCTTTGCCAGCCAATATCGTCCCGGCTCTGTCCCGGTTTTGCAAGAAGTCCTCTCGTAGCCTCGTAACCACCGAAGAAAAAGAAGTAACCTGGCATTTCTCTGGCTATCGTCGACGATAGACCTCTGAACATGCCGCTCGCACCGTTTTGCCGTATAATATCTCTCGTCAAGGCCCACGGTCCAATGTGTTTCTAAAATGAACCACTCAACATGAAATGTAAAAAAAAAACCAAGAAAACCCATGAGATTGCTCACACGATGACAAAAGATTATTTCATGCTAACCACGGATTCGCCGGCGACGGCATTTTGCGATTGAACTTCGCGCATAGCTTGCAAACGACACTTCACGAGTTCGGTCGGGCAGAGCGTCAATGATGAGAAAAAAGCGGCGAGGAAACCCGCACAGGCGTTACCAAGAGAGCTCATATCTTCTACTTTTTCCTTTCCTGAAGATTACGAGAAAAGAGAACGGAAAGCGGACATTGAGATAGCCTCTCGCGTAACTTTCGGTAAGACATTGGTTGACATTTATTTTTTTATTTTTATGCTTGATTGTTTTTAGCGACAATTACCGAGCACGCTCGCTAATGCCTTCTGACAGCCTCCGTAAGCGACGAAGAGCACCGAATTTTCGGCAACGTTAGCCACAACCGCTGGCACCGTTCCCGCGTACAATCCTCTCGCTATTCCGTCGGTTTTCAATGTACGAACAAAACAATCTATCATCCCCCTGTACATGCTCGGAAACGTTTGCATCTTTACTTTAACGGTGTCCAATGGTTGTCCGACATAGGTAACTGCAACTCCACCTGGGTAAAAATTTGATAATTCAATTTGAAAAATTGCATTTTTCGTCTGCTGTTCCTCACAAAAGTGTTATCGGCTCGAAGGAAATTTATATATTTCTTTATGGGTTCTTTTTTTTTTTAGTATGTGTTGCAATTCAACACATTACAGTAAGTTTCATAATTATGGCAGACTTTTGTTAATCTAGGGTCTCACACGTCGCTCTTTCAAAACGATTGCTCACAATTTTAACGCACGACCGATATATCTATATACACTGGATATAAAGATAGATCAGCTTGAGAATAACGAGTGTATAAGCATCTCGGAGAGCGTCACGAAATTGCCTCGTGCGGAGTCTCGCATTCGAGAGAATAATGAATAGAAGATAGTGGCGCTGAGCTTTGAGCACTGATAATGCACAATCTATGATACGATTTTTCGAGTAGATACCTGGGCTGTATTATTTTGCATTATCATGCTTTTCTTTCAAGAATTCAAATTCTCCATCTGCATTTTTAACATACATTTTTATGGTGCTTTCAATAGATAGTAAAAGCAATGGATACAAAAAACATATAGTCATCCTGTAATATTGCTTCAAAGGTCCGTTTTTTTTGGCACAGAATTTGGCGTAATTTTTTAAAAGAATAAAAATGGGCGGTATTTTTTAGGCTTTCGCGGAAATAAAAATTCGTTAGTACACGGCCTAGGTACGATCTTTACCGAGTTGGAGTAAAACACATTGTACATTCTATCGCGATGAACGTAACTCATCTACCGGCGCTGTTTACCCCGAACGTACCCCCGACCTATTCGCTTTACGATTGTAATTAAAAAACATCGATTTTAAAGAACATCCATGACATTCAATTGGTAATTTCTCAGAAACGCAACGATAAAATATGTTAATTCCTTTGACTCAATCTTCCCCAGCAATTCTGTGGATTATTCAAAAAAATATTTTACGCTTCTCTGATATAACACAACAAAGCCTCAAAAATCCAATGATCCGTCCGAGAAGTCACAAGCCTTTTCGTCTCTTATCTACGATTATAAGTTCAAAAATTCTATCTTGAGTCTTACAAATATTACGACATCGCCCGCTAACAACATTCACTGAAAAGATAAAAGCAACAAAAAGAAAAAACGACCGATCAGAACTCTTATTGGGTGAATAAAATGAAAAATAGATAAATAATTACCGAGAGAGCCTGCGATAAAGTCGATTAAGCCACTCTTTAAGTGTGTGACACGATCGGTTTCGCACTCCAAAGCCTCCATTTTTATTTCTTATAATTAAAAAAAACTGATGCTATTGCGCCAATTTACAATTATGTTTATTATTATTGCATATCTTGTTTTTGTGCGCTTGAGAGTTAACACGTGCGTCAGTCTGTCAGGATCGGTCAGGCTACCGCATACCGAGTGTGACGGAGTGATACTGAGATACTGTTGAAAACATGAAACGCATGAAACATGTGGTACGTGATTTCTCGAGGAAATATAAAACCCTACTCGGGTCACAATTCCACTAACGAACATGACAAACGTATATAACCATAGAAAAAAAAAACTACATCAAGCAGCCACTAAAAAGCAGAAAGGTTGGAATGATGTATATTCTCGCTGCTGGGATGCAATTCTGTACCAGAGGCTGAATTCCGTACTTGTCTACCGACAACTATCGGTGTCGTTAGCGAGCGACAGCCAATTGCAAGGAAGATTCCAGCGGAAAGGCGCGACTCTGATAGGCTATCGCTCGCTAACGACACCGATAGTTGTCGGTAGACGAGTACGGAATTCAGCTCCTGGCATCTTAACTCTATGGGGTTGGGTTAAAATATTAAAAATCCCTAGAAAGACGTTACTTCGAACGCACCCTTGCAGGGCGTTTCCAAGTTGCGTTCCTAATATCAACTAGAGTGCGTTCCGGATACGGCTTTGTAGGGATTATCGACTTCTTAACCAAACCCCATCTAGGTAACATTTTATGAAGACCCGACCGGCATAATACAGAGACGGTAAGCAGGGCCTCGGCGTAGATGACATGAGACTTCGATCTTGGGTTTTCGTTAAAAAATCGTGAATTGCTAAAAAGACCGATCCCCGGATTATGCCTTTTTTCGTTTATGAATTGACAGAAAAACGATATTTTGAGAGGTACGAGAATATCAGAACGCATCCCTATACACTTGGATATTTACTAGAATTTCAACACAGTTTAAGGGTACGTTCAAATTTATTCCCAGAATAATGTTTTTTTTTCCCTGTGGCGCGTCGTCGGCGACGAGGGACCGTTGCGGCAACACTGTGAACTATCCAGTTTGTATTCATCATGGCCACCAGGGGTTAATGATCAATTGTAATGATAAGTAGAAAAAAAACAGTATTTTATTAAACGGCGTGTTTACTGTCAATATTTCTCAATATAGAATTAAAAAGGACTTTTTCGGTGATCTCATCGAAAGCTCAATAGATTTCTCATCGTATTCGCGCTCGTCGCGAGTTAAAAGTGTCCGCACCTTGTTTCGCTTTGGGTGACTACTGTCAATTTTTTTTTAAATACTATATAATCACACCTGTCAAATCTTTTGAATTGTTGCGAAACGAGTTAACGACTTGTTACTCACGATTTAACGATGATGAATTTGCGCGACGATTCGGATTCTTCAGTCTGCGACACGCTGGATCTCAGCGGTCAGGGTTTAAAAAAATTGAGCAGGTGTCCGTCCGACGCTGACATTGCCACTCTCATTGCTGATGACAATGAACTCCAGAGACTCGATAATTTGGACTCTTATCACAGAATTGTCAAGGTACGTTAAATATTGGAAAAATTCTGGTTAGAAAAGCAAAATTTACAACACTCTGGCACGGCGCAATGTTTTCACAACATGCCGTACTTGTGCATGACAATGAATATAGAGAAAAGAGTGGGACCAGCGAGATTTGATTCCTGTACAAATAGATATGTCAATTAGAAATATACACTGCTCGGGTCAAACCCCCTTTTGAGAAACCAGTTTTTAGCACCAGAAATCAACTCACACGAATTCTATCAGTATTCCGTCTATATTGATTATAAATCAATTAAACTCGCGCATGTTACCTCTACCGTGATTATTTGGCCAAGGAGTAAAGTACTATCAGAAGAGAAAAAATCCTATGGGTTCACTATAAAAAAATATTAACTTAATTTTTTAAATCTCAATTTCTAATCTACTACTATAACGTCCGTTGCAACGTTAATATCTACTGCATAAGTGTTGAATCTATAGTAAAAATGCTTAGATGAACAAAAGTATTGATAACGTTGTTTTTTCTTAGCTTTCAATAGTGAGGAATCAATTACTACGGATGTACGGAGTTTCCAAGTTACACAATCTGGTCACTCTGAATCTAGCCAACAATGGTATATTAACGATAGAGGGTATCAAGGATATGACAAATTTGCAGACTCTTTGTCTAGCAGGCAACAACATAAAGGTATGTTTCAAAATATTTCTAAAAATATATCATGTAATGTTTTTTTAAATAATTGCTTAGTGTTCTATTAAAAAGTTCAATATTTAATAGTTAAGAAAAATCTTTATCGGATAAATAAATAAAAGAAAATATGGTATATACAAATTTTGCATTATTTTCTTTTTCTCGCCACCAGTCCATAGAGCATTTACACACAAACACCAAACTGGAACATCTGGATTTATCTGAGAACAGCATCAGTCACGTTTCCGACATTTCTTTTCTGAGAAATTTAAAAGTGTGAAAACAAGAATTATATTACACATTTATCGTAATTAAACATTCGCTAAGTCTTAACGATTTGTTCTTTGCTTTTGGCAGGAATTATTTTTGCACAACAATCGTATAATAACGTTGAGACAGTGCGAGCGTTATTTGCCATCGTCCCTGGAGACACTGACACTGGCAAACAACAATATTACCGATCTCAACGAGATGTCACATCTCGGCAGTCTCACGAATCTCATAAATTTTTCCATCACTAACAATCCGTGCGTCAGCATGACTGGTAACAGTATGTATCCTTTTGTTTTTTTTTTTTTTCGTCAAAAAAAAACCGATACAGTACAATGATTCGCTCATTCCAATTTTAGATATAGGTGATTTTTTTTATAGTCGAAAAAGCTTTGCAATTTATAGTCTCACGATAATGATAATTGAGATTCATAAGGTACGATTATTTTGTTACAAACACACACACACACACACACACACGCGCGCGCGCGCGCGCGCGCGCACACGCACACACGGACAGCGATCAGTTAGATTTCACGATGTAGATGTTCATTATTTCTTAACCGATAGTTTATAGAGGGTTCGACTACCGTCCCTTTGTTATTAATTGGTGTATGAGTCTCAAATCCATCGACGGTTACGCCGTGGACCCTATTGAGAGGTAAGAACATCTTTCATTTTCATAAGGAAAATTTACTGTTGAAATATCGAAAATTGAAAAAAATTGAGGTTTCAGTATGCATACTCGTTCCAATATTGCACCCTACATCCCACTCACACCGTACATTCCTAATCGAGAAAAAAAAAAATCATACCATCATTTAATTGCTCGTTAAACGCTCGCTCACTCAGCCTGAAAGCGGAGTGGCTCTATTCCCAGGGACGTGGTAGACAATTTCGTGTTGGCGAGCATTCCCTGCTAGTTCAGTATCTCGCATCGGTGTGTCCTCTCTCCGGCGAGTGTCTCGAAAACGAGACCGATCGTAAGCTTAGGCTTATACTGAGCAAAGCCCAGCATCATCAGCAACAATTGAATCAGCAGAGCGATTCTAGCAGCGTTCACGGTATGGGCTCGTCACCGGCTGCGAGACGCAGACTCGGTCCCAACAGAACAAGCTCACCACGAAGACCTGGTAAGTCAAAGAGGATTAACGAATTTTGCTCGACATATAAATCTTGAAATCGTAAAATCGAGAAATTACTAAGTTCGAAAACTTCGGAAGGGAGATTTTTCTTTCGAGAGAGAGAGAAAGAGAAAGAAAAAAACGTCGAAAAATCCCAGTAATAATGTGTTTTCTCCAGTTGCCCCAATGTTGGCATACCACGAAGATAAATGCTTACAGTCGCCAAAATTTTATGAGGCAAAGTACTGCTCCTGCCAGTCACCTTGCAAAGGTACAGGCAAAGATCGCCCTGACTCGTTGAAAACTTTGTTATAACTGTTTCTTTTTTTGTTTGTAATTTATTTAAACAATAAGCTAATAAGTCATCGCACGGCTATCATAGCGCAGCGCGTAATAGTATTTTTCGAGCTTATTTCGGCTTTTAGATTAACATAACGATGATTTTGATGACGATATAACAGAAAATATAGTGAAATACGATTTACATATAGATAGATATATTTGTCGTTGGGATGTACGGGGACTTTCTATAGACGTATATACCCATTATTATTTCGAGAATTAGCGTATCTGCACGCTTGGACTAGCGTTGCTAGCGCTAAAAAACAAAGTCTTCCACGCATCCTCCCCAGCGATTTTTCTTTATATATATATATATATATATATAATCGATCACAGTAACGATATACAAAAAATCTATCGTAACAGCCTCTTCGAGAAATTCAATGAGACTGAGATCACCAGATCGTATGGTATCGAGTTGTCACAACGACGCAATGGTTTCGTCGTGTCACGCGATTCTCGGCAACGAGCACGAGCCTCTCATGACCCAAAGTCTCGATCCGAATATGCTTTGCAGCACGCTCAACAACAGATCAGCTAATCACTCGAATCTTCAAGATGTCGAAGGTTCGTTGAGCTCGTAGAAAAAAAAAACGTGACTTTAACGCGGTATCGAAAATAAAATAGTACCAACGCTGTGGATTATACGTTCAAAAAAATTAAACGCAACTGTAACTCGTCAGAAATAGACGCAACGAAACTATTTGCAAATAAGTTACCCTTAACGATTTTGCCCGCTAAGAGCCTATACTGTAGTACCATTCACATGTAAAAGTCTAGAAATAATTGAAAAAAAAAAAATGTTGCACCTATTTGACACGTTCGTGTCGCTGAAATTACCATCAATTGCAATTAACAGAAACATCGAGTCCTCTACAAGCAGCAACGAAACTCGTGCCAGTTCCGGAATCTTTGATGAGTCCGGATTTCCGACCACCCTCGGGACTGTCGAGAATTTTCCCGAAGACTCCTACGAGCAGACTGAATTCACCGATTCAAACGACCGTGCCATCGAAAATAGCTAACGACACAAATGGCAAAGCCATACCGATTATAAACACGGCTAATCCAATGGTAAAGACAAACGTCGGTGTGCTTAAAGCTAGCGCACTAACGAAGAGCAATTCAGCGACAAATTGCACTGGTAAAGTTAATATAGCGAAGCCAATTGTCACAAGCGCTTTCAACAACACAAAGTGCCCACATAGCGTAAAGATAAACAATTACGTGCAGAGCAAGACAATGCCGGCTAAGAGAAATACGAGAAATTCGCCAAATTTAGGAAGAAGCGCCGCTAGACCGAAAACCGCGACGGAAAAAACAAAGAGCAATTTGTCGAGAAGAGGACGAGACGGTGATGGTGATAACAATATCACGATCAGCAGCGACGACGAGGATAGCGAAGTTTGTCAGGCTAAATTGGACGGTATACGTCACAGGGCTAATCAGAGAAGACAGGAAGACACTAACAGAGGTAAAACGATATTTTTTTCATTCGAGATTGTACGCATCGGGGGACGATTCTTTTTTGATACATTATCACGTGTATTTTTCGTTTTTTTTTTCTTCATACTATTCAAGTCGAGGATCAAACGGAAAAAGCTGCCGTGTGCATCCAGAGAATGTGGCGGGGTTATCACGCGAGAAACTTAAATAGGAAGGCGACGAACATACTGAAAACGATCGAAATGATGAGAACAAACAAGTACATTCAGTAAGTAATGACACAAACAAAAATGTAGTTTAAGGGGAGGCTCCACAATTCCAAACATCCTTAAGGTACCCCATCGTTGACATCACCCTCCCCGTCCAAGGATACTTGCTAAATATCCTTTTTATAAAAAGTATAAAAATATAACGCTATAATAGATGCCTTCTTATAATTGCGTTCCATCACATTTTTGTTTTCTATGTAAATTGTCTAACGCAGAAAACTGTCGACCGACATGGAAGCAACGAGAACGGCACTGGAGAGCGAGCACAAGTTGCAATTATTGCAAATGCAAGCGATAAATGCACTGTGGAAAAAAGTCGTGAGTCTACAGCCAGGTGGTCGTGATACCAACGAGACGGATGTTTCGTGTCAGCCAAAATCCGATGTTGTGACGAATCTCGCGCAAACATGCAATTTACTACACACCCAGGTGCAGCAGCTTCAGGACTCGATGTCCGAGATAAAACGTTGTATGTCGAGTATGCAACCGAAACCGATTCAAGTGGATCACGGTGTTGGTACGCAGACGGAAATATCGGCCGTACACACGCCAGCCGGTGAGGAGAATACATTTCCATATGGGAGACCCGCCCATCGCCCGCAATCATTGTCAATTCATCAGACGATACACGAGGGCAACGAGAGCAAATGTTTCGCCGCGAATCTCGTTGATAGCGTTTTGAAAAAAGTATCACAATCGACCGACACAACCGACGACGAGATAAACACGGATATATTGAATTCCAATGAGAATCCTGAATTTCTGAATTCCATCGAACATCCAGATATGTTCAAAAGTTGCGAGGAAATTGTTGACTGCGAGTTCAAGGATGTCGAGTACGAGATTGAGAATGAAAACGAGGATGTCGCGGAAGTGCCGGAAATTTGCGAGGAAATGCTTTGCAAAGAATTGCACAGTCTCATCGAGACCGAGAGCAACAACAGTCGGAGAAGCAACACGGATAGCGAAAAAGACGTTGACTCGGAGGAAAACGCTAGAACAAAGCCCGATCTCGAATAAAAAAGGTAAAAAAAAAGTGTTAACAGTCAATGGGGCCCCAGCGGAGACTAACAATTGTTACGAGGACACGAACAATAATTTCTCATGTACCGTGTTGAAAATTCACAATATTTTTTTTCTTTTTCTTTTGCCATCATTCTTCATCATCCATCAAGATTTAACCAAAGAGACATTTCTTCACTGTACATATAATGTTACACTGAACAAACAAAAAAAGAGCGCTCTCATCGACAATTCAAATTGCAAAGACGAGCAGTAATTTATTAATTTTTTTCGTAAAACTCGACGTTGCTCAATTGTAATAACGAACTAAAGGAACTTAGGATACTTAAACGATTTTTCATCGTCACTCTAATGCTAAAGGCCACGCGCATGTGTGTCGATGTTACATTTTATTACAATCGTAAAAAAAAAATGAATGTTTGAACGAAACGACAGAAAAAAAACCAAGAAAAACGCAACAATCACGGGATAGACTCGCCGTGTTCTCTCGGCACGTCTATCCGTCCACTCGCCGAGCGAGATAAATAAGAGATTAGAATGAAAAATTAGCCCGAAATACGTGATAAGAAAAATTGCCCGACAAACCGTACTCATCGCTATTCACATTGTCAATTCTTCCATTATATTTCGAGGATCTCGATATCGTCGATACGAGGACTGAACTAACGAAACGAAGATAATTCGTGATTTTTGAAAAATCCAGTGAATGATAGTAAAAGATGACGAGAAAAAAAAAAGAATTGAAGATGTTTGAAAGTAGTCTAGTCACAGTGGCTTGTATATTTAGGTAGCTCGAGAGTTACTTAACTGCTAAAATTGTTATGTAGGTAAAATAACTTGTTGGCTTAGAAACGTAAATTTCGAGCGACTCGATCACTCTCCCCATGACAAATCTTAATTTATTTATGCTTAGTATATTTATTTGAGTTTTGGGTTGATTGACACGACCTCGTATCCTAATTAGTAATAAGCTTGCTGTTTTTAATGCCAAAAAGAAGAGTGAAAAGGATAACTTTACGTGCAGCATCGATCGAAGTTTAAACGTGTGACGTTTAAATTATTTGGGCTTCTTGTTTGTGGTGCTACGGAGCTTTTGTGGCTTATCAGTACCATTACAAGATTTTAAAACGTTAAGATAAAAAAAAACGAATGTTTTTTGACTGTATTCCAAAGTGAGATTAATACATTCCTTCTAGTAATACCCTGAAAAATAATGACGAGGTGATAATTGAAATACAAAAATATTTGCCACCTAGTACTTTTAGTTCAGTTGTACTTGTTTATTTGTCCTCATTTGTGTATAATAAAAATTCAAGAATGCACAAAAAGTGGAGTTTCCACGGTTAAATTTTGACAGTCGACGATACTTTCGATGTCCATTCACGATATTATAAATTTTTTTTAGTGTTTCACGATTTTTATAATTTTTTAGTCGCACAGACAAAATTGTCATAGTTAAAAAAGATAATCTTACGATATCCCAATAAATATAGATAAGATGTAGAAAACATTTATAAAAAAAAAAGATAAAATTTTTACATGATCTGATTCAACAAGATAATGTTAACGAAACCGTTAAAAATACGCAAATATCCATGGATGATTGGTTTCGATACACAAATCGCGTCTCGATCGTGAGATTATTTGATTTTAAAAAAGCTCTAGTTATTCTCATTGAAACATCCTTTTGCACGTAGCTCTCTCGAAGATCAGATATGATTGCATGATCTTTTTCACTTTTTCGATCTCACGAAGGATATCCTTGTTGTTTGGACACGCGACACTCACACGTTTTAAATCGGCGATACCGCACTCGTATTCGTTCAAGCCCATGTAAGCCTGTCCCCTTCGGAACAGAGCTTTATTATTTGCCTCGTCTATCGTGAGAATCTTCGATTTAAACGACAAAAAAATCATTATCTTTGGTTAATTTGTAATCTTGAAAATTAACATTTCTTTTTAACTATCAAACAGACCTGATTGCACAGCTTGAGGGCATCCCGGTGTTTCTTTCTTTTTAATTGTACAGCCGCAAGATTCAATATCGACACAATCTTGAGATCCGTCGCGGTCTTCTCCAATTCATCCGGCAAATCACCAAATTTTCTCATCCAATCGTGATATCTTAACGCTTTTTTATACTTTCTACCGGCATCGACAAAGCCTTTATTCGCGAAATAATGATTTCCCGAATCCTTGATTCTCTTTACTACATCAACGACGAACTGTTGCTGCACGATACAATTTCAGTTTACAGAAGATATTTCAGCGATACATTGCTCAAAACGTTATTCAAAGATTACTCACGTCTATGTCTTTATCACGATTGGCGTACTCCCAATCTTCGGGCCATGGTGGAAATATATCCGCCGTACCGTCGTTCTCTGGAAGGCCCCAATCATCGCCTCTTTTCAATTCACCACAGCCTGTTATGTGAAGTTTCTGCAAATATTCAATATCATTCGTTATTAATTTTTATTTTGGAAGTAGATTGTTATAATACAAGGTCTCTTATATCGAATTTTGAATGATTTATTAAAAAAAGTAATTTTTGAAATTAAGATTGGCTAAAAGAAAGTCAAATAATGAATAACAGAATAAATTTAAGAATGTGTATTACGTGTTTACCTCTACAGGAGAATCTTTGATCACCTGGATTCTGTTTAACTCATAAACTATGCCCATTCCTTTAATGACTTTGCCAAAAACAACGTGAGTATTATCCAAATGTTCACTGGGGGCGATAGTGATGATAAATTGTGAACTGTTTGTGTTTGGTTGTCCCTCGTTGACCATACTGAGGAGACCTCCCTCGTTGTGTTTCATTTCAAAACTTTCATCCTCAAAGTGCGGACCGTAGATACTCTCTCCAGAGGTTCCATTGAAATTGAGAATATCACCACCCTGAATCATAAACTGCGGGACGACTAAAGACAAGACGTTAAACGGTGATGGCTTAGATAAGTTTTTAAATCTTTCCCAACGACAAATAAGAATAATTTCATACTTTTGTGAAAGATTGTTCCTTTGTAATGAAGATTTTTCTCATTACGACCAATGCCCTTCTCACCGGTGCACAGAGCACGAAAATTTTCAGCTGTTCGCGGTACCTTGTTCTTGAAGAGTTCGATGATAATTCTTCCGACTGTTTTTGTTTTCGTGACAAAAGTGTAAAATTTTTAATTTTCGTTCTCTTTTGCTTTGTTAATTCTTCAGAAACGAAAACGTAGGAGAATTCATGTTTATCCCGATTGTCAACCTATACCTTTTTCATCGTTGATCGCGACGTCTAAAAAAACAATTGGATTGTTTTCGCAATCATTACTCTGTTCTTCCATCGGTCGTTTCATGTTATTCGTCGATTTGTACGTTTGTTTATATTTCGACGCGTACGCCCTATAGTACCAAACAATGGTCCAGCAAAAGTGTCAATTTTTACTTGTAACAAGGTAAAATCAGCTGAAATTAGCTTTCGGGCTGCAATGAAAAGCGCGCGGCTCATAAATTCTACGCGACAGCAAATTTTTGTGTTCTCTCAACACAGACGACGCAGTCGAATTTAGCGCCATCTCAGCAGTCTCTGAAAGTTCTCGAAATTGTAGGTTATATGAATCGCAATTCTTTTTTCTTGATATTCGATCATATGGTAATGAGTTTTATTTTCTAATGATTGGTTTTTATTGTCATAAATTGCTGATACAAGGTGCCGACGATTATTCTCTGAAAAAAAAAAAGTAGAAATATTAAAGATGAGAAAAAAATTATAGGTCCCACCGAGATTTGAACTCGGATCGCTGGATTCAGAGTCCAGAGTGCTAACCGTTACACCATGGGACCAGTCGTCCTACTTCAATCATTTATCGATGTAGTCTCTAGACATTTACTATAATATGTAAAGTGCGAGGTACCTAATTATAAAAACAAAAAATACATTTCGCCGAATGTTCAATCAGTATAATTCCATAATTATTCAAAAGCAATCATTTATCGAACAATTGCATCAATTTTGTATAAAAAATGTTTAGAGTACTGGTCACTATCATGACCAATTAGATTTTCTTTACATCTCGATCAATTCCTGATATTACGAAGATAAGTTACGAATAACCCCGTGGTAAAAAAAATCACGTAACTCTATCCATGCTCAATCAATTCATCGAATATCTCGTTAATTCGCCAAACGTAACATTCTTACGCACTCTTATTTTATATCCCACAAAATATAAAGCCCGAGCGTGTGTATGTGCGTTAGGTTGTGCGATCGCGGGAAACGATAGATGCGCGCCTCTGATTAACGCGCGTCGTGTCATCCGTTGTACTTCCATTTATGACCGTCAGGGTGAGCGAAATTCGCGGAAAATGTCGCCGATTGGCCATTGAGCAAATGACGAGGGGCGAGGAGGGTGATCGACCGGCTTGAACGGCGGTTCTGGCATCGTACTGGCAGGTCCCCCCTTCAGTGCCACCAATACACAAGGGCCGAGGACTCGCTATCGCCTCGACCATTGGTCCTCAATTTGCCGACCAATCATTGGGAAAGTGCCCACGAAAATATCCAATGTAAGTCCACAAATTATCGAACCCTCGCGTTTAAGCCGTCGACGAACCTCGCGGTCATAACCCGTTGTGATCCCTCGATGTTTCGCGTTTATCAATTACCACACCGCGAAATTACACTTTTTTTTTTTGCGCCTTAAAAACGAGACAACGACGCGAGCACACGCCACAATCTCTGCGGAAATGGTGCGATCGTTCAACGGCCATGTTTGCCGCTCGACATTGTATTTCGGAAGCGTCTCCGTATAGCGTCGGTTGTATCGTGGCGCGTATTCGCTTCTAGTCGGAAAAAAAAACCATTCATACTGTACATTATTATTATTGCACGCGCGTTATTGTGATTGCGTTTTTTTTAAACGCCAAAACCATTCACGATGATCTCCCGAGAGTTTTACAAAAGCGCGAGATCCTTGGTGAATTTCCTTCAGGCATTTTGGCCTTTGGCAGTCTCACGAGCGTCCCTCGATCTTTTTCCTATCGATGCAGGCTAAAAAAAAAAAACGCGTAGCGTGATAGCTCGATGCATCTGGAACGTGGCTATGTACCTGGATAACGAGACGAACATTCTCCCTTAAGGTGCATTCCCACGTAAAATTACCCCCCTGCATGCACCCTTCCCTATGCATGATCTTCAATTTTGAAATATCGGGAGGCACAAGTTTAGAATTTAGGGTAAGCACAAATAATCTGTTGGCTCGAGATTCACCTTTACGCTGAGTTTTAATTGTACCAATATTTTGATTGTACGAAGCAATAGGGAATTCAAACTTTAAGGATGAGCGACAACCATGTCTTAGCATTTTGTATTATTAATATTCAAGGCGATAGGGAACTGAGATTTTATGTATGAGGAAACGGCATAAGCATTGACTCTCGTTAATTTGTTTGTTTGCTCCCGAAAACTAATCGGAGAAGACAGGGTCTTTTGATACAGCAATATGGTATAATATGTTAGTAATTAATCGAATCTAATTATGATTTTACTTTTATTCCAGGAAAATCAGTGGTACAAACGTTCTGGTTATCGGTATCTTGAACATTTTTTTGGAAACTGAGAGAATTCGTAGCGTAGAGGCGATCGTTACAATGAAATAATTACCATTGAAAACGATGAGCTTATCAAGTTTATGGTCGAATTTCAAAATTCTAAAATGAAGTAACGAAACAAAGATGTAACGTAGTATAAAATCTACTGTAATCTTGAAAAAATCCAATGCTCCATCTTTTTTAAAATATCATCCAGTTTATTTAAAGTAAATTTAAAAACCGCCACATTTAATCAAGATTTCACTGTATTGCCATGAAGTAAATTTCTATGGTTGAATAAATCATTGTTGATTTTTTATTTCAGATTTTGTATCTAAGGGACTTTGAGAATGGACCAATTGAGCGAGGGACAGGCTGTAATGGTCGGAGGAGCTGGCGGAACGGTTCAAGTAGTGCAGATGGCCCAGGGAGGCCAGACAATGATGTTACCGCAGGCTATTCAAGTTGCCGGTCCCAACGGACAGATTCAAGTAGTTCCTGTCTCTAGTCTGGCGGGTGCGGGACAGCAAATTGTCATTCAACAGCCTCAAACTCCGCAGATCATTCAGACCCCGGATGGTCAGACTTACATATATCAGCCTGTTCAATTGGAGGGTCAAGTACAGCAGGCACAACCTACTGGTAATTAATCCGACCAGTATTTCCTCTCAGATGGAAAACAATGTTGCAAAAGTCAATGTAAATTTCCCAATCTGTTCTAACGAAGGCTCTGATATTGAAAAATCTTTTTCTCGGCTTTTTTTTTCAGTGATAAACATTAACGGGAACCTGATGCAAATTGCGGGAACAACTTCTCAGGCTACAACGGCTACAACTGCAGCACCTGTACAACCAATGTCGAGTCCCAACACAGCAGCTTCACAGGCAGGAAATATTGTCATGGTGATTACTGTCAGAGAAGTCTCTTTTCACTCACATAGTCTGTGTATACGTTATTTATACCGGCTAGTAGTGATAACAGAGCGACATAACGGCATAATAGCCGGACAATTACGATATATTCATTGTGTAAACGAACACGGAGGAATGACAATGAAAACTAGCGATGAAAGTCACTGGATAATCTAGATCGTGAAACGGGTCTTCCTGTATTATTTTCTGGTGGGGTAATGAGGGTCAGATTTATTTATTTACAGAAAAAGCCTCTTACCATTATACGGTATAAAGATCCGTAGATTTTTTCGCGGGCTTGTTATCTGACTAGACAATTTATTATTTTCCATCATCACGTCTTGATTCCTTGTTCGTTAACACTGTGCCAATATCCATAAGGCTTTGCGTCCGAAAAGACAAAATCTTTCGGCGCAACTGCATTACGCTTGATTAGTCTGCTTTAGTTACAAGCGAGCTCCACATTCGCGTTATACTAACGGGTGAATCCTTTTTTTTTTCTTTGTCGATTCGTCCAGATGGTACCTGGTAACAGTGGACAAGCACAATTTCAAAGAGTCGCACTTCCGAATGCCGAATTTCTCGAGGAAGAACCACTTTACGTAAACGCGAAGCAGTACAGGCGTATATTGAAGAGGCGTCAGGCTCGAGCGAAGCTCGAGGCCGAAGGAAAAATTCCCAAAGAACGTCCAGTAAGTTTATATTAAGCAATATTTCCTCAATCTTTCATCGTCATTACAAAAAATGAGTAAGTCACTAATATATTTGAATTTTTTACGTAGAAATACCTTCACGAGTCGAGACATAGACACGCGATGAATCGAATTCGAGGCGAAGGCGGACGGTTTCATTCTGGCCAAGTGAAAAAACGAAGGTCAGTGTTAACGACTATCGTTGAGATAAGAAAATCAGAAATAAATTATTGCTAATTTGACAACACAGTAATTTCTCATAATCTTTTCTTTTTAACAAAGTTACTTCACGAAATAACGTTACCAAGCGTCATTTACTTATTACAGCCGAACGTCAAACGCGAATTTGATAGCGCAACACATAACAACTTCGTCGGGCACTAATACGATTCGTACGATATCATTGCCAACGACTGCGAGCATTCAGCATCACAATACCGACAATATGACTTCTACAATAATAATCGAGGTGAGGTGAACAAAAAACATATACGTGCAATAAGATGTTACATCTTTGCAAAACGAACGAGAAGCAATGTGCACAAATTTCATGTACGATATTTTATTTGAAACTTTAATGATTTCAGGGAGCCGGTGCTTCGTTACCCGAAATGATCACAGAGGCGACAATCGTGACGGACGGACGTTGAAAATCTCGGTGTGTCGCGAGATAAGTGAAATTTTCGAGATTACCCGCGGGATATATGAAAAACAATTTAAAAAAAAGTTGATATATATATATACACATATATGTATATAGGGGACAATTAAGTACAGACAAATCGAGGAATAACCGCGTCACGTTGACCGTCCACTCGTCGGTGTGCCGTCGTTTATGACGGTTAAAGGATTTTTTCACTATTAGCATCTTTAGTGTAAATATTTATTATTATTATTACTAACCCACTCGGCAATGCGTGTCGTATCGTTACTCGTCATTTTGCTTCCATTATCGTCAATATTCCGGATGAACGTAGCACGTCATGATGAAACAACGATTAGTCCATAAGTTTTTGACAAAATAACGTTTTTTTTCTTCCCCTATGCATCCGTTTAGATAAGTTTTAATTGTGACATGGCCTATCATTCTTTCCGTTATTTTTTAAAATTTAGCAAACTCCTATTTCGTCGCTCCGATACTTATGAGAGACAATATTCCGTGGAAACGAGCGTGTTTTGTGTGTGTGTGTGTGTGTGTGCATGTGTGTTTTTAGTACAATTATTTCATCGCCATTTTGACTGAGCTTGCGGAGTGCCAATTGGGAGACGGTTTAGAAACAGTTTGATTTATTATTCTATTATTTGTTCCTCGTCAACGATAAAAGAAACGAAACGAAAAAAAAAAAAAAAAAAAACTACAAAAAGTGATGAAAAAGACCCGTAATTGATAAGAAGTACGATATGTCCGTTAAAAATAAGCTTTGTAAATAAAAAAACACAGTATATGAGAACATTGGAAATGTGTCTAAAGACGTAACGTTTGAGAGAGATTAAAGAAAAAAAACTAGGAGGCGGGTGCACAAATTGCAAACAAAGCTTGAATAAATATTCCGTTCTTTTTTTCTCGCTCGCTCTCTCGCGCGCTTTTGTACTGATTACACACGACGATTTATTCGAATATTAATCGAAGTGTCCGTCACCATGAGAATATATTAATGTTTCAATTTCAATATTTTCGCAATTTTATTGTTCTTTCCGTGTTTTCTTTCCTCTTTGCTTTTTTCGTAATTTCTAGAAGACGTTTGAGATGAATGGGGTCTTCCGCGACATCAAGAGGCTGAAACAGTCCGGGCTGATAGTGTCGGTACTTTTGAACCTTGACGATGGTGGATCCAGAGGAATGGGAACGCCGTGCAATTGTTCCTTGAAGATTCGATCACCCGTACTACCGATAACGTCGTAGTACTCGGAGTTTCCAGTCCTGAAACAACGAATCAACTTGTATCGCGAAACGTACCGTGAGAAAACTGTCTTATTCTCGAAGAAAAGTACGTGTTGAGGATATAACGTGAACTGGAAAATCATCAAGAATAAACGAATAACCAGTAGCACGAATATGTACTCACGTGACACGGAGTATCTCACGCTCTTTTTCATTGGGATCCAAGTTATTTTTCGGTTTAACGATTTTTTTTACACTCGAGATCATTTCGGACTTTGAGAAATTACGAGGATCTCTGTACGATCGATTGTTTATAGTTTCCGGTATAATCCAATCTTTTGGCAAACTCACAGCCTTTCTTCCGCCGCCGGTACGTTGAGCGTGAAGCGACAGATAATCGTCTACCGATCAAGACTTTTTTTTTTAGAACAAAGCTCCTTGAGGAAGCAGGAATCTGCGGAATAAGGTACAATTCTTCGAGAATTTTTTATTTACCAAGATGCTTCGAGTATTCCAATTGGTAAATCGTCTTTAAGGATTTTGCCTTTTCCGTCTCGATAACTTTCTCGTCGGGCGATGTTTCAGGCAAGAATTTTTCCAAATGACGATACTTTGAACGTACCTAGAAAGTACGCAAGCTTTCGTTATTCACGAAATAGGATAAATATGGTTTTTCGTCGCAGGATAACCTTTTTCAAATTATCACGAATATCCTCGGTTCTTTCTTCGTACGGAAGAGACTCGTTCTTGGTCAAAGAATTTAGATATTCGTGATAAGGTCCGTTCAAGACATTTAGGGGAGGGTTATAATTCGGCGGATGAACGAATTTTTGTAATTTCTTCGAGCGCTTTGGATAATAATCTTTCTCGTAAATTGTCACGAAATCTCGAGTCTCTTCGTCAGCTTCCAAAATCATATCTCACCGATTATGCGAAATGGTTGGGTGGAAAAATAATATATGAAATAATACGCTAATCGTGACGAGATATATTACTACAAAACAGCAGAGAGCTGAGTATATTCAAGGAGATTTATACCCTATGGTATATATCTTTCTCGGCGTTTACGTCTTGCGATCAGTGCAGCGTTTCCCATCATTATTCGAGCTCCGGAACGTCCATAAGTATGCTGATACGTTGACAGAACGGAGTGCAGTTGCTTGGGACTCGCATAGCCAAGAACTGGTTTAAGGAAAAAAAAAACATTAAAGCTCCTTAATGCTTGTGAAACGTTTATAAACATTTTTATGATTTTTACAACGATTTTCATATCGAGTTTTATAATTATTTTTCTCATAATGATTATCATCATATTTATGATTATTGTTATAAAGATTTTAAGATTATTTTTTCATTCAAAAACAAAACCTCTCTTGGAAGTTGGTGGCGGAGCGAGAACTCTCTCGCTGTGAGGATTCGTGTACAAATTTCTCAAATACTTCAAAAGTACACTTTCCTCCTCGATTTTTTCACCGGACTCTTCGACTACACTTTTCTTCAATACATTTGGATTTTTATAATGAACTTTATAGACCGATCTCATACGTCGACTTATTAATTGTTTAATCAATCCCTCGCTCTCTAAATCGCTGAGATTCCATTGACCCGCTTGTTCAGGATCTATTTGTCCGTCGACATCGACTCGCTTCGCGTAGCAATTGAATGGAACATATCTATTATTGAGGAAAAAAAAGCAATATTTCGACAATACCGATTGACATAAAGGTAGAAGTGAAAAAATGAAATAAATATTCGGTAAACGGTAAAAAAAAATCTTACATTGGTATTTGTTTCTGCTTTTTCGTCGTATATACAGTACGATATTCGGTATTGAATATATTGCACGAGTGGCTCGTCATTTTCGTAAATTAAATTGGAAATTTTGGTGAAACAGCAATTTAGTGTCAGAGGCAATTTTTTTTTTGACAGACTGACAGTCTAAAGATAGAAACAATCGTCAATTTTTTTAATTCTTTTTATTATTAAAAGGAAGTGGATAACGAGGCGTAGTACTGGCAGATGAGAATCATCCCCAACGCCTTCTCGAGGACGGCAAAGGTTGAAGATATTGCTGTCGATTTTTCATGTTAACAAGGCCCAATTTACTGATTGTATCAACGTACTCGGACTGACCGGTGAAAGGCTCTTCCCACATGAAGAATGTTTCCGGAACTGATGAAGAAAAGAATTAAGGGCGGGGTAAGGGTTTTCACTTTCGAAAAATCGATTTTTTTTGTCTTATCTTATTGTTTAACATTTCAAGAATATGTCCTTAAAAATTTAAACCGATCTAAGCAATATTCTTGAAGTTATTGTCTTATTAATCTCCTGGCCTTTAACGCTATACCTCTAACAGCTGCGGGCGGTCGGGCTAGCAGTGCAGCTGTCGAACAGGTATACAGTTTATTCATTGCTATTGTGTATATAGTATATAGTGTATACTATACACTACAATATTTTAAACGAAGAAACGAGCTGGAATCGATGATTCTGTGTAAGTTGAAAAAAAAAAAAATTTTCTTTACTTTTTTACTTCATAAACTTTAGACGCGTTTTTCTCAAAACTACTTTTTCAAAGTCCGTGTTCACTGCCATTTAAAAACTACTTGACCGATTCATTTCAAACTTTGTACACATTTTCTACATATAAAATACCTCCCCCCAACGTTTAGTTAAATTTTTTTTTTTTACATTAAGGGTGTTTCCCACCCACAAAATGGCGGAATTTTTCGTGGAAAATAACGGTTTACACTTTAGATGGCCGCCAAAAATTTTTAAATGAAAAAAAAAATTATCAGAGAACGTTGGGGGAAGATTTGATTGTAATTTGACTAAATTTTCATGGTTTTTCATTTTCAGATAATTTCCGGCCGAGTTATAGTGAATACCGCAAATTGTTTTTTTTCCAAGACGTTCTGGGGGAAGCTCTGTTACGGGCTTATGCTTCAATATTTCTGCATGAAAAAATTACACAACATTGTCAAAAGTATGCTCAATAATCCACAAAAGGTTCGAATAAAATTGCTCAATCCATATTTGAGAAAACAAATCGCAAAAAAAGTGTTTTTTTTAACGCTGAAACCCTTACCCCTCCCTTAAGTCGAAAAGTTATTTCCTGAAAATGCATCACTATAACTCGCGATATTGAAATTTATCATATAATATTTATTGCAGGTACTTCTCAGAGGATCGATGGACTTTGCTGGCTGTATGGTCGGTCTCTCGATAGCGCTGTATCGAAATCTCGTTGGATCTCGGTAACCATCACGAAGGTCAGTTACAACGGGATTTATCGGCGAACCGATCGGAGAGTCAACCGCTGCCATGAGCGTTCGGTATTTCGCCAGGGGAATACCTTAAAGGATCGTGAAAACGTATGTCGTTTAATTGTTGCCAATAAAGAACGAGTAATTCTGATTTTTGTTTTAATTCGTTACAAAGAACCTCGTTTATCATAATCAGTTTGATAAACGCTTCTCATCGCTTCGTCTTCCGTATCACAGTTTTCCAGTACAGACGCCACGAGATTTGTCATTTCGCGATTTACCTTCACGACCTCGTTGTGCAAACGACGCTCCTTGTTGGCGAGCTGTTTGTATCTAATTTGTAAACAAACAAAAAATGTATTGATATCTCATAGGTTTTCAATTCAAATGTACTTTTGGGACTTTAGATACGATTTTATTTTTGTTTCTTCAAATTAAAAAAGAACCGTGTAGCTCCTTATGACAAATTTTTTATTTTTTACTTATAATATTTATTAAACCTGCTCATATCGCTTTGAAATCCATGAGTATCGCATTTGCAATCGTCCGGATCAATTCTCTTCTCGTACAAACGTATTCCCGTTCGTAAAGGTGGTTGGCTCGGTTTTGCCAAAAGTGGCTTTGGATATGGCCAGGTGAATTCGCTGTGATTAACGGTCGTAAAATTTTCCCCGAGATTCGCCATTTTTTCACCTCTTTTTTCGGATTAATCCTTCTCGGGAATTTTTGAGTTAATGACAAAATTTCTAGGACCACGAAACATTCAAGTTTAAGATAACCGGCATTTTTTTCCATGCAATAAAAAATTTTGTACTAACCATAAATTTTGTTGACAGAGATGAAGAAGAAAAATCGCTTAAGCGATCGAAGGGATAATTGGCTCGGTCCCAACTGCAACGGTAGTCGGAGTTTCCTTATGATTTGTGGAACAACTCTGATGATTATCGTCGACGCCGACGATCATCGTACCGAAGATTTCGAGAAATTTTTCCTTCGCCAGTACAATCAACGAGACAGCGGCACGATAGAGAATATAGTGAATAACCGCGTTTAATAGAGTAAAACCAATTTGTACGAGTGTCGATTCAGTAGCCATATTGTGTTTTAATGAGAAAAAAAAAGAATATAATAATTTTTATATATTCTCACGAAAATTACTGCAAATTTGGTGACTCGCTTGAAGTGAGAGGAAAAAGATGAACTCTTCGATATACTCGATTACAAAAAAAAGAACGTGCTATTACGAAATCATTATTATTATCTTTATTTAGTGTGGAACAAAAAAATATCGTAAAAATCTTTTTCTTACTCATTTGAATCAATAATATATTATTATTATTGACATAAATAGTACAATATACAGATAATGACTCAATCACTCATTACACAATATTTTAACGATCAATTCGACGAAGTATCGCTGTACTTCTGTATCGGTGAATTAGCTCTAATCGGTGACGTATTTCTCGGTGATCTTCGATTTCTCGTTTGTACTTTTCGTTCGTCCCAAGACTCGAGATCACGCGAAACCGAGTTCGTTAAATTTCTGTATTGTCCGGAGTCAGCAAAGTTTTTTCCTCTTATTCTCGGAGCTTGACAGCCGTTAACGAGATGTTCAAGTTTTGCCGGATTCTCGATGGATCTGTACGACAATTCTTGGGGATTTGGCGCTACCAATTTCGTGACTGGATGCTCTTGATAACGATGACTTTCACACTTCTTCACGCGTCCTATGGAGCTACTAAATATTGGAATTGTTGATTCTTCGACGCAGCCACAGTCCAGACGTGTTATCGTCGTCAATGTACCGTATGGTTCCAAGTCCTGAAACGTTTTATTTATATTTGTTTAGGTTTTTTTTTTTTTTTCCGTTCGATTGTTTATCATTCGATAAGAATTTGAAAGAAAAAGACATCAATTTTCGTTCATTTCAAATTAAAAATGCGATCCTGGTGGTCGAATGAAGAACTCAAACAAAATAAGATATACAGTGGGTCAAAAAAGTATTCATATATCTTGCTTTTTTGTGATAACTTTATAGACATAAGCGATAAGCAAAGGAAGCCAATTTTATTTAATAGTATGTCAGGTGCAGAGATAAACTGCAAATGGAGAATTTTTTCCCAGGAATAATAGAAGAATTATGCCAAAAAAACGAAAATTTTCGGGCAAAAAAAGTATTCATACACTTACGATTATAGTGAAAACCTACATCATCATAGTTTTTAATTATAACTAATATTTGGTGTGCATCCCTTTTCCTTCAATTATCGCGTCGAGTCTCTTAGGCATGGATTCTACTAGCTTTTGCGTTGTTTCTTTTGCTATTTTCGTCCATTCTTCTAAAAGCACTCTTTGGAGATCGGATTTGTTTGTTATTTTTCTTTTTCTCATTTCTACATCCACCAAGCGCCATCAATTTTCAATAGGATTGATGTCCGGAGATTGTGGTGGTGTAATCAATTGTTTGCGGACATTATGGAGTAACCATTCCCACGTTTTAATGGCAGTATGTTTCGGGTCGTTATCTTGTTGTAAGTAGAAATTTCCATCCAGGCCCATTTTATCTACACTTGCTTTCAAATTGCTGCGCAACACGTCGATATACTTCTGGGCATTCGTTGTACCATCTATAAAAGCCAGATTACCAACGCCATAATATCCCATACAGCCCCAAATCATGACGCTTCTTCCGCCGTGCTCTACAGTCGGTATTAAATTTTTCTGCCGGAGCTCGGTATTTGGTTTCCGCCAGACGAATTTTTTTCCATCGGACCCGAAGATGTTAAACTTCGCTTCATTCGAGAATACGACACGTTTCTAAAATTCTATAGATTTTTTTACGTAGGTTTTTGCGAAACCTAAACGTTTTTCTCGATTTATATTATTAATTAACGGTTTTTTGCGGGCAGTTCTGCCGTATATTTGGGCAGAATGCAAAACGTTTCGAATAGTCTGGGGACACACGCTCTTCCCCCGATGTTGACGCGACATCATTCGCTAAACTGCGAGGACTTGTGAACGGTTTTTTTTGTAGCCTCTGTAACAATACTCCGACGCTCTCGTACCGTTAGTATTCTCGGTCGACCGGTTCGTGGCTTATTTTCTCTGCTGTTTGTTCTTTCGTATTTTTTTATTATATATTGCACTGTTGCGAAACTTAGATTTAGTTCTTTACTAATTTTTCGATAACTTTCACCGCGTTTCCGAAGAAAAATCACTCTATCTCGCATGGATATTGATATTACGCTTTTCTTTGCCGTCATGTCTGTTCAGAGCTTGAAGATCTACTACCGCATGGAATAGGTCAAAATCATTGTGTAAACGAAGACTTGTTTACATTGTACGCAGAGGTCAGACCGTCCGTGAGTGAATATCGAGGTTTAGCAGCTCATTCGTAAGTGTACGAATACTTTTTTGGCCCGAAAATTTTCGTTTTTTTTGCATACTTCTTCTATTATTCCTGGGACAAAATTCTCCATTAGCAGTTTATCTCTGTACCTGATGTACTATTAAACAAAATTGGCTTTCTTTGCGTATCGCTTATGTCTATAAAGTTATCGCAAAAAAACAAGGTGTAGGAATACTTTTTTGACCCACTGTAGTTATTGCTTATATAAGATAGATCAAATGAACAATGTACATAATAATTTAATTATTATATATCAATTGTCATGGTATAACATTTGTTATATATAATAATATATCATGACTTGTATTTATCTACATATAAGGTTTCTGATAGCTCTATTCTTGCTTTTGTGAAATGTCCCTTTTTTCAGAGCTTGCGACACCAGCGCCGCATTCGGCAATTTTTCTTATCAACCGTCCCCCTCCACCGATCGTCTTGGGGGTCAGTTGGGGGCCGAGTGAGGCACACCGGAAATATCTCGTCGTTCGCATTCCCAAATGTACGTATAAAGTTTTCAACGCTTTTACCGAGTTTTGTAATGAAAAAAGTATTCGTAAAGTCAGTGGCCGAGTGTGCGTGTGTGAGCGTGACAAAATGATCAATTAGAATCGCGATGTTTATTTTCATTACCTTATTATAAAAACCACCACCGCGGGTTCGTTGTTCGACGCCATTTTGTGCATTGTCGTTCGGACGCGTGACCGACGACGCTATTCTCTCCTTGTTCTTCACCGCCGCCGTGACAATAGCCGTGTTTTCGGTAAAAAAATTTTCGCCTATCAAACGTCGTATCTCCTGCGAATAAAATTTCTCCGAGTGATCTCTTCGTCGCTGAAGTTCCTTGAGACGTTCCAGCTTTCTCATCGCGATAAGCGCTTGCGGGAAATTCACCGGATTTCCGTAATTAGGAAAATTTCGTTGAATACGACTTGGCGATATTGGCGCTTGTGCAATTACTCCGGTTTCCGCGTCATCGACCGGACGATTTTCCAATTTGTTCGGACGACGAGACACCGGATACTTGCCGTAAGTACAGCCTGAATGTTCTCGTGATGAATTTTCATATTTTTTCGGACACGACTCGCACTGATACGTGGCACGAACGTCCTGAAATGTAGAACGTACTTTTCGATGTTCTAACTGAATTTCCATTGTTTTTTCCAAACTATTTAGAAACTAGCCGGTTTGTGAGAACGAAAAAAGTGTTTCTTTTTTATTTTTTCGATTCTGACATAGAATTTTGTGATTTTTGACATAAAAATTTGATGGGTTTTGTAATAAGTGGATATTTATAATTGACTGAGACTCAAAACGTATCAAAAATCTAAATGTTCCCTATTTTTTTCGGATATCGAAAAATGCCAAAATTTTAAGTGGCCTCTAGCTTTTGCTCTTTTTCGATCGATTTTAGGCATATTGACAAAACTTTGAAAAGTCCACGCGTATGCACTTGAATCCCGTATGATTTCTTGTGCTATCTCGATTCTTGTGATCACGGAGGACACTTTATACGTAGCCGAAAAAGAGGATAAAGGAAAAATTGTGAACATTCGATAGTTCGAGTAGAAAAATTTGTAAAAAATTAAAAAAAAATCGTAGCTCAAGGAATGCAACGTTATTTTGAAGTTTCAACGATAATCGAGGAAAATCAGCAGAGAGTGGAACCGTACAATCACTGCGAGAAGGACAATAACAATTATTTTACTAAATCAATTTTTATCTGGTGAGCAGCAGAAAAGTATACAAAAAGCATAATCCATTTGTTGGAACGCAACGAAAATAGGTTTTTGAAATTTTAATCTTCAGTACTGCTCTCGCTTCTCTCGTCCATTTAGACCCAGCTCCTTAAAGAAAACCCCAAAAAAACGTTTCAACGTTATTGTCTTCGAAAGTCCAAATTTAAGGGAGGGTTGTGAATGATATAAAAAATCTACGTTTGTTGCATTCCAACGATGCAAACTTGAACATTATAAATTAGATTAGTATCCGCTTTACGTAAAATTCAAAAATTTCCATTTAAAAAATCGTCTTTTTGCCGAGTCAACAATTGCTGGGAACAATTTTTCCTTTGATAAATCAAATATAACAATTATTATTATTATATGTGATACAACATTTTTTTAGTGATATTATCGTCATATTAATGATGTTGAAGTTTGCAACGTTGGAACGCGACGCAAATAGATTTTAAAATTTTCATTTTCAGTATTGCTCTTGCTTCTCGTGCCCATTTAGGCCTAGGTCCCTGAAGGAGACCCCGACAAAACGTTTTAACGATTTTTTTTCATCGTTAATCCAATCTTAAGGGGATTTAATGATGTACAAAATCTTATTTCGTTGCGTTCCAACGATGCAAAATTCAACATCATTCGTATTAAACGATAAAATTGATAAGTGTGTCTAAATGACGAAAAAAAAAAAAAAAAACAAAATCAATACCCCATGATCGTTATCAGTTGCTTCCACCTCGGTCACAGATCCCTCGTCCGACGTTTTTTCCTCGGTGAGTTTGTACAATTCGTGTTCGCTCGTAGTGTCACCTTGACGATGATACGAATTTTTCGTTTGTCCGTCGTATCTTCGTGTACCACGTTCCTCAGCGCCGCAGCAATATTCCGTCGGTATTTTCGTCGTGTTGCTCTCGCGACAAGGACTTTTTCGACAGATATCGTCCATCGTTTGCCTCGACGACCAACTGAATCAATGAAAATTACATTTTGTTTTCGTTTTTTTTTTTTTTTCAAACATCAAATTAAAAACACAAATTACTCATAAATTTCGAACAAACGTTAAAATTATTTAAGTTTATCGATATCAATTAATTCATTTTATTATTTTTTCCGCATTTCGAAGACATTGGAATTTTACTCGTGCGTCAGGTTAGATGTACGTCGCGAACGATTAGCAAGATTCGATGCCATATCTCGGTGGATCGAGGAGCGATATTCGCGAGAGAAAGAAATTTTTCCCCGTCGATTCAACGCTCATTATATATCACGCAATAATTTTAAGTACCGTAATGAAATTTCGATATTACGAGAAACGCTGTAATTTCTATAGTGACGTGTGAATATATTGCCCACCGAACAAAAAACTCGCGATCTCTGCAAAATGGATCAATGGAAAAAAAGGGGAAAACAAAAAAACAGAAGAATTCAATTTGCTTTCTGAAGAGCATTTTACACGTGATTGAAAAAAAAAATGTGCATTAAACATGTTTTGTTTTGACTTTTTCGTCCACTTTTTCGCTGCGTCTGATCACACATTGATTTTAACCACTCGGTAACACCGCGGAATCAGAGATGCTCTTGAACCTTTTTTTTTTCACCCTTCGAGCTCTTCCAATTTTCTATATTTAACCGCGCGAAAAAAAAAGGGAGTACGTGCTGTGGCACTGGCGCGACGGTTTAGCAAAGATATGATAATACGCGATAGGGATAATCCTAATCGGTTGAAACGACGAAAGCTCGCCGCCGAGATGTAGAAAGAGATAGATGGAATATAAACGTTACGTAAATCCTCTTTTGGGGATAAAATTTTTTGTTATAGATATATATATGACAAGCTTTCGTTTATCCTCAAAGATAATGTGCCGAAAAAATGTATTCACAAAAAGCCCATTAGGTGCTGAGTCTGATTGTGGATTTTAAATGAAAGTGTGTAATAGAATTGATATCTCTCGAATTTTTTAGAATACCCTTTAATTTCAATAATATTTATAACAATGATGAATAGAATGAAAATTAATAACTTTATTTAAAAAAAAAAATGAAAAATAACATTAACCCTATTGTTCATACGGAATAATTATTTGTTCAAATAATTTGTTGTTTAAATTCCATTAAATTAACAAAAAGTTATGCTACCCCAAAAAACTCGAAATTCCGATTTCCATCTGTGTAGTTTTGAAGGGTGTACGGCACAACACCCTTAAAGTTCTTTAAAAGTCCTTAAGGTTTTTTAAGGACAAATCGGAATTTCGAGGTACATTTTTAAGGAAGTTTGTTACAACACCCTTTAGGATCATTGAGGGTTAATGTTTCAAAATTTATTATATTTCAATTTCATTAATGTTGATGCTGCGATAGGGATAATCCTAATCGGTTGAAACGACGAAAGCTCAGGCGAGATGTAGATAGAGATAGATGGAATAAAAGTTACGTAAATCCTCTTTTGGGGATAAATTTTTTTGTTATATATAGATAAATATGGCAAGCTTTCGTTCATCCTCAGAGATAATGTGCCGAAAATGTATTCACAAAAACGCCTATTAAGTGCTGAATATGATTATGGACTTTAATGAAAATGTGGAATTAAATCGATATCCGCCGAATTTTTTATAGTACCTTTAATTTCAATGATATTTATAATAATGATGAATCGAATTAAAATTAATAACTTTTATTAAATAAAAAAAAAATAACGTAAACCAAATTATTCATAATCAATAATTATTTGTTTAAATAATTTGGTGTTTAAATTCCATTCAATTTATGAAAAGTTATGTTACCCCAAAAACTCGAAATTCCGATTTGTACCTGTGTAATTTTGAAGGGTGTGCGGCACAACACCCTTAGAGGTCTTTAAAAGCCCTTAATGTTCTTTAAGGACCAATCGGAATTTCGAGGTACATTTTTAAGGGAGTGAGCTACAAAACCTTTAAGGATCTTTAATGATTAATGTTTCAAAATTTATTATATTTCAATTTCACTAATTTTGATGCTTCACTTGATTACACAAATTAATTAATATCAAGCAAATTACTGACGAGATGAATCTTAAATAATAATCTATGGAGAAAATCGTTCTTCGGTTACGTGAAACTATTCATAGCAGAAAGTCGGAAAATGCAAATAATTCTCTAAAAATAGCCTTTTTCACGTTTTATTCATCCCCGAAACGATACACCCTTGGGATGCCTCTTTTTTTATTCTCAAATCTTCGCTCCGGTGTCGTGTTATAGACGAATCCCTCATTAAAGATAGAATCTCTCAAGGAATATGACTTATCGCACCCTTGCGTGGGATAGTAAACGCCAATTAGAGGGTGATATCAAATTTCTCGATGTCGCAGGACACCGACTTGTCCGGGGTGGAATGGTCGGTGTTACGAATTAATGAATGAAAATCGAAATTGGGCTCGTGACGGGGATACCGAGTAACGTAGTTTCGAATTTTTTTTAACCCTTAGACTCTGAATGACCTCGGTGTATTCCCAGCGCTAAGTAACCCAGCGAGTATATACAGGACGAAAAGTATCGTTGGAAATGAGAAAAATATAGGTTTTACGATACGAGAAACAAGGTTCAAGTGAATAATCGAGAAAATAACAAATTCGACAGTCATAGGAACAATTTTAATGAGAACCCGTAAAAAATACATTTCAACAAAATAATTATGATTCTTTTTTTAAATGTCAATTATTAAAGACTAATTGTTCCAAACAATTCGTAACAGTAATTTATTGTTTTTTCACAATGATGATTTTAACTATACATTTTATTTTATATAGTATTTTTTTTTAATTCCTATTGTGGTCATTGATAGTTTTTGTTTCTTTTTTTTGTCCCGTTATTTGACTAGTAGAAAAGTCTTAAAATATACGGTAGATGAAAGTTTATTACTTCAGTTACCCTTTGATAGATGGTCGTGCAACTATATCGTTAATTCTTTGTAAGGAATAAAATCTAATACAGTATATGTATAACAGGGATCTGGTACTACAATTTTAAATAGAGCCGAGGATGGAATCAAGGAAAAGCCGGCTAATTCAACTGGACGAAAGAGGGTGAAAGTAAAAATCCGAGAAAAAAAAGCTGTTAACGAAGCGATGCTCGTGGGTATTATTCTCGCCTCCTACACGGTAGTTATATGGGCAATCCTCAGAATTTCGTGATGTCCCGTTCGTTCTATTTTCCGTACTTTTCCAAAGCAGTTCGAGAATTCTTTTTCTCGTTCTTCGAGAAATTACGAGACTGGCCAATTGAACGGTACGAAGAAGTTATTTTCATGATATAATTATCATTAATTAATTTTTGTATCTGGCAGCATATTCAATCCTTTCATTATTTCAAAATTATTTTCGCTTTGATAATAAAAAGGATCAACGTAAATTGTCTTTTTAGAAAATCGTGTTTTTTCGGGCAATTAATTTATAAAGATGCTGTAATGTTTTTTTATGATACGATTGTATTTTAAAAAAAACTTTATATACGTAATTAGCAGAGATTTTTTTAGATAAAATCTTAACGTGGCGTTTGAAGTTGCAAAAATGTTCATGTCTGATGGTCACAATTAGCGATGTAACCAAAGTTTCGGAATTGTATTTTTTTTTCCTTTCGACTTTAACGAAAGTGTATTAAGGGCCTGATAGTAAATCTTTCTCTGATTTAAAAAAATTTAATTTTGTTGAAGTTGACCCTTAGGTATTATTTTCTTTTTTCTTTAATGAGGCGTGAATTGAATTTAATGTGATGAGGGATAATTTAGTGAAAAACACACATGAATGTTAACGAAACATAAAAAAATGGGGGAAAAACTTATTTTTGGTTTAATTTTATTGGGGTACATCTGTACTCTCCAAGCAGTACCAGTCAAATTTTAAAATAATGTTTACGATTGTGCATGATAACTATCTTTCTTCCTTTTTCTCGTTCCGCGACATTCCGCAATATAATTCGATGGGGAGGACTGTGTTATTTTTCTCTTTCTCACCCTTGGCAAAACCAATTTCTCCGGATCTCTTGTTTTCATCTGGCGACAGGACTCGGTAGCTCGTGTAGTCGTTGGTATATGTAGGTCCCATTGGTGCTCGTCGTCGTTGACGACGTCGTCGAGTATACGCGAGAGAATTCCTTGGAAGAGGGCTAAAAGAAAAAAAAAATCATGAGGAAAAATTCCGCGAAGGTCGTTGTTGGTTTTCCAGAGATTTCCTTTATGGTCGTATTGTCTTTTCTCAACAAGCAGGATTTTCTGATAGAATCTTCAAAAATACCCTTTCTCGGTCTTATCGCCAACGAACATTTTTTTTTTCATTCAATTATTTCAATGTAGGACTATTTGGAAATTGACTACTTAGTGGAACGTAAAATTTAGGAGCAAATAATAATTAATCCATAACAATTCTACAAATTAATCGATGATAAATGGAGAAATTGATATTTGCTCAATTTTATTTTTCTTTCTACTCTACTCGTGTTTTTTTCTTCGTTATATGTATTCGTGGTGGCTTATGGACAAATTGATGGAGAAAAAGTTATGATGCAAGAAAAAAAAGGTATTGAACGTATCGACGCAAGGACGAGACTTGTTGCTGCATGAGACCGTATTCCTTTTTATAGCGAATCCATATATATGTACGATTGCTTGACGAAGGGTGATGAAACATTATTATATAGCGATGAAAAAGCTGATAGGGCCGAGAGGCAGAGAAAAGGGAGTGAAGCGTATGTATAGAAAACCTTAGAAAGAAATGTCGATAGGGATGAAAGATGAGACATAACATACTTTATTTTTTTTTTCTTCGAAGAAAGGCCTACGTCATTTCCGGTATATTGTACATACACGATAAAGTGTATTATATTTGTGTACATAGAAATGAGCTTCTATAGGAAACGATCTCGATTGTGATTTATGAAACAGGAAACTTCAGATTCGATAAATGTTATTTTATCGGATTAATATATTAAAATTAACATTTCAAAAAGTAACGATGAACTTATTGCTTTTCTTTAACCAGAGTCTCATTACGTATTCTCTCCGTTCTTGAAAATTCGTTAATTACAAAAATCCGCGAATCTCGTGACTCTCTCGCCATTGAGCCGAGATATAACGATTATCAACGTCGTTGAAGTTTATTATTCAAATGAGACTCTTGATTTATTCACACGGTTAAGTCGAGTATAACGTTAACTCGAGCGAATAATCGAATTATTTGCCTGTTGAGGATTCCACGTAATTTTTTCCAAACGGCCTATATACGAGAGATTTCACCCTAACTAGACTTTACGTCTGACACTCGCCAGCCCCACAATTTCAGTCTCTGATTTTTAATAATCATTTATTAATCGAATAAAAAATCGATAAGCATAGATATTTTCTGAACACTTTCAATTTAAGACAGAATTTTTTGATCTATGAATTTTGTACGAGCAAGGAAAAAAATCGAGGTTGGTGTGATTGCAAAAATTTTCAAAAATCAATAGCCTAACTTGGAGGATACGTGAAAATTGGGAAAAAAAATTCGTAATGTTATGAAACAAGTGCCGTTTTGAAGCTCAAACGATTATGAAAAAAAATGAGCACCAAGTGGAATCAGAAATTTATGGGGAAGACCAGATTCAACATCATTTTAGTAAACCACCCTATATTTGTCGAAAGTAGAAAAAACACGATCTTTTAAAATTTATTTCATGAATCCATGCGCGTTAATGTATTTTTTTCCGCTGTTCACGAATTCACTAGAAATTTTCTCGTTAATCGAAAAAATTCCATCCAAAAAAAAGCTCAACGAAAAACGTGTTTTTCCACGAGCGATGTGGCCGAGGGATATATAGGCTGTCGATAACTGCTGGCGTGACAAACAACTTTTGCTTATTATAGACCCTCTGTTATACTATTTGTTCGATGTCCATTCAACCCTTTCGTTAATTTCGAAAGGGGCATCTCTTCTTCATGCTTGGTGCTCCTGTGATTCGAGGACCCTTTCTCATTCGTCTCAAACGATCGTCGTTAACGGAGAGGGTGTGGAATGGAAAAGCTCATAAGCCCGTAGTTCGAGGTCACGTTGCGAACAACGCACGTGCCGTTTTGCACATGTCCCTTATTGACTAAAGTAAGCTCGACACGTAACAAAATAAATGAGGAACTTGTAACTTAACCCTTTTGTTTTTATTCCAGCTCTAATCCCGCCCGAAACAATGCCAATTATTTTATTGTTTCCGGTATGCTCTTCTTTCGCATAAAAATATTCGTTTATTGTCTCACCGCGATGTACGTTCAGCTGTGTGTATGTAAAAGATTTAAAAAAAATTTTATCTGGATAAACTCGTTTCTGAAGATTTCAATTTTGTCAACAACCATTTTTTAAATTTCGATTCTCGTAGTTGCCATTAATTTTTAATTCTCTTTTGCAACTTCTCATCTTGCTACTTCATATCGGTGAATCTCGATCGAGCAAACTTAAATTTTCCATGATTTTATTTCACGTCTATGATACAGATACTCGGGGATGTGTTCGTTCATTTTTCATCGCGAAACACTGATTTCCACTTTGTGTCGGTGTCTCGGAAAAGGGCCTCGATCTCATTGATCGGTGGAAGACATTTTTTTGTAGTATATAGCGAAGCAGCGATGAGGTGGCAGCTACTCAAGGGCAGTTCTCTTTCTCCTCAAAAGATGACATCTTTTCTTACGCCCACACGCCCGCAATATGTTTATCCAGTGCTCCCTTTCTCGGCTTTTTACGCTCGATAAAGACCAGTAAGTTGTTAATGTTGTTATTATTATTTTTTAAATTATTTTTCCTTGTTACAACGTATACCCTTTCGGGTTTTTACGTATGGCCCAATTCCATTTTTTTCCATTCTTCCCCCCTATCACTCCCTATCTGCACTTCGTTAAGGGGTTATACGGAGTTGGAAATTCCAAAAAATCGATTTTTTTTATTGCATTTTCGGAATGTACATATATTTGAATATATTCTCTGAAAATTTCAAATCGATCCGGCAAATATTCTTGGAGATACGTGCATATTTGTAAGGATGCTCGGAGCGTTACAAAGTAGACTTTTGAAACTTTGAAAGCGTTTTTTCTCAAAACGGCGTTTTCAAAGTTGATGAGCACAATTTCTCAAAAACGGCTCAACCGATCGGTCTGCAATTTTAACACAACCTTTTCAGATATATTCTTCAGGTATTGATCGAAGGAATACGATTTCCGATAATTATTTCTATTTTTTTTAAACAATTCAACGAAAAAATTTTGTTGAATTGTTTAAAAAACATCGATGAGCACGATTTCTCAAAAAACGGCTCAACCAATCGGTCTGCAATTTTAACACAACCTTCTCAGATATATTCTTCAGGTATTGATCGAAGGAATAAGATTTCCGATAATTATTTCTATTTTTTTTTAACGATTCAACGAAAAAATTTCGGTCGAAAATGGGAATTTTTTTGTTTTGGAGCTGTCATTTTGTCAAAAATCAAAATTTCGACTATTCCTTCGATCAATGCCTAGATTTATCTAACCAGTAATAGAATCTTTTTGGTTTTTTTAGTTTGGATAATCCAAACCGGAGATATCGTGCTCACCGCCAGACACCTTTTTTTGGAGGACTTCTAGGAGATCGTCTATAGGAGCAGTGTAAATCAATATTTTTGAAAATGAAAAATGCCGATATAAATTTAAAAATTACCACTACGTTTATTGATACTTCTTGCATTTGTCAAATAAAATCCCTTTTCAGAAAAATTTTGTAAAGAAACGACTTTTTTTGGCCTTGAAACTGCGTGTATCCCCTTAAGCTAATCTAACTTCCATTGCGTCCGCAGACGTCTTAGCTACACTGTGGAACTGTGAGTTGTTGCAAAACGCGACAATGAATAGTTTTGATGGATGGTAGATAATGTGGAGATAGAGGGTACATCCTGTGTTGCACTCTAGTCTATTTTTTCTCCATGGGGATTATTTAGTCATGGGCGGTTAAGGAATACGGAATCGCTCTTGAAGATTCACTGGCTTGAATTTTTTTAATCTTCTTATGATGATTCCTCGATCCAGCGGACTAGATGTCAACGCGTTTGGGTGGTTTTTCGAGCCTTTTCTCGTAGTTGATACATAGTTTTTGAGCTATGTTTTTGACCGTGCCAATCCCCAGGATTTAATGTAGGGTGGCATTGGAGATGTAGCACGGGGCGTTCACTAAGATTCTGAGTGTTTCGGATTGGAATCTTTGCAGAATCCTGATGTTGGAATTATTGGCCGTACGCCAGAGCTGGATGCCGGAAGTCCAAATTGGCATTAGAAACACTTTGTACATAGGGATTTTATTATACAGGGACAACTTGGATTTCCTTCCTAACAGCAAGTACATTTTTTTTAACCGTAGATCCAGTTGCTTTTTTTTTTTGCTTGATGTGACTTGCCCAGGTTATCCTGCGGTCCAGATGCGTGCCTAAGTACTTCACTTCTTCAACTCTCGGGAGAGGCTGGCCACTCTGCATATGGTTACTTTATGTGTAAACATTTTACAAATGTACCAGTTAATTAAACAAAGGGGGAGTATATCATAATTGTACGATCGATTCGAGATAACATTACTATTCAGCCACTTTTGTTCTCGTTGTAGCGGTTTGATCGATTGTCACGCTACATAGATTTTATATACCATTTCGTTATCAGGCTTTTGAAAATATGTGTATGTATATATATTGATTGAGAGATAGCCATACGTGCACAATATACGAGTACGCCATCGTCAACAGAGAAACAATTATTACCGCGAAGAGAAATATCGTTTTTTTTCTCGTGAAATCGTGGGTGTATAGCTACATGCCACTTTTCCGTTCTCCCCTTATTCGAACAAAAATCAGATAAATCGAAATTTCGCGGTCACCGACGCGTCGAAGATCGCACGAATAACTATAGCCAATCCACAGAAAAGTTGCGTGTGCTTACTCGATTTGCGAAATAAACAATAGAGAGCCTTTTTTAAGGGGGGAAATAGAGTTAGACGGTTCAAAAAATCGATTTTCTTTTATTTCATAAATTGTTAGTAAAACTATTGCAAAATATGTTCCCAAAATTTTAAATGAAAATTCCGACTCGTTCTATTGTTATAAGCCATTAAGGGCGGAAATAGGGTTAGAAATAGGGTCTCAATAATTTTCATGAATTTTTTTATAGTATAAAAAATGAATATAATTTATTGAAACTTTGAGAATATTTTATACATATATTTAAGTATATGCTATAAAATGTTTATACATATATTTAAGTATATACTATAAAATATTAGCGACCCCATATTGCTTGTTTTTCTTGGTAATATTTTTTCAAACGCGTTGTTCTGAAAACGACTTTTTTTTAACTTGCGTAAACCCTAGTTTGAAAAGTTTTCAACCAATCGTTTTGAAAATTGGCAGTTACTTTCTTTATAGTATTGCGCTTTATATGAACCTAAAATCGGAATATTATCATTATTTGAAATAATTTTTTTTGGCAAATACAGTTGTAAAAAATGACAAAAAATCATGCTTTTTTGTTTTGACCCCTGTAAAAAATTCAATTTTCTATTTTTTTGATAGCATTTAGGTTCATATAGAAGAATGACATATAATAAAAGTAAATTCCAACCTCGTTTGATTTCAGATGAAAATTGCGGCTTCTAGAATGTACGCAAAATGCTGAGTCTGATTGTGACCTGCAATATTGGGTCGCTAATATTTTATAGTATATACTTAAATATATGTATACAAATTTTATAGTATATACTTTAATATATGTATAAAATATTCTCAAAGTTTCAATAAATTATATTCATTTTTTATACTATAAAAAAATTCATGAAAATCGTTGAGAAAACGCTGTCCTAACCCTATTTCCCCCCTTAAACCGAAATTAAAGACAACCAAAATACTCGAGAAACAATGTTTATTTCAAGTATATGCGAAATAATATTATTTCGAATTCTCGACTCTCGAGTTTTTCTTCACAAAAATTCTTGACGTAGATAATCCGCATTAGTAGCGGCATATAGTAAAATCAATGAGAACAAAAAGTAGGAGGAAATAAATGCGCGTATAAAAATACTTGTAATGCTCGTAAATGAATATTTCAATCGTTAAAGAAAGCCGATTATTTTCTCTGCACGAGGGAATTTTTTTTAAATCTCCCACATTGTACTTTTCGTCATTATACGAGCGTTCGTACGTCAGACAAAAAAACCTGAAAGGGATAACAGTAACGTTTGGCTCAATTACGTCATGAGCGTGTAGAAGGCCTGGTTATAAAAATATATTTTCGTGACTAGGGGGCTCAAATAGCCCGAGGTATTACACAAAAGTCGTTAGTCCGATGAAGCGAAAGATTTAAACGATTTCAACCACCCTCGCAATTCCCCTCCAGGACATAACGACACGGTTTGAACATTTCTCGTCGGTCCAAAAATTTTTTTTCCAATTCATTACATGTTAATTAACATTTATCGTAATCGCGCGTTCGAAGCGATCAAAACGTTTTTCATTGGTACCGAGGTTTCTTTTTCTTTCGCACTGCCTGCAAAAAAGAGTTTTTGTAGGACGAAGTATCGCGACTAACCAAATCGGCTCGGTATTTGCGAGCTTTCCTTTGAATGCAAAAAAAAACGTGGAATATATATTTCCAAAGTGTCCAGTTACGAGAACGAGAATTGGGAATATGCAATTTCGTAACTAACGAAATAAATTCGTCATGTCAGCGCTGTGCTTTGAGTGGAAAAAATAAATAAAGATATTTAGCATTTTTATTTAGCAACAACTTTGACCGAAATATAGTAGTGAAATTTTTTTGTGTGGAAATATATGGGAGGAGGATTTCCGTGTGATGCGGGATAAAAGGCACGTCGCACGAATTTTAGTTTTTTTTTTTTTTGCGCCCACGCGTGTTAAACCGCACCCAGCACATCCTTGTTATTATAGGTACTATTTTCATGACTCTCGCCACCTCTGCTTTTCTGTACCGAATCACATTCTGAAACGGTACTAATAACTGTCATACAGTAATTTGACTGGATGCACGAGCAAACTAATTAAACTATATGGAACGTTAACGTCAAAGCTTTTGCGTAATATCGCCGTTTTCGGGCTGATATTTTCAGAAAATTCGCACGGGAAATAAGAACGCGTCGTTCCTATTTGGTTTGTGCGATCAAAGTATTTTCCTCGTTGGTCAAATCGTGATTGTAGACAGCACAAAAAAAAGAGATTTTTTTCGCTCTAGCATTATTTTTCTTTGATTTTATCCGGTATACTTGTCACAAAATACAACATACTTTTCATAATGGACCATAAAATTATAATGTTGAAGTTTGAATCGTTGGAATGCAACGAAAATGGATTTCATACACCATTAATTCCCCTTAAGATTGGATTATCGATGACAAAAATTGTTAAAATGTTTTATTGGGGTCTCCTTCAAAGACCTGGGCCTACATACGCACAGGAAGGAAGAGAAATCCTGAAAATGAAAATTTAAAAACCTATTTGCGTTGAGTTCCAACGATGCAAACTTCAACATCATATAAGATTACGGAGTGTTTATTCATAGAAAGAAAAATAAAAAATTATTTATCAACAAAATAATTGCGAAAAATATTTCTGACAAACTAACAATTATAGATTCTTTCAATCGTAACCAATTATGGACCAATTTTTTTTAACGTACGTTTGTATGTAGAAATATTTTTTTTTAAGAATAATTATTTTGAATTATTTCGTTGGAGATGCGTCGGAAGTATTTTGTTTGTAATTGAAACACCTCGGTGATATATACGTCGAGCTGTATAGTAACTGTCGTAGAAAAAAAAGGGGCTACGGGACCGTAATAATTTATCGTGACGCAATGCGTGGTCGTATAGAGGGATTCGTCCCCCTGAAATCAGAAACATCGTTTCTCGATAAATCCTCCCAATTTATCTATCCTTCAGTCCTTTCTCTTTTGGGAGGAAAACAAATCTCGGTTACTTTCCGAAAATGAACGCAATGTGCATTCGTCAATTCGCTCGAATAAAGTCATTTAAGGCGAGAGCAATTCGTGCCTTAACGGGGAAAATAGGGTTAGACGGTTCAAAAAATCGATTTTTTTTTATTTCATAAATTGTTAGTAAAACTATTGAAAAATATGTTCCCAAAATTTTAAATGAAAATTCCGACTCGTTCTATTGTTATAAGCCATTAAAGTGAGTAGCTCTCCTTTAGTCCCCGAGCGCGCAACGTGTATAACCGAGCGGTCACTATTTTTTCAAACGCGTTTTTCTGAAAACGACTTTTTTTGAACTTGCGTACACGCTAGTTTGAAAAGTTTTCAACCAATCGTTTTGACTATTGGCAGTTACTTTCTTCATAGTATTGCGCTCTATATGAACCTAAAATCGGAATATTATCATTATTAATAATAATTTTTTTTTTGCAAATAAAGTTGTAAAAAATCGCAAAAAACCATGCTTTTTTGTTTTGACCCCTGTAAAAAATTCGATTTTCTATTTTTTTTATAGTATTTAGGTTCATATAGAAGAGAGACATATAATAAAAGTAAATTCCAACCTTGTTTGATTTCAGATGAAAATTGCGGCTTCCAGAATGTACGCAAAATGCTGAGTCTGATTGTGACCTTCAATATGGGGTTGCTAGTATTTTATAGTATATACTTAAATATATGTATACAAATTTTATAGTATATACTTAAATATATGTATAAAAATTTTATAGTATATACTTAAATATATGTATAAAATATTCTCAAAGTTTCAACAAATTATATTAATTTTTTATACTATAAAAAAATTCATGAAAATCATTGTGAAAACGCTGTCCTAACCCTATTTCCCCACTTAAATGACTTTAGATTCAAATTTCAGACGTCGCTAATTAACGTTACTAATTATTAAGAACAATTAGTCGTTAAATAATGATGTTTTTTTTTAAATATCATTTATAAACGTCATAGGGGTTGTTTTTGATTCGGACTTAAAGGATTGTATAATCAAACCCAACTGTCAACAACATTTTACAAACAAATTCTCTAAAATTTGTAATTCCTTTTATTTTCAATTCAAAGATTACAAACAAGCAAAAAATACTCTCTCCCTTTCTCTCTCTCTGTCGTGATCATTACGAAGTCCGAGCTGCACTACATTACCGAGGGGAAAAAAAATCCTTGATGTGGATTTTCCTCGCGAAAGCATATACGTACGATTGAAGTATAAAATGATATTTGAAAAAAAAATCCAAAGGAGAAGAAACATCTGAGTATCTCGCCGAGACAAGGCATCGAATCGATGCTGGAGAAAAAAAACAACATATATATCGAATCTTCGAGCAAGCGTAGATAGACAGAAAGACGTGCTGGAAGCGGGCGAAGGTCGAACGATGGAGAAAGAAGAAAAAAAAAAACAAGTCGAGGACAAATCTCGCCCCAGAGTAACGAGAGGATGCGTTAGACGAGAGGGATGAAAGAAGGAGGGGAAAAATAAGAGTGTACGAAGCGAAAGAAAAGGAAAGGGGGATGGAGAAAAACCAGTTGCATCGCAACCAGTTGCTCTCGAGAGTGACGAACGTGGGATCGGTGTAAGTGGAGAGAAATGGGGGACGGGGGATGAGAAAATAGTGGTGGATTTGTGAGAAAAGGGTGCGAGGCATAAATTACGAAAATCATCCCTTAGTATGTTCTTCCTTGGGGATAAACAGTATGTGAATGTAGTCTTGAGAAGGGTGGCGAAATGGAGGATGGAAAAGAGCGCCTGAGAGGATGCTGGACACCCCCGCGCTTCGGCGACGCGCGATCGACAAACCCTCCTTACCCCCTCATGTGTATATACATATATATATATATATACCTCTTTCTATGTATATATATATATATATATATATATACGTTGATACCGTTGTATAGTTTGCCAACTGGGGGGTTTGTGGCCACGCCTCTCGCGTCTATATAAGGGTCGTGATCTCTCCGGCACCTCACTCGAATCCCGAAGCATCGCACGGTTACAACGACAACTGTACAACTTCTTAGACACGAAAAAAAATTACCAATCTGAAAAAAAAATAATAATACACATAAATTATTTGATATATATATATATATATATAGTGAATTTGAGACGAGATAAATTGTCAGTACGAGGGACGAAAATCTTTGATTTTGTTTTTTTTTCGTGACAAAATCACCAACATCGAAAAAAAAAAATTTTCGATAACCGGAAGCAGTATCACTGACACGTAAAGAAACATCTTTTTTTTTCGTGGTCACGACTGATTTTTCATCCCTCTCATAATGGACGTCAAGATCAGTTTGTTGAGTCTGCTTTTCGTCATGTGCGTACTGGTGGAAAGAACCACTGCCGGTCCGTACTTTGAAGATGGTGAGTCTTTGAATGAAACAAATAATTACTAGACAAAAATTTCATACATTTTTAGCCAATGAAAATTTGTTCGGCATTATCTTTTTTATTTTATTTTATAATTAAGCACTTTTGAAAATTTTGTTCTTTATATTTTATATGTTGAAGTTTGGATGGTTGGAATGCAACGAAAATAGATTTTTTTATACCATTCATTCCCCTTGAGGTTGGATTTTAAAAATCTATTTTCGTTGCGTTCCAACGATCCAAACTTCAACATCATTATTTTATTTTCTAGTTAATTTACACATTAGCGGGCTTGAATCTATACAAATATCCTTTCTAGTTTTCTTCTGGAATATATTTATTTTTTATATATACAGATATATAGATTTTTATATTGTGATTTTTATTTTATATCGAGGATGATTTGTTCTTGATGATAAAAGCACAAATATATCAAAAAGTATGAATGGAGGAATGACTAGTGAAATCTTGTAACGAGTTTAGAAGAGACGATTATAGAACGTTGTGATATATCGCGTAGTCAATCAAGCCGCTTGATTGGACCTCCCAACATCAGTTATCCCCTACACTGTATACATACATATATAACGGCAGATGAGACGCCGCCTGTGGCATGTATAACTCGTCCCGAACCAGGAAACTTGAAACTTCAATAAGGTGTTAAATTTGCCCACGATATTCCTCGTTTAAGCCATCGAAAACCCCTTCGGGTAAATCGACCGTCCGAGAGACAATTAATTCACGTCACACTCAATCTGGCCAAACGAGTATTTGGATAGGATGGCGAGAAATTCGATTAATTTGCATTGACATTTCCATCATTCAGGCGATTTATCGATCAGTCAATATTCGTTCGTTTCATTTTTGTAAACTATTACATGTTTGTTCTTTCAATTGTCCAATTGTCGAATCCAAAATTTACCGAATTTTAAACAGTAAGGCTTAATTTTGTGGGCTAAAAGAAATGAAAACCCGAATGATTCAATAAACAATGGTAAGTAAAATTGTATCTTAAGAAAAAACAGATTCCGTTACCTCAATCAATAACTTTTGTGGGATGCGAATTTGCCCTTGTACTTTAAGGGGGGAAATGGGGTTAGGACAGCGTTTTCTCAATGATTTTCATGAATTTTTTTATAGTATAAAAAATGAATATAATTTATTGAAACTTTGAGAATATATTATACATATATTTAAGTATATACTATAACATTTTTAAAGAATTTCCTTGAAAAACACCGAAGATATTAGCGACCCCATATTGCAGGTCACAATCAGACTCAGTATTTTGCGTACATTCTGGAAGCCGCAATTTTCATCTGAAATCAAACGAGGTTGGAATTTACTTTTATTATATGTCTCTCTTCTATATGAACCTAAATGCTATGAAAAAAATAGAAAATTGAATTTTTTACAGGGGTCAAAACAAAAAAGCATGATTTTTTGCCATTTTTTACAACTTTATTTGCAAAAAAAAAATTATTTTAAATAATGATAATATTCCGATTTTAGGTTCATATAGAGCGCAATACTATGAAGAAAGTAATTGCCAAATTTCAAAACGATTGGTTGAAAACTTTTCAAACTAGCGTGTGCGCAAGTTAAAAAAAAGTCGTTTTCAGAAAAACGCGTTTGAAAAAATAGTGAGGAGAGCTACTCACTTTAATGGCTTATAACAATAGAACGAGTCGGAATTTTCGTTTAAAATTTTGGGAACATATTTTTCAATAGTTTTACTAACAATTTATGGAATTTAAAAAAAATCAATTTTTTGAACCGTCTAACCCTATTTCCCCCTTAAGGGTTGAAGATCTCTTAAAGATGACTATTTTATGAAAAAAATATATTGTGCTTCACGTGAATTTCACCGTTCGCTATAATTATATTAGCATTCACATATAGAGTACAATAAATAATTGATATTTTTTACATACCGCGAGCTTCGAATAATCGTGTCTGGCAGTAGAAAAGGTGGATGTATAGTCAGACATCGAGCGCACTGGGTGAAAAGTGGCAATAACCCTGCATGCACAGACTCTCGAACCACGATATCCACTCGAGGTTCGTTTTCATACGTATCCACAAACACGTATCTATGTATATAGAATTTTTCGATTACGATTTAGTGTTTTTAGCTGGAAATACATTCGCTTTTTTCGGGAGTTTAATTTTATTGCATTGAACTCTTTGATCAATATTCGCTCTAGTTAAATTTTTTTTTACATTTAATCAATCGATTGATTGACCATAGAGGCTATTCTTGTTTTATTCCTCTGATCGTTTTCCATTTACTTTAAAATGTAACATTTTTGTAAAGCAGACCTTCAAGTTTTTCTGACGAATTTCGAATTAACATTTTTTTTTTAATTCTTCTCTACATTTACTTTATTAGCGTTTAGACTAATGACGTATTGTTTGCATTACAGTAAATACTCTCAATATATAAAATTATCTATAAACAAATTATTTCAGAATAGACTCACTGCATTATGCCAAAGTCTCAAGATGCATTTTCGTTAAATTTTTTCAAATAATAACCATGATTTGCTTAATTTGTATTTTCTGAAATTGGATTGGCAAATTTGAGATTTTTCTTTGTTGAACAAAAATGGTTAAGCTATATGTAGAATAAAATGAAGTAGCTTCCAATCAAGAAATTTTAATTGCCTCGTAAATTAGTAAATCTTTCGACAAATAAAACCATTTATGATGTTGAAGTTTGCATCGTTGGAACGCAACGCAAATAAGTTTTTAAATTTTCATTTTCAGTATTGCTCTTGCTTCCCGTGCCCATTTAGGCCCAGGTCCTTGAAGAAGACCCCAATAAAACGTTTTAACGATTTTTGTCATCGATAATCCAATCTTAAGGGGATTTAATGATGTACAAAATCTAATTTCGTTGCATTCCAACGATGCAAACTTCAACATCATAACCATTTTACTTTTCCTTCCACATGATGTCTGGAGGAGGATTTGTGAAAATAATTTATTTGATAAATCACCTCATGATGATCGACTAATTGTAACGATAAGTGATAAACGAGCGTAAGTTCGATTTATCCCCGAATTTATTGGAAAATACTTTAAATTGGAAATAGTTCCAGGTATAAAACGAGCAAACGCGCTCGTTTTATTCCTGGACCCGTTTCCACAATTTATTTCGATGTAACATGCCATTAATCAAACGCACGGTTTGACGTAATTGCGCAGAAAAGGTAATTAAAGAGAAAGGTTTTCCATTGGATGTCGTATTATTTGATTATCCGACGAACATATGATTCGATCCCACAATGTCCACATTCACTCGCAGTAATTGATCGTTGCGATTATACACGCGTATGAACACGTGCAAGCAATTCAACGAGTGTAATTGAACGTGATACAAGATACCGTACCTCGATTGCAGGAAATAATGATGTGTGTAATCTAATCGGCGACGATACAACGACTGATATATATCGACCTCTAAGAAGCAATAGGGCGTAATTCACTTCACTTTTCGTGTTAAATAACGTAGATTTCGCCTTGTTGCTGTATTATCAGTTGATAGAAGTATAAATCTACTTTTCAGCGCGCGGGTTTCTCTTACGCTATTGTCGATTATTTATCTACGAGCGGAAACTTTGATCGATATTGCTCGAAGATTCTCTTGCGAGAAAAGCATAATAAAATTTTAATATTATAATCGAAGTCTGGGCTATTTAAGGTTGGAAATAGGGTTAGGACAGCGTGTTCTCAATGATTTTCATGAATTTTTTTATAGTATAAAAAATGAATATAATTTATTGAAACTTTGAGAATATTTTATACATATATTTAAGTATATACTAAAAAATTTTTGAAGAATTTCCGTGAAGAACACCGAAAATATTAGCGACCCCATATTGCAGGTCACAATCAGACTCAGCATTTTGCGTACATTCTGGAAGCCGCAATTTTCATCTGAAATCAAACGAGGTTGGAATTTACTTTTATTATATGTCTCTCTTCTATATGAACCTAAATGCTATAAAAAAAAATAGAAAATTGAATTTTTTACAGGGGTCAAAGCAAAAAAGCATGATTTTTTGCCATTTTTTACAACTTTATTTGCAAAAAAAATTATTTCAAATAATGATAATATTCCGATTTTAGGTTCATATAGAGCGCAATACTATGAAGAAAGTAACTGCCAATTTTCAAAACGATTGGTTCAAAACCTTTCAATCTAACGTGTATGTTAATATTGTTGATGGCTTATAACAATAGAACAAGTCGGAATTTTCATTTAAAATTTTGGGAACATATTTTTCAATAGTTTTACTAACAATTTATGAAATAAAAACAAAATCGATTTTTTGAACCGTCTAACCCTATTTCCACCCTTAAATTAGTATACTCATAATGACAATCATAAAAATGATATTTAAATTCAAGAACTTTTTACGTCTGAAAAAATGTCTCATGTAAATCACGTTGTAGAGATTTTCGTCCTTTCATATAATCATCGAATATACTTTGTCGATTAGATATGTACATTTTCGTTTCACACTATGTTGACACGAATTTTCGCACACTCAAGACGAAAATATTTGCATAATTTGGTTCATGGTTATCTGTGTGTGTGTAAATGAGAAGAAGCGTCGAGGAAAGTATGTAGTACACGTAATGGTACGTAATTTGTAGGGTGGCTGTAATCTTCACCCTCTTCATTTTTCTCCCCTCTCCCGTCTCTGTCACAAGATCGCATCAACAACTTTTTCACTCTCGATGATTAGATCCCCACGGCATGAGCCGGTGGTGAATATTGAAATGTTCCCGTCCTCGCTGAAACTTTTATACATATACCGTCGGTCTATTTTCCTCCGTGGTCGTTTTTCTTTACATCGTCCTTTTCAGAAGGAGGGAGAAAGAGAGAAGAAAGACTGTCAAGTCGCGTTTCGAAAGAAAGCCGGTCCTTTGGGTGTGTCACGTAATAAGAAAAAAAAAACGGTTGGAAGGGACTTTGAGTTATTCGAGCGTAAGGAAATTGCTTCGATTCAACGAACACGTTGGACCGCGCGAAATGAGCTCGGGTGCCCACGCACTCTGTAAGCCGCGAGCTTTTTTCCCTTTAAACTTTTCTTCGACAAACTTTTTCTTTATCGTTATTGTTTTAATTTCTATGCATAATATATTAAAACTCATTTCATCCATTCGAATACAAAATTTGAACGAAACAAAATTTACACATATATTAAATATTTTAATAATTGCATTAAGAAATATAGATTATTTTTTAATATTAGATTGTTATATAATTGAAAAATTTGCTTTGTATGTTTTTAAATTCGAGACGTTGGCGTATGATTTTTAAATGATTACGGAAGCCCCGCACGAGGGAATGCTAATGGTATGAAAAGCACGATAGACCGCGATGAGGGGAAAATCACCCTCTTATACAGATGTTCAAAACTGTCAACAACATCGATGTTCGAGCGGTTCGAGGATAGGGTAGGAATCAGAGGGGATGCTCACGTTGTATTAACCGATAACTAATGAAGTTTATTCTCTGCTGTTTCGCAGATTCTCATGAATTATTATTCATGAGTGGAGCGAAGGGGAAAAGATGAAAGATTGAGGGGAAAAATATGATGAATTAGTAATTTGGTAATTACGACAGGAATATCATTTATCTCAGTAAAATAAATTTTTTTAATCAAACCGCAACAACTACTTTTATTCACATATATCTATTCAATTATTTATGTACAATTGTGCATCTGATTTTTTTTTTTTTTTGTAATTTATCGAAATGATAATTTCGTGTTCGTCACGATTCATTATTCATTTCTCTCGATTCAACTAGATGAAGAAAAAATATATGTTTATATATCACGAAAGAGATGGCCTCAAGGGGAATGAAGAGTTGATTTACCAGACACTTTGCTTCTCTCTCGTAATTTTTTTTCTTTTTTTTTTTTCATCAAGCCGCAATTTCGTATCCCGCAGCGAGGAAATCTTCCAGCTGGAATTGGTTCTTTCTCATTCCAACCCCAACTCGGCGAAGATTTTTATTCAAATGTCTCGAGAGCATTTTGCCTCAAGATCTCGGTTACACGTGTGAACAAAAATCGTGTAGTCTTGGCCTTTCCACGTTTATCGAACACACTTCTAGTTTTTTTTCAAATTTTTCTTCTATTTTTTAAATTATTTCCCTTTTTAATTAAATTTATAAATTGTTGCAATCATTTTTTTTTATGAATCCAATAAATATTTTACAATTGTACAAACAGTAAAAACAAGATTAAAAGTTAAAATTTTCCTAAAGTTCTTTTTTACAACCGTTACGCAACGTTGCAACGTTCAGGATTTTGTTTTTCGGACCTTACGAAAAAAAAAAAAAAAAATGTTAACGTCGAGAATTTAGAATAACGATAATCACACAATGTGAATTATATTGGTCATCTTACAGAAGGGTTACTCGTGTTCTATGTACGTCGATGGGGATACAATAAAAATTTGCATATACACTGAAAATTTTACTCCGCCCTGTGTGCAAAGTCGAGCAAAATATTAGCATAATAGGAAATTTACGAGGAACGATAATAGCGATATAGATATCGCGTCTTTATCTCGACGTTAAGGGGGGAAATAGGGTTAGGACAGCGTTTTCTCAATGATTTTCATGAATTTTTTTATAGTCCAAAAAATGAATATAATTTATTGAAACTTTGAGAATATTTTATACATATATTTAAGTATATACTATAAATTTTTTTAAGAATTTCCTTGAAAAACACCGAAGATATTAGCGACCCCATATTGTAGGTCGCAATCGGACTCAGCATTTTGCGTACATTCTGGAAGCCGCAATTTTCATCCGAAATCAAACGAGGTTGGAATTTACTTTTATTATATGTCTCTCTTCTATATGAACCTAAATGCTATCAAAAAAATAGAAAATTGAATTTTTTACAGGGGTCAACACAAAAAAGCATGATTTTTTGCCATTTTTTACAACTTTATTTGCAAAAAAAAATTATTTTAAATAATGATGATATTCCGATTTTAGGTTCATATAGAGCGCAATACTATGAAGAAAGTAACCGCCAATTTTCAAAACGATTGGTTGAAAACTTTTCAAAAAAAGTCGTTTTCAGAAAAACGCGTTTGACAAAATAGTACCAAGAAAAACAAGCAATATGGGGTCGCTAATATTTTATAGTATATACTTAAATATATGGATAAAAATTTTATAGTATATACTTAAATATATGTATAAAATATTCTCAAAGTTTCAATAAATTATATTTATTTTTTATACTATAAAAAAATTCATGAAAATCATTGAGGAAACGCTGTCCTAACCCTATTTCCCCCCTTAATGGCTTATAACAATAGAACGAGTCGGAATTTTCATTTAAAATTTTGGGAACATATTTTTCAATAGTTTTACTAACAATTTATGAAATTAAAAAATAATTGATTTTTTTAACCGTCTAACCCTATTTCCCCCCTTAAGGATATCGGTCAAGAAAGGATAGGTTTTAGTTATTCATCGAGTCTTGATGAGAGATGTTTTCAGGATCATTCAATATATAACATTTCATGTAGAAGTGGATATTATGGCGGTTTTTTATATACATGAATTGATAGGCTTTTTTTAACTTACGAGCTTCAGTTGAATATATTACGTCACAGGAAGTTACATCGATTTGCATGCATCGAGAAATGCGTATGGAATATTCCACGTGAAATAGGACGATTTATGGACGAGAGATTTTTCGAAAAGTAGATCCTCAAAAGTGGTATTTTCGAGGGTGTTGAACATTTTTATTTAATTTTCAAAGCCACCATTAAGCGAATTAAACGACTTTCGGAAAAATACCAGTTTGGCTGGAATTACCTCACAGATTTGCAATCACGATCTACAGCAGACGTAGGTAATTAGATCCAACATTTTTCTGATATAATTTTTTTAAACCTCCTGTACAGCTTTTATACTTTCTCAAATTGGCGTAAAAATAAAATGAACGCACGCATCTGGAGATGAAGGAGAATGGCGATGGGGGAAAACATTCCGTTTTTGATAAAGCTTTTTCGCGTCTTCTTTTCTCGTATTTTCTGCTCGCCAAGAGGCAATAATGTCCCTCGACTCTGATTGACGAATGAAAGTCCATCCATTTGACGTCGAGGAACCTCGACCGAACAATCGATCTCGATCGCCCCTCCCCCCTCACGCCCTCGTCATTTCGTGGGAGCTGATGTGCAAATATGTATATACGGTAAACTTTGTCCACATTCTTTCTTTATTGACGCTTCTTTTGTCACATTTTCTCCTATTTTATACTTTATCTCCGGTATCTCATATACCAGTCGCGTTATATTGTATCTCGTGACATCTGAGAGATACGCTTTTCACGACCACGGTCTTGCTTATTCTTTCATTTAAGGAAGAACATTGTATTTTCTTCATCTATTATTCACAGAAAGGGAAAATGCGTACGCTAAAATTCATTATTGACGACGTCATGGTCGATTTGGATTCAAGTTGCTATCAAATTGGTGGTCGAAGCATGAATAGTCTTTTCCGGTATACGAAATAATGTGTGTCATCATCGTAAGTAGGGAAATAAGAAAAAGATTCCTTTCATTACGTTTTTTTTCTTAATGATCGTAAGTTCGGAGTAAACAGAAAATGATCGATCATTTAATTCTTGTTTTTATTCTCAATCCACAATTTTTGTTCAGCAATACAAAATGAGATTTGCAATAAGAAAGGTATCCTGAAAGGAATTGCGAACATTTTTCATTTTCGCTTGATAAATTGTTTATTTATGACGTTACGAGTGTAGAGAGACAGCGAGAGCAGAGAAGGACTTTTCTTCAGTTTTCTCTCGTTTCTTTCTGTACACCTATATATTATATATAAATACCTCGGTCTGTACAACCCTCTGAACGCATTAACGTTCGTATATAAGCCAGAGTTATGTTTCGCACGGTTTCACAGAGACGGGATGTCAGTTGGAGAAGAAAGAGGATGAGAAAATAAAGAGGAAGGACGGTATTAGATGAAACTCTAGTACCGTGCGGAAAGATTACGAGAATGCCCGTGAAATCTCAGACCGGAGAGTAGTATGACAAGAAAATGAAATAAAGGGGTCGAAATGAAATGTTACTTGATAAATGGTTATTCTTTTATATTTAAATGACATTTCTTCAATGGAATTATTATTTGTTTTGTGATAATATCGTGACATTACCTTTTGATGTACACATCCCCCCCCCCACATACAAGGGATATGTTACTTTAACGTGCTAAATAATATCATGACATTCATTTCTTTTGTGTGAAAAGGAAGAATTTATGATTTTAGACACTCTTTTATTTTAGGTTTTTATCACATTACTCATAAAACTAATAAACTCATTTATAAATTATTCGTATGAGTTTTTTTTTATCCTGCAAGGATTTCTCACATATTTGCATTGAACAGGATTTTTCTCGGAGTAGGTCAGTAAATTTGTTAATCTAATCACATATCAGCTCTATATCGATGACATAATTCCGTATGGACGTATCGACTGGATCCAAGCACAGCTTAATACATCCCTCTGACTTTCAGCCAAACGTAGAACTAGCTCGAAGATTTTTAACGTTTCCCAAGTGAATTCACCCAACTACGAGCTATGTTACTTCTCGTACTTGAGATCAATGTCACTCTAGTAATTAAACTTTCCGGTCTCGTTCGTTCATAAAGACCGACCGCAGCCAATACCGGAAGTATTTGTTTTTCTCACACTTATCACATAACCGATGATGTTGAAGTTTGCATTGTTGGGACGCAACGAAAAAACGTTTTTTAAATTTTCAGTTAGAGTATTGCTCTCG